>OZ034967.1:73042612-74242612 GCA_964030785.1 Siderastrea siderea | reverse complement strand
AAAAGTCAAAGAAAATATAAGACGATGGAATAAGGCAGACGTTTTGTTGTTTAATTACTTCAACGCAACGTTTTGGAGGAAAGTAAGGATGGAAGGACCTGGCTTTTATGACGACTTGTCTGCCTTTCGACAAAGAAAGCAGGAGATAAAGCAACTGTGTTTGACTAACGGAACGCGCCTTCAACGGGCTTATCATGACAAATTTGTAAAGGGATATACTATCAGGAAAGACCTGGATCCAAGTGTAAAACCCTTGTGTGAAGATTTAGTAAGGACGGAAAACGCTTTTCTCGCATACTTGAGGAAAAAGCGAGTTGCAAAACATAGTTCCTTTGAGCTGGATAAACAGACTAAGATTCAAAACGAGACTGGGTGGGACACAGCAAGCGATATGAGATATGTACCCGCACAAACCCTACGTTTTTACCGCAAAAGATTTGTTCGTCCTTAAAACTACTGTCCTACGGCTAGCAGAACATTGCAGTTATTAAGCCGTCATTTAGTTACATGTAGTCTCCAAGTCAGGTGTTCTTAATTGTCACGCAATCTATTCCTTCCCCACGGCGAAGGAGCGCGTGACAAGCCCAAAGAATCAGTCTGCGTTAGGGCACCACCTACTATGTCGAGAGCGATCTGGGGAGAACACAAAACAACGCCCACCAGTTTTATGTTTATCGCTTAAAAGTCCTTGGAGACTAGGATAAAGAATGTTGTTTAACTCTTAAAAAGTGCTCAACTTTAGGACTCAAGAAAACACGGTCCATGTTGCAATTTATAAAATTCTCCAAAAAAGGGAAACTTGACGTGTTCTTGGAACGATATCGGACAAAAAGTAAGATCCTGACCAATAGATACTGTTTTAGCACTGTTTTATCTGTTAGTTGAAACAAAACCTTATCGTTGCTCGAGTGTCTTACGTCTTTTGAAGGTTTTGGAAGTCGCCTTAGCTTATTAGAAATTTCCTTAGTTTTTTTCAACAATATATGTGCCCCTAGACATCTTTTCACTACCGTACATGTGGCTATATTGTGGAGTGGAGACTGTGAGTGTCTAAGTCAAGTCAGTCAAGGTAAAGCTAAAGACATTATATAAGTCCGAAGCGCTTATAAAAGTTAACTCAGGGCGCGTTCTTTTGGGACTATTCCGGAATAGGAATACTCAGAATAGACGGTATTTGTGTTCTTTCGGGAGCGATTCCGTTTTCGGAATGAACGGAATACCATTCCGTTCATTCTGCTCCCGATAGCAGAATGAACACAATGAAGGGAAATACGGTTTACTCGGAATAGCCATAATACGCGTTCTTTTGGGAAATTTTTGGCAAGAAATCCTACGAGGCCGCCCGCGTGTGTGCAGACATAGTAGTTCTCAGGTCACGTCCGCCGTGGGTATTCCGTTTTCAGACAGAAGCGTTCTTTTCGAAATTGAAATTCCGTGTATTCTGGTATTCCTAAACCGGAATAAGAATAGCCAGAATAGTCCCGAAAGAATGCACCCTTAGCTTTGATCTCTTTACCTGATTATGCCCCACAGCTGTATTGAAGATCAGAATTCTTTGGGTATTAGAAGAATCCGCACAGCTTGGATTATCAGTCTGCAAAATGTTAGACAGGACGAAGGAAAGGGTAAATCAATTCGCTTTTATACTTTCATGAAATCAGTGAAAAGTATCTATTGAGGACTAGAGTTGTCGCGGCATGACCGCAACCGCAACTTTCAAATGTCGCCCTGCTTCAGAATAAAAAAACAAAGGTCGTTAAAAAAGTTCCCAGCAGAGAATGTCAGTAAATCCCAACCGCAAAAATTCACAAAATAATATCGCGCGCCTACGTGTTGCACGGGTAGCCATGGTCTGTCGGATGGATTTCTGTCTCAGACGAATTTCTCTCCTCCTCCTTTTATTTTTGTCCGATTAAAAGATGAAATGAAATAAACAAAAATTAGAGTTTTGGAGTTACATGGCGAATGATGACTAGAGGCGACTGCAAAACAAGTTGAGATGTTGAAACTAAACCCTATGGAGGCCGCAGCCTCAACATGTACTTCACTGACCTTTGTTTATATTTCAATTTCGAAATCAGCAATCAATATGGAGGCAGACTTTTCAGCAAGTTTTAAATGCATTAGGCGACCAAAATAGAAAACATTTCTTACTAGTGATTTTGCGACAAACTTTTAAACCAACATTTCGTCGAAATACGCTGTTATACCACACAATACCTCTCTGTAGGAGAAGTTAATTTAGATTATCGACATTTACCACATTTTGTCTGTATCAACTCCAGATTTTGATTTAAGCAAGAGCAAAAAGCCCCGGGTAGGGGGAAGCGATTACAAGGAAAAAAATTTATCCCGCTCGCTAGGGTAACCAAGCTGCCTTGTAAACACGACGCGGCCCCAAAAAATAAAGAAAAAAAGAAGAAAAGAAAAGAAAAAAGGAGCGAATGAGGGCTGGGGTATCCTTTCTGATAGAGTAACCCTGGCACTAGGGTTACTCTACCTCTTTGTAAACAGGCGCTAAAAGAAATTACCACACTACGCCTTCAAGCTTTTCCCCAGTTTATTTTAAAGGTGCTCTTACAAGTTACTGTGTTTGTAATCCCCTGAACCCGCTCTTACTACTCTTGGTAGAGCACAAAACCTTCCCAAGACATGTAGAATCGTTACATCAACTCCTCTGAACCACTGCTTTCACTGGTGTCAGCTAAAATAAATTAGCAAAAAAAGATGGATATCTGTTTAATAATTTTTAATTAAGAGGCTCGCAACAGTTTTTTTGGCCTTGGAGGGTATCTTTTGAAATCAAATTTTGGCAAAATTTTTTATTATTATTATGAGAAGGAATTGTGAACGCACGAGAAGACATAAGTGCAACATGTGTAAATATTCATTGCACGTGAATAACCGTGAAATAGACCAGGAAAAACAAAATAAAACTGTTGCTCCTTGAACTGAAACCTGACCGAGATTCAAGCTTCTTATCTAATAACAGAAATGTTTATTCAGCCTAAAACGCGCTGGAACATCAAAAAGAATTATTATTCTAACGACAATCAATTTAAAAGAAAAATCTGTAAGGGCAGCTTAGAAATATTTTTATTTATGCAAAGTACGAACTTTTTGACTGATTTGTGCTACATTTTAGCTGTTTTTAAATATAAATATCTTAAAATCGCAGCCACCTAGGAAGCTCAATGTACATTAAGAATGTTTTGCTATCATAAAAGATCTTTCAACTGAAAAGAGAAAGTGTTAAGTTTTTGGAGAAAATTGCAGGAATGACCAAAATCAGCCCGTAAAAAATGAATCATGGCTTACTTGAAAACGCTCTAACAGATTTTCCCCTAATTTCGCACGCATGTTGTGTATAGGTTCAGTAGTTCAAATAGTTCAAGTTTCGTCGTAAAGTGTCTGACTAGTTTTCGAGATATTCGACATTATTTTAAATGAGGGGTTGTCCATTACCATTGCTATGGTGATAGCTGTTGCTAGGAAACCAATAAAAATAAACTTTGGTCATATGTTGAAAAGGTGGTGTAGTATCAAGGAAATCGAAGTTTGTCTTCTATGCGAAATTTTGATTCAAAAGATACACCTCAAGGACAAAAAAAACTGTTGCGAGCCTCCTTAAAAGGCGCAAGCTATTACGGTTAAAGGCTGAATGTCTAAAGAAGATTTTATCCTTATCCGAGAAAACTACAGCTTTAACTGTATTTAAAAAAATACTAATTGTTGATTTGAGTTGAAATTGGTATATTAATCAATTGATTAGAAATAACAACGTAATTAATAATCAATAATGAATGTTATCATTCAGTTTTGTGGTATTGTTTGTTTATGCTTATGCTTATGTCACAAGTGTGAACCCGCCTTTAAGGCATGCCCTGTTAAAGGCTGGTTCACACTTGTGACATAAGCATAAGCATTAACATAAGCATAAGCATAAGCAAGAATAGTGTGAACCGGATAAGCATAAGCATAAGCACAAGAAAAAGGAAATTTTTCCTTTTTCTTGTGCTTATGCTTATGTCGCGTAATCGCAAATGTGAACCGGACAACATAAGCATAGGCATAAGCATAACGAAACAGCAGTATTTGATGTCAGCAGAAATTCAAAAGAAAATAGTTCCCAATCCTGCCCTGATTAGCAGTTTCAAAATGGCGTCCTTACTAACTACCCAACTACCTGAAACAAAATTCTCGGTCCACCAGTCGCATTTCAAGCACAAGATTGTGATAATCTCCTTTTTGTCTTCTCTTCGTGAAGTTTTCTCTTACCCAACAGGACCTCCGTCTTTTTTCAGGTTGCCTTTCTTTCCGCCGTAGATGTCTACGGAGCAGTAACATAAAAAAGGAACGCATCTTGCCGCGCTTCTTCGTTTTCTGCTTTGTCCGCCATTTTGAAACTACAACTCGTCTCATTCCGCCAGGATTATAAATCTGAAGCCCAATGCGCCTGCATATGTCGCATTTCTTATGCTTATGTCATAAGTGTGAACATGCTTATGCTTATGCTAATGCTTATGTCACAAGTGTGAACCAGCCTTAAATAATCAGACTAGTGGAGTTTGTAAACTAGCACGAACATATTGTGCACCCCTGCTCGTGGCCCCTTATCTGAGAGTGCTAAGATATTTGTACATATAACTTACAGTCCAGGAAAATGAATGTTTTTAGTTTCTATTTCAATATTAGTGGTGCAGAGTTATCGTTAAACCATTAGTGAGTTTGGCAATGAAAATTTGACATAAGCCCCTCCTTTTCAAAGAGAGTAACAGGTCGAACCCCCCAACTCTTTAAATATATTTTACAGTGTGCCTCCCCCCCCCCCACCACCCGTTTCTCAACCCCTCCCCGCTCCTGTTTATTATTGCTTAGCCCCTTATTTGCCAGGGATTTCTCTCACCAGTATTTTGTATAATTGGCGAGAGAACAAGCTGGGGAAGAGGTTAGCAACTAAAATGTTGCCTTAGCGCTGCTCGACAAAGGTCAAAATTTCAAACAACCAATTTAATGAGGACGCACTGGAAAAAATCAGAAAGGCAGTTTAATTTTAGACATGTAACTTACGGCAGGGGAGTGTATTGCAAGGCTCGGTTTTCTCCGACGGTCCTTCGCAAAGTTTCCCTCCATGCTGTGGCGGTGGGTTAGTACAAGTTCTGGTCAGCCTTTTTATTCCGTCTCCACACGTCTTGCTGCAGCAATGTTCCACCCATTCGCTGTATCCTCCGTCAATTGCTGCATGTATGCGTAAATTATATGTTAACGTATCGTCACTAAACATTACACTTTCTACATTATTCCTCCTAGAACACGGGACGTGTATATATTTTAATCGCTCACAACACACCGCTCGTCTCCCAATAGCTCAGTAGTTAGTGCATACGTCTATACGGCGTAGGACGGGTCATGGCTCCATATCAGTTCCGTCCAAGACTCCGCCGAAATTTTTCGCTAATCGCGTTCTATGTCGTGACAAACAGAAAACACTTTGCAGAGCTTAAGAACTGTTTCAATAACGCTATTATCAATGTTATTCGGTATCCCAATATTCAGATAGATTTTCAATTGATAATGAATGCCGAAAACAAGTTGTGTTTATTGTAGTTTTGTATACCATACACTCTGATCTATGACTGATTCTTCGTGGAAACATGGCAACTTTAAAAACAAGAATAAACTAAGAAATGATGGAATATTCAACATGTCGCGAGCGTGGGACAAAGAAAAAGCTGAGTCCCCGACGGGAATCGAACCCATGACCTTCCGTACACCGGTTGGACGCTCTAACCACTGAGCTACTGGGAGACTCGTGGCGAGCATAGGTCATATTTACTGAGTTCGTGGTGACACGCGTCCTGCATACTGCTAGGATCAGCAATGTCGAATAAACTAGTAGAATGAAAAGCGTTTTTTGATACAAGAGTGCCGATTTGAAAGATGAACTTTTGCTCTAAATTTTTGTGGCTCAGTTTCTGCATTGCCCTGATGTAGGGAAAGACCGCAGACCGTCATATGTTGGCCAACGTAGCTTAAGGGTAGCTCCACCGTCACAGCGGTCAAACGCAAAAAGCTACGTCACTTCCGGTCTTTCAGAGCCTTGAAGGTCCTTGACTTGAAGTTTGAATCAGTTCAAAAGTTTACGAGCGCGAAGTTCGTATGAAAACGAGACAGAACCTGATCCGGCAAACCGAATTTCACGGCGACAAAACTTGAGCATGACAGTTACTTTATTTCCAGCACATACTCAGAAACGGCGTTAAGTTTTGCGGTTTTAAGTGAAACTTCCAACATTCCTCTGTATTTCCCTCTGTAAAATTATGTCAGGAACTGCGCACGCGTCTTGCGTTTGACCGCTGTGGGAGCTCCATCGCTCAGTAACATGTCTAAGGCAAAAGAAGAATTATTCACTGGTAACCTGTGTGCGGTGAACCAATCAGAAAGCTGGAAATTCAATAACCGGTTTTAAGGATTTAATAATAAATAAAATAAATAAATAAATAAATAACTAAATCACTTTATTTAGGCGTCAATGGTATTTAGCACAGAAAGCTTATTGAGGATACCTCCAAGATCGAATTGGAATTTGGATGTGTTGGTATTCGAGGAGAAGGGGGAAAACCGGAGTACCCGGAGAAAAACCTCCGGCAGCAAGGACGAAAACTAACAGCAAACTCAACCCACATATGACACCGGGACTGGGAGTCGAGCCCGGGCTACATCATTACCATGATTTGCTTCGAATTCTTAGATTGGTTCATTACGTTGTTCATCTGTTGTGATTGGCTAGATTCAGTACCTCTTCATCCTCTCTTGATTTTGGATTAGTGACACTTAATTTAAAACCACTCTATTTCAATGAATTTAGGGTAACAGTATAAAGAACGGAATTACGGCGCACAGACAGACCTGCATACAACAGGGCGTGTAATCTGAGTGATTTTTAACTGGCAGATTTATAACCTAGGGTAGGGCGCTTAGATCCGCGAATTAATTGCGGTATTTTGCGTTTTTATACTAATAATGCGTATTGATTTCCAGCTTTGGAAGAGGTTTGGGTCACAGGAGTGTGCAAATTAACTTTCGAATCAAATCTGGCTGCTGTAAACTCTGTAAACAACAACAACATCTGTAAACTCATATTAAAGTCCTAACCAGCATAGCAAATTAACGAGAACCACTGCTTTGTGTGCCTCAGGTAGATTTTCTAAAACACCAAAATTCTCCGCGTTTACTGTAATATATGACGGAATCCGTGCAATGGGTTATTCACATTCTTTACGAACATAAAATAGGTAACAAGCAATTTCCAACAACAACAAGCAAAGCAATTTCCAACAACAACAACAACAACAATCAAGTAACTTACGGCATGGGAAACGATTGCAAGGCTCGGTTTTCTCCGACGGTCCTTCGCAAAGTTTCCCTCCATGCTGTGGCGGTGGGTTAGTACAAGTTCTGGTGAATATTTTTGTTCTGTCGTCGCCACACGTCTTGCTGCAGCAATGTTCCACCCATTCGCTGTATCCTCTGTCAATCGCTGTACGCATAAATCATATGTTAACGTATCGATCGTCACCACACATGACACTTTGCACGTTTTTACTCCTAGCAGAACACACGGATCGTCTCCCAAAAGCTCAGAAGTTAGTGCATCCGTCCGGTCGGCGTGGGACGGGTAATGGGTTACACATTCCATCCAAGACTCCACAGAAATATTTCTTTATCTTTGCTTGTCACAAACTGAATACACTTTAATGAACTTGAGAAACTTTTCCAGTTAATCACACTACGTACAATATTACCTGTTATTCTATTTGTCATATACGTTTTTATTTGATCTTGGGCGCCAAACGTAAAACTTTTGCTTTACGGCAAACAGTTTTGAACGTCGCGGTATCCAACTTCCTTATACAAGGCAAAGGCACGGTTATTCGCTAAAACCTTGTGTGTGGATACCAATCATGCAGCAAGCTAAGGGTGGATTCATTTATTTGAAGCATTCGCGTAGAGCTGTCGCATTTGTCCATTGGAATTTTTTATTGTTGTAAAGCTCGAAAATAATAAAAAATTCCAACGGGCAAATGCGACAGCTATACGCGCATGCTGCAAATGAATCCACCCTAAAATTCAGTGACCGAGGTTGACAATTTTCTAATGGTCTTCGGATTCTGATTAGTTCAATGTGTTGTTTGCATCTGTTGTGATTCGATATGTAATCAGTACCTCGGCTACAATATCTATAAAATCTTAATGATACAAAGATAACAGGTATCATGGTTTTTGCGTGCCCTGAAGATATTCTTTTATACAGTAGAATTCTGAAAGTTTGCCTTAATATGGGACGGAATTGTATCGTTTCAATCAGTAGCATCAACAACAACAACAACAACAATCAGAGAATCTATTGCAAGGCTCGGTTTTCTCCGACGGTCCTTCGCAAGGCTTTCCTCCAGTTGTGGTGGTGGATTAGTACAAGTTCTGGTCAGCTTTTTGGTTCCGTCGTCTCCACACGTCTTGCTGCCAGATTGCAGCTCCACCCAGTCGCTGTATCCTCCGTCAATTGCTGTACGCATAAATCATATGTTAACGTGTCTTCACCAACCACACATGACAATTTCCACATTATTACTCCTAGTACACGTGACGTGTTTATATTTTAATTAATCGCCCACAACACACGGATCGTCTCCCAATAGCTCAGTAGTCAGTGCATCCCTCTGGTCGGCGTGGGACGGGCCATGGCTCCGACTCCGCCGAAATATTTTCTTCAACTGGGTTCATTGTCGTGACAAACAGAAATCATTTTGCAGAGCTTAAGAAAATTTTAAACATGTCGCTATTATCAATTTTATTCGTTATCCTAATTTTCAGACCGGTTGTCAATTGAACATAAGTGCCGAAAGTAATTGGCGTTTATTGTAGTTTCGTATGCCATACACTTTGTGTTTGATTCTGAACCATTCAGCCAGGCCATATAACTAGGTACAAGGTAACGCAGACAGGCATTACTGCAAGGCTTAATAGTGTCAAAGGCGATGAATGTGAATGTGATAATTTTATCCAAATAAATCGACTTGAGAACACCTCTTCAGCAAGTACAACCTGCCTCAAAGATAAAGGATAAAGGATAAAGTCGCGCTCGGGCCAAGGAAGCCCACATGACCGGCCATTTATACAACTGGGCCCAGTTGTATAGAAAGCCGATTAACGTTAATCCACGATTAAAAGTTCACCGCAGTTTTCATCTTGCTCGTTGAGAATGTTTTTAAACTCCAATTTTAAGCTAAGGGTAAAGAAAACTCTGATTCAAACTGAAGGGCAAAAATATTTTGAAAAGGTCTTTTTATTTCACTAATCAAACTGGAATCAAAATTCACGCTAATCCTAAGCGTGCATTGAACAACTGGGCGGAGAGAGACTGCGGGAACTAGGCATCGAACCACCGACCTTCATGATCAGTTCTGAAGTCCAACGCGCTAACCACTACGCTCCCGCGCCCCCGCGCCCCCTCCTATCAGGAGGTAGGTGGTCTCAAATTTAAAGCTAGTAAAATAACCTAGGGATCGGCTTCAACTACTTTTTCTATATTTTGCGGATAGAAAAGAGACTTGACAAAAGGATTTCAGCAATCCTCTTTTCTTACCAACGTTTTGACTATTATTTAATAAATTATTAGTTTTTTTTCGTAATGAAATAAATTTTCCTTTGCAGTCTAATTTTGCGCTGGAATACGGGCGGCGTAAGAGATGGTTATATCTGGTATCTCTCGGGGGAGCTCCTTTTGTTATACATCATGTGGACACTGTTGTTTCCCAATGTTTTTTGTGCAGAAAGTCGCTGGTTACTTTTGAAGTCGTTGCTTTCTGGGGACAAGAGGTTTCGAGGGATACTTTTCACCAGAATTTATTTTGTGTGATCGCCAATTTCAAGGGGATTGTTCCGATAACTTTGCGGTAAGCGGAATAAAAAGACTCAATTTCCAGTTTTGATAAAAATTTTCAATCTCACCTGGTACGATTTCATAAACGTAGTTGGAATGTTGTACTTCTGTGCACATCTTATTGCTGCTGTCCAGGCAAGGATTGTAATCTGTGTTCTGACAATCAGTTTTTGTTCCATGCATATTGTAATTGCTCTTTGCGTCAGAGCTGCTCCAGCATTCTCCCCAATATTGAATCCCAAAGGTACTGTAACCTTTAACTTGCGCATGCTGTGCACAGCGACAAACAAGACTGAAAACAATTGGGTAACTTCAGACAATGGTAGAGGACAGAGTATTCTTCAGTATTACACCATACTGGTTAAAGTGCTACTGAACGCAAAAATGAATCTAGTGTAAAATATCGATAAATTATTAGTTTGATTTCTAATTGACCAGATAAATAAGCTTTGACGCCACGAAAACATTTCTATCGTTTTTTTTCGAAAGCGATCATGGCCAAGTTGCTGTAGACACGTCGATCCTTAGTGAGATAAATTATGCATATGACGTCAACGCCAAATAGCTTTCGGTAATAAGCCTCCACATTGGGACAGAAAAACGCTCGGAGAAGTAATATTTCCCTACCCCCGTGACGCGAAACCGTGGACGAAAGTCCTCCTGCTGGTTTAAGGTAAGGAGCTCGAGACGCTCGATTGCATTAAAAACTACTCCGGAGCAACCAAAAGATAAATCAGTAATTTGCCATTTAAAAAAAACGAGCGAAGGTAATTCGGTACGTAAATGTAATCTTAGCTATCGTGGAAATTAGTCAGTGCCCAGTTTCCTGGCTACATTTAAGCTGTGCAAATGAAACCTCACATGCAACTTAGCGGATAGTGGACAAATTAAATATTAATTAATTTTAGTCAATCAGTTCATTTTCAATAATGTCTTCATCGTCCTCCTCTAAAGTGTTCAATGAGAAATCCAAGGTCCACGGTAAGTGGAATGGAATGTCGCTGCTCTAGGTGGGTATGATATTTTGGCTTAAGGAACTTGACTAAAACGTTCCATATGCTTTAAAATTCCGATACAAGCCCCCCGGAAAATACGCCTTCCCGAACATAACCCCCGGCCCCCCCCCAGGAGCCCATCACTCCCCTTCCCGAGAATAAGACCATGGGCTTTTATCAACTAAAGTTTACTTCCCAAGAACGATTACGGAATAATATCCTCCGAGTCTCCACTCTAGCCATTGTGTAATTCTACCCATTCAAATAGAAATCTGAATGTGTCAGTACAACAGGAAGTTCAATTCCTCCACATGGTACACACATATCTTCTGGCGTGGCATTTTCAGGCGCAACATCCCTTATTTTCAGACGCAAAATCCCTTCCAAATGTAAGCCGCACTATTTTTGAAGCGCAAAACTCCCTCCAATGATAAGACTCCCCCCTCCCCCTCCCGAAGATAAGCCGTCTAAGCTGTCCCACCATTAAAACCTTTTAATAGACAAATATAAGCCCAGGGCTTATTATAGGAATTTTATGGTATGAGGAATGTTGCAATACGGACAAGGAGTGGTTGAAAGTGACGAGGCTCGTATCGAAAGTATACATAAAAATGCAAAGATCGAGAGATACTGTAATAGAGATAAAATAAATGTCATCAGGTTGAAGCAATATCCTGCTCATGATCTCCCCCTACTACGGCGAAACGCCTTAATTGATTTATTGATAGACTTCTTATTACTTTTGAAATAATCCATCAAAACATGTGAGAGCGACTGTAAGAGCACAAACAAGGCCAGCCTGCCCAAGGGAAAAATTGGACAAATTTTCTTAAAAATGGTCGTAAGAAGACGCATGCAGTCTGTAAGTGATTTACAGTTTAGTCCTTGTTTGCATAACAGTTTAGTCGCGGTGATGAAAATATCCAGCTATGGCCCTTTTTATAAGGAAACTCTTGTTTGATCTCTGAGGCTAGTTTTAAGGCCAACTTAACTTTAAGGCACGGAGACTCAGACACTTACTTGGGTAGGTAGGTATCAAAGTTGTTCAGTCCAGTCAATACGTCTACCACTGGATGATTTAATCCCCAGCTGTCGATCCTGAAACAGAAGTTCATTCATAGCTCTGTTTGGAACAGGTCTGTCGGCATGACAGCCTTTCTTCATGACGTATATTGAGCCTCCGCAAGCTGCAAGAACGATGAAAAACACCGTTGAATGAAAACACTGATTCATTGTATGGTCGACCACCCGGGATTTTTAAGTTTGAATCGTTATAATTCACCCATTGAGTCACCAAAAACCGACCATGCACTTCTCTACGAAAATAAAAGTACCTTGCTTTTAAATAAAAACTTAAGTTTCATGCTTTGTTATACGAATACACTTATGTTTACTGCACTAACTTTGGTACAAAAACAATTAAGACGGATTCCGCTCAACGTTCAAGCAATAAGTGCAAAAAATATTTACCAAAAAACTACTCATAGCACGGTAACATTTTAAATGCTATTTGAAACATCTCACTCTAGTTCACTTGCCCAAGTGACCCCGCGATGAAATTCTCAAGCATTCTCAAGAAAATTAATCTAAATCTCGTAAAAGTATGCTAAAAACGAGCGCCATTTTGTTTTGAACTGACATGAAGCGTCTTTTTAATTGAAATATGGATAACTTCAAATCCAATTTTCTCTCGCGGGGTCAGCTTGGGAGCAAAAGTAACGATAAGTTCTTCTTATCTGTTCTCAAAATGTGACAGTGCTGCAAGTATTTTTTTGGTAACTTAATTTAATGCTTACTGCTCGAACGTTGAGCGGAAATCGTCTTAAACTTACTGACGATTTCGAAATCCCTGCTTCTTTAGGTCAGCATGTGAACGGGCTCCTTCGCTGGAGATAGGACGCTGAAATATTAGCGATAGGAGCGAGGGAACCGTGCAAGTCTTCATCAAGCTTCGCCGGTTCACTCCGTTTGCTGATTTTCTGGCACCATATTCCCCAATAAGGAACCCGTTCAAGGGTCGGATTATAACCAGGAATCAGCCGCTGAATCACGTTTGGAAGAGCCCAGGTTTACTTACAACAGTAAAATCCTCGACCTAGACGCTTTCCCGAAGTAACTCGTATTGATTTCTGGGAGAAGCGCCAGAAATTTTCAGCTGGTAACTATAGACGCGGTCGAGCTCTAGAATCAAAATGGCGGCTTTGTTGCTCTGCATGTGTTCTTGTTTCTCAGTCACTGTTGCTTTGCGTGTTCACCCTTAACGTTTTAAAACAAAGAGGACTTATCAATCAAAACTTCGTGGTCTGCGATTTTAATATTTTCTGGAAAATCACTTTTAATGATCGGAATTAAAAATAATAATCAACCATACTAGAATGCACTAGAGTTGTACCAAAATTTAACCTTTTGTTCAGCAATATATTTATTTGGAAACATCACTGCGTGCACTAACATACGTCTTATGTTAAGGCGTGTCTAAAAGACAAATTAATAGAAGTTCTTTAAGCGTTAGCCTCCAAAAATAAGAAACTAATTCTTACCTGACAACACAACCGAGGTTTCGATTGCAGTAGGGAGTAAACAACCAACTAACAGATACAAAACAGCTTTCATCGTTGTTGAAAAAATGCAATCAACTAAGCTCATTACCTACATGGACAAATGAAGAAATAAATTGGGATAAAATAGAAACTTTGAAATAAAAACAGCGGTAAGACACGGTGAGCTCAGGAAATAACAGACAACTTCATTTTCATAGTAACTGATACAGTTTTCTTCTTATATAAAGTCCGACTTTACTGGAATGAGTTATAACATTTTACTGCAGTTCATATTAGACATGGACTGAACTGCGTTCAAATAAATTTCCATGCAGTTATTTCTTTTCATTAGTTACTGCAGTTCGGTTCCAATTTTAAGAAAACGTACAAGGTAATGAAATAAGACCAATAAACGTTGTATTTTTGCCATTTGATTAGGGATTGGTATGCTCCTTATCAGTACAATTCAGTTGTAACTTAAGGTAATTGTGGACCAATTAACATTACTTTACTCAGTTTCAAATCCAAGTTAATTTCATGTGAAAAATGGTGGCATCAGCGGCTGTTATCATTCCCCATGTGTAGTGTTGTATCACTTACGTTAATTTTTCATTGGAAAGTTTCTCTTTTGCACTAAGTGAAAGAAAACCGGTTTGCAAACAAAAGAGTATAAACAGATTTAGTTGACTTGCTCAGAAAACTTTATTTTATTTTTAACAGTTTTAAAACTGAAAAGTAGCGAAATCCGGTTTGTTCGTTTTAAATATTGTAACTGAAAAGTATTCTGGTCGCTGAAGAAACCAATAATTTTAGTCGCTACAAATCGGGTGTATCTAGGGCTTGGTAGCATACAAAACCACTAATATTTTTTTTAAATTTTTGTTTCGATCTGTTTCATTCCTTTCTTTTTTTTTTTTTCAATTTTCAATTGAACATTTCACAACTAAAATAAAATGGAATAGAGTTAAATAAAATCAACTCCGACCAACTGACAAACTTAAAATAAATTGGCTAGTTAAAGGACCGTAATACCAGCTTAAATAACCAAAGAAAAATATTAATTTATGGATTCTCGTGTATGGTTCTATAGCAACGCTTACTTTTTAGACACTGCTCTACTATAAAATTAGCTATTTAACCTCGTAATGAGATCGAAATAAGACAAGGACTGAAAATCCTGGTCTGCATTATAAGATTCTGTTTTGGGAGTTGGTGCCAGATTTATAGTTTCATAATTTAAAATTATTTCATATCCAAGTTTCAAGAATTTGTTATCAGTTAACGAAGTAAAACCTTTTGACAGATTTTCAGGTGCACATAACGAGTCGTTTCGATCCCTTCGAAAGATTTAAAATTACCTCGGAAATGCGGATTTCATTGTGATGAAAAACTAAAGTTTACTTTGGCTAAAGGATACCTCGCAATTTCTTAACATAGCAAAATTAGCTTACTTTTGTTTTCGGAGGGGCAAATATGTCAGAGTGTGAAATAAGGTCAGCCAACAGTAGCTCCGAGAATGAGATTGGGTGCCCTGAGAATGAGATTGGGTTCCCTAAAACTACCTGCGACTTAAATTTTCACCTAAAGAATCCGAACAGATCAAGCAGAGTTAGCTTATGTAAATACCCCCTCAAAAAGCCTTGAAACAATTTGAGACAACAGAAAACGATCTTTGAAGTATTTTGCGTAAATTTTCTCGTTGGGTTCCCCTGGATTATGAGCAGTTAGATTGATAAATAAAAGAAAAAGACCTCCTAGGTATGAAATGATATATGTACTTACCTCACCTCGACTTGTCTTGGTTGAAAACAGTAAGCTTACGTTCCTCGTGTCGCTTTTATACTTGACTCCAGCCCACTTGCACAAAGTTTTTGATTAACGTTTTTTGCATTATTTTTACATCTTCTTGTTAATTTTTTCCACGGCTTTCTTGTCAACTGATCAATGACATTAACCCTTTAAGCCCTAACAGTGACGAAAATGAAATTTCTCTTTACGGCATCACTACTTGTTCAAACATTCAAGTGATGAGAATAAAGAAAGTGATCACCTAGGATAAGATGTCTTGATATTTAAACAAATTCTCCTTACTAGTTTAATAAGAAATGTAAGGAGAACAGTAAGGAGAATGTGCTTTTTTAATTCAGGGCTTAAAGGGTTACTAAGTCTGAAGAGGCGGGCTGTCACGTTTGCCGTTCGTGCTTGTGAATCCTCTCCTCAAAGTCCTTGGATTTGATTGGTCATTTGAAACAACCCATCAAAAAGCTGTCAAAAAGTTGTCAAGAATAATCAACCTTGTGAAAGTGGCAGCGGTACGGCGCACAATACTACAATACACCATTTACTTTTTGAGTGTTACTTAATTCTTTAATTTTGTTTTGATATAAAATCGATTAAATCGGATACAATATCCAATTTAATAGTGTGGACTTCTGGAAAGCGAAAAAGGCTAAACAATAAATTGTAATAAATCTTAATTAGAGCCTTCGATGAAATTTAAGTCGATTTGATGCATGACGTTGCTCTTGATTTTCATGTGTTACTTTTCTTGTGAGAATTCTGAACACACTACCATCTGAAAGTTTTTTCACAATGAGCATTTGAGGCAAACTAGAAAACACAGAAAGACATGAAGACTTCGAAGCAGAATGCTGTCTCAGCTTTGAGGGCTTCTCTAGAAGCTGTAAGCTGAAGTCAAGAAAAGATCGACGATCCCGCTCAGACGGTCAATTTCCGCGTTGGCGAAAAATTTCTGTATCTAACCACATTGTGGCTATGAATTCGTGTTGATAATGTCAGTAAAGTCCTCACTGGCTTGCATAGAGATAGGAGGCTGTACTTTTAAGGGATTTACGGTTAAAGAAACAAAATACGTATGAAAAAGGGAACTAGAAATCTAACTCGGATCAGAGGTTTGAATTTTAAAAAATCTGAGAAAACAGAAATTATTGTTGCTTATAAATTTCCTTGTTGGGTGCCCCTACTGGAATCTTATCCTAGACCCTTCTATAATTTCCATGCACATCTACAATTATTAGCCATTTTAAAATTAGATCTGCCCCGTACCCCGTCACTGTCCTGTCGAAAACTTTTAGCGAAAACCAGTGATAGTGTCACGTGAGCTGATATTTAAGATTTGATTGGCTAATGATAAATAATATCATGTCTTGATTGTATCAAAGCTCTTGGATTTAATTGGTGAGTTCAAACAGAAGCCATCAAAAAGTTGTCAAAAACTTGTCAAGAATAATCACAACCTCTTGAAAGTGGCCACATTACGAAGCAGAATATAAGAAACCTATTAGTTTTTCTACTTTTACTATTTTATTGTCATTTTTAAGCTTAGCATATTTTAAATTTTTTATTTTACACTGTTTACATATTTCCTGTATTTAGTTTTACGTATTTCCGGTATTTCGTAAGATTCCATTATCACCATATAAATTTAAACATAGCCAATGTAAACTCCATTGTACCTGAAGAAGGCTGGTTTGGCCAGCCGAAATATAGTACAAAACTAATTCTCTTATTCTACGTTGTATCGGTCTCTGCTTTTCAATTTCAATTGTAATACACCATGATTTACCTCGTAAGTGTTACCCTTTATCCTCTACTGGTGTTACTTACTTCTTTAATTTTGTTTTAATATCAAATCTATCACGGCCGCGGGTGACAAGCTGCTCATGAATAAATTTATAAGGCAAAATTTTGCTGGAGGTCTTACGTTGAAAAACTCTATATCTTGAACGTTTGGAAGCCGATTCCGTTAAAACTTCACAGAGAGCTTGGAGAATGGTGGAAGCGCAACAAGGTTGTTTTTGGTTTGATAGATTGCGCTTCTTTGCGATGCTACGAGCTTCCAAAGTTAAGATTTTGTAAAACGCGACTCCGTGTCCAAGTTTTCTCCTCGTGGAGAAGACAACACTTCTTGTTTTTACCACTCACTGATCAGTTAAAACCTCTATTGTGTCACAACAGAAGCCAATTATAGGATTTCTAGTTCCATTGAAAGTTGTAAGCTTTTAAATGAGTAAAATCGTCCTTGTTTAAATTTGAGCCTTCAATATTTTGTTAAAAAGCCTGTTTGAAAAAATTGCTTCTGTTGTGACAATCTTCAATACACGTACTTTGTCTGCCTGTTGTGTCAGTTCA
Source organism: Siderastrea siderea (assembly GCA_964030785.1). Taxonomy (NCBI): domain Eukaryota; kingdom Metazoa; phylum Cnidaria; class Anthozoa; order Scleractinia; family Rhizangiidae; genus Siderastrea; species Siderastrea siderea. The sequence goes on along the minus strand of OZ034967.1, from coordinate 74,224,982 downwards.
GGAAATTGTATATCCGCGCTGTATTCTTGGACACAAAATTGGTGGTTTTAGGGCTTCCGAAGGCTTACCAAATAAACACGATAAGGTAAGATTATGCTAATTATGGAAATTAAATTCTAGCAGCTATTGTTCAGCGTCCAGAAAAGAACAATAGAGATAGAGAACAATAGAGATCGAAAATATGTGGATTGAAGAAGATAAGCGTTTTGTTAGGTATAAGGAGTAGTATTTTAGTTTGTTTTGTTTTGTTGGAAGACGTCTAAAAAGTATATATTAATTAACGTTTGAACGTGAAAAAATTATAAGGCCGGACTTAGAGAGTATTTATTTTTATTTAAAAATGCTTAAAAGTCACAAGTTTTCCGTGGCACACGATTTCACGCACGTGCAATTATTGATTCAGAAGCTTAAAGTTTTACTGAAGAGCCTATTCATGAATATATCGTGCCATGTCGCTACCATTCGTCGCACTTCGTTCACACTCTTTAATTTAAATAAATAAATAAATACTGATGACTTAGTTTATCACCCGCGGCCTTAAGTCATACAATATCCAATTCGATAATCTGGACTTCTGGTAAGGGAATAAAAGGCTAATCAATAAATTGTAGTGAATCTTAATTAGAGGCTACCATAAATTAAGTTGATTCGATGCATGACGTTCTCTTGATTTTGATGTGTTATTTTTCTTGTAAAAATTCGGAACACTCTACCATCTGAAAGTTTTTCACAAAGAGCAGTTGAGGTAAACTAAAATCCAACTTCAATATGAAAACACAGGAAAACATGAGGCTTCCAGGTATAATTTCGTCTCAACTTTGAGGGCTGAAGCCAAGAAAAGATCGACGATCCCGATCAGACGGTCAATTGCAGCGCTAGCAAAAAAATACTGTATCCAAACACATTGTGGCTATGAATTCGTGTTGATAATGCCAAAGCCACTGGCTTGCTCTTCTCTCGGCTCAGAGGTTTGAATTTGAAAAAAACTGAGAAAACAGAAATTATTGAGGAAGATTTGGAACATTCAGTTGTCACAAGCGTGGGACAAAAAAAAAACCCGAGTCCCCGACGGGAATCGAACCCATGACCTTCCTTACATCGGTTGGGTGCTCTAACCACTGAGCTACAAGGAGACTCATGGTTCGTGGCTTGTTATTGTTGTTTATAAAATTTCTCGTTGGTGCCCCTGCTTTAACGACTTGAGTATTTTCATTTTAACCAGAATCCTAAACATTTATACCCGCAAAAATTTCATGCCACGCGGTCATGATCTCTAGCTGATACCGCCTTTCGGTCAATTTCTCTTTTCCCTTTTTGTGCATGTTCGATCCGTTTTAAACAGTTTTGTGACTTTATTGGGTCGTTGTATACCGTGGAGCATAATTTTTTTTCCAGAATGTCTTTTTTGCCGATTTTTGTGATTTTGCTCTCGATTTGCAATTGGAAAAAAAGGTCCCTCAAATCTTTTAACATTTAAAAACTGTTACCACTACGTAAATATTTTATCTAATATTGAATTAAAAAAATTTACTTCCTGTGAAGCGTCTATGGTATGGTGTGCAGTAAAAGTCAGTGAAAAGTCTGTCAGTTTGATTGTCGTCGACGCAACTCCAAAAGCAATAAATGTTGTCAGACGAGGCTGTGTCGACTGTGTTCACGTTTCCGCTCTTTCTAACACTCCGCTGCTTGAATCGGGAATCACCAAACTTGGCTCCCAGTAGACAATATGACCACTCATCGCGAATCCCAAACATTTGTCCTCGAAAGATACGAAAAATCGCCAATCCTAAAAAAAAAATCCCGAAACAGTTCATGCAACAGGGTGGATTTCTGACGAGTTGTTGAAATTACTTTTAAGGGTCACGATTTAAGGAGCTCTAATTTGGTTTCGAATGTAATCCTATATAGAGCCTTCGATTGCTTTTTTAAAGAAAATTAGATCTGCCCCGTACCCCCTTTACTGTCCTGTCGAGATTTTAAGTGAAAACCAGTGATGGTGCCGTGTTAGCTGATATTAGAGATTTTATTGGCTAATGGTAAAATAAGTAAATATAATGGCAATGGTAAATGGTAAAATAAGTAAAACTATACTAAATATCGTGTTTTGATCATACAATGCATTTAAAAGAAATGGCCCTTTGTTCCCAATAATTGAAATCGTCATTTTTTCACCCTGTTCGTTTCAGGGAAAATTAAAACACCCTATGCTTTTCATCTGGTTTTTCATCTACGGAGAAACTTAAGCTGGATGAGTTTGTTAAATATTTGGTGTGGCCATGTGACATTGAGTCTTTATATGGGTACATATCGCAAATCGCTTGCCACGTGCCAGCCAGTTCTTCCTTTTTCCTGGTCAGTCTATCTGGCTCAACATTCCTTAGTTGTTCCATATGCTTATTCCTCAGGAATGCAAGGTAATCGTTTTCACTCCTCACTAGTTTTTCACAGAAAGCTTTTGACTTAGGATTAAGATCGCTTTTAATTGTATAGCCCTTAACAAATTTGTCTCTTTAAGTACGTCGAAGTCGAGTTCCGTTGGTCAAACACAATTGCTTTATCTCCTGCTTCCTTTGACGAAAAGCAGACAAATCAGTTCATGAAAGCTTGGTCCTTCCATATTTATTTTCCTCCAGAACGTCGCATTAAAGTAATCAAACAACAAAACGTCTGCTTTATTCCATCGTCGTATGTTTTCATCGACTTTTTCACTCAACTTGATAGCCTTTTCCTTGTCTTGCCGCTCATTAAGTTTCACGTATAAAATGTCATCTATCTCCCAGCACAGCATTCGTTACATCAACACCAGCGATTCGTCGAAGTAATCCATAATCATTACCAGATCAAACTCTTTGTCTAAGAATTGGATGTACTCGTTAACAGCCGTACGATTTTGGTAATACTTTAAGCTCAAACTCAAATCGAACATCATGGGATTTCTTGCTAAATGCATCATGACGTCTTTTCTAATACGTGGCGAGGAATAAAAAGGTATTGGCTTAGCTAAGTATTTCTCCAAAGAATAATTTGGGTTATCTCCCAATCCAAATGATTTGCCGAGTAGGCCAAAGTTGAAAACAGACTCAAAATTATCCACAGGATTTCTGAGGATTGTCACGTACTTGCTTGTTTCGAGAGGAAAAAGCCAGTTCATTGGTTTTTGTTAAACCTTGCGTGACTGCACAATATGTCAGGGTGGCCGTAAATTGGCATTGGATCATGAGCTATAGGAAACATGGAGTTCGAATCGAAAGTTGTTTCAAGGAAACAGCGCTGAAAGATGTCGAAGGTTCAATAAAATTATCACGTTACCGTTAGTTCTGTTGTTCTGTGTCTTTGATTTCTACATCATCTTCTGCAAATATCCCTGTTTCTCCCCGATTCTCTGCTGAGGTCGATGGTAGATGCTTGAACCACCGCCATTTTGAAATTCCCTCAGTCCCAGTTCTGCCCAGCTAACTGGAAATAAACCTCTCCTGTGAAGCCACTGGGTAGGAAGCACTTGGGCCGTTGCTAGGAGATTTGTGCCATTAGCCAATCGTAGGGCCGAAAAGACAATTGCTATTGTTTTTCAAATTCGTCTTTAGCTGGTGAGAGCAAAAATAACTTTCCAGTCCCCTGCTAGCAAACATATGTGAGAAAAAGTCGACTCTCCCCACAAGCCAAGAGTCGGAAACGGAAATAAAATTTTCTTGTCGGGTCTTTTCTGGGAAACTTTTAGGGATCAGTATTATGTTACATTTGCCGAAATTCGGAGCAGCAGCTGTTGTCTCCCCGAAGAAGCTAGCAGTCACAAAAACAACATACAACATACATGTATTTGTTTGGCCGAAAACAAAAAGCATTAATTTTACCATAGAACACAAGTTGAAGGTTACATTCCGGGGACGAAAACAGAAGAAGCATTATTTTATAGCCGAGCGCCGAAAGCGAATATTTTGTTTCGTCTCGCTCTCCGCGCTTGGCTAAATAAACGCTTGTAAGGTCTTGTAATGCAGGCTATCCGAACAGACAGTTTCACTGAAACCATCTGTTCTTGCAACTGCTGATATTAGGTAGGTGAATTGTCTTAGCTGGGGCAATTGTTTTTCCTCCCTCGTAGTTAACCCGTCGTTAATTCTTCGCTACAATCGTTCCAGGGAAAGCGGCTCTCAAAAGACTTCCAAAATTGTTTTTATGTCTCTGGCAATGTTCCTCGACCTTAACATGAAAATAAAGTGTTTGTAGGCTTCGTCCACACTAATTCCATGATTTCCCGGCTGATCGGAACAGTTTTCCTTCTCGACAACGCAAAATAATTCTCGCAATATAAAACGGACGTTGAGGTTTTGATCAGCGAGTGCACAGGCTCGATTCGTTTCGAAAACGGGAAATAAACCCGAAAGTAAATATCTCCTTCAAACTGTAAGCGTAAACTAAAGTTAATAATCAAATACGAAAGAACTGGCCACTGATGCGATCTGGTTTTCAACTAAAAATGAATTTAAGTTTCGCAATTTGATTCTACTTTCTGAATCTCCGAGAAAACCCCTGAAAGAAGAACCAAGATAGAACCTAATTTGAATTGCAAATTTTAATCCGTTGCACGACGACCTTCCATATATGGAAGTCCGTCGTACAATGTTCTTACGAGCTCGTGACGATAGCCTGGCAAAGATAGCCTACCCACTCGCTTTAGGGGTTTTTGGTAAGCTGAGTAGAACTGGGACTGAGTGAATTTCAAAATGGCGGGTGGTTTAAGCATCTACCATCGAACTCAGCCGCTGAGAGAATCGGGGAGAAATAGGGATATTTGCAGAAGATGATGTAGAAATCAAAGACACAGAACAACAGAACTAACGGTAAGATGATAATTTTATTGGAGTCTCGACATCTTTCAGCGCTGTTTCCTTGAAACAACTTTCGATTCGAACTCCATGTTTCCTATAGCTCATGATTGGATGCGTAATGCGAAATCTACCTGGCCAACCTAAAAGTGTGTCACTTCCAAGAACAAATGTTAGATTCCTCGCGTCTCCATAACGAAAGAATATGTTGGCCATGGTACTTGATCCAGTTTTGTGCGTTTTGAGAAAAAGAATTTGTTTAGCGGGGAAGCACTCTGGCTTCTTCGTAGGCACGGTAGAAAGAGCGGTTGTGTTGACAATTCCGGCCCTGTGAAACAAGCAAACAAAGAAACAGATGAATAATAATCAGACAATTCCGGTCTTAAGGGATTTTTATTGTCCTGTCCTTGCAAAATTTAAGCTTATGAGAGATGTACCTTGTTGTGATTTTGTCCTTGGACAGGATCTATGGTCGGGCGAAAAGGGCGAAAACAAAAGGAGGGCGATTGAAGACCAAGAGAGAACTACAAGAAGCCTTTTCACAGGCTCCTTAAGGTTCCCCCTTACAAAAATAATTTTGGGAGGGAAGAGGGATTTGGTTTAAATGAGGGGCAATTATTCGAGTAAATACTGTTTTTGCACTTACTTAAGGTGATAACTCGCCTGCCAGCGTCGAAATCCAATCAGCCGTTGAACATCAACCAAGTACACATGCAAAAGACAGACCAAAGAAAGCAATATAACCAGGCAAAAAAGACGGTTGATGAAATTGCAGTGAAAAACTCTCATGGCTGAGTCCTCTCGGCGGATTGGTCACTACATGTACAGCTGAGCGCTCTGTTCTAAACCCGTGATAGAAGTAGCGATGGTAAATAGCAGATGCGATAGGATCCTCCGCATTTCTGAAAGCTCACAAAGGACAAATCTGAAACAAAATGAGAAATCCTGATAAATATATACCACGTACTGTATGCGATGTGCGCAGTGTCACTCTTACAACCAGTCATACTTAAGATTAGCTCGTGAACACTCATGCATCTGTCAAGCAATTGTTACAAGACAATGTAATGACATTCATATCCCGAAGGTGAACTAACTTAGAGAATGCGAAACGATTATCACTCTATTTTACAGGAGCCGTGGAGCATAATGACTTGCCTTCCCATATTCCCATAGTCGAAGAAAAGTTTTAATAAGCTTCTAGAAGGTGTAAGGATTACTTTTCAATGGTAAACATTTTTAACTACAACATATTATGAAAATAGTTTTAATTTTTTAAGATCAGGTATGTATTTTAATATTTCAGATACTTGGTTGTTTATTTATTTATTTATTTATTTATTTTTAATTTAGTAACAGGACCCTCTTTGTTACCAGTGTTTTTACACTGATGGGGCTATCCTGTGTAAACATCATCATGATCATGATCATGATCATGATCATGATCATCATCATCATGATCATCATCATCATCATCATCATCATCATCATCATCATCATCATCATCATCATCATCATCATTATCATCGTAGGACTGAAAAATCGAAAGTCAAAATTTTTGTTCGTGATTCGTTCTTTACACAGACGGAATAATCCAGTCGTTGTTTCTCGGCGAGTTTTGGATTCCTTTATAATGACTGAACAACTTGGTTTTTCTTCGGCGAGTTTTGATGCTCTTCTTCATGCAGGTGGAATTTGCAGTAGTCTATTACACAGCGTTTTGGCCCGTCATGCAACCTTCCTCTTCAGACAAAGATCCAAAAAAACGGTTGCATAGGAGACTACATTTGCAGTTGATCATCGGCGAATTTCGTTACAGTGGTATTTCGACTCACAAGCGTCCCAGCAGGCTTGATTCCACTTCAAGTAGAAGTACTTGCTTCCAATCTACTTCAAGTTGAGTTGTGGTGGATGCCAATTCCAAGAAAACTTGTTTAAACAATTCATTCAAGCTCACTTTTTCACGAATGGCTGAAGGCCGTTATTCGTTCCAGCTATTCTAATTGGCTTTGAGTTTGATTTCACTAAAGTTTTCCTTTTTCCGGACTGGTGAAACTTTTCATAGTTTAGATCAGTGTTTCCCTGGAATCTGGTTACCGGGGATAGGATAATTTTAACAACCTTTCTTTCATTGACATCCACCAAAACACAAATGGAAGTGAATAAAATGAAGAGCGCTTAGGCGCATGAATATGAATTTTTTTTAAATTGCTATATAAGATATGAACATGTACATAAAAATGATGGACGACCCACCTTGAAGTTCGTGCCCACCGGAGGTTTCTGGACAGCGCAAACTGGCTTGTTCGAAAAAAAAGGTGACTTTCTCAGTGATTAAAATAAGTTATCCTTCACTGTAGAGAGCTGCCTCCCATCAATGCGTAACCTTTGCCTATCCCATCTAATAATCACTTACAAAATAAACTAAATAGATTGCAAATATCAACCTTGAAATAATTAAAATTTTGAAAGCACAAATTAAATGTCAAATTTTCCGACAGTCGGGTTTTTTTTAATAAACAGTGTGATTTTGCTTAACCCGTGAAACAAAATTACTGTGTTACAGTCAGTGCCTATTGAACTTATTCTTTCAAAAAATAGACAGGAGCACGGGTTAAAAATAGGAAACTCTCTCCGTGTTACAAGAGAGTTATTGGGACCCCAGTGGATATTAATATGACGAGAAAAGCTGTGAAAACAGGGGGCGAAGGGGAGTATTTGCTTAGCTGTTTTCATGTTTCCAAAGTTCAAAAGTGTTTCATAACTCAATACAAATTAAACATGAAAAAAAAGCGAGAATTTGCTTTGTGAAGTGGAGGCTCAAATAGTTTTCTAGGTTCCATTAAAATGATTAACGGTTTTTAAATAATGAGATCAAAGGCAGTGTCTTGTTTGTTTCGCAAGAAACAGAACGCTTTTCAATTTTTAGTCCTCGCGTCCTCGGTTCTCAATTAACGATTTGTAATTTGTCTCCGCTAGATCAATGTTAACGCACCGAGGTGCCAAAAATAACTACGTGGTAGTTGTCAATTAGAAATACATGAGCTATAATTAAGGAGGCTCGAAATGGTTTTCATACTGCGTGCGTGTAACCTAGCTACACACAGTACGATAAGACTGCCTCCAAGCGACAGCTCAATGAAGCCAAATTTCTATTTAAAAAAAAAAGAAGAGATTGAATTGCGCGTCGTGAATAATCGCGCAAACCGGAAATAAGACGAACAAGCAAAATATGTTTTTTCCCTCAAAATTTAGCGCAGTTACCCTTCACATGCATGCAACATTCAGTATACCACTTCAAATAGAAATGTTTGGGGGAAAGTTTTATTGTGGAATTTTTCACATTTTTTTTCATATTCTACCGGTTATGTTGAAATATTGGGTAATATTTTAAAAAGTAATCTGTAAAGCTAGATCTGCGCCTCGGTTTTTCAGAATCAATTCTCTTTAAATATTAGGCAACCGAAGAGAATATGTTTGACCGTTTTGGTTAATGACGACATTTCCACGGCGTGGGTCATCAACGGGATTCACGGTCAGTTTCGGGGCATCAAGCGTAAATGATCAGTATTAAAATATTGAGTAAGACGGATAATTCTGCAAAGTTCTTGCCAGCAATTGGCGCATTGTAAAAAGCTTCCTGAGTTCATTGCAAAAGTTTCGCCTTCACATGAGGCGAAGGCAATGGAAGAAGCGACTCTTTTGGTTGAACATTGCAAAAATTTCCTTTGGGATAATGAACATCGCTTTGAATCCGCGCTGTAAGCAGTATAACAGGGGCATTGATTGGTCCCCAAGGCCATATATTTCGCTGTTGTATCAAGGGTTGAGGGATTGAAAACTACGAATTTGTGGTTTTGAGTTTCGGCGGGTTTTTCAGTTTTCGATCGATTTTTCTTCCGGTTTTTCGGTTTTGATGGAAATTTTGGCTGGCTAGAATTATGGATCTACCTGATGGCGCAAGCCCGCAAGCCGTTTGGCTACCAAAGTGTAGTGTAAAACAGGTGAAGTTTATAACTAGGGCATATATAGTAAAGAAGAAGTTGGTTTAGAATACTAGTATTAGGTTTTGTCACAGTTACCAGGCATGTCCCTTACTTTAAATAATAAGTGGAGAAAAGAGGAATCAAAGCAATGCTTTAACTAAACCATGATCGAAGAATTGATTGCAGTACATTCTCCCTCAGTCTGTTATCTGGCATCTATACACGGTGTCTATACTGGACTGTGAATTGCAAAATTGTTCTGGGAAAGAGAAAAGGTCGCACAGTTTCGGTTTCATTTCAGTATTAAAACACGTCAGTTGGTAACAATAGTAAAATTATCAAGAAATTACAGTAGCACACGGTTTACGATGTCTTAATATTTATTTAATACAAACAGGCAGGTTTTCCTTCAAATTATAATCAAACACAGTGTAATGTGAACGCGGCTTTGCTGTTTTGGAAACATGAAGCTGTAGCAAAACGCTTTCATAATTCACAAGCTATATTGCCAAAGCTATGTATCGATGTATATGATGGCAGTCAATTGAAAAAGCTTAATGTACTAACTGGCAGTCGTCGTTTTGCTATCCTAAAAATGTAGAAAAAGAATGGAAACAGTCGGCCTATTACGAAGACGAAACTACGCAAATTATTTTCATGAAAACGTGATCACTTGTCAGTAACTGGCTGTAAATATGAAATACGTCCGGAGAGGCGGGTTAGTGTGATTAGTGGTACTATGGAGGCGTTTCACTAGGTTCTAGGAAGCGGATACCCGACATCGCCTTTGATAGATCGAAAATGTCCCATCTCGGACATTAGAGGTAAATTTAATCCCCCATTTCAGACCGGAAGTGAGTAGAATACACTAATCACTGGAGACAAGTCAAGGAATACATATTTTTTAGTCTCGGGTCACATACCTCTCCTCCCTCCACGCCTCCTTTTGGAAATGACAGTATGCACGGCATGTGTTTATCACGTTTTCTCGGAAAATGGGAAAAACCCCTAACCTTCGGATCTGACATTCAAAATTGACTATTCAAATGCACTTCCCTTCTCCTGCGCACTCACTTTGCTGATTACGAGCTGTATTCACTTTCTTCAGCTCTGATGTTTGAGCTTTAGTGTCAGTTCCATCAATAAGCAGACCTTTATATCTGAACGGTGATCATATGACAGCTTTCCTTTATTTATTCCCTCGGAATTGCTTCAGTGTGACAGCGGGGTACCAGGTTACAGGTAGGTATTCGGTGCATGACACCTTTGATTCGGTTGTGTTTGTTTTCTTCTGTTTTGGCGGAATAGATAATAGCATAACGAAAAGGTAACTTAAAAGATGTGGGGAATCACCCAGCTTTGGTATATTTGTTATGGGCCTATGGCGTAAGTCATTTGGCTGTCACAGTGCAGTTCAAGGAGTCGAAGTTATAAGTAGGGAATACTGTGGAACCCCGATAAAACGAACCCATATAAAACGTGAACCCCGTATGACGAACGATATTCAGTTTAGACCAGTAAAGTGAGGTAAAATGTATGAAAAAACCCCGATTTAACGAAACTCTGTTACAACGAACATATTTTCCCAGTCCCCTGGCACTTTGTTATGTAAGATTTATATCGCGAATCCACTGTAGTAAAGAGCCATTACGGAATCGAACTCTCCCTATTATGATTTATAACAGACTAGAGTTATGGATCTATCTGATGGCGCAAGCCCGCAAGCCGTTTGGCTACCAAAGTGTAGTCTAAACCCCGAAAACAGACACCACAACAATGTTGGGTTCAGGCAGTTTATTCATAGTAATCCTACACTCCTACACTTACAATAATACAATATTTTTCTATAACAACATTACAATCGATAATCATTAAGGCCCACAATACGAATAACGGAATTACAACACGGAAATCAAAAATCAAAACTGCCTATGGAAGTGGGTGGGTGGGGAAGCAAGAACTTACAAAACAGCTGTATGCTAATAAAGCGCTCCGAATAGCTCGGACAAATTATGCTATACGGCTATGAGCGTATAAAGGTGCTTATATTCCTAGGCGGCCGTCCCTTGTGGTAACTACGCCCTTCCTACCACAAGGAAAGCTGCGGTTTGCCTGTTCCCAACAATAGTCCATTCAAGGTCTAGATTCATATTAATGGCATTAATATTCACGTAAAACAGGCAAGGTTTACAGCTAGGGGATATATAGTAAAGAAGAAGCTTGTTTAGAATATTCAGTATAATTCTGTTTTGTCACAGATACCAGGCATGTCCCTTACTTTAAATGATAAGTGGAGAAAAGAGGAATCAAAGCAATGCTTTAGTTAAACCATGATCGAAGAATTGAGTGCAGTATATTCTCCCTCAGTCTGTTATCTGGCGTATATACAGCGTCTATACTGGACTGTGAATTCTGTGAATTGCAAAATTGTTCTGGAGAAAGAGAAAAGGTCGCACAGTTTCGGTTTCATTTCAGTAAACACGTCAGTTGGTAAGAATAGTAAAATAGCTTAAAATTATCAAGAAACTGCAGTAGCACTCGGTTTACGATGTTTTAATATTTATTTTATACAAACAGGCAGGTTTTCCTTAGAATTATAATCAAACACAGTGTAATGTGAACGCGGCTTTGCTGTTTTGGAAACATGAAGCTGTAGCAAAACGCTTTCATAATTAACAAGCTATCGCCAAAGCTATGTATCGATCGATATGATTGCAGTCAAATGAAAAAGCGTAATGTAGTAACTGGCAGCCTCGCTTTGCTATCCTAAAAATGCAGAAAAAAGAATGGAAACAGCCGGCCTATTACAAAGACGGATGAATGCGAATTAATTCCATGAAAACGTGATCACTTGTCAATAACGCGCTGTAAATATGAAATACGTACCGGAGAGGCGGGCTAGTGTGAATAGTGGTACTATGCAGGCGGATTGGAGGCGTTTCACTAGGTTCTAGGAAGCGAGGAAACCCGACATCGCCTTTGATACATCGAAAATGTCCCATCTCGGACATTAGAGGTAAATTTAATCCGCCATTTCAGACCGGAAGTGAGTAGAAGACAAGTCAAGGAATATATAATTCTTAGTCTCGGGTCACATATCTGCATTACCCTCTCTTCCCTCCACGCCTCCCTTTGGAAATGACAGTATGCACGTCATGCGATTATCACGTTTTCTCGAAAACTGGATGCACTTCCCTTCTCCTGCGCACTCACTTTGCTGATTACGAGCTGTATTCACTTTCTTCAGCTCTGATGTTTGAGTTTTAGTGTCAATTCCATCAATAAGCAAACCTTCATATCTGAACGATGATCATATGACAGCTTTATTTATTCCCTCGGAAGGCCTCTGTGACAGCGGGGTACCAGGTTGCAGGTAGGTATTCTGTGCAGGGTACCTTTGATTCGATTGTGTTTGTTTTGTTCTGTTTTGGCGAAATAGATGATTGCATAACGAAAAGGTAACTTAAAAGATGTGGGGAATCACCCAGCCTTGGTGTATTTGTTATGGGCCTATGGCGTAAGTCATTTGGTTGTCACAGTGCAGTTCAAGGAGTCGAAGTTATATGTATACTGTGGAACCCCGATAAAACGAACCCCGTATAACGAACGATATTCAGTTTAGACCAGTAAAGTGAAGTAAAAAATACCCCGATTTAACGAGCCTCTGTTACAACGAGTTTTCCTAGTCCCCTGGTACTTTGTCATGTAAGATTTATATCGCGAATCCGCTGTAGTAAAGAGCCATTACGGAATCGAACTCTCACTATTATGATTATTATTATAAGCAGTGACTGTGAAGAATGCATCAACAGTGTGCTATCATTTAACCATGAACAACTGAGTGTGAGACGTTCTCCCTCACAGTCTGTATGTTGGCGTCTGTGCTGGATTGTAAATTGCAAATTGTTTCTACGAAAGAAATAAGGCTGTGCAGTTTCGATTTCATTTCTTGGTGGGAAATAAGCCGGTCATCACGAAAATACAGTAAAGCTCTTGATCGGCAGCATGCGGCTGGTTTTCTCCTGTGAGTCTGAGATTAACCTAAGTGTCTAGGTATTTGGCATTTCTGATTCAGAAATGTATATACTAATCTGTACTAATACATTGTTACGAAACTCTTCAACAACGCTTTTATTTAACCTTAGCTATAACTTCTCGGCTTACATAGGTATAACAATTATCGACAGTAAAGAATCGAACTTATACAATGAAAATCGTATGAATAACAAGCCAAAAAACTAATTTTTGTGATAAGTGTAACTTCTCCACGCAAATTCTAAGTTCTTAAAAATCTGATACTCATGCCCATAAGTCTTTAAGTTTAAGTCTTTAGCTCCGAAGGTATTTGTGTCATATTTCCTGAATGGGTGATAATTAAAACTCAAGATAAAGCGAACAATTAAAGAAAACCTAACACAGTAAGCGAAACTAAAACAAACAAGAAAGTAAATAAATAAAAAAGTAGCTAGCGAACAATACAGTGTTCGTTTGGTTTAAGCTTTGTTTTGCCCCACTCGCTTTTAAGCAGTATAAAAAATTTATACTGGAGGCTAACACAGTTCGAACCGATTTGGTAGTGTCCAATAAACTAAATCATAGTAAACAGTTATCCGTCAGAGCGTAGAATCTGGCCTGGTGGGAAGAGTTTTCCTATAATATATAACTGATCTGGTTTCGATCGACTAAAGGATACTGGAATTCCGTTTCTTTTTGCGTGCTTGTAATTTTCCATCTGTGCTCTCTTCCTATCCACAAGTTCTTGTGGTAGATTGCGGAACATTTGAAAGTTTGTACCCTTCAGGCGGGAACCCAGCGAGAGAATCTTTTCCACATCTTTAGATCTAAGGAATCTTGCTAAGATTGGACGCGGGGTTTCATTTCTTATCTTCCCTAGTCGGTGAACCCGTTGGATTTCGACCGTGCTGCCATCAGCATATCCTAATTCTTTTTCGAGAAAGGCTCTGAGGACTGCTTCAGTATTCTCACCGTTCTCCCCGCTTGAAGGTGTCTCAGGAATATAGTTGAATTTAATGTTCTCCCGCCTCGAATAGGCTTCCAGGTACAGATCTTTGGTCGTTAGCTCTTTCAGTTTGTTGTTAATTTCTTGTTCTTTGTGGTCCAGTTCTGCTAACATGTCTTTGATTTTCTTTCGCGTTTTCTCGCAGCGCTTCTGGTGGTCGATGCATTTGTTTTCATTTTGCGTGACGCTCTCTTTAAGGTGTTCGATATCTGTCGTAGCTGTTTGTTCAAAGGTTTCGAGGTTCGCTATTCTTAATTCGAGATTTTCCATCGTAGTTTCGATTCTTTTAACACTACTTTCGATAGTGTCTAGCTTTTGCAGCTTTTCCAAAATTCCTTTGAGGGTTCCAGCAATCTCACCCGTCATCTCCAGGGCGTCGATGATCACGTCGCCATCTTCGTTTTCTTCAACACATTCCTCTAGATTTTTGGATCTTTTAGACTCGGGTGTCTCACTTTCGCTAGTAGAGCTGTTCGGCGTTCTGTTTCTCCTTTTACTGAAGTAATTCACAAACTGGTTTGCCATCCAGTCTTGCAAATAAAAAGAGATTTTTTCGCGAGCGGGTTCACAAAGCTCCTTACGCCGCCATGGTCAGCGTCCTCCTGGTGACTATACTGGATTGTGAATTGCAAAATTGTTCTGTGGAAGAGAAAAGGCCGCACGGTTTCGGTTTCATTTCAGTGAACACGTCAACAGGAAAAAAAAATAGAATAACGAATGTTTAATTTTCAGACTAGTGGCGCACACATACCCCCTCCACTCCTCCTTTTGTAAATTACAATATGAGTTTGTTTTTCGAAAAACGGCAAAAACCCTAATTGATTTTTTTCCTTGTACTTCCTTTCGCCAGCACAGTCAATGACTTTGTTCGATTCGGCTCTGTTGGTTGAATTTTAATGTCATTTTCTAAAAACAACCAAGAACCAAACCGAATATCATCGTTCCATTTTTGTTCGGAAATTGATTTTAGAAGACCAAAATCCAAAACAAACGTGTAAGATGTTTATCTGTTCCCACCGAAATACTGAATTATTACATCTTAACATTACATAAGAGAGGGGAAAGCCCACCTTGACTTCTTTTTAAAACTTTATTGTTATTTAATCACTTGGTCATTTCTCTTTTCTTCAGTTCGTCGTTTTCTCAGTATAGTCCATGAGCCAAGACCCCAAAAATACATTTTCGTAGCACCCCCGACGGGACATAGTTTCTTTGGTATCAATGTAAAGCTTAGGGTGCGCTGAATTGTAACTAATCTGTTTCCGGACACAAAACGTGAGCATAAGCGAGAAAATTGCGTGTTTTTGCGGAGGGATGGGTGGGGAGAGATTTTGCCCCTTAAATCATAAAAGATACAAAATGAAACGTATCTCTCAATTTATTTATCCATTTCAATTCAAACTTTCAGAAGATATACATCTCATAGTGAGAATTAAAATTATTACGCTTTTTACTCTTGCAACGGGTTACCATGGCAACGGTTGCTATAGAGTGTAATTAGGAAGCCTTTTGTCAGTTCTTTTTATCTAAAAAGAATAATAAATACATTTTTTCGACATAAGCACTTGGGACAGCGAAATTTTCCTCTACTATATTTTTTTCTTTTCGTTTTTTGCTCATATGTGCCAACAAAGATAAAAGAGATAATTTAGTACCCTATCAACAACTGTATACAGGTGCTAGTACATGTATGCATACCACGGTTCAATTTGATAAGTTCATTCAATTCCGAATCTTAACTATATACACACTGGATTTAATTTTCACTAGTAAAAACCAAATAATACTTTTGCTTTTGTTCTTCTGGAACATGTGGCGAACAACATAAAAAATAGCGGAAGTGCTGTCACTCTTACTTTGCCGTGAAGCACCAAATCAGTTGCCGTCAAAAAAAACAACACCATCACCATCCTTGTCACTGTCATCTACTTCATTGTCTTCACTATGTGTCATGCAGCCTGTTCAGACAGTGATCTCCACAGATGCATGCGTCACTACAAGGGAGTCTGGTCTTCCCACAGGAACATCGCTGTGTTTGGTGATTTTGAAATCCAATCCCCTCTTAGAGCAGCCCAGATTTTCAATGATGAAAGGATACTTACAAACATACAATACAAGGTCAGGATACCATTGCTATTGAATTCAGGTATCGCCTCACGTGCTACAGAGATTATGTGCGCTGTGAAACACTGCACTCCACTGTTTGTGTATGCTGAAATTCTTATCGGAGCCAAGGCCCTGGAAATGTCACAACTTCTAGAAAGATACTTGATCTTTTATTAGAAGTTGGAATTCACGCCCCAAACTACAGGTCTTCGAAACTCAATAAACAGGCTCAGAAAAGTGTTTGGTGACAACTCATCATTTCGACAGCCTGCAAATGAGAGTCAATCTGGACTAGCGTAGAAAGAGGGGTTCATCATGGGAAGTATCAGTCCAACCCAGCCAAACTGCAAGGATTCCGGTCATGGCTAGCAAAACATCCTGGCTCACAAATTGACTAGCTCGCCTTCGCCAATTGCAAAGCAGGTATCAGAAGGAATTTTGCACCGAGAAGTATGAAAAATTACTTCAAAGTGAAGCATTCAAACAGGTGTTCACAATGTATAAAAAGTTCTGCCACGAAAACAATGGCCTCATGAAGATTTTCTGGAACAGTTTCATTCGAGCAACAAGGGAAGGAAACTGGAAACTGCATCTCAACTGTGTGAAGGACATGTTGCCATGGTTGGTTTGCGTACGATCAATTATGACCGGTATTTGCCTGTGTACTTTGTTGCATATGCTGAAGAAGACACCCACCCTGAGGATCGGAAATATTGATCTGCAGTGCGACGAGTTTCTTCGTTTGTAACGCTGGGCAAGGCTTATTGTGTTTAAAACTCTGTCGCGGGATGTTTTGTTTCGCATCACAGTGTGTGATCTTTAGAACCCTTTCGTCAAGAAATTGAAGTTGTAAGTTTCTTTAGAGCCATGCAACGTGTAGTAGATGGCTGAACTCTGCTTCAGTCAAACATGTAAAAACAATCCTTCTAAAAAATGTAAGTTTCGTATCTAGGACTTTAATATGTTTTCTCCTGTTGCCAGCGCTCAATTCTATTGTCTTGCGGCTTTGACCGATGACTAACAGCCTAGCACACAGATTTCTATCGGTAGGAAGTACCACATTTTTGCCTTTTATTATCACAGACTTTCTCTTTGCAGCCTCATTGAAAGTTCCAAATTTCAATTTTGGAAGTGTGTCAAAAAACCGAGTAGTGTTGGTTTTGAGTTAGTCCAGTGTTCAAGTGAGGAAATAAGAGCAGACTTTGCTTTCTCTTTGGCTGTGAGGAGAACTTCCTTCATGGTGTTAATTGCAAGAAAGCCAGAACTCAGACTAACTAATTCTTTGGACTCTTCAAATGGATTTCTCCAGTCTTCAATGACTTCCATGACCTGCTTTACACATTCTGCGTCTTTCTGAATGCAAAACATGCTGCCTTCTTTGTGGATTCTCCTTTCACTTTCCTTCATGGGTGGGTGTCTTCTTCAGCATATGCAACAAGTACACAGGCAAATACCGGTCATAATTGGTACGATCGTACGCAAACAACCATGGCAATATGTCCTTGACACAGTTGAGATACAGTTTCCAGTTTCCTTCCCTTGTTGCTCGAATGAAGCACAGCATCAACTCAACCATGTCAAGGTAACTGTTCCAGAAAATCTTCATGGGGCCATTGTTTTCGTGGCACAACTCTTCATACATTGTGAACATCTATTTGAACGCTTCACTTTGGAGTAATTTTTCATACTTCTCGGCGCAAAAATTCCTTTCTGATATCTGCTATGCAATTGGCGAAGGCGAGCTAGTCAATTTGTAAGCCAGGATGTTTTGCTAACCATAACCGAAATCCCCGCAGTTTGGCTCGGTTGCACTGATACTATCCACGATGAACCCCTCTTTCAACACTAGTTCAGATTAACTCTTATTTGCAGGCTCTTGAAATGACAAGTTTTCACCAAATGCTTTTCTGAGCCTGGTTTTGAGTTTCAATGACCTGTAGTTTGGGGCGCGACTTCCACTTTTAATAAAAGGTCAATGTATCTTTCTAGGAGTTGTGACATTCCCAGGGCCTTGGCTCCGATAATAATTTCAGCACGCACAAATTCACTTATGGTTGTAAAAGCAATGTCATAACCGGTATTTGAATCATCTTCAAGTTGGCAATTTTCCGTTTCAAGTCTAGTCAGTGCTTCACTGCGCGCATAATCTTTGTAGCACGTGAGGCGATACCTGACTTCAATAGCAATGGTATCTTGACCTTGTATGTTTGTAAGTATCCTTCCATCATCGCGAATCTGGGCTGCTCTAAGAGGGGATTGGCTTCCAAAATCACTGATGTTTTGACATTTTCAGAAGTTTACTAGGTCTTCATGCTCTGACAGTCTCTTGGGGAAACGGTGCCAGCAACTCAAGATGATGTAAAGTGAGTAGAAGAATTTGTCTGTGTCCTTTACAACAAACCTGGAAAATGTGTGAATGACCTAAGCTATACCCTCTTTTGCAATCAAGAAATATAGTCACATCAGCTACCACCAACAAGAGGAACCCTCACTAAAAGCGTCCAGCAAGCAAATTATCAGACGTTTGTATGGAAGAATGCATTAGAAGCTAACCCTACAGTGCTTGATCTTAGTGGTGCTTAGCTGGTTGGATCATAAGAGATGGTACACTTACGATGGACTGGACCGATCAGCCTCCCGCTCCTGATGCAGTGATGGAGTTGGTGTCCTGTGGATGCGAAGGCCAATACCAAACACAGCGATGTTCCTGCGGGAAGATCACACTCCCTTGTAGTAATACATGGATCTGTGGAGATCACTATCTAAACAGGCTACATGAGACATCCACTTAAGACAATGAAGTTGTTGACAGTGACAAGGATGATGATAGTGACGTCTTTTCTGACGGCAACTGATTTGGTGCTTCACGGCAAAGTTAGCGAGACAGCACTTCCAATATTTTTGGTGCTGACACGTTGTTCACCACATGTTCCATAAAAACAACAGCAAAAGCATGATTTGGTTACTACTAAAGAAAATTAAAACCACTGTGTATATAGTTAAGATTCAGAATTCAGTGAACTTATCGAATTGAACCGTGGTATGCATACATGTACTAGCACCTGTATACAGTTGATGCTAGGTACTAAATTATCTCTTTTTTTCTTTGTTGGCAGACATGAACAAAAAAAGAAAAGAAAAACTTATACTAGGAGAAACATTTCGCTGTCCCGAGTGTTTATGTCGAAAAAAATGCATTTATTTTGCTTTTAATGTTAGAAAGACTGACAAAAGGCTCTCTAATTACATTCCTTAGCAGCCGTTGTATGGTAACCGTTAGAAGAGTAACAGCTTAATAATTTTAATTCTCGCTGTGAGATGTATATCTTCTGAAAGTTTGAATTGAAATGGACAAATAAATTGAAAGATGTGCTTCATTTTGTATGTTTTATGATGTAAGGGGCAAAATTTCTCCCCACCCACCCCTCCGCAAATCACCCAATTTTCTCGCTTATGCTCAGGTTTTGTGCCCAGAAACAGATTAGTTACAATTCAGCGCACCCTAAGCTTTACATTGATACCAAAGAAACTATGTCCTGTGGGGGGTGCTACGAAAATGTATTTTTAGGCACTTTTCACAAAATGGCTCATGGACTAGTAAGCTCATCATGCATTTACGTGGCAACACCTTCCAAATCAAAGACTATTGCTGACTGCACCAAGGCTGAAATTAGGTTAATCACTGGCAATATAATTAATTTTATAGGCCTGGTTAGAATGGGAGTTAAATTGTTTTAAGATAATGATGTCATAAGAATAAACTCAGAATATGGAAGTATAGGGAACAAAACTTCAGATAGTCTTGCGTGTCTCGGCTCTGAGACGTACTATTTATCATCAAGAGTTCGAGACCAGAAAGTTGGATTTTGATTCAAGTCAGAGTTTTTTTCCTTCGATGGCCGAACAATATCGAACGTAATCGAACAATTGAGTTCGATACACCGAACATTCGATGTACATGTGATACGTCGAGATTATTTCAGTATAATAAGCAATTTGAATAATTCACCAGACAACCCTTCATTTGCATTTTACATCAAATTCCTTAGCTTATTTCTACAAAACTTCTACGAACATCGCAAGAAACTACAACAAGTTGATCTTTTAACATGAAATGTGAAGTTGCAAAATTCCGTTCTGAAATTACGTTCACACTCCACTGAGTAATGACCTTGTTGATACCTTTACAGTTTCCTCTTTATAGACGATCGTCCTTCCATTTCTCTTTAGTTGTTTCCGTACACAAGAAAAGGGCCTGGATCCCTCGATATTTTGGAGGAGGTTGTCTAAACTGCAGACAGATTAGAATTTAGGCTAACTTGTGGCAGAGAATCCTGAAAAATTTCTATCAAATGTAAGCGATAATTTGAACTGAAAATGACTTTGAATAGTAATATGTTATGCATGCAAGTCAGAAGTCCGTGCAAATGGGTTTGTTATCCCATCTCTCTCTCCTATATTGGTTTGGTGGTATTATGTTAGCCGCTCCCAGGCGTTGAAAGCACCTTTTGAGGTCTTTCGACAGTAAAACACCACGACGAAAGTCGAAATGTCGCTTGATCTCTCGTCTTAACCCTATTTAGCCTGGGGGGGGGGGGAGCACCTTGTGCACGCGCTGACTTTAACGAACTATAACTTTTAAACGGCTGGCCGAATAATCACCAAATATCGTGACTTTTCCTAAAAAATTTATCAGAGAATATTTTCCTGTGTCAATGACGTGTCTATGATGATTGACGGAGTGTATTTTGACCATTCAGTTTTTTACCCTTAGTTTGTAAGAAAAAGATAATCCTTTGCTTTTTTGTGCTGATTTTGATTAGGTATGTTTCCTAGAACAAATTCATATATTTTTCGATGTCGTCATTGTCAACTGTATGACTGCAGGTTTGGGATCCAAGATGGCGGCCTCAAATTCAAAATGGCGGGTTTGTGACGCCATCATGACGTCATGACACGTCCTTATCTGAGACGTCCAATCTGTTAAGCTAATGACGTACTAAATACGTGCCAAGTTTCATCACAAGAGCGTTAATACTTTTCGAGATCTGTTGGGGGGGAACTTTGTCCCTCCCCCGCTAAGGCTCAGAAACTCAAAAAAAGCCCAGGCGAAATAGGGTTAATCGCACCGAACACAGGTCGCCTTTCCTATAAATCCAACATCCCGCCTCCGCGTTCAAGTAAGAGCCTAGCAGACTCAGCCTTTCCAAAGACAGCAGCGTTCTTTATTTTCTTCTGGCTCCTGGTATTTCTACAAGTAGCCCTTCAGGTTTGTGGTGCATTTTCATTCGCTTTTAGTTTGGAAGGTTTTTGTTTGCGACAGTCCATTTGCTGTCAGCTTTTAGTTTCATCGTGCGGCAGCGATGTGTTTGGTTTTCCGTTTTCGAGTCAGGCTTATTTCCAGGCTTTCATACGTTATGTTTTGTTTTGTTCGTTGCTTTGTATTTACAATTCATCGTGTTCCTGGCACTACACTTTGTCAACGGTGCTAACAGATCAATGTACAGGTCGGTTTTGCTACTCGCGCTATAGTGTTTATAGTTTCTTCAAGTTAAACGGGATTCTCTTTTTTATATACTTTCCCTCGTCTACGTTATTTTATTTCGTTTTTACGTTCGGTGGCGATGGTCCCTTGGCCAAGGTTTCCCTCGAGGTTTTGACACATAAATAGCAAAGTTCATTGTTCCTCTTGGTGTTTTAGAATTCAAAGACCGTTTTTAACAAAGAACAGCATGCGCCGATTTCGGGGAGGAATTTGTTCAAATATTCTAGTTCTCTTTTTGACCTTTGCTGTTTCTAAAACCGTTGGTGGAATTACTAGTTGTTCTGTTTTGACTGTGTGTATATTTGCATTGTTTAGGATAAGTTTCTGATTGACTTCGGACCCTCGTCAGGGAGTTTAGTTGTTGAGACCACGTTGAGTTTCTGATTGACTTCGAGCCCTTGTCAGAGTGTTTATTTGTTGAGAACGCATTTGGATTTCTGATCTCTTCGGGCCCTGGTCAAAAGTTTAGTTGTTGAGAATGCTTTGAGTTTCTGATTGGCTTCCAGTCCTCGTCAGAAAGTTTACTGGTTGAGAACACGTTGAGTTGATAATTGACCTGAACTGTTTGCTTGTTTAATTCGCTTTGTAACTGTTAAGCTTAGCGAGTACGCAGGAAGTCTCTTGTTTGTTAGCTTAAATGTTTATCAGGTTTCGCACTGTTGGAACATTTTACTCTCACTGCTAAACGGGAGAACACTGAACAACGAGAAAAAAAATGCCCAAATGTGTGATTTTGCGAAGCAAAAGGGGAGGCAATAGCTCCATCCGGTTATTGTTTGTTTAGCCCGCCTACTCCATGATGATGAGCACAGCCTCGCGTTCATGTCAACCAATAGATGTTGCTCTTTCCGAGCGCCTTTGAATAACAATACTGCAAGTTGATAGTCCTGGAAACCTTCATGGACTATAAGTAAATGACAAGACAACAATATCCATTGTCCGCGATGTTAACTCTATTCAAATCACTTTGAATAGCAAAATCCTAGCAGGATCACGCGATTTTTCTTTCCAATTTTCCCCTGAAACGTTTTGTTGGGATATTCGTATATCAAGAACAAAACCACTGAGGCACTTGACATAGTATCCAATTTCCTTGCAAGGCATGCGTGCGGTGAACCAATGAGAAAGCTAGAAATTCAATTACCGAGATTGAGAATCTCTTAATATCAGTTACTTCGGCCATTCAGACACAAAAGAGTTTCTGCAGTTCTTATTTTAAAAACAGGAAAACTGAAGAAATACAAAAAAAAAAAAAACGAACGTAGGGTAGGGTACATGGTAGCCCTTCCATATTTATTTTCTTTCAGGCGAGTGATTCCTTTACACTTCCTTTCTGTGGCTTAGCTTTCGTGGGTTTATTTTTCACGAATGTTTGATGATGTTCGAAAATAACACAAATGTGGTTTATGTGATTCAGCATGATAACACAACAGCCTTGAATGATCTCACCGCAAAGCAAAATTTCTGATCTCTAAACTCATATAAATACACAAGCAAACTCCTAATTTAGGCCTGACAAGTATTGAGCCACAGCTGAAATGTTGTTGAATTTTTATTCTTAATATTCAAAACGTAAAATTATTTGATCTTCAGGACCTTAAAATCAAACTCCCGCATCCATGGCGAGGAGTCCAATCAAAACTGCAAGTGAAAGTGACGTCACACCAGCTGCTGAGGAAACACTGGATTTTGATGACATCACTTTAAGAGGTGAGATGAAACATGTTTGTTACCTTTTACAGGTTGATACTATACTAAGCGTTACGTTTGTAGCTGTCAATAAACACGGTTCAATTGTAGCCGAAACTTTTTATTTTTTTAGCTTATATTATTCTCGTTGTTGTAAATTAGTGCATTTTAGAATATTTTTAAATTTTTAGGCTTTTTGAATTCTTATTGTAACTTATTTTTGTTTTCGTAAAATGTAATAATGAAGATCACTCTAATTAACTTCGTGTTAGCTCTTTGGTGCTACCCTCTGTTGTTACAATGATCATGATTATGATGATGATGATGATGATGATGAATATTATATCATTCCTTGTCACACCTTGAGAAAAAAAGCCTCCATTTCGCAGCAAGTTATAATGGATCACAACCGGCCGTTATTGTTGGTTTTGCCTTCATTAGGTTAGGTTGTTTCAGGTTTCGCAAAATTTGAACAAATTAAAGTTCTTTACTTAAAAAGATTAAAGACATTTTTAAAGACTCATAACTTTATTAATTATATTATAAGAGTTGTAGTTTTAAGTTTATACCAGTGTGATTTCATTTTAGCAATTGCAGAGGTCTACAAGAATGAAGGGAATGATGAATACAGAAAGAAAAATTTTAGCAACGCCATTTACTTCTACACGGAAGGAATTAACATAAAATGCAAGGATAAAGAATTAAACGCGAAACTCTACAGCAACAGGGCGATAGCACACTTTTATTTGGGTGAGAAATAATGCTTTTTTCTCAGGTTTTTAAAATTAATTTGCACATATCAGATAAAAGGTAATTTTGCCTTATCAATTTTTACCTCCTTTTTCATTTCTCGTCTTTCCTTTGTCACAGAAAACTACAATCATTCACTGAGTGATGCAAAAATTGCTACTGACTTGCAAGCATGTTATGTCAAGGCGATTGAAAGAGGTGAGTTTTTTGTTACTTAGTCACATAGTGAACCTTTCAACTTGTCTCCTAAGCAAGGTGGAAAAATAAATTGTGTCACTTTTGACGCAATCAATCGCTAGAGATAAGCATGGACTTTTACTTTTGGACGTTGTTCGGACGTCTTGTGTAAGCCATAAAGGTCTCAGTAAAGCAAATACACAAGATTTACGAAAACTGTAACACGATAAAAATGAAATTACCACATAAGTAGGGTTAACCCGTCGATTAAATCTCTCTGTTGGGGAAATAATTTATTTTTGCACGCACGTACCTCTAACATTAGAAGGGAGATAAGTTTGTCACGTAGCTTGCTGGTGTCATCATCATTATCGACAAAAGACATCATTTCTAATGATTACATCAGATTCGTCCTCGTCGAAGGGCTCCCGTGTTTGACTTTAGACCAATAAGGAATCGCCGAGTTTTACCACATTCAGGGCAAACCCAGCTTATTCCAAGCTCAAAGCTGGCCCGCAGACAATTTGTTGTTGTATTTTACAAGGAAAGTCATGCAGTAAAATATCTCCACTATGCCTTTTTAACATGGACCAGAAATAATGTCGAACTTCCTTTTTTTTAACCTGATAGGAGCAAGTGCTTGTGTTAAGTTGAACAAGTTTGATGAAGCCATCAGTTGGTGTGATAAGGGATTACCAGTATCCTTTAGTTTCGTGTCGACTTGTGTTATTTAAACCTGAACTCTTTGTCATAAACAGGGATGAACCCTGTTCATTTCAGTTTACTGACTTGGGCCGAAAGAACACAACGTTACACATAGGGTCTTACACAACTGCCCTCCACTCCTGCTGGTCCTATGACCATCGGTAAGCTCACCTGGGGAACCTCTAGGAACCGAGGCCGAGTCCATGTCCCGCATTGCACTGGAACACTGAACATTATACATCTACTCACGCTGACCGCAAACACCTAGTGTCCCAGGGAAAGTCAGCCATCAATGGCCCTTCTTCATGTTATTGGGTTTATTGACTTTTATAATACAAGCTAAAACTGCGCGCTGTCTGATCGGCTAAAATGCTTTATTAAATTTAATAATTAAGTATAAAGCATATTTTTTATTGTTTTCCAAAAAAGAAAGAGGTTAATTGAAAGAAAGTGTTTTTAAGGTATAAGTCTCTGCAAAAAGCGTTCCGTTGAATATTTGAGAATGTATTCACGTCATTTGCAAAAAGGAAGGAAGAGAAACAGTGGGTGAAGAACTAAGGCTTTGGGAACTTGTTTTCGCTTAAGCTTAAATTTTACATAGTAAAGCGTATAGCAAAAGGCAAACCCAAGTACAGTGGAACGATCACTGGTGGCCAGAAAACTTTGCTCTATTGACGGAGCAGTGTCAAATTATGATATCCTACAAAGAGGAAAGGGAAGCAAAGATAAAATCAACGGAGGAAGGCAACTTTGAAACTGGTTATCAAACACAGCTTAAAGGATAGTTTTTTCTTTTTCTTCGTCAATGTTTAATGCTGTTATCATTTCAGACAAAAGACATCTCGAGTGGTAGTATTAACGATGTGAATTTATAAAGAAAATAGCAGTTGAGGACTCCAAGAGGTGCGTCGCCTCTGGTCGTCAGATTATCGACGTGTTCAGATAACAAAATGACTGAGCCTTTGTTTGGGCCACAACAACGTGGTCGTAATAACTGAAGAGGTGGTATGATTAACGTGGTGGTTGTAAGGCGGGTTCCACTGTATTACATTGTCATCAAAAAACACGTCAGGCATTTGGGAACACGAGAGAAATGCTGACGGAAGCGAGTGCTTCCTACGTTTCTCGGATGTCCGTCGCGTTTTAACAGTACATGGTGTTTCCTCCATTATTTGTTGAATTATTCATTGCTTTCGACGTATTTCAAAACTTGACTTGTGGAAGATTAACAAGAATAACAAGAAGTTGTTGGATTTAAGAAGCAGGTCAGCCCAAGAACAAAACAAGGTGCAACATGGGGTCAGAAAGAAAGCAAACGACCAGGAAGAAACTCAAGCGGTAAGTATGACACAAGCAACTTAGTGTTAAAAACAGAAAACATTGATTCACTCGCCAGTGAGAATTACCAGGAATTTCCGAGGAAATGGATTTATTTTTATTCATTCTAAATGAATCAAAATTTTATTAATTGTAAAGAGACATTTCTGTGACGAATTGCTGAAAGTTGAGCTATCCGAGGATTGAATAACGATTTTTTGTCAAACGAACCTCGATCATATTGATCTTGCAAAAATTACGAACAGTTTTCCAATGACAGGTCAAACACCGCGTACTTGGGCGACCCATTGCCGTTTAAAAGATACTAGGACATTTTCGTCTTCTGCTCTGTAGCAAAAGGCGAATCGTCGCAGGTGAGTTGGCCCTGGCCAAACGGAGACGCAAGTCAATGCAAGTTTGGAAATGCGATCTTGCTTACGCAGACTTGCGATGGATGGCCAAACGGGCTTGCAGATAGACGCAAGATAAACGCAAGTTGCAAAACGTCATTTCAGTGTAGCCTTGAGTGCGCCCGTACTAAGAAAAACAACAGGGAACTTAAGCGCAGATGTTCTCAAGTCACGGGCAGCAACCGGAAGTTTAAGGGTTTCGTAGTCCATTTTGATGCCAACACACCTCTTTAACGGCAAGCAACCAGATACCAAACAAAGAGTTTTCCAGGCTTTGATGAAGAGCAGAAACAATCCAACAAAGGAAACATTCAACTTCCAGTTGACCTCCGTGGCGCAAAAACGATACTGAAACCAACTTGTGTCTATTTCCACCTTCGTTGGGTTGCCAAACGGTTAAAAACTTCCGTTCACTTGCGTACAAATTTGAGCTCCATGAAACTAAACGCAAGCCATCGCTCGTCCACGCAAGCCATGGCCAAACGGAGTCGCAAGTTACCACAAGTTTTTGCGATAAATTGTGACTCCGTTTTTCTTGAAAAAGGAGTTACTAAAGACCTGTCAAGACAAATTTGCGCCAGTCGATCAAAAATTTATACTTATAACATACATTCTTATACGTGCGGTTTTTTCGTCAGTCAAATCCGTTACGCTTTCGTTATGTATGAAGAGTCAAGCTATCTGATTTGATGCTTAAAAAGAAAAAGAAACACTTCAGAAATGGCCTACATAATACCAAAAATGAAATACAAAGTTTTTAACCCAATTCAAGAACAAGTTTAGAAAGAAACAGGAGCAAAATTTTATAATTTAAAATAATCTTTGTCCGACAGAAAAATGACATCTCTCTACACAAAACTGGCTCAGATGAAAAGGGGAAAACTGCAAAAGTAGGCACGTTTGGTAATCTTGGCAACGCTTACCACAGACCAGGAGATTTCAAGAAAGCCATAGACTACCATGAACGTCGCCTAAAAATTGCAAAAGAAGTAGGAGACCGGTCAGGAGAGGGAAAAGCGTATGGTAATCTTGGTATCGCTTATCGCAGTCTCGGAGATTTCAAGAAAGCCATAGACTACCATGAACGTCGCCTAAAAATTGCAAAAGAAGTAGGAGACCGGTCAGGAGAGGGAAAAGCGTATGGTAATCTTGGTAACGCTTATTGCAGTCTCGGAGATTTCAAGAAAGCCATAGACTACCATGAATGTGTCTTAAAAATTGCAAAAGAAGTAGGAGACCGGTCAGGAGAGGGAAAAGCGTATGGTAATCTTGGTATCGCTTATCGCAGTCTCGGAGATTTCAAGAAAGCCATAGACTACCATGAACGTCGCTTAAAAATTGCAAAAGAAGTAGGAGACCGGTCAGGAGAGGGAAAAGCGTATGGTAATCTTGGTAACGCTTATGAAAGTCTCGGAGATTTCAAGAAAGCCGTAGACTACCATGAATGTGTCTTAAAAATTGCAAAAGAAGTAGGAGACCGGTCAGGAGAGGGAAAAGCGTATGGTAATCTTGGTATCGCTTATCGCAGTCTCGGCGATTTCAAGAAAGCCATAGACTACCATGAACGTCGCCTAAAAATTGCAAAAGAGGTAGGAGACCGGTCAGGAGAGGGAAAAGCGTATGGTAATCTTGGTAACGCTTATGAAAGTCTCGGAGATTTCAAGAAAGCCATAGACTACCATGAATGTGTCTTAAAAATTGCAAAAGAAGTAGGAGACCGGTCAGGAGAGGGAAAAGCGTATGGTAATCTTGGTATCGCTTATCGCAGTCTCGGAGATTTCAAGAAAGCCATAGACTACCATGAATGTGTCTTAAAAATTGCAAAAGAAGTAGGAGACCGGTCAGGAGAGGGAAAAGCGTATGGTAATGTTGGTAACGCTTATGCCAGTCTCGGAGATTTCAAGAAAGCCATAGACTACCAAGAACGTCACCTAAAAATTGCAAAAGAAGTGGGAGACGACATTAGCATTGCTAAATCGCTTCAAAACCTTGGTGTTGCCTTTGAATCTCTGGGCTCTTTTGACGAGGCTATTGATTGTTATCAGCACAGTGTAGCAACATTTAATGACGTTAGGAGTCGTCTTAAATTTCTTGACGAGTTTAAAATTAGCTTACGCAATTTGCACCAGTTGGTATACGTAAGGTTATGGCGTCTGTTGGTAAAGCAAGGAAAGTTTTCAGAAGGGCTGATTGCTGCTGAACGAGCACGTGCACAGGCTCTGAATGATCTTATAGAGTTGAAGTATTCTCCTGTAAAGCAGCAAGCAGAGTCAGGATCAGGGACCGAAACTATGCAAAACGTATTAAGTTGCCTTCCGTCAAATACAGTTTTCATAGCGATTGGAGAACAAGAAGTAATTTTCTGGGTTTGCCAGAAAGAAAACGATCTTAAGCTAAGAAGAAAACAGATCAGCGGTGATGATGATGCCTTCACTTTTCTTCAGTCTTTGATGCAAGCTACGTGCCAGGAAGTTGGCCCAAGAAGTGATATCAAATGTGAAGATCGTTCCTTGGATACGGCAAGAGATGAAAACGTTGCAAATGAGAGATCCGCTCAAGACGAGAAACAAAACCAGTCCGTGCCATTTGAGAAAAGTGCTTTAAGGACATGGTATGACACCATCATAGAACCTCTTCAAGACTTGTTGCTTGACAGTGAACTTGTATTCGTCCCCGAGGGTCCAGTGTGTCTGGCTCCATTTGCTGCTTTCATAGACTCGAATTCAAAGTACCTTTGTGAGTCTTTTAGAATTCGAGTGACTCCCTCCCTAACCAGTTTAAAGTTGATTGCGGAATGTCCAGCCGATTACCACAGTAACAGTGGGGCGCTTCTCGTGGGTGATCCGTGGGTACAAGATGTTACATATCAAGGAAAAACGCTACCGCAGCTGCCATTCGCCAGAGAAGAAGTACAGATGATCGGAAAAATACTTCACACTGATCCCCTCATTGGAGCAGAGGCAACAAAGGATGAAGTGTTGAAACAACTTTCTTCAGTTGCTTTGGTGCATATTGCAGCTCATGGGCGGATGGAAACAGGAGAAATTGCCTTGGCACCAAATCCACAACCTGCATCCAGGGTATCTGTGGAGGAAGACTTCATTTTAACTATGACAGATGTGTTAAATGTTAAGATACGAGCAAGACTGGTTGTGTTGAGTTGCTGTCACAGTGCTCGTGGGGAGATTAAGGCTGAGGGTGTTGTTGGCATAGCACGGGCATTTTTGGGCGCTGGTGCTCGGTCTGTTCTTGCGTCATTGTGGGCGATTGACGATGAAGCCACTCTGGAGTTCATGAAAACTTTCTACTTGCACCTAGTGAAAGGAAAAAGTGCGAGTGAATCTCTAAACCAAGCCGTGAAATGCATGAGAGAATCTGACAAATTTAGTGCAGTGAAGTACTGGGCTCCGTTTGTACTCATTGGTGATGACGTCACACTGGAGTTTGGTAAAAACAAATAGTTGGTTTCCACCGTAAGTAGACCCATGTTAAGAGTTAAAACTTTCATATTGTTAAGCACGGCCCGGATATTCAAAGCAGGATTAAGCTAGACTAGTATTAGTATCGACTGAATCAGTGTTTAAAAAATATGGATCCTTTCTTTTGGTCTTTATTTTGAGTTTGACTGCTTTGAAAACCCTCAAATTTGCACTGATAATACAATTGAAATGACACACATAAAATTCGCGGAATTTGTTTCCTGGATTAGCGGTAATTAACCAGTGAACGACCTGGATCAGAATTCCCCCCTCACACCTTGCACAAGTGCTACTTTCACCCATTATAGAAATAGGGGACATCAATTCTTAGAGTACTGAAACACAAGAAGGTTAAGAACGTGTCGCGAGATACGTTGCACGGACATTTAGCGTATGTAAATATAACGTCATAACTTTCCAAATGGCAAGTAGCTGTGTAAGAGATGAGTTACGCTCGGCTATGTTCTATGCGACTTGTGTAAGAATGTGTTCTGAGACAAGACATGTCCAGTGAAATTCCAAATTCTTGACCGGTCGACACACGAGAGAGAGACAAGGAAAATCTCTATCGTGTTATTTTCGCATTGTAACTTTACCATGCTCTGGAAGAGAAAATGAAGCGGTGTAGGTCATGACGCTTAGGCAAGATGTCTTTCTATTTTATGAAAATTGGTCTTGAAAAAATTTTTCTTTCATTTTTTTCTTTTTAGCTGCAAAACAAGAAGTGTAGTTTGTGAAGAAGGCCTGAGCATCGCACAAACAGCCTACTCAATGGATACGGCTTCATGTCAGACTGTGAATATTGTGACCGTTTAAAGTAATGTTAGGTTTTCACTTTTGTATGAGGACATAGTTATCAGTGAAATGAAGTGTACCCAATAGGTGTGTCCATTTTAAGGTAGTATTCCTAATTACGCCTATGGATCTTTATTTCTTAGCCGTGTACCATTTTTTCGGTTCTTTTTATTCAACTCGAATGCTTGCCATGAAAGTGACCTGTCTTCTCCTACTTTCGATTTGCATTTGAGTTTTACGCGGGGAAGCTTTAACGTAGACGCCAAGCTTAACTCTGTGCTTCTTAAAAAAAATTGCTAGTATGCTAAAGCGTTTTCAAACAATTTAAGAAATAATATTTCATACTGTCGGCTTACAAAAAATATTTAAGAGATGAGATTGAGTTGTGTGCCGTTTAGTGTATAGCTTAACATGTAAACAAGTACTGCACATGCATGTTGTATTAACTTTCCTGTTTCTTTCGCTCCCTGTATCTTGAAACCTAAGTGTTTTATAGAAAATTGATATATTCTTCTTAACATTCCTCGGTTAAAGCTTAAAGAAAAACAAAACATCGAAAAATTATTCATAGTTAATTTCAAGCTATTGAAATTATCAAGAAGACAAATAAGCCCTGGTCTTCCCTGGGAATCCCCTTTTTTGTAGCGCCCTCGCGTTTAAGCCAGAGGTATTAAGTATTTTTCATAGGAGAGAATCACAGTAACTGTTTCTCTTAACGATACCAAAATTCAATGTTATGAATATTGTTGGTTAGAATTGTAATAGGTGGTCGTTGATAGAACACTTAATGTGTTTTAGCAAGGCGCTGATTAAAGTTTCGTGATTATGAAAAAAATTGTGTTTCTGTGTGGAGAAAAAAACTTGGCTACGTGTACTGCTTGGAAGTTTGTTGACTTTATAGTTAAGTTTATGCGTAGGCGTAACTAGCCGTACGAGCTTGAAAACGTTCGTTTGATAACAGAAAAGGTAAGAGGCCATGTGTTTAGAAAGAAAAAATAGTGATACCAGCTATCTTTGACGACCCCATTAAAAGTGGTTAAGACGATTTCCGCTCAACGTTCGAGCAGTAAGTGCAAAAATTAAGTTACCAAAAAAATACTTGCAGCACTGTCACATTTTGAGAACAGATAAGAAGAACTTATAGTTACTTTTGCTCCCAAGCTGACCCCGCGAGAGAAAATTGGATTTGAAGTTATCCATATTTCAATTAAGAAGAAAGCCCATTGGGCATTTTAACCGGCCATTCTGACCCTCCCCACCCCTAGGTTTCACAAATGTTAGCGCGATCGTCTTTTTTTACGAACCGGCGTGACGAAAAGTGTGATTGTGTGACACAATATTTTGACTGTAGCGGTACTGGATGACGTAATGTTTAAACTCTGATGACTCAGCTTATCTTTCTTATCGCTTTATTTGTGCTGAAAAACGCAAAATCACTCAAACGTTGAATGTCGATATGAATTCGTCCACAACTGAGAATGCTCACACAGGGACGACGAAGTATTTACTGTTGTGCCTAGACCTTAAATACAAACAGTGAACAGAGCAGTAGAATCAAAATATAACGCTTGATAAACACGAGCTCGAGCAGATCGTCAGAGTATGGGGCACGTCAAGGCATATCTCATGACGTGATGTTTAAATCCAGTTTGCTAACCCGGTAATCCCCTTGCAAAAGTAAACAAGCGAGCGGGGACGAAAGTCGCCCACGTCTTTGAAAGCTAACGCGCCTGTCGAGCCGCAATCGATTTCGCGCTCACTCGCCTGTTTTTCTTTTCCTTCACTATCTATCTCTGAACGGAAAGTGAGACTGCTCGTAGCCTTTAGCGAACACCACACGCAAACCACACAAATCCGTCGATAATATTCAGATATTTTCGTTCTTTCAATGCAAAAAGACTTGTAACACCTGCCTTATTAATTAATCTCCTTATTAATGACGATTCCTTCGTATCAACTTCTCGCCTCAAATAAACACTCATTTCTCTCCGTTCACAAGAACTATCGTGTACTGATGGTGCAATCAACTAATATTGCATCATCATACTAGTACCAATTCCTTCTCTTCCTAGCCCACGCCGGCAAAAGGAAACTGTCATTTTTGTCCGCTGCGAAATACAAGTTAGCCAATCAGAAACCTTACAATCCACTTCGCAAACCACTCCCCCCCCATAAAACGCCAAGGGAAACTGCCTCTCACGCAAAACGCAACTTTTAAAGCAAATCACATTCACAGAAGCGTGATATGCTCCTGACATTCACAAACCTTCTGACTCCCACATTTTTACACCCCTCAAAATGTCAATCCCAATAAAATACACTCTTGCGCTAAAAAAATTGTCACCATAACCACTAACTAGATCAGACAACACAGCCAATTTCGCATTCAATCCTATTTTCGCATTCAATTCTATCAAAAATAATGCACCCGCAAGAACATTCGAAACGCAAGAAGTTGAAAATCTAGCCGCAAGAAGTTACTAATGTTACTGCAAGCCGCAAGAAGGCGCAAGAAGTACTGAGGGTCCAGCCGAAGAAACTTGTAGTGCTCGTGTTAGTGTGAGGTATTGCAAAAGTAATGAGAGCGAATCTCGCGCCCGGGGGGGGACTCCCATATGAAAGTGACGGGGATGCTCGTCGTCTCGCTTAGGGTTGTAAATTGCAGATTTTGGTCCCACTTAGGGTGTTGAGGACGGAAAGCCAATATTTTTACCCACACAGGTATCGCTTAGGGTTGTGTGTGAAGAAATATCTATATTATACTGTGTTAGTGGTCTAGGGCAGCACAGAAATCGCCGTTGTTAAAATTTACTCATAGAAGACAGCATTCGATTGCAACATCTTTAGCGCAATTAACATCTCTATAGCTCTTATTTAGTTGTCTGTTTTTGCATGGTCTCCCTTAGGGGTTAAATAAAGCCGGAGCCACGCCCAGATTGGTCTCCTTTAGGGTGTTAATTCTAATTTTCCGACGAGCATCCCCGTCACTTTCATATGGGAGTCCCCCCCCCCCCCGGGATCTCGCGCTCTATTCTCTTTGAAATATCACCGAGCCTTCGAGCGATTTTTCGCCGTGTTGGCGTGTTGGCGTGTTGGCGCGACAATTCGCCAAGTCAAGCGAAAGTTCACAAGGCTAATCAAAAAATCAAGGAAGCAAATGTTCGAACAACCGAAGTATGGAAGAAAATTCACATCACGAAATGGGATATCCGCCAGCTCTCCGACTACAAGATAAACACCCGGTAAACATGATCTCCGGCACATGACAAAACATGAACAATTTTTTTAAGCGTGTCTCAGATACAGTGATACGGGTTCAACTCAGAACTGACTCAATTCAGTTTTTTATTCCATCCAAGAAATAGAAACAAAAAGGTCCAAAAGCTATAATTGTGGCAAACTGCGCGAACTCTTCTTTGACAGGCAAGACAAGACAAGACTTACACATGCAGGAGGTCATGCCATCTCGTGGGTGTAGTCATCAAGAATCCCTGCATCTTTACCAGTTTAATATCCCAGCAAAAAAGGGATACTCAAAGAAATAGCATAGACATATGATTTCAACGACACATTCGCCTTTCGACACAGCTTGCTGGCCGGGGCTTGCTGTCTTGACGGCTTAGAGAACTGCTCATGCATTGCGTTACAAAATGTCATTCAAGCAAATCATACCAAATTTGCATACGGCAGATTTGTGTTTACTCAGGTTAGAATTGACGTGCCGAATTTCTTTCAGATCGCGGAGTTTTAGTTTCCTTCAGACTTTTTTGTGAATGTGATATCGACTTCAGCGTAATGAGTGGAACTATTTTTACAAACATAATGTGTTTTTCCAATTAAGACTTCGGGTATTATTTCTTCTCATCTGAGTGACCATGTTCATTTCTCACACGTGTGAGCGCAACTAATTAAAAGTATTTGTCCGAGTTTAACATGTTGGTGGAAGTACAGCAACACTGAACAGGTGAATGTCGGTTCTTTATAATGTGACTGATGGACTGTGCTTTGCCATTGTTCCTCATTTAAGTGAAATAAATCGAGCGAAATCTTTCGCGCCGCTAAGCGTACCGCATGTCTGGGACTCCGGGACACATAAACAATAACATACGCGTGCTTCGTTTGAGTCTCGTTTCTCCCTAGCCGTTAAAAAATAACATAGAAGGCGACCAGTGTCAAATTCAGAACCTAGTGAACTCTTTATCGGATAAAAAATTCTAAACCGAAGAAAAAAACTTACAAGGGACCAAATAAACAACTGATTGCAAGTTACAAAGGCAGCCAATTTCGAACGTGCCTTGCGCTACAAAGTGGTCTCTTTTTTACCTTCTCCGAGTTCCGGGTTTTTAAGATGTTAGCGCAAAGACGTTCTTGCGCTTACTTGCGGTCCAGATATCTTACCACAAAGAAGTTCTTGTGGTTTTAACTTCTAAACGCAAAGACGTTCTTGCGGCTTGCAGTATTCAAGCGCAGGCATCCTGCAAGTAGCCGCAAGAAGTTCTCGGCTTGCGGACGCAAAAAGAAGTTCTTGCGCGTGCATTATTTTTGGGCTGTACTGTACAAAAAACCCCAAACTTAAACAACCCTTCGCCGTTCATATCTTAAATACTGTAAATTAAAAGACAAAAACATAGGAAGGTAACATTCAGAAGACTAATATGCGCATGCGTCTTATATAAGACAGTACCGCTCTTGAGTACCCGTACCACAAGCTTTACAGCACTTTCTTCGTATGTTAAGCCAACTTGCTTTCACGAAAAACCGTGTCCATTTTATAAACCGGCGGTCGCCATTATGGCGACGGCCGGTTAAAAAGAAGCTTCATGTCAGTTCAAAACAAAATGGCGCCCGTTTTTGGCATACTTTTACGAGATTTGAAATTAATTTTCTTGAGAATGCTTGAGAATTTCATCGCGGGATCACTTGGGCAAGTGAACTAGAGTGAGATGCTTCAAATAGCATTTAAAATGTTACCGTGCTATGAGTAGTTTTTTGGTAAATATTTTTTGCACTTATTGCTCGAACGTTGAGCGGAATCCGTCTTAAACTGTTTTGTGTTGACAGTGTGGTGTAGTTGAGATAAGACGACTAAGAGGTTATGATTTCTTTATGCTCATGACCCTAAGTTACTGTAGGTAGCCCTAAGTTCATTGGTGGGCAAATTTTGCTCCCACTATGTTAGTTAGTGATCCTCTAGTTAATTTGTTTACAATTAGTATTACAATGCTTACTAAGTAACAACAAAAATTGTTTTCACGAAAAGTAACTAGCTGTACGAGACAACAAGACGAACATGCATGGTAAAATGTGGGAAAAAGTGCTAAATGCCGCATTTTGCACCATTGTCTGCAGTCAGCGTTTCAGTGTCAGGCAAAAGTGGCCATTAGCGGCTTGGATCCACATTTACAGTGTGTTCAAATATAACTTTAAGATTTGTATCACATTAACTCTTTGCTCCAAGCAGTGTCAGTGTCACTGTATTAGCAGAACTAACTTAGGAAACATATTAAGTTAGAAGTTTGTACTTTTCTCGTTTTGGTTTGTTTCGTTTTAATTGCAGGATTGCCAAATATCCGTTGTTTGGCTGGCCGCAAAAAGTATGTATGGCATGTGTTCGAATCTTTTTCCATAGGCAAGGTTTTTAGTTGTAAGGTAATCTTCCAACCGTAAGGAGAAAAAAACGTTTAAGAACTGTAGCTATATAGGTCATCGGAGTTATTCTTACCCCCAGCGACAAGATCAGACGTAAGTCACGCTGGTAAATTTACTAGTTTGTTCAGTTTCCTCTTTTTTTTTAAAGCGTTAAATTTGTATTTTATCTTTCGCTTCTTTTATTTTAGACCATCGTGCATTCATTTTCAGTTTACAGCGCAAGTGTTGTAAAGAGTACGCTCAGCCTGATTCTAATAAACACGTTAAGTCTTGCTGTCCGTCTCCTACTTCTCTGTGTTTTTTTTTAGGCGAGCAGCCAGGTTGACCTGGCAAACGAAAGTACAAACACTCCGTTTCCGCGGTACTTGGAAGGCGAAAACTTGTGATATGACACGCAGAACATTGAACAAACCTGATGGCGAAGCGCCTTCGATTCCAGGCCGAAAGCCTGCAAGGGCAGTGGCCCATACTCATGAATGAAATGTGTCAATAGAACGCAACTCAATTTTGATGGTCATGACTACGCGTGCGTACGACGTCATAACACACTTCATGTAAAAGCATCACGTGCCACCGCAAGTGATATTCAAATAGACGCCTCCCCAACCCCCACATCTTGGGATGCGAACCCAGGATACTTAGATACAATTACTATTTTTGGACAACACGGATTTCCGCAGATGTTAGCCTGCAAGTTTCTGTTCAAAGTGAGCAATGCTGCACGCGTGGCGCAGTGGGGTCTTTGTACGGAAGCATTACGGACCTATATGCGTCCGCATCTTTGCCAGCGACTTGGTAGTTGTTTCGAGTCAATAATACGTGAGGGCAGCGGTTTCCTTTGGGGAGGGGCGGGTTGAGAGTAGGGTTAAGAGGGGTGTGGTTCTCAGTCCTCTATCAGGCCACTTGGTTAGCGGTTTGGTGTGCTGGCAACCAAAGTGCAGTTCAAATTAACTGGCAAGATACACGTTCTTGTAGTGTTTGGGCATTGATAGCAATCAAAAGAACTACAGCAACGTCACTTCCGATTTTAAGGGCCTTGAAATTTGAATCAGTTCAGAAATCTTCTGGCTGACAGTTATTTCATTTTCAAGTTTACAGAAACGGTGTTAAGCTCTGCCTTCAAGTGAAAGTTTCTAGATCTGCATTGGTACGTTTTATGCTTTTATCCACTCGACCATATTTTAAAGAAAGAACTCTAACTATCTCTGAAGAACAAAAATATGCTGTTTGAGACTTTCAAATTTAAAAAGCTACCAAGAAAAAAAAACAATAGTAAATAATATTACAGCATATATTTTCAGCTCCGGCAGGCTGTCACAGGAGCCTGCGAAGTGTGTGAAGCGATTATAGCTAGCACGTTTCAGGTTTTTCTTTTCATTTTATGTTCATGCTGTATCTTCAACAAATTACACGTTTCTTGTTTTCTTGGTTTTCCAGTGCTCTGCTGCAACAACAGTCGATAAAAAATTCTGGTACTTTGATTGTTTATTGACTATTTACTGCATGTGTTTTACATGTGCTCATCGTTCAAAAATGTAATAGAGGGCCTCCGCTAATAAACCAACAGAAACACACATACATATTTTGGCTAGTTGCCATAGATGTTTCGTGAGGACCATGATAACAAATGATTTTTGGCTTATCGAGAATTCTCAAGAATTCGTTATATTCCTGCAGTAAGGTTCTCAAGCAAGGGGAATACTAGATATCTAGTGAATTTCATCCAATATTCTCAAGTGCATGCAATCTTAGTTTACAGTCTTCCGATGTCTGCAGCCAAAGACAGTTATTAAAACGAAGTTTCAACGCGCTATTATAGTAGTTATTATCAAAAAAGGAAACCCTTGTTTCATTTATGCAACTCGATATCTCAGTGTTTGACAAATTTGAAGCCATTTTAAAATGTCCTTGGTATTGGTCCAATCGTCCTGAGCCTATTTCTCGAGAACTTTCTGCTTTAGTTAAAACTCGTAACACAAGGTCATAACTTGAATTCTTCGTTTATGACACAGGAACAAGATTTTCATTGCGTGGCCGATCAACTTCAATTATTGATGTATCCGCAAAATGTCCGAAGCCAAACCCGGAAGTGTTACCCAATTTCGCTTCATCCTCAACCCGAGTCGTTTGTTTATTTAGCTTACGGCTAAGACGAACATCTCCGAGGAATTCTGTGAGCTCAGTGATAGAGCGTGTGAGGTTTCTTTTGAAGCTTCTCTTGAGTCGCACGTAACTGATTGGATCCAGAACAAAATTAGCGATTACGAGTCGAAGGGAGAAGGCATCCAGGTGGTTGCTAGGATACGTGCAAAATGTATTACAGAAAAGGCAAACCTGAAAAGAGACAAAGAACAAACAGTTTGCAGCAATAAAAAACCCTCTGCGCCAGGAAGGGGTGGGGGAGGGGTAGGGGGAGTAAAAAAGTAGAGTGGTAAAATATTTTTCGCCGCAGTTAGAATTTGGAACACTCTTCCTAGATTTTATAAACTGGGATTACCTGGTATCAGCCTACACTAAACCCAGTTTAAAAATATTTCAAATTTTAAACACATTAGAACTTTTAAGTTCTATCCAGCACCAAGAGCCTGCGTTGCACGTGAACAGTAGTCATGTCCTAACCCTTCGTGCATGAAAGAGAACAGGGGGGTAAAGATTACAATCGCAGATTTGTTTACTGGTGAGCATGACTGCGCATGGCCTTACCGTCACTGGCAACCAAGTAACAAGGAAGACAACAGACACAAGAGCCACGAACTTTGCCATGCGCTCTTCCTGCTGGAAGGCAACTTGCCGTGCATGGCGTCTAGCATTCATCTCCGATGGCAAAACCGCTGACAGGCGCTGTCTTCTTCTCACAACGATTACAAATACAACAGTGTTGGAAACGGTAATTAGCGAAGTGAGAAGGACTCCACACACTCCTATAGCGAGGACGTAAACTGTTCCAGCGTGGTCTATAGGGAACCAGTCAAACTGACAGAAAAATCTAGAGCTTTTATTAAATATGTACCGTCCAACGCCAGTGAAGGGAAGAGCTGCTACAGTTACACAAAATAGCGTGAGAAATACACAGAATGTTTGTGCAAGGCGAGGCGTGGCTTTCTGTTTGTAGAAGAATGGTTTGTAAAGCGATGCCACGCAATCTAACGACATAAATGTTACGATGGCGCCAGAAGAGAGTCCGAATGCCGTCGAGAAGAAGCCCTTCTTCACTACGGCGATCCGCTATTATTTTTCTTGGCGGATAAAGGGTGGACCGGCAAAAGGCAACAAGGTTTCGCGGGAATGCTCACTCTAAAAATAGCAGAAGGTGTAAATACGCTGTTGCCCAAATGCCTGGAGATGTAGACTCCATTTTATATCCAATTTTTTTTTATTTCTACTTCCCACTATTGCCGTAAGGAGCAGTTTCCCGTTTATAGTTGTTACGAGTTATATTTCATGGAAATGGGTTTTTAACAGATCCGACACTCCTTATCGGTTTGAGAAGAATTGAGGTCTGAGGTCTTTGTTGGCTCAATTTGAGTTTTGAATTTTCCATGACTTGTCCTGACCCAGTCCCCGCTCCGCCTCGCATATCCCCTGGGTTGAGGGCTACTGGTACATTACGACAACTCAGCTACCATGACCACGTTCTTGTCGCTCGAGAACAAAAAACTCCCAGTCACTGCAGTGCCTTTTTACCTTATTGAATGGTCAAATTTCAATTTTTTTCGAGGTCCATGGAATGTCTTAGAGACCAGTCAAATTCTCAACAGTCACAAAACAAGGCACAAAAATACAGACCAGGAGGGGCACAAACTCGCAGACATCGAACTTATACCACTCGAACACATTTATTTAATTCTAAAAGAGGATCCACACGTAGAGCTCGTGAATTATTCTACGTAGAAAAGGCCAAAACCATGTACCACATGGTACAAATTAAACTGAGAAGACGAGTATTGACTTTTTACACTTCTCTACTTTTATTACCCCATTCATAGTTAATAAAAGAATCTGGTTATGAAGCTCAGCTAAGTCC
Organism: Siderastrea siderea; assembly: GCA_964030785.1. NCBI lineage: Eukaryota > Metazoa > Cnidaria > Anthozoa > Scleractinia > Rhizangiidae > Siderastrea > Siderastrea siderea. The sequence goes on along the minus strand of OZ034967.1, from coordinate 74,184,507 downwards.
TTTGTTTTATGTTTTTGTTACCGTTTTTAGCCTTGACGGTGCACAAACAACAATAGGTTTTGAATTTTGCATGAGCAACTAACCAATAAGAATGTCACTGTTAAGTTATTCAGCCATAGTGTGCGAACGTAAAACAAAAGATCGTGCACTGTCGTAGTACTTTCAACATAAATTGCAGCACCTTTGTTAAGGCCTTTGAAACTTGCAAAGTTTTATAACAAGTCCCTCGAGTAACTATGCCATTATCATACATACTAGTAATAGTTGACACTACAGCTGCCCCCGCTGTTAAGAGTTTTTGTGAATGTATTTATTGATCTTGAAGGTTTCCTTTTTTTTCTTGATTTACTTAGAAACTCTTCTGAGTGGTATATGTTTTTTCGTAGTATAATTTAAGTTTTAGATTTTTTCTGCAGAAGTAGGCCAAGTTGAGGTTAGCACTCACTCCAGTGCTCAGAGGTTTCATGACATTACGGAATCACGCCTATTAAAACACGTCGATCGCTAACGCAAAGAAACTCTATTTTTTCTGTCCTCGATGGAACTTCTTTGTGTTTGGGTATTGTTTGGGTGCAATTTAGTGGAACGTATCAGTTGAATGAGGGACAATAGAAGAACAATAAGCAGCAAGAAAATAAACATGAAGCTATTTGCGCGGGCCGCGTGCTTTAAATATAAACAGTAATGTGTGGTAAAATAAAACGATTTGTTCGTCCTATATTGCTGGAATAAAACCTTTATTCTTTCGATAATCTAAGTTCTTTATAAGAAGAAACATAGTAGTGGAAAGTTCATGGGGAAATTGCACTAAAATGCGTGAGAGCAACTTCCCGCAACACGGAAATAATTTGCATATAGGCAATGTAAAGTACCACGAACGTAACTTTTGATACAAAGTGCGCTTTCTAGGACACATTTCTTTTACATTTCAAGTGAGACTTTTAACAGAGACAATCAGCTGCATGAATTGAATTCGAAATCGCAAAAGCGGCTATTTTTGTCAATGTACTGAAATTTCACCACATCGCCCAAAATATCTCGAATTGTATTAACCTGGAAAGTTATAAATAATGAGGTCGAGGCTCAGCTTGCAAGCATTCGAAAACTGAAAAACTAGACCTAGAAATTTCACAATAAATTCACTGTTTTTATGAGCTATTTCTGAGGGGAAGTGCTAGAGTTGTTGTGTTTCCAAGCGACAATTTTCGCTCCTAGGTCGTTTTAAGCGGCAAGCTTTGCCGTACCATGAGATTTTGACTTGCCTAATTGAGATCTGTCGAAAAAAACTCATTTGGACACCGTACAACTGCCAAAAAACTACGTACTACTTCGTACGGCACATGAGAGGTACGGCGTCTGAACGCCTCCTCGGGATTTTGCCTCTAGCCAAAATCCCTGCGGGGGCAATCATCCGTTTGAGTTGTATCATAAGTCTAACCCACATACTGTAACCGACTTTCCGTATTTTTATAAAATCCCCCAAAGAAGGACGGTTTGACTGTCCGTAATACCGGGAAAACAACTGTCTTGTCTCTTTTTTTTTTTGCTGCTTTTTTTTTTTCATCATAGTTGATTCTAACGTAACAACGCTTATTTCCGACAGGAACGTCCCGCACGTAACATTTACACAAATCAATAAAGTTCATCTCATCGTCTCCGCGATGCTTACTTGTGTAAAAGATGCGCACCCTGTTTTGATTCGATGGGTACTGTGCAAACGCTTCTCCGTTCTGTGACCAATATTTGTGTCCAAAAAAGGCATGCAAAGCCGGCGCGAGTTCGCATGAAACTCACGGTCCAAGCATTGTTAAATGTGTAAACACAGGCAGCCCAAATTTACCGGTATGAATTCTGTGTCCGTCACGATTTTATGGTAGTGAGACTCTTGTCTGACAGGTCAATGCGTTAAGTTTTTGTCTCGCGTCCGTGGTCGATAAACGTTCGCGCCAGGCTAAATAAACACCTGTTATGCTCGTCTACCGTGTTGACAGATATCAGAGATGTACACTCTATCAAGGTTCACTGGCAATAGACCTGTCAACTGCGCTTCCGGGAACTTACGGTTACAGTGCCAGCTGAACGGAGAGAAAGTCCTGAATTTTCGATCCTTTTAAACCTGCATTTCTAAGATTCAACGATATTTCGTCTTCTCAAGAGATTGGTGTTTTTGAGTGCGCTGATTTTCGATGATTTCATTTTGTTTTTGTTTTTTTCTTTAATTGTTCCCATCTTTTTTCGCGCAGTATAGACTATCATGGCTTGAAGCTAACCCGTTAACATTTAATACCACCCCTAATTTAGCTAATTTCTTACCGGTTTGCCCTCGGTTAGCATTGTATTCGTCTAGTAACGCTGCGAATATTATCCCAGAACAGTTATTTTGGCCAGCGATGACACACTGAATTAGAAATCCCACGACACACGCGATCCATGAATATCCTCCGTCCATACGACCTTTTTTGTGGGTTAACTGATCTTACGATTTTGTTATTCTGCACTTCACAGAAGTCGCTTTCGTACTGCCATGTAATGACTTTCGATTGTTTCCGTTTGGTGTCGACAGCTAAACGCTGGTTCATGCCAATAATCTTTGGTTATCATTCATTATGCGCCGATCAATTCGAAACTTCAACATCCCCCCCCCCGGGCAAACCCCGGGCATTTGACTGTGCACCGTGCCCGGGGAGGGGGGAATTTGAACGTTGCCTTGGAGGGGTGGGGAATTTTAACCGGATTTATCTCTTGTTCTGACGTAATACGCTTGTGCGTTTTTTTCAGTTTTTGCAGGGTTTGATGGATTTACAAGATAGAATTTCACCTTTGTTAGTGAATAACTCTTTCAAAAGGGTCTTTAAAAGAAGTTTGAAGGTGTCATTCAGCATATCTCTCTCTAAAAGGCGTTAAAGTGTTTGATTGAAGATGAAATTTGTCTTTGAGGAGAGGTAGTTTAGTACTAATTGGTGGGGCATTTGAACGGCATTTTTGCCCCGAGGGGAGGGAATTTGAACAAGCCAGTCTTCAAAAGTTCAAATGCCCAGGGGATTGCCCGGGGGGGGATGTTGAACTTTCGAATTGATCGGTGCATCATTACTCGCCTGACATTCAGCGTGTATCTATGTCAGTAACATTTTCGTTTTACGCGAGCAATGGAGCGCGTGATTGCGCGTGACAGGCTGTTTGAACACGTGGCGTCGCGACACATGACCAAGAGACAAATAGCCTGGGGGTGGGGGGATAGGGGAAGAGGGCCTGACACAAAGCCATTGATTGGCTCATGTTCAACATCCAGAATCTGGACGTTACGCTGATTGGCCAAGAGACAAAGGAGCGCATCGCGTGAGTCACGCCAGAGTCGAGAAATTTAGACACAATTTGAATTTTCTCTTTGTGAAACCTTTGAAAGCCGCGAAGCCTTTTACATATTGCTCTTGAGAGTAGTTCTCTTCAAGGATTTTACACTTTTAAAATGTACGAAAGATGGTTATATTCTCGTTGTTATAGCTTATTTGTAGCGGGCAAAAAACGTCTCCGTACAGTTTGTAGTCAGCGGAGGAAAAATACGTGTAATTTGAGCACCTTATAATTATGCGACAGACAATTTTATTTCAGCGTGTCCTGCAGAATTTCTCGTCAGTTTTGTAAGGTATGTCTGCTTAAAATACCTGCCACAATAATAAACGAAAATAATACATGGTTGCTTGGAGATATTATTGCGTTTCTTTTTTGAACAAGCCAAGCGAACAGCGATCGAGAACTACGAAATCATGGCAAGCCGTTGTCAAAAGTGGCGCGAAAGAAGGCGCGTGACGTCGCGAAAGCTGATTGGCCGTATTTTCGCATGTAAAATTATCGTAATTTTACGTGTACCAATTAACAAATTGACGTCAGTTTTTTATGTGTCTGTCCTCTTATTGATGATAAATTTCGTCATAACATTGTCAAAGTGTTGTAGATCCACGAGCCGCAGGCGAGTGGATCTACAACAAACTTTGACAATGTTATGACGAAATTTATCATCAATAAGAGGACAGACGCATAAAAAAACTGACGTCAATTTGTTTTTTACAATAACAAAAAGCCAAAACTGATTTTCAAACGAAGGAAAGAAATGCAAGAGTCCATGGAAGATGCGATTGCCGCGGAATCAGAATTTCATCGCTATAAGCTTAATTCGGAGAATCACAGGCTCGTAAATCAAAACTTAAGTAAGAATAGGCCAGAAATACAAGGAAAAATTCAAGTTGCTCAACTAACCTTTAATCCAGTGAAAACTGTTCACAGAATAATCCGCTAAAACACGGTTCAGCTTAATTTCATCGACAGCACAAATTCCCGCTCACCGCCGATTTCCAGGTCTGAATTCTCAACAAACATCCTCATCCTTTCGCTCTATGGTTGCAACGGTTTCTTCAGTTTTAACCCATAAATTTTAGATGGTTTCCTCATTGAAGACTGCTAGATTTGTGGTACAATAATCGCCTCATCAAGACTGCAGCACTGAAAAGTTTGACAAAACTTTTGCTGATTGCGTCAGCTTTACGTGTTTCATCCGTCTGTACTCTTATTGACAATAAAAATTAGCCAATCAGCGCGCGAGAATTCGCTCAGTTAGTATATGTAATCGCATGAGGCCGAGTAGAATTAAGGATAAATTTTCACGCGTATTTTCAAAGTTTTCACAAACAAGTGAAATTTATCCTTAATTCTACGAGGACTCAATGCGATTACTTGTTTATAACACAGAGGGCAAAATTTTCGGAAAACTTTCCACGCACGTTGAAACACAATCAGCCGGCCCTCAGAATAAAAGTACCCGCTCGTAAACAATTCACCACTCAAGCAGTTTAACTGTTGGTCAGCGCACAGAACAAGAAAGACTGACAATTATGTACATCTTAAGAGATAAATACAATTCTAGTTCATTGAAAAACACACTTAAAAACACTTAAAACACGTAAATCTCACACTAAGTTAATTTTATTCACCTGAGTTGCGAAGCTTCCTCTCGGTGGAAAAATTATCGACCACATCGCTCCAAAGTTTTCAGTAGTTTTAAAACAAATAACCATTTGCTGTTTCCCGTAACACATATAGATTCACCTTTTGGAATTTCTTTTCAAGCTTACACCTGATTTCCATACCATTTTTACCAACTAACCCGGTTAAAAGTCAAACTTAAAAGCGATCCTTGTGTTGAACAACTCAAAATCCGTTTTTCGTTTCAAGACGCCTACAAAATGCAAATGGCGCGCTCTCGCGCTCAGCCAATCAAAAGCGAGTAATTTTGGCGCTTGGCCAATCAGTAGTCAGTAATTTTGCCCTCGTCCGAGAGAAAATTAAGAAAAAATGCCCTCTGTCTCAACCAATCAGCATTCAGTAATTTTGCCCTCTATGTTATAATTGTAAAAATACGATTTTTACAATAACTGAGGGAATTCTCGCGCGCTGATTGGCTAATTTTTATTGTCAATAAGAGTACAGACGGATGAAACTCTTAAGGTGATTCCATTCAATTGCATTACGCATCCTTTCTGCGCATCATTGTTTTTGCGTGATTAGCGCGTGCACGAGCGCGCGCACCTTCGGAACTTGATAGGTTTTCTATGAAAGCTGAGCTGTTCAGAGAAATAAATGGTCGTTTTCTCCTAAACGAGCTCGGTGATCCCCATTTTTTAATACATGAATTCAAATGGCACACGGTCTAGTACAATATATCGCGATTTTGAGAAAAATTAAAAATTCTGCTTTGATATATTGTTATTTAAATGCCGAAAAGAACACGTCTTTAGGTGCTGCAGGGTATGTACGCTCGCCGCAAATTTGTAAATTTATTTCATAATCTTGATTCCTGTTCAACTAAAATTGTATATAATACAAGATAAATGTTTGTTTTGGTGAACTGCTCCAATATTTCAATACAAGCAATGACTTTTTAAAGCAGTTAGGGTTCTCATTCTGATTACCAGGGTTTCTCAGGAAAACCTTGCGGGTCGTATAGTTGCTATTAATGGCTATCCATTTTGTGAAAAAACAAGCACGGTGACCCCCATTTTTTATTGCATTTTTGAAATGTTCTAAACACAATTACCAACTGGACCAAGTTTTAGAAAATTTTAAATATTCCTTCTATTTCGATGGAATCACCTTAAAGCTGACTCAACCATCTTCTTGATGAGGAAAGAATTGTACCACAAATCTAGTAGACTTCAATGAAGAAATCATCTAAAATTTATGGGTTAAAACTGAAGAAACCATTGCAACCTTAGAGCAAAAAGATGAGGATGTTTGTTGAGGATTCAGACCTGAAAATCCGTGGTGAGCGGGCCGAAATTTGTGCTGTTGATGCAATTAAGCTGAACTGTGTTTTAGCGGATTTCTTTGTGAACAGTTTTCACTGGATTAAAGGTTAGTTGAGCAATTCGAATATTTCCTTGTATTGCTGGCCTATTCTTACTAAAGTTTTAATTTACGAGCCTGTGATTCTCCGAATTACAGCGATGAAATTCAGATTCTGCGGCAATCGCATCTTCCATTGACTCTAGCATTTCTTTCGTTCGTTTGAAAATCAGTTTTGGCTTTTTGTTATTGCGGCTCGTGGATCTACAACACTTTGACAATGTTATGACGAAATTTATCATCAATAAGAGGACAGACGCATAAAAAACTGACGTCAATTTGTTAATCTTCTCAGTGGTGGAAATCTCTATAAAACCCTCCAGTTTATATAATAAAGTTTGTTTACCAATCAAACGACTGGCTTCTTTGTGCCACTACAGAATATATGTAGCTAAATATAAGTTTACAAGCAAGACCGCTGTTTCGAACCTTAACGATTCTCATCAGTTGTACCGTCACAGTCTTTCAGGAGTTTGGGGGACTGCAGAAGTATTTTCCTCCGAGTAACCGAGATAACTCGCAGTTCCTGGAATAGCCTGAGTATCAGGCCGTACTTGTATTAATTAACAGTTTACAACCATTCGAGCGTATTTCTTGCAAACAGATTCACGATAACCTGGGGACAGCAAATACTCCAATACCCTGCAACAACTTTCCTAATATGACTTGTTTTCCACCGAACACACGTGAAAATTTTTTGTTAGATGTCTCTAAAAATAGGGATACGGAAGCCGCAAAAGAGCCGAATTTAGCGAGTAAGTTTTCTCGGCAAATTCTGCAGAATTTTCGCTCAAAACCCATGCGAACAACTCGACAGAAAACATACCAATCTTAGCCGTGACCTCCATTTCGCGCAAGTACACACATGACAGTTTATTGTCATGGCGTCCGACCAGAAATAATTCTGATTGGCTGCTTATCTAACGGAAGCGTATCGTATTTCAAGGGGGGGAAGGCTCAAAACCGGGCTGTTGTGTCAGGCTTTCCTTTCCCCTTCTCTCTCTCTCTCCGCCCCCCCCCCCCGGAAAGCCTGATACTCGGGCTAAGGGACAAACCACTTTCGATGGCGAGTTGTGGAGGGGGGGGGGGGAGACTGGAAATTTTTCCTGCCAATTTTTTTTCGTTGACTAAAAGGTTGTATGATATATATATATATATTTTTTGCACTCATTTGCAAGACATGTCTCTTTCTGTGTATACAATTTTTTCTTCTGCAAAAAGTTAAAAAAAGGGCTGGGGGGAGACAAGAAAAAGAAAGAATTGCAGATTTAAAAATACTTGCCTCCTGGAATTTTAGGGAGTTTTGCCCCCCACCATACAAACGTCTGTAAAATTTACAAACTTTACGGAATTATGTCTGCGCTATTTTAAAAGACATGACTCTCAAACTTGACCATTTTACTACTTTTGAGGTGATCTTTTCAGCAGTGTCAATGAATTATTGCTACCCGACTCAAAAATTACCGCGAAAAAGGTCTATAGTCTGCCATTCTTTATATTCATTTTCCTGTTGTGAGCAAAATAATGTTTTCTGATTTTTGAGAACAAACACCGTACCGTTGAATTAGGGGCGGGGGAGAGGGGGGTTCAAACCTCCCGCTTCCCGTACCCTTTAGTCCCGTTTCCCGCCCCGTATTTGTTGGCTCCCGCCTCGTTGCATTTTTTCGATTGCAAAATGTTGCGCAATGTTCCTTATTTTTTCCTTTTTTCTCCCGCTTCCCGCTACCTTGGGAATCCCGCTTCCCACCCCCTGTTCTCCCGCCTCCCGTACACCTCCAGCCCCTTTTTCTCCCGGTCTCCCATCCCCCTGTCCCTCCCCCCCTTGGATGTGCTCACAAAATACATTTTTCCCACCTGTTGGATCTTTTAGTTGATAAATGCTAAAACCTTGGGCAAAATTCAGTCGTAATGTTTCGTACCGTTTTATGTACCGTTACAGAAAATTTAATACTGACACCTAAAACTTTATATACTGTCGTTACTATTCCGAATGCTACACCTGGAGTGAAGACTAATTGCTACCACAAACAGACTCAATGAATGATGACATGAATGGGGGTAAACAGATGTTTATTCAAAGCACAAAGGATGTCATAGGAAAGGATCATCATAAACAGGTGGCCACCTCAAAGGTCTTATCATGATACACGTGTTACAAACACATTAACAATAAAAATCCTTCACAATCGCATCTCTCGCACTGCATCTCTCGTCTGGTACTCTTCAAACAAGCTTTTGAATTTGAATTACTGAAAATAACTGGCAATGCTTTTCTCTCACGAATGTTGAAAGCCCTGAACTGGGCTGTTTGATGCACTCCCCCGGGGGGGGGGGGGGTACTCCCTTATGTGGCCTTAACGGGGACGTACGGCCCGATAGGGTATGGTTTTCAGAGGATTTTTTTGAACGGGGGTATCGTTTTCATCAACTTATTTTTGTCTTTAACAGGGTATTGTTACACAACTTTATCTTTTCGTTATCTACAGAAACCTCACCAGTTTGCCAATGTACAGCATATTGAGATAAGACACAGTCTCTGGCTAGTCCATTCTAGCCATAAAGAGGGTACGATGTTGGGTTAAATGTCTCAGACAGGTTACGAAAAATCTAAATCAGTAGCAAAATCGGAGATTTTTGTCTTAAACAGGGCCAGGGTTTATATGTCCGTGCCGCACCTCCCTACCCGAGCATCTGCTGACTACCCCCCCTGGATACACCCATACATACAGAGACATTAGGAAGCACAGCTGTGCACCGATAGGTGTGTCCGATACTGCATTTGCCTGGTTTAAGAGTTATTTATCACAACGCAAGCAAGCCGTAAAGATAGAGAACACCTTGTCTGAGACCTTGCCCTTAACAGTAGGAGTACCGCAAGGGTCCATTCTTGGACCTGTGCTGTTTACCCTATACGTAAACGATCGTCTTCGTGTTCCAAAACACTGCAGAGCTTTAGGTTATGTGGATGACACTAAAATTTTTTTTGGCGCTTCCTTCATGTCAACTCTCCGACGCTGTGACTGCTGTTAATCAAGACCTTAGAGATATTTCGAGATGGTGTTGTGCTAATTCCTTATTGATCAATCCAGACAAGACAAAGTTGTTACTTGTTGGAGTCCCACAGCTCACGAGAAACATAACAGCCGTACCACCTGTAATGCTGCTTGGAAAGGAGGTGAAGCCTGTTACTGTCGCAAAGGATTTGGGAGTATATATCGACAGCCACCTTAATTACAATGAACACATTACAAAAACTGTCTCGACTTGCATGTATATGCTAAGTCGAGTTAATAGGATAAAACACCTTCTGGACAGTAAAACTCTTATTTTTTTAATAAATGCCTTTGTTTTTAGTAAATTATATTATTGTTCTACTGTCTGGAGCAACACGACAAAAGAGAATATAAGAAAGCTCCAATTAGTTCAAAATTTTGCATGTAGGATTGTTTTAGGTTTGAAAAAGTATGACCATATTACTGAAGGCCTCAAATCTTTGAATTGGATAAGTGTAAAAGATAAATTGCTTTTAAACGATTTAGTAATGGTTCATAAATGTCTACATGGGCAAATGCCAAATTACCTAAGTGATAAATTTATAAAACGCTCAAAAATACATGATAGAAATACTAGGAAAAAAGATGAATTGAATTTACCAAAATGTAGATTAAAAATAGGTCAGCGGTCGTTTGCTTTTCGAGGCGCCAAGTCATATAATGACCTCCCAGACGATATTAAGAAAACTAGGGACACAAAGCATTTCAAGAAGAATTTATATAACTATTTATTAAAACTTTAAAGATTTCCCCGTTATTAGCTTTTATTACTTCGAAATTTTTAATTCTTCAATAGTATTTTATATTTTTTTTTAGAGAAGATTAGTATTTTCTATAATATATTTTTTGTTATTAGTTTATTATTATTTGTGTATTTATAGCGGAAGAGCCCCTTTGGGAGCTATAATAAAGTATGTATGTATGTATGTATGTATGTACCACTCACATCTAACAGTTGGTGAACCTGTGAACAATATCCATACACTGTACATACAGAAACATTAGGAAGCACAGTTCACCACTCAACCTACAGCTGATGATGGGACATGAGCTCACTATGTACAAGAAGATAATTCAACCATTTTATTGAAATCGGAAAACCTTCTCCTGAAATATAATAACAACATTAGCTTTCATTTTACTAAAACCCTATCAATCTTAATCCTTAAGTAAGCAAGCAAGCAGGTAAGTAAGTAGTGCATGCATCCCTGTTCAAGAGCCTAACCTCAAGCCTGACAAAGATATGGACTTCAGTGATCCCACCTCTATATTCTCCTACATGTAACTAATTTTAATATCGTTTTAGATCTCTATTTATCCTACGATAATTTAATTTTAATGTGAAATGTTTTGTTGTACTGTCAGCTTCCTATGAAATGAACACCAAGGTCTGAGGGAGATACAGTAAAATCCTGAAATACACCAGAAACTGACACTGTGTACAAGTTGAAAGGTGCCCATTTGGTAGATGTAAAGTTTGTAAAATTGACACTTGCATCAGGTCAAACAATTTTGTGTCAAATACTACGGGCTTTAAACAAAGTTAGTCGAGGCTTAAGAAAACCGTCGTCCAAATCGATTTCAATCTGTCCAATCTGAATATGTAAGCGTTCTGGGTGATAATAAATGGTAAGCAGGCATATAGCAAACACTACAAGTACATTTACCACCTTAATGACTCACTCACAAACAGCTAGATGTAGAGGTTCATTAGTTGCTTTAAACCACGGTCTAAGCTAGACTTCGTTTAGAAAATCGGCCCTACATGTTTTGACATCAAACATTTGGGGCCAATTTAGATGAAGTCCAACATAGACAACAATTTATATAATTAATTTATATAATTAATTGTGTTGACATTATGTGGTTCCAGAAAATATCCAAACCTACCCCATGGATGGTCACTGGAAATTCCGAGGGATTGGGGGGGGAGGTCTGAAGAGCCAAGATTTGTAAAGGAAGGTATGAAGTTAAACTGGAATTTCCAGAGGGGTAGGGGTTTTCAAACCAAAAAACCATCCATGGGGGAGGCATGGATATTTTCTGGAACAACACATTTTGCTTGATGGCTACCAAATCATTTTTTTTTCAACAATTTTAAAGCTCAGTTTTTGTTTCATTTCATGATTAATAATAGTGAAAACTACAGCTCCTCAGTAGGTACTTAGTACCATCTATCATGTTGCTTGAGTAAGATACAGAAATTTTGTTTCATGCCAAAAAATATGGCAAATCACTCCTCAAGAAAATACCCTAAACCTCTCTGTAAATGTTCGCATCTAGAATATGTTCTGCTTATCTTACTTATCACATTACAATTGAAGGGCTGAGAGCATAACTGTCTTTTGTCCAATGCTAGGCCATTTTCATTCCACTCAGAGAACACTGCCCTAAGTTTTTTTCCTCTGATTTGCGCATTGTTCGCAGCACAATGATGGATTGCAGGGCCATCTGCTACTCTGTTCCCACTCACTCTATTTGGTGTTATTCTGAGGAAAAAACTTTGGGTGGTGTTCTTTGAATGAACTGAAGGTCCCATGCAAAAATGGAAGCAGTTTGGAGGAAAAAAAGCCTAACATGGTTAGAAAAAAAGAGCCCAAGGCAGTTATGCTCTCAGCCCTGTAATTAATTATTACTATTCCTTTAAATACAGTAGTTAAATTCCCTTGATGTGGAGATAACTTTCACCATTCTTCCCAGCTTACAGAGATTTATTCCTTATTTAATTATGCTTTCTTATTTATTAATTAGGATTTCTACTTTAGTTCTACAATTTCAAAGTAATTTGTGATACCCAATACTACATATGCTAGGCAGAAAGGCAAAGTCTGGAAAAGCTTAGTGGCTCATCACTGCCAAAGCTTAATCTACTGGATCTACTTAATCTAGTTATTAATATGAAGCGACTAAGCACATCGCTAGCCCCTCCTGGGATGCTAGTCCACCTCAGCGTTACCCCCAGCCCACTGGATTTTCTGTTAGGATTCCCTAACAGCTCACTGGTACCCATTTAACCCTTAAAGCCCTGATATGAAAATGCATATTCTCCTTGCTGTTCTCCATCCATTTCTTATGGAACTAGTAAGGAGAATTTGTCTAAATATCAAGTTATCCTTGGTGATCACTTTCATTATTCTCGTCACTTGAATGTTTGACCAAGTAGTGATAATGTAAAGAGAAATTCATTTTCATCACTGTAAGAGCTTATAAAGGGTTAATCACCTGGGTAGAGAGAGACAGTAGAAAGTTTCATGACCAAGGAAACAACAGGGTAAGACACAGAGAGCAGCCTCAAAAAAAGCGCTAACCATATCACTACCACTGCATTTCCAAACACTACACACACTTCCTATAACTTATGCATGTCTAACCCTCCTTACTATAGTTAAGAGTTCTGGGCCATATTGAAGCCTACTTACAAATAAGAAAACTTACAAACAAGGCCAAGGTGATATGTAGCATTTGCACAAGTGTCAGACAAAGACAACAAAAACTATCATTAGGGCCCCACCTAGGTGTACCGGTATTTGTTTATACTACATGTATACTGTCCTAACTAGTTTTTTCTTATCTCTTAATCTTAATAACAAATCAGGAATTTATGCAATAGTAAGGTGACATTTGTAACTAAAAGTGCAATTTTGTAATATGAACCTACAGAATAGCTAGCATGTATTCATCAGGCTAGCTAATTTCACACTAAAGGCTCACTTTTAAAGTGTAAACCTGTGGAGGTATTAATTAAGGAATCCTCAACAAAGCAAAGTTGTAAAAAATACTAGCAGAAAAACAGTGTTAAGTTGTTAAATTCTTGCAAATATTTTGTTCAAACAAGGACTGGAGGTGAATTTTGAACAACTAATGTGACAAGCACACAGCCCATTGTAAAAATGCATGAAATCAGCTGAATTTTCTGTACAGCAAGGAGCAGCCCGTGGGACACTGATCTAAGATTTTAATCGTTTTGTATTAAACTCTAGAAAACTGTTTTGGTCTGGAAAAGTGCATCTTCTTTTTGATAATAATTAAAGGCTAGACAAGCAAAAATAAACTTTAAAAAAACGTTTCGGTGTCTTCATAATGCCATTGTCAAGGTAACTTATGTAAACTACAACGAGTATTTTAAAGCAGCCTTGGTGCTAAATTAACACAGTAGAGGGTGCGAAAATAAAAATTACACATTCAAATGCTTTTGCATGGAGTCCGATTGCACGTTAAGATTGGTGTGAAAGTATTTGTGTAATTTTTATTTTCGCACCCTCTAGTATGTTAATGTAGCACCAACGCTGCTTTAAAATACTTGTCATAATTTAGTTACCTTGACAATGGCATTACGAAGACACCGAAGCATTGGTTTTGATTGTTTGTTTTTGCTTGTCTATGTTTAAGCAAATCATTGTTGATAAGAATTAAAGGCTAGCTAGAAATAATAACCACATGTACAGGAAGTTTGTCTTGTTTTGAGCTTAAACAGAAGTTGACCCTCTCATGTGAGGAGAGGTTTCTTAAACATTCAACATGTTGGTTAAAAGGAGAAACCTTTGCAAGAAACCATTCAATTTCCCATCATGCCTGAGCATTTGCTCACCATAATTATTGTAAAAAATGGTGGCAGAATTTTTATGGTTGTTTGCTTTCTCAAGAATAGGAGATATCCTTTAGAGATCACAAATGGTTTTTGGCACAATTTTCTTGACAATAAATTCTTAGAAAATTTGCATATTTGACAGTTGAGTTCACATCAGAATTTTTATCGTCCAACAGCCCAGTGGCATGTGTTTGCCAAACCAGTCATGAAAAGACTGTTGTTGACTATTGTTGATTATTGTTCAGTTTTTTTTTGTTTACCTGTACGGTCCCAGACAAAATAATGGATGACAGTTAATCAAAAAAATAAATGTTCTTCGCTAAAAATTATCAATTCAAGAACCCTCTGCTCAAAGCTACATAACCCAGTCTAAACCTACAGAAGTAACCCTTCCCCTTAGCAATTTACTAAAGCAAACCTCTCTAAATGTTTAGGAACTCCAGTTGTAGAAGTAAATCTTTTGCCATGTTGGAAGGTAATCTACGAGTGGATTGAGTACAAAGGATATGCCAGGGATAGTATCATTCATAAATTTTAGAAGACTGAGAATTCTTGTCTTTGAGTAGTTATCATAAAATGGTGACCTCAAAAGATAAAAAAGCAGCAGGAGTGTTCTCCTGGACAATTCCGATTTTTCTTCTTCATTCAAGTCACTCAAGTCACCCATAAAAGCTAATGATGTGACGTCAACACCACAAGAAATCAGCCATGGTTTCCAGGAAGCTTGTCCAAACAAAAACATGCTTGAAATATGAAGCAGAGGCCTAGAAATGTACAAGCTCTCAGCAAACAATCTTCTTGAAGAGAGATCTGTAGGTTGAATTGCCCTTGTTGTTTCATGGGTATCTTTAGGAATCCTCCAGGATCGTGCGCCCTCACTTGGTGTTGCATTGAGGGTCCTCATGAGTCTTCCTGATCGAGCTCCCCTCCAGGTGGGTCCTTCATGAGCAATACTGTCCCGATCCTCTGAAGGCCCAGCTTGTTCCTTTCTGTCGCGTGCTCCATTTGCTAATATTTCTTCATCAACTTCTTCGCTGTGCTTTACCAGATTAGATCGATCAAGGGGCGGAATAAGTGGCGTTCGTTGAACACCTGTGTTATACTTGAACAGGAGAGCGAACCTCAGAGCGGCTTTTGCTATTTGCAATACCAAGACGATAATCCACTTGCCTACTTCGCCCCACAAGCGACAAGCTCCAAGCTCGATAAACACCTCTAAATATTCAACCACTGTTAACCACACCAAAACAGGGTGTCGTTTAGATGAAGGATTCTCATCACAGTTAAGGTTCCCTGCACGAAATATTCCATCGTTTAAAAGGGTAAGAAGTTGAGAGGATGAAAACACAAGCTCTGCTAGCGCTTCCGAAGTTCCAAATCTCCCAGGAAGTATGTACGACAAAGCACGCAAAATAGATTCGATCTTCGAAACAGTCTCTGGATTATGTAGAACAAATTCTCGATACCTTTTCTGAAGGAAGCCTGTGTGTGTAGTTCCCAAGCTACCAATTCCTGCGATTTTCGGACTAAATCCGACAAAACCCGTCTCTCCGACATTTTGGTTTCGATTTCAGATTCTCGTTCTGCGCATGCCATGATCATTTTTTATCCGTTGGGAGACTGGGCACAGTCTCCTTCTTTGGACTGCTTGCGTGACGGGAGGAAAGGGGCTGCAGAGGGGAGGGAAGGGGATAATTGGACAAGTAAGGTGCAATCCCGATTACTACTTCGTATGCCTGCGTGTGTGCCCTTTGACTGCAGTACTAACCTTTGAAGTTTTAATTAGTTTAGGTAATTTGTTAGCATCGGAAGTAAGGAGAAGCTGTTTCAAAACAAAACACTTTAGCTGGAACTGTTGATCTTCCTACCCTGCCACAGGGTCTGGAAGGGTATTCTCGGGATCCGGGATTTGACCAAAAAACGGTGCGGGATTCGGGAAATATCATGACGGGATTCGGGATTTGACTGCTACCCGGGAAGCGAGACTCGCCAAAATTTGCGTGCGGGATGCGGAATTTTTTGGCCTGTCTGTCCGGAAATCGTCACGACCCAAATAAACGTTCTAGCGGCAAAAGCGAATCAACCAGGCGAGTGCAAAATATCAATCGAAAGGGCCAATATACATCTTGCACTTCTGGATTTGGGATAATGATGGAAAAAGTGCGGGATGCGGGATTCTCGTGAAAAAGGAGCGGGAATGCGGGACCAGGACCCCCCTTCCAGACCCTGCTGCCACAGTCTAGATACTGACATGCACAAGATATCTAGCATTTAGAACCAGCTCCCACAGGAGCATTTCACGGGGTCATACGCTTCTGCCTTCCATGAGTATGTATTCCTTAATTTTCTGTCAACTTGGGCCCGATTAGACTTCGTGCTACTGCCGTGCCGAACTAAAAAGATCGCATTAAGAACGAGCGGCCAAATTAATTCACCACCTCCTCCCCTTTCCACGTGTACCTTTTGAAAGCAATCTCGCTGTCAGAATAAAGAGGAGATAACTGTAAGGGTAGAGTGAGGGATAATAAAAGCATACAGTTACGCCAGAAAATAAATAATTGAATGAATAATGAGCCCAATAAATTCCCATCGGTAGAGGAAGCTTAGAAATCGTTAACTAATCAGTAAATCAGTACAGACTGCTTCAAGCTGAAGACTGACGAATGATAATAAATGGCTCTTGGCGCATGGCAGAGGCCTTCTGACGGGTGCTAAATGTCCCGGGGGGGTACTCAACAGATGATTGGGTAGTGAGGTACGGCCTGGGTGCTGAAACCCTGAACCTGTTTAAGACACAAGTTGCTGATTTCCCTACCCCGTTTAAGACAGAATACAGATTTTTCACACCCTGTCTAAGACATTTAACCCAAAATCATACCCCGTTTAAAGACTAGAATGGAATAAAGATACACTTGTTTCTTACTGTATTTCAATGCATTGGCAATTACAAATCTACTTACTTATTCTTTTATTTTGCTAACTGCATTTTATCACACCGTTTCCGTTGTAGAGAAGTTGTCAGATTGGTACATAGTCACCTGAAAATCTATCGCAAGTAAACAGTGACAGCGTTTTGCGGTTACGAGTTATCTTTTTTGTAGTGCAATTGTCAAAGTCAAGGGAAGCGCAAGCCCACCAAAAACTGGCGGCTTGTGGTTAGGCTGCTATAAACAAACATATATTAAGCTTACCCTGTTTAGGCCATTAGGTCATGTAGCGGTACCCCGTTTAAGACATAAAATTGATGAAATTGATGAAATCGATACCCCGTTCAAGACAAAACCCGCTGAAAACCATACCCTATCGGGCCGCACGTCCCCATTAAGGCCATATAAGTGAGTACCCCCCCCCCGGGGTTAAATGAAGGATCAGTGGCTCCTAGTCTCTGGGATAAAGACGAGTTGGCAGTTTTTTTTTTCTTTCATCGAGCCATCTTTCGTTCGCTCCGTGATCTGACCGCCTGGAGCTGGATTTATTTAAGAAAACGGCCAAGTTTTGCTCAGTATGGTGGTGGGATCCTGGCTCAGTCAGTGAATTAAAACAAATTTCAAAATCATCCAAGACGAAAAAGCCTCTACGCCCCCTCTCCCCTCATCTTTATCCATAATGGCACATTCCCTCTATCTGGCGTGGACTACGTTTCAAGGTCGTGTCACGTCAATCTGTTATCTCCTGTCATCGATCACTCCAAGAAAAGCAGCTAAAAACTTACGAAAGCATCAAGCTATGGGAACTTTCCATCGCCGCTTTCTCAGCCGTCTTTTTTGTTTGTTTGTATTGCTCTGTTTGGTATGTCTACTTTACATATACATTGTCAGTAATCAAGGAAAACTTGGATTCCGGCGAGGTCATACAACATATCATTTCACGTAAGTACAATTTTTACTCGGCGACAAATAAGAGCAACGACTGAATGTATGTTAATCAAGATATCAATAGAATCACTTAGGGTATAAAATTAAACAAAATGTGGTTACATGTTCGTTCGACGCTGTTTAGAACAATTGCATGTAAAATTCAGTAAAAATGCGGGAAATTGCCCCACAATGGGGTTCTATTTGATCGTCGGTATTAAGGTCTTATCTTCGGCCGTCTGTTCAAGGTGTTCAATACTTTGGTAGTTAACGTCATGAGCTATAAGCATGTACTGACTCCAGTTAAACTGCAGCATCGGTGGTTTTCGGGCTACTAAATGACTACCGCAGTAGTTTGAACCATGAGACAAATGAATGTTTTTCATTCATTTACCAGGTCTAGTTTCCGGTGTATTGATTTCGTCTACGTCCAGAATTTCTGCTCCTGAGACGGGGGGAGGGGGATACATTTCAGCTGCCGTGTGGCATGAAATTTTCGCGAATTTCGCGGATTCTCCCTCGATCCTCGGTTTGTTTATCCGCGAAACTCGCAATCCCGCAAAAAAAAAAAAAATCCGCAAAAACTTGCTCCATGTATTTAGGTTCTTGAATTTCGGTTAACTTGAGCAGTCAGTTACGACTTTCCTCTTTTCAATTGCAACATAACCAGTAGTCTTCGCGGTCTCTGGGTAATTTTGATAACAACCGTTTCCTGCCAAAGAGCAAACCATACCTTAATGCGTGTTTTTTCCCAGCCCATAAGGCATTCCCAGTGGTAAAGTCTTAAAATCCAAATTCTCGAAAATTTGTTCCCGCGAAACACACAAAGACATCGGGAATCCGCGAAAATAAACTCCCGCGAAAATTTCATGCCACTCGGTATCGGCGGTATGTGCTTTATGAGCCCTAAAAGGTGTGGTTCTTGGGCCATTTTGGTATGACAATAAGGTACAGCTTATAAAGATTTTTAGTTTTTATAAGGAGTTCAAGGTCTAAAGTAAAGATAGCAGAAAAGGCGATCGCCTATAAGAGGTCGATTCCCGAGTCTCCCTATAATGGCCTATACGGGTAGGCTCCGCCCGAAAGGGGTACCTTTTGTAGCCTTCAGGTATATAAAAGGGTAGGGATTTCACGAGCTGAAGTATATGAAAGGGTAGGGAAATCTGTCATTTAGGTATTTAAAAGGGTCTTTAATTAAAATATTTTGTGCGCCTGATGTCCGGAGTATCTTGACTCCCGCTACAACGTGAACTGAATAAATAATATTGTTTTTTGGTTAACATCTCTTCCGGTAATACTGTTCTCCCCTAATATCGTTCTGGGGGTCGATTTCAGTTAACCTGCGTGTCCCTAGCGGCGGGAGGCGATGAGAGGCGGCTGTATTCGTAGGCTAGATTTTAGTGACAAAAAATAATTTAAAACTGAGAGGTCGTACAGGGGCGTTGTGACCTTTTATAACTTTCTTCTAAGCATGAGAAAACGTTTGGAAAACTTGGCATTTTATGCCTTTGCGCCGCGCGGGAACATACTTTGTTTTGATTGGTTTAAATTGGAAACGCGTGCGCCTATAGGTTAATTTAGAAATTCGAGGCAGGGCGCGGTATGTTTGTCGCACAAGCAGAATAAAAAGGATTTGGATTTTTTAGTTGAACCGGTTGTTGTTGTCAGTGTTGTGTTGTTTTAAGGATTTTTTTTGGATTTTGGGGAACTTTTCGGACTTTTCCTCCATGTTCGGGAAATCGCTTGAACAAGGGGGTCCGCCTGAACCTCCCTGTGCGACCACCTCTCCTGTAAGTTCAGTGATTAACCGCCATAATAGGCTTTCAACGGCTATTCGCGCTGAATTAAAACTCTGGCGCTTACCAGTGCTCACAGTGAGAAATCGTGCTTACACCCCAGTTGTAAATCTTTTTACGGATTTGATTCAGGCAAATTTTTGGATTTTCGTGTTGGCTGGAAAGGAAGTCTAAGGGTGCGTTTCTTTGGGAAAATCCAAATCCGGATTCTTGTATCCAAAAACGGATTTTGCGTTTCTTTACCTAAATCCGAAAATGGATTAATCACGGATTAGTGATCTGAAGAATCCACACTCCGAGTGGATACATCAGATCAAATCTAAATCCGGATTTTTTGGATTCATGATCCGTGCGTTTCTTTGGGAGACGGATCCGAAAATAGTACATTTGTCAAGCGGTCTTCCATGCAAATTTACTGGTCTCGCCATATTTTCTCTCGATCTTGCGTGACAAAACATTCGATCGTGAAAAAGAAAATTCAGGTGATTATTCCGTTCCGTATATTTGAAAAGTTTTCTCCAAAAGTACAGACAGAAGCATTGACACGTCAGGATAACTTCATTTGTGTACCATTTCTGTAATTCAGGGACCAGATTTTGCTAACTGTGAACGCAAATAGCGAGTTCACTTGAACTACTGCAGATACTGTCCTTGTTTATAAATTATTTGTATTCCATTCTAGTTGAATTCTAGGGCAGTACGAGAGAAATATCGTTCTGACATATATATTGCGTGCCTCCAGCCTGTCATGTCATGACAAAATAATCCTTTTTCGGATTTTGCGTTTCTTTGGTGTCGAAGAGTCCATATGATCTGGGATCACAAATCCGTTTTCGGATTTTCCCAAAGAAACGCACCCTAAGAAAGGATCAAATCATGTTTATTCAAAACACGCAGTTCCCTATAGGGAACGCACAATCCAAAAACAGATTTGGACACCAATAGGAAGGAAGCCGGAATGCAGCCAGAGTCAGTTCTACTGTTCCTTAAATACTAGCACAGCTTTTAGCAAGGCACACTTTGGGAAAAAAAAAAACAGTCATTACCTCTTTCCATTGTCGGTCAATGGAGGTCAGAAACTTGTAATAAACTTCATTTCTTTTAATCACAGAACAGAGCCGCTTTTCTAGCAACTTAGATTGCATATTTATTATGCAAAGGGATTGTATCTGTATAAAGGTATGAAAAAAACCATACACGATCGTAAATTAGATTTTCGGATTATTTCTTTTTAAAGGCACGGAACTGCCAACTCAACCGAACTATCACCCAGGCCTGCCAAGATGTCAGAGTGCTTCCCTGTGAAACAAATTCTTTTTCTCAAAACACACAAAACTGGATCAAGTACCATGGCCAATATATTTTTTCGTTATGGAGAAGCGAGGAATCTAACATTTGTTCTTGGACCTGATACAATTCTAGGCTGGCCGGAGAGATTTCGTATTACTCATCCTCTCCGTCTGTTCGGCAAAGTGCCTAACATATTGTGCAGTCATGCAAGGTTTAACAAGAAACCAATGAACTGGCTATTTCCTCCTGAGGCAAGCAAGTACATAACAATCCTAAGGAATCCCTTGGACAATTTTGAGTCTGTTTTCAACTTTGCCCACCTCGGAAAATCCTTTGGTTTAGGAGTCAAACTCGATTCTTTGGAAAGATTTTTAGATAAACCAACACCAGTAACGTTTTATAACCACACTCGCAGAGACCTAATGATGTATTTGGCAAGGAATCCCATGATGTTTGATTTGGGTTTGAGTTTCAATCACTTTCAAAATCGCACAGCTGTTAATGAATACATCAAGTTTCTAGACAGAGAGTTTGATCTGGTAATGATTATGGATTATTTTGACGAATCGCTGGTGTTGATGAAGCGAATGTTGTGCTGGGAGATGGATGACATTTTGTACGTGAAACTTAACGAGAGACAAGACAAGGAGAAGGCCACTGGGTTGAGTGCAAAAGTCAAAGAAAATATAAGACGATGGAATAAGGCAGACGTTATGTTGTTTAATTACTTCAACGCAACGTTTTGGAGGAAAGTAAGGATGGAAGGACCTGGCTTTTATGACGAATTGTCTGCCTTTCGACAAAGAAAGCAGGAGATAAAGCAACTGTGTTTGACTAACGGAACGCGCCTTCAACGAGCTTATCATGACAAATTTGTAAAGGGATATACTATCAGGAAAGACCTGGATCCAAGTGTAAAACCTTTGTGTGAAGATTTAGTAAGGGCGGAAAACGCTTTTCTCGCATACTTGAGGAAAAAGCGAGTTGCAAAACATAGTTCCTTTGTGCTGGATAAACAGACTAGGATTCAAAACGAGACTGGGTGGGACACAGCAACCGATATGAGATATGTACCCGCACAAACCCTACGTTTTTACCGCAAAAGATTCGTTCGTCCTTAAAACTACTGTCCTACGGCTAGCAGAACATTGCAGTTATTAAGCCGTCATTTAGCTACATGTAGTCTCCAAGTCAGGTGTTCTTAATTGTCACGCAATCTATTCCTTCCCCACGGCGAAGGAGCGCGTGACAAGCCCAAAGAATCAGTCTGCGTTAGGGCACCACCTACCATGTCGAGAGCGATCTGGGGAGAACACAAAACAATGCCCGCCAGTTTTATGTTTATCGCTTAAAAGTCCTTGGAGACTAGGATAAAGAATGTTGTTTAACTCTTAAAAGGTGTTCAACTTTAGGACTCAAGGCTAAAATAAAAGAAAACACGGTCTATGTTGCAATTTATAAAATTCTCCAAAAAAGGGAAATTTGACGTGCTGTTGGAACGATATCGGACAAAAGGTAAGATCCTGACCAATAGATACTGTTTTAGCACTGTTTTATCTGTTAGTTGAAACAAAACCTTATCGTTGCTCGAGTGTCTTACGTCTCTTGAAGGTTTTGGAAGTCGCCTTACCTTATTAAAAATTTCCTTAGCTTTTTTCAACAATATATGTGCCCCTAGACATCTTTTCACTACCGTACATGTGGCTATATTGTGAAGTGGAGACTGTGAGTGTCTAAGTCAAGTCAGTCAAGGTAAAGCTAAAGACATTACATAAGTCCGAAGCGCTTATAAAAGTTAACTCAGGGCGCGTTCTTTTGGGACTATTCCGGAATAGGAATACTCAGTATAGACGGTATTTGTGTTCTTTCGGGAGCGATTCCGTTTTCGGAATGAACGGAATACCATTCCGTTCATTCTGCTCCCGATAGCAGAATGAACAGAATGAAGGGAATACGGTTTACTCGGAATAGCCATAATACGCGTTCTTTTGGGAAATTTTTGGCGGGAAATCCTACGAGGCCGCCCGCGTGTGTGCAGACATAGTAGTTCTCAGGTCACGTCCGCCGTGGGTATTCCGTTTTCAGACAGAAGCGTTCTTTTCGAAATTGAAATTCCGTGTATTCTGGTATTCCTAAACCGGAATAAGAATAGCCAGAATAGTCCCGAAAGAATGCACCCTTAGCTTTGATCTCTTTACCTGATTATGCCCCACAGCTGTATTGAAGATCAGAATTCTTTGGGTATTAGACGAATCCGTACAGCTTGGATTATCAGTCTGCAAAATGTTAGACAGGACGAAGGAAAGAGTAAATCAATTCGCTTTTTTACCTTCATGAAATCAGTGAAAAGTATCTATTGAGGACTAGAGTTGTCGCGGCATGACCGCAACCGCAACTTTCAAATGTTGCCCTGCTTCCGAATAAAAAAAAATGGTCGTTAAAAAAGTTCCCAGCAGAGAATGTCAGTAAATCCCAACCGCAAAAATTCACAAAATAATCTCGTGCGCCTACGTGTTGCACGGGTAGCCATGGTCTGTCGGATGGATTTCTGTCTCAGACGAATTTCTCTCCTCCTCCTTTTTTCTCCTCCTTTTATTTTTGTCCGATTAAAAGATGAAATGAAATAAACAAAAATTAGAGTTTGGGAGTTACATGGCGAATGATGACTAGGGGCGACTGCAAAACAAGTTGAGATGTTGAAACTAAAACCTATGGAGGCCGCAGCCTCAACATGTACTTCACTGACCTTTGTTTATATTTCAATTTCGAAACCAGCAATCAATATGGAGGCAGACTTTTTAGCAAGTTTTAAAGGCATTAGGCGACCAAAATAGAAAACATTTCTTACTAGTGATTTTGCGGCAAACATTTAAACCAAAATTTCGTCGAAATACGCTGTTATACCACACAATACCTCTCTGTAGGAGAAGTTAATTTAGATTATCGACATTTACCAATTTTGTCTGTATCAACTCCAGATTTTGACTTAAGCAAGAGCAAAAAGCCCCGGGTAGGGCGAAGCGATTACAAGGAAAAAAATTTATCTCGCCTGCTAGGGTAACCAAGCTGCCTTGTAAACACGACGCGGCGCAAAAAAAAAAAAAAATGAAAAAATGAACAGAAAAGAAAAGAAAAAAGGAACGAATGAGGGCTGGGGTATCCTTCTGATAGAGTAACCCTGCTACTAGGGTTACTCTACCTCTTTGTAAACAGGCGCTAAAAGAAATTACCACACTACGCTTTCACACTTTTCCCCAGTTTATTTTAAAGGTGCTCTTACAAGTTACTGTGCTTGTAATCCCTTGAACCCACTCTTACTACTCTTGGTAGAGCACAAAACCTTCCCAAGACATGTCGACTCGTTACATCAACTCCTCTGAACCACTGCTTTCATTGGTGTCAGCTAAAATAAATTAGCAAAAAAAGATGGATATCTGTTTAATAATTTTTAATTAAGAGGCTCGCAACAGTTTTTTTGGTCTTGGAGGGTATCTTTTGAAATCAAATTTTCGCAAAAATTTTTTATTATTATAAGAAGGAATTATGAACGCACGAGAAGATATAAGCGCAGCATGTGTAAATATTCGTTGCACGTGAATAACCGTGAAATAGATCAGGAAAAACAAAATAAAACTGTTGCTCCTTGAAAGTTAATAACAACTGAAACCTGACCGAGATCCAAGCTTCTTGTCTAATAACAGAAATGTTTATTCAGCCTAAAACGTGCTGGAACATCAAAAAGAATTATTATTCTAACGACAATCAATTTAAAAGAAAAATCTGTAAGGGCAGTTTAGAAATATTTCTATTTATGCAAAGTACGAACTTTTTGACTGATTTGTGCTACATTTTAGCTGTTTTCAAATATAAATATCTTAAAATCGCAGCCACCTAGGAAGCTCAATGTACATTAAGAATGTCTTGCTATCATAAAAGATCCTTCAACTGAAAAGAGAAAGTGTTAAGGTTTATCTTTCTTGAAATATTGGAGAAAATTGCTGGAATGACCAAAATCAGCCCGTAAGAAATGAATCATGGTTTACTTGAAAACGCTCTAACAGATTTTCCCCTAATTTCGCACGCAAGTTGTGTAGGTTCAGTAGTTCAAATAGTTCAAGTTTCGTCATAAAGTGTCTGACTAGTTTTCGAGATATTCGACATCATTTAAAAGGAGGGGTCGTCCATTACCGTTGCTATGGTGATAGCTGTTGCTAGGAAACCAATAAAAATAAACTTTGGTCATATGTTGAAAAGGTGGTGTAGTATCAAGGAAATCGAAGTTTGTCTTCTATGCGAAATTTTGATTCAAAAGATACACCTCAAGGACAAAAAAAAACTGTTGCGAGCC
Source organism: Siderastrea siderea (assembly GCA_964030785.1). Taxonomy (NCBI): domain Eukaryota; kingdom Metazoa; phylum Cnidaria; class Anthozoa; order Scleractinia; family Rhizangiidae; genus Siderastrea; species Siderastrea siderea. Next base: position 74,159,182 of record OZ034967.1, on the reverse strand, counting down.
TCCTTAAAAGGCGCAAGTTATTACGGTTAAAGGCTGAATGTCCAAAGAAGATTTTATCCTTATCCGAGAAAACTACAGCTTTAACTGTATTTAAAAAAATACTAATTCTTGATTTGAGTTGAAATTGGTATATTAATCAATTGATTAGAAATAACAACGTAATTAATAATGAATAATGAATGTTATCATTCAGTTTTGTGGTATTGTTTGTTTATGCTTATGCTAATGTCACAAGTGTGAACCCGCCTTTAAGGCATGCCCTGTTAAATAATCAGACTAGTGGAGTTTGTAAACTAGCACGAACATATTGTGCACCCCTGCTCGTGGCCCCTTATCTGAGAGTGCTAACATATTTGTACATATAACTTACAGTCCAGGAAAATGAATGTTTTTAGTTTATATTTCAATATTAGAGTGCAATATCAGTGAGTCTGGCGATGAAAATGTAACATAAGCCCTCCTTTTCAAAGAGAGTAACAGGTCGCCCCCATCCCCACTCTTGAAATATATTTTACAGTGTGCCTCCCCCCCCAACCCATTTCTCAACCCCTCCCCGCTCCTGTTTATTATTGCTCAGCCCCTTATTTGCCAGGGATTTCTCTCACCATTATTTTGTATAATTGGCGAGAGAACAAGCTGGGGAAGAGGTTAGCAACTAAAATGTTGCCTTAGCGCTGCTTGACAAAGGTCAAAATTTCAAACAACCAATTTAATGAGGACGCAGTGGAAAAAATCAGAAAGGCAGTTTAATTTTAGACATGTAACTTACGGCAGGGGAGTATATTGCAAGGCTCGGTTTTCTCGGACGGTCCTTCGCAAAGTTTCCCTCCATGCTGTGGCGGTGGGTTAGTACAAGTTCTGGTCAGCCTTTTTATTCCGTCTCCACACGTCTTGCTGCAGCAATGTTCCACCCATTCGCTGTATCCTCCGTCAATTGCTGCATGTATGCGTAAATTATATGTTAACGTATCGGTCACTAAACATTACACTTTCTACATTATTACTCCTAGAACACGGGACGTGTATATATTTTAATCGCTCACAACACACCGCTCGTCTCCCAATAGCTCAGTAGTTAGTGCATACGTCTGTACGGCGTAGGACGGGTCATGGCTCCATATCAGTTCCGTCCAAGACTCCGCCGAAATTTTTCGCTAATCGCGTTCTATGTCGTGACAAACAGAAAACACTTTGCAGAGCTTAAGAACTGTTTTAATAACGCTATTATCAATGTTATTCGGTATCCCAATTTTCAGATAGATTTTCAATTGATAATGAATGCCGAGAACAAGTTGTGTTTATTGTAGTTTTGTATACCATACACTCTGATCTATGACTGATTCTTCGTGGAAACATGGCAACTTTAAAAACAAGAATAAACTAAGAAATGATGGAATATTCAACATGTCGCGAGCATGGGACAAAGAAAAAAGCTGAGTCCCCGACGGGAATCGAACCCATGACCTTCCGTACACCGGTTGGACGCTCTAACCACTGAGCTACTGGGAGACTCGTGGCGAGCATAGGTCATATTTACTGAGTTCATGGTGACACGCGTCCTGTATACTGCTAGGATCAGCAATGTCGAATAAACTAGTAGAATGAAAAGCGTTTTTTGATACAAGAGTGCCGATTTGAAAGATGAACTTTTGCTCTAAATTTTTGTGGCTCAGTTTCTGCGTTGCCCTGATGTAGGGAAAGACCGCAGACCGTCATATGTTGGCCAGCGTAGCTTAAGGGTAGCTCCACCGTCACAGCGGTCAAACGCAAAAAGCTACGTCACTTCCGGTCTTTCAGAGCCTTGAAAGTCCTTGAATTGAAGTTTGAATCAGTTCAAAAGTTTACGAGCGCGAAGTTCGTATGAAAACGAGACAGAACATGATCCGACAAACCGAATTTCACGCCGACAAAACTTGAGCATGACAGTTACTTTATTTCCAGCACATACTCAGAAATGGCGTTAAGTTTTGCGGTTTTAAGTGAAACTTCCAACATTCCTCTGTATTTCCCTCTGTAAAATTATGTCAGGAACTGCGCACGCGTCTTGCGTTTGACCGCTGTGGGAGCTCCATCGCTCAGTAACATGTCTATGGCAAAAGAAGAATTATTCACTGATAACCTGTGTGCGGTGAACCAATCAGAAAGCTGGAAATTCAATAACCGGTTTTAAGGATTTAATAATAAATAAAATAAATAAATAACTAAATCACTTTATTTAGGCGTCAATTGTATTTAGCACAGAAAGCTTATTGAGGATACCTTCAAGATCGAATTGGAAATTGGATGTGTTGGTATTCGAGGAGAAGGGGGGAAAACCGGAGTACCCGGAGAAAAACCTCCCGCAGCAAGGACGAAAACTAACAGCAAACTCAACCCACATATGACACCGGGACTGGGAGTCGAGCCCGGGCTACATCATTACCATGATTTGCTTCGAATTCTTATTGGTTCATTACGTTGTTCATCTGTTGTGATTGGCTAGATTCAGTACCTCTTCATCCTCTCTTGGTTTTGGATTAGTGACACTTAATTTAAAACCACTCTATTTCAATGAATTTAGGGTAACAGTATAAAGAACGGATTTACAGCGCACAGACAGACCTGCATACAACAGGGCGTGTAATCTGAGTGATATTTAACTGGCAGGTTTATAACCTAGGGTAGGGCGCTTAGATCCGCGAATTAATTGCGGTATTTTGCGTTTTTATACTAATGGTGTGAATTGATTTCCAGCTTTGGAAGAGGTTTGGGTCACAGGAGCGTGGAAATTAACTTTCGAATCAAATCTGGCTGCTGTAAACTCTGTACACAACAACAACATCTGTAAACTCATATTAAAGTCCTAACCAGCATAGCAAATTAACGAGAACCGCTGCTTTGTGTGCCTCAAGTAGATTTTCTAAAACACCAAAATTCTCCGCGTTTACTGTAATATACGACGGAATCCGTGCAATGGGTTATTCATATTCTTTACCAACATAAAATAAGTAACAAGCAATTTTAGCCTTCAAAGCAATTTCCAACAACAACAACAACAATCAGACAAGTAACTTACTGCATGGGAAACGATTGCAAGGCTCGGTTTTCTCCGACGGTCCTTCGCAAAGTTTCCCTCCATGCTGTGGCGGTGGGTTAGTACAAGTTCTGGTGAATATTTTTGTTCCGTCGTCTCCACACGTCTTGCTGCAGCAATGTTCCACCCATTCGCTGTATCTTCCGTCACTTGCTGTACGCATAAATCATATGTTAACGTATCGATCGTCACCACACATGACACTTTGCACGTTTTTACTCCTAGCAGAACACACGGATCGTCTCCCAAAAGCTCAGAAGTTAGTGCATCCGTCCGGTCGGCGTGGTACGGGTAATGGGTTACACATTCCATCCAAGACTCAGAAATATTTCTTTATCTTTGCTTGTCACAAACTGAATACACTTTAATGAACTTGAGAAACTTTTTAATCACACTACGTACAATATTACTTGTTATTCTATTTGTCATACACTGTATACGTTTTTATTTGATCTTGGGCGCCAAACGTAAAACTTTTGCTTTACGGCAAACAGTTTTGAACGTCGCGGTATCCAATTTCCTTACAAGGCAAAAGCACGGTTATTCGCTAAATCCTTGTGTGTGGATACCAATCATGCAGCAAGCTAAGGGTGGATTCATTTATTTGAAGCATTCGAGTAGAGCTGTCGCATTTGTCCATTGGAATTTTTTATTGTTGTAAAGCTCGAAAATAATAAAAAATTCCAACGGGCAAATACAACAGCTATACGCGTATGCTGCAAATGAACCCACCCTAAAATTCAGTGACCGAGGTTGACAATTTTCTAATGGTCTTCAGATTCTGATTAGTTCAATGTGTTGTTTGCATCTGTTGTGATTCGATATGTAATCAGTACCTCGGCTACAATATCTATAAAATCTTAATGATGCAAAGATAACAGGTATCATGGTTTTTGCGTGCCCTGAAGATATTTTTTATACAGTAGAATTCTGAAAGTTTGCCTTAATATGGGACGGAATTGTATCGTTTCAAACAGTAGCATCAACAACAACAACAACAACAATCAGGATACTTACGGCAAGGGAATCTATTGCAAGGCTCGGTTTTCTCCGACGGTCCTTCGCAAGGCTTTCCTCCATATTGTGGTGGTGGATTAGTACAAGTTCTGGTCAGCTTTTTGGTTCCGTCGTCTCCACACGTCTTGCTGCAAGATTGCAGCTCCACCCAGTCGCTGTATCCTCCGTCAATTGCTGTACGCATAAATCATATGTTAACGTGTCTTCACCAACCACACATGACAATTTCCACATTATTACTCCTAGAACACGTGACGTGTTTGTATTTTAATTAATCGCCCACAACACTCGGATCGTCTTCCAATAGCTCAGTAGTTAGTGCATCCCTCTGGTCGGCGTGGGACGGGCCATGGCTCCGACTCCGCCGAAATTTTTTCTTCAACTGGGTTCAATGTCGTGACAAACAGACATCATTTTGCAGAGCTTAAGAAAATTTTAAACATGTCGCTATTATCAATTTTATTCGTTATCCTAATTTTCAGACCGGTTGTCAATTGAACATAAGTGCGGAAAGTAATTGGCGTTTATTGTAGTTTCGTATGCCATACACTTTGTGTTTGATTCTGAACCATTCAGCCAGGCCATATAACTAGGTACAAGGTAACGCAGACAGGCATTACTGCAAGGCTTAATAGTGTCAAAGGCGATAAATGTGCAAGTACAACCTGCCTCAAAGATAAAGGATAAAGGATAAAGTCGCACTCGGGCCAAGGAAGCCCACATGACCGGCCATTTATACAACTGGGCCCAGTTGTATAGAAAGCCGATTAACGTTAATCCACGATTTAAAGTTCACCGCGGTTTTCATCTTGCTCGTTGAAAATGTTTTTAAACTCTAATTTTAAGCTAAGGGTAAAGAAAACTCTGATTCAAACTGAAGGGCAAAAATATTTTGAAAAGGTCTTTTTATTTCACTAATCAAACTGGAATCAAAATTCACGCTAATCCTAAGCGTGCATTGAACAACTGGGCGGAGAGAGACCGCGGGAACTGGGCGTTCCGGAAACGCGCTAACAACTACACCACCGGACCCCCTCCTATCAGGAGGTAGGTGGTCTCAAATGTAAAGCTAGTAAAATAACCTAGGGATCGGCTTCAACTACTTTTTCTATATTTTGCGGATAGAAAAGAGACTTGACAAGAGGATTTCAGAAATCCCCTTTTCTTACCAACGTTTTGACTATTATTTAATAAATTATTAGTTTTTTTTTTCGTAATGAAACAAATTTTCCTTTTGCAGTCTAATTTTGTGCTGGAATACGGGCGGCGTAAGAGATGGTTATATCTGGTATCTCTCGGGGGAGCTCCTTTTGTTATACATCATGTGGACACTGTTGTTTCCCAATGTTTTTTGTACAGAAAGTCGCTGGTTACTTTGAAGTGTTGCTTTCTGGGGACAAGAGGTTTCGAGGGATACTTTTCACCAGAATTTACTTCGTGGGATCGCCAATTTCAAGGGGATTGTTCCGCTAACATTGCGGTAAGCGGAATAAAAAGACTCAATTTCCAGTTTTGATAAAAAATTTTCAATATCTCACCTGGAACGATTTCATAAACGTAGTTGGAATGTTGTACTCCTGTGCACATCTTATTGCTGCTGTCCAGGCAAGGATTGTACTCTGTGTTCTGACAACCAGTTTTTGTTCCATGTACATTGTAAGTGTTCTTTGCGTCAGAGCTGCTCCAGCATTCTCCCCAATATTGGATCCCAAAGGTACTGTAACCTTTAACGTGGGCATGCTATGCACAGCGACAAACAAGACTGAAAACAATTGGGTAACTTCAGACAATGGTAGAGGACAGAGTATTCTTTAGTATTACACCATACTGGTTAAAGCGCTACTGAACCCAAAAATGAATCTCGTGTAAAATATCGATAAATTATTAGTTTGATTTCTAATTGACCAGGTAAATAAGCTTTGACGCCACGAAAACATTTTTGAAATTATGAATATATGAAACTCATATATTTGAACTGCGGAATGAAGAAATCAGTGTAAAGAAGATCTTCGCAGTTATTAACGCAACTTATGCAGTTGCGAAAAGAAAGCCTGAAAAATCAGGCTTGCCGGGATTCGAACCCTGACCTCTGCGATACCGGTGCAGCGCTCTAACCAATTGAGCTAACAAGCCAACTGGGAGCTGGTCATTAAATTGGTTCGTAATATACCCGGAAAAGATGAAGATGAAATTATGAATATATGAAACTCATATATTTGAACTGCGGAATGAAGAAATCAGTGTAAAGAAGATCTTCGCAGTTATTAACGCAACTTATGCAGTTGCGAAAAGAAAGCCTGAAAAAATCAGGCTTGTCGGGATTCGAACCCTGACCTCTGCGATACAGGTGCAGCGCTCTAACCAATTGAGCTAACAAGCCAACTGGGAGCTGGTCATTAAATTGGTTCGTAATATACCCGGGAAAGATGAAGATGAAATTATGAATATATGAAACTCATATATTTGAACTGCGTCTAAGCCGTCCCGAAAATAGGCCCACCGTAAAAACCTTTTAATAGACAACTAAAAGCCCAGGGCTTATTATAGGAATTTTATGGTATGAGGAATGTTGCAATACTGACAAGGAGTGGTTGAAAGTGACGAGGCTCGTATCAAAAGTATACATAAAAATGCAAAGATCGAGAGATACTGTAATAGAGATAAAATAAATGTCATCAGGTTAAAGCAATATCCTGCTCATGATCTCCCCCTACTACGGCGAAACGCCTTAATTGATTTATTGATAGACTTCTTATTACTTTGAAATAATCCATCAAAACAAACGCATGCGCGACAATACCATGTAAGAGCGACTGTAAGAGCACAAACAAGGCCAGCCTGCCCAAGGGAAAAACCAGGAACAAATTTTCTAAGAAATGGTCGTAAAGACGCATGCAGTCTGTAAGTGATTTACAGTTTAGTCCTTGTTTGCATAACAGTTCAGTCGCGGTGACGAAAATATCCAGCTATGGCCCTTTTTATAAGGAAACTCTTGTTTGTTTTCCGAGGCTAGTTTTAAGGCTAACGTAACTTTAAGGTACGGAGACTCCGGCACTTACTCCGGTAGGTAGGTATCAAAGTTGTTCCAGTCAATACGTCTACCACTGGATGATTTAATCCCCAGCTGTCGATCCTGAAACGGAAGTTCATTCATAGCTCTGTTTGGAACAGGTCTGTCGGCATGACAGCCTTTTTTCATGACGTATATTGAGCCTCCGCAAGCTGTAAGAACAATGAAAAACATCGTTGAATGAAAACACTGATTCATTGTATGGTCGACCACCCGGGATTTTTAAGTTTGAATCGTTATAATTCACCCATTGAGTCACCAAAAACCGACCATACACTTCTCTACGAAAGTACTTTGCTTTTAAATAAAAACTTAAGTTTCATGCTTTGCTATACGAATACACTTATGTCTACTGCACTAACTTTGGTACAAAAACAATTAAACTTACTGACGATTTCGAAATCCCTGCTTCTTTAGGTCAGCATGTGAACGGGCTCCTTAGCTGGAGATAGGACGCTGAAATATTAGCGATAGGAACGAGGGAACCGTGCAAGTCTTCATCAAGCTTCGCCGGTTCACTCCGTTTGCTGATTTTCTGGCGCCATTTTCCCCAATAAGAAGTCCGATCAAGGGTCGAATTATAACTAGGAATCATAGCCGCTGAATCATATTTGGAAGACTCCAGGTTTACCTATAACAGTGAAATCCTCGACCTAGACGTTTTCTAAGTAGTTCGTATTGATTTCTGGTGGAAGCGCCAGAAATTTTCAGCTGGTAACTATAGACGCGGTCGAGCTCTAGAATCAAAATGGTGGCTTAGTTGCTCTATGTTCTTGTTTCTCAGTCACTGTTGGTTTGCGTGTTCACCCTTAACCTTTTTATCAGATAAGAAATAAAGTAAAAAGAACGTATAAATAAAAAAATTGTGTCTGTCATTTTAACATTTTGTCGGAAAATCACTTGTGTTGATGGAAAATTATAAAAAAAAAATAACCAGGCATACTAGAATGCACAAGAGGTGTACCAAAATTACATTTTTTGCTCAGCAATATATTTATTTAGAAACATCATCTGTGCACTAACATCTACTTCTCACATTAAGAGCGTGCCTGAAAGACAAATCAGTAGGAATTCTTTAAGCGTTAGCCTCTGAAAATAGCAAACAACTTCATTTTTATAGTAACTGATACAGTTTTCTTCTTATATAAAGTCCGACTTTACTGGAATGAGTTATAACATTTTACTGCATTTCATATTAGACATAGAACTGCGTTCAAATAAAGTTGTTCATGCAGTTATTTCGTTTTATTAATTACTGCGATTCGGTTCCAATAATAAGAAAACTTACAAGGTAGTGAAATTAGATCAATAAACGTTGTATTTTGCCATTTGATTAGGGACAGGTATACTCTTTACCAGTACAATTCAGTTTTAACTCAACCGCATGTAATATGATCACAGATTAAAGTCAGGTGATTGTGGACCAATTTACATTACTTTACTGTTTCCAATTCAAATTAGTTCATGTGAAAAATGGTGGCATCGGCGGCTGTTATCATTTACCATGTGTAGTGTTGTATCACTTTCGTTAATTTTTCATTGGAAGGTTTCTCTTTTGTACTGAAGTAAAAGGAAACCGATTTTTGCAAACAAAAGAGTATTAACAAATTTAGTTAACTTGCTCAGAAAACTTTATTTTATTTTTAATAGTTTTAAAACTGAAAAGCAGCGAAATCAAGTTTGTTCCTTTTAATTATTGTGACTGAAAAGTTTTGTGGTCGCTGAAGAGACCAATGATTTTAATCGTTACAATCGGGTGTATCTAGGGTTTGTTACCATACAAAACCAGTAACATTTTTTAAATTTTTGTTTCGGTCTGTGTTGTTACTTTTTTTTTTTCTATCAATTTTCATTTAAAGAAAAAGATATTTGTTTCAAATGCTTTTTTTTTCATTAAACCTGATAAATCAGCCAAAATCAGTCTCAAACGAATAATATTTGTCATAATAAACGATTTTAGATAGTTTAGTTAAACATTTCACAACTGAATTATTAGCGTTATGAATCATCACTTTTATTTTCAAAAACTAAAAGAAGTAAATCAATCAATAAATAGAATTGAATAAAATAAAACAAAATCAACTCTAACCAACTGACAAGCTGAAAATAAATTGGCCACTTTAAGTCATACCAGCTAAGAAACCAAAGAAAGATATTTATGGATTCTCGTCTTTGGTTCTATAGCAACCCTCAGTTTTTAGACACCGCTCTACTATAAAATTAGCTATTTAACCTCGTAATTGAGATCGAAATAAGACAAAGACTGAAAATCCTGGTCTGCATTATAAGATTTTGTTTTGGAAATTGGTGCCAGATTTGTAGTTTCATAATTTAAAAATTATTTCATATCCAAGTTTCAAGAATTTGTTATCAGTTAACGAGGTGAAACCTTTTGACATATTTTCAGGTGCACGCAACGATTCGTTTCGGTGAAATATCCCTTCGGACAATTTAAAATTACCTCAGAAATTCGGATTTAATTGTGATGAAAAACTAAAGTTTACTTTGGCTAAAAGACACCTCAAAATTTCTTAACATAGCAAAATTAACTTACTTTTGTTTTAGGAGGGGCAAATATGTCAGAGTGCGAAACAAGGTCACATTTTCGGCAAGCCAACAGTAGCTCCGAGTATGAGATTGGGTTCTCCGAGAATGAGATTGGGTTCCCTAGAATTACCTACGACTTAAATTTTCAGCGAAAGAATCCGAACAGATCAAGCAGCGTTAGCTCGTGTAAATACCCCCTCAAAAAGCCTTGAAACAATTTGAGACAACAGAAAACGATCTTTGAAATATTTTGCGTAAATTTTCTCTTTGGGTTCCCCTGGATTATGAGCAGTTAGAGTCATAAATAAAAGAAAAAGACCTCCTAGGTATGAAATGATATATGTACTTACCTCACCTCGACTTGTCCTGGTTGAAAACAGTAAGCGTTCCTCGTGTCGCCTTTATACTTGACTCCAGCCCACTTGCACAAAGTTTTTGATTAACGTTTTTTGCATTATTTTTACATCTTCTCGTTAATTTTTTCACGGCTTTCTTGTCAACTGATCAATGACATTAACCCTTTTAAGCCCTAACAGTGACGAAAATGAAATTTCTCTTTACATCGTCACTACTTGTTCAAACATTCAAGTGATGAGAATAAAGAAAGTGATCAACTAACGTAAGATGTCTTGATATTTAAACAAATTCGCCTTACTAGTTTAATAAGAAATGTAAGGAGAACAGTAAGGAAAATGTGCATTTTTAATTCAGGGCTTAAAGGGTTACTAAGTAAGAGGCGGGCTGCCACGTTTCCCTTTACATCGGGTGGGTGCTCTAACCACTGAGCTACTGGGAGACTCGTGGCTTGTTATTGTTGTTTATAAATTTTCTCGTTGGGTGCCCCTGCTTTAACAACGTGAGTACTTTCATTTTAACCAGAATCGTAAACATTTATACCCGCAAAAATTTCATGCCACGCGGTGATGATCTCTAGCTGATACCGCCTTTCGATCAATTTCTCTTTTCCCTTTTTGTGCATGTTCGATCCGTTTTAAACAGTTTTGTGACTTACCACCATTTTCACTACTACGCGACTTTTCTTTTCAAAACACCTCTGAGCACTTTGCTATACGCTTCCGTCAATCATACCTTATATGGAAAGTGTGTGAGGTTACTGCAATTGAATTGAGCTCGAAGGAATAAAGATAGCGCCAAATTATCCCGTAAATTTGCGCTGGCGAGTCACATATTGACAAGTAAGAGACTTTAGAGTCGTTGATGTTGCAAGAATACTTCACGTTTGGTAGATATTTGTAAAGAAATTTCGACATTTCTTCAGAATTAAATACCCGCTCGGTGGATTATCCTATGCGGTGGATGGTAAGCTTGCGTTTAATCTCGTGAATAAGCTAAACCGAAGTGTGAAGTAAAAATTCTAGCTTTTCTGACCTGAGAATAGCATACGACATGTTATTCACCACGAGTATAAATCTGGCAATATCCCGAAGTGTACGAGGACGAAATTGAGGAGTGGATAGAGTATGCAACGGGAAAATGAATCATGATCGGCGTGCGATCAACCGATTCGTGAAGAAAATGGGTTTGACAAGAAGAAAGCTGAAGAAACGTACGTAGGACTTGTTGGATTGTTTTTGCAAGAAACGATGCCAATTCTAGTCACCTGTCACCCAAGGAATGGATCACCCGAGGAATGGAATGAAAAACAAAGCATAAGCGCTTTATAACGTTTTTTGTTCCGTCTACGTGAATGCTCTGGTGAATGTTAACGCTGTGACATGCTAGCAAGACAAATCTGAAAAATCGTTATTTATAAAATTAGAGCGGGAACGGGAAAATATCAGGGAAAATATTTTAGCACAGTCTCATGCTAACTTCTTCGTTATAGCTCACTGTGATTACCAAAGAACGTGATAAGCGAAATAGGGCGATCTATCGTCGTGGGTCATCGCTAAATTTCACCGAAAACAGTTGCTATTTATAGATGAATCAGAACTTCTCAGATTCATCTAAAAATAGCAACTGTTCTCGGTGAAATTCAGCGATCCTACGACAATACATCGTCCTGTTTCCCTCATCACGTTCTTTGGCAATCGTCTTGAGTTATAAAGAAGAAGCAAACTTGAAAGTAGGCTTAAATATTTTCCTCGATTCCCCGTTCCCGCTTGTACAAATAACAATTTCCCAATCATGTGACAGCGTTATATGTTTACATTCTCGAAACGTAGAACAACAAACGTTACAAGCGCATTATAAGCTTACGCTTTATTTTGCTTTCTCAATTCATTCCAGAGGTGATTAGAATTAGCAGTGTTCCTTCCAAAAAAATGCAGCTAGTCATACGTATCTTTCTTCTTGTAAAACCTATTTTCTTCACGAATCGGTGATTCGTGATCATTTTCTTCACGAATCATGATCATTTTCTTCACGAATCACCATTTTCTTCACGAATCATAATCGGCACGCCGATCATGATTCGTTTTCCCGTTGCATACTCTATCCACTCCTGAATTTCGTCCTCGTACACTTCGGGATATTGCCAGATTTATACTCGTGGTGAATAACATGTCGTGTGCTATTTTCAGGTCAGAAAAGCTAGAATTTTAACTTCACACTTCGGTTTAGCTTATTCACGAGATTAAACGCAAGCTTACCATCCGCCGCATAGGATAATCCACCGAGCGGGTATTTAATTCTGAAGAAATGTCGAAATTTCTTTACAAATATCTACCAAACGTGAAGTATTCTTGCAACATCAACGACTCTAAAGCCTCTTACTTGTCAATATCTGACTCGCCAGCGCAAATTTACGGGATAATTTGGCACCATCCTTATTCCTTCGAGCTCAGTTCAATTGCGGTAACATCACACACTTCCCATATAAGGTATGATTGACGGAAGCGTATAGCAAAGTGCTCAGAGGTGTTTTGAAAAGAAAAGTCGCGTAGTAGTGAAAATGGTGGTAATTGGGTCGTTGTATACCGTGTAGCATAATTTTTTTTCCAGAATCTCTTTTTTGCCGATTTTTGTGATTTTGCTCTCGATTTGCAATTGGAAAAAAGGTCCCTCAAATCTTTTAACATTTAAAAACTGTTACCACTGCTTAAATTTTAATCGGAAAAACAACAGCCCAGGAAATAGATACAATATATTTTATCTAATATTGAATATGGTATGGTGTGCAGTAAAAGTCAGTGAAAAGTCTGTCAGTTTGATTGTCTTCGACGCAACTCCAAAAGAAATAAATGTTGTCAGACGAGACTGTGTCGACTGTGTTAACGTTTCCTCTCTTTCTAACAATCCGCTGCTTGAATCGGGAATCACCAAACTTGGCTCCCAGTAGACAATATGACCACTCATCGCGAATCCCAAACATTTGTCCTCGAAAGATACGAAAAATCGCCAATCCTAAAAACAAAATCCCGAAACATTTCATGCAACAAGGTGGATTTCTGACGAGTTGTTGAAATTACTTTTAAGGGTCACGATTTAAGGAGCTCTAGTTTTGGTTTCGACTGTAATCCTAGAGCCTTCTATTGCTTTTTTAAAGAAAATTAGAGATGCCCCGTACCCCCTTTACTGTCCTGTCGAGATTTTAAGTGAAAACCAGTGATGGTGCCGTGTTAGCTGATATTAGAGATTTTATTGGCTAATGGTAAAATAAGTAAATATAATGGCAATGGTAAATGGTAAAATAAGTATACTTAATATCGTGTTTTGATCATACAAAGCATTTAAAAGAAATGGCCCTTTGTTCCCAATAATTCAAATCGTCATTTTTTCACCCTGTTCGTTTCAGGGAAAATTAAAACACCCTATGCTTTTCATCTAGTTTTTCATCTACAGAGAAACTTAAGCTGAATGAGTTTGTTAAATATTTGGTGTGGCTACGTGACATTGAGTCTTTATACGGGTACATATCACAAATCGCTTGCCACGTGCCAGCCAGTTTCTTCCTTTTTCCTGGTCAGTCTATCTGGCTCAACATTCCTTAAAACGGGAATGCAAGGTAATCGTTTTCACTCCTCACTAGTTTTTCACAGAAAGCTTTTGACTTAGGATTAAGATCGCTTTTAATTGTATAGCCCTTAACAAATTTGTCTCTGTAAGTACGTTGAAGTCGAGTTCCGTTGGTCAAGCACAATTGCTTTATCTCCTGCTTCCTTTGACGAAAAGCAGACAAATCTTCATGAAAGCTTGGTCCTTCCATCTTTATTTTCCTCCAGAACGTCGCATTAAAGTAATCAAACAACAAAACGTCTGCTTTATTCCATCGTCGTATGTTTTCTTTGACTTTTACACTCAACTTGATAGCCTTTTCCTTGTCTTGTCGCTCGTTAAGTTTCACGTATAAAATGTCATCTATCTCCCAGCACAGCATTCGTTTCATCAACACCAGCGATTCGTCGAAGTAATCCATAATCATTACCAGATCAAACTCTTTGTCTAAGAATTGGATGTAGTCGTTAACAGCCGTACGATTTTGGTAATACTTTAAGCTCAAACCCAAATCAAACATCATGGGATTTCTTGCTAAATGCATCATGACGTCTTTTCTAATACGTGGCGAGGAATAAAAAGGTATTGGCTTAGCTAAGTATTTCTCCAAAGAATAGTTTGGGTTATCTCCATATCCAAATGATTTGCCGAGTCGCGCAAAGTTGAAAACAGACTCAAAATTATCCACAGGATTTCTGAGGATTGTCACGTACTTGCTTATTTCAAGGGGAAAAAGCCAGTTCATTGGTTTTTTGTTAAACCTTGCGTGACTGCACAATATGTCAGGGTGGCCGTAAATTGGCATTGGATGCGTAATGCGAAATCTACCTGGCCAACCTAAAAGTGTGTCACTTCCAAGAACAAATGTTAGATTCCTCGCGTCTCCATAACGAAAGAATATGTTGGCCATGGTACTTGATCCAGTTTTGTGCGTTTTGAGAAAAAGAATTTGTTTAGCGGGGAAGCACTCTGGCTTCTTCGGAGGTATGGGAGAAAGAGCGGTTGTGTTGACAATTCCGGCACTGTGAAAACAAACAAACAAAGAAAAGGATGAATAATAATCAGACAATTCCGGTCTTAAGGGATTTTTATTGTCCTGTCCTTGCAAAATTTAAGCTTATGAGAGATGTACCTTGTTGTGATTTTGTCCTTGGACAGGGTCTATAGTCGGGCGAAAAGGGCGAAAACAAAAGGAGGGCGATTGAAGACCAAGAGAGAACTGCAAGAAGCCTTTTCACCGGCTCCTTAAGGTTCCCCCTTACAAAAATAATTTTGGGAGGGAAGAGGGATTTGGTTCAAATGAGGGGCAATTATTCGAGCAAATACTGTTTTTGCACTTACTTAAGGTGATAACTCGCCTGCCAGCGTCGAAATCCAATCAGCCGTTGAACATCAACCAAGTACACATGCAAAAGACAGACCAAAGAAAGCAATATAACCAGGCAAAAAAGACGGTTGATGAAATTGCAGTGAAAAACTCTCATGGCTGAGTCCTCTCGGCGGATTGGTCACTACATGTACAGCTGAGCGCTCAGTTCTTAACCCGTGATCGAAGTAGCGATGGTAAATAGCAGATGCGATAGGATCCTCCGCATTTCTGAAAGGACAAATCTGAAACAAAATGAGAAATCCTGATAATATATACCACGTACTGTATGCGATGTGCGCAGTGTCACTGTTACAACCAATCATACTTAAGATTAGCTCGTGAACACTCATGTATCTGTCAAGCAATTGTTACAAGACAATGTAATGACATTCATATCCCGAAGGTGAACTAACTTAGAGAATGCGAAACGATTATCACTTTATTTTACAGGAGCCGTGGAGCATAATGACTTGCCTTCCCACATT
Organism: Siderastrea siderea; assembly: GCA_964030785.1. NCBI lineage: Eukaryota > Metazoa > Cnidaria > Anthozoa > Scleractinia > Rhizangiidae > Siderastrea > Siderastrea siderea. The sequence goes on along the minus strand of OZ034967.1, from coordinate 74,143,664 downwards.
CCCATAGTCGAAGAAAAGTTTCAATAAGTTTCTAGAAGGTCTAAGGATTACTTTTCAGTGGTAAACATTTTTAACTACAACAAATTATGAAAATAGTCTTAATTTTTTAAGATCAGGTATGTATTTTAATATTTCAGGTACTTGGTTGTTTATTTATTTATTTATTTATTTATTTATTTATTTATTTTTAATTTAGTAACAGGACCCCCTTTGTTACCAGTGTTTTTACACTGATGGGGCTATCCTGTGTAAACATCATCACCATCATCATCATCATCATCATCATCATTATCATCATTATATTATTATCATCGTAGGACTGAAAAATCGAACGTCCAAATTTTTGTTCGTGATTCGTTCTTTACACAGACGGAATAATCCAGTCGTTGTTTCTCGGCGAGTTTTGGTTTTCTTTATAATGACTGAACAACTTCGTTTTTCTTCGGCGAGTTTTGATGCTCTTCTTCATGCAGGTGGAATTTGCAGTAGTCTATTACACAGCGTTTTGGCCGTCATGCAACCTTCTTCTTCAGACAAAGATCCAAAAAAACGGTTGCATAGGAGACTACATTTGTAGTTGATCATCGGCGAATTACGTTACAGTGGTATTTCGACTCACAAGCGTCCCAGCAGGCTTGATTCCACTTCAAGTAGAAGTACTTGCTTCCAATCTACTTCAAGTTGAGTTGTGGTGGATGCCAATTCCAAGAAAACTTGTTTAAACAATTCATTCAAGCTCACTTTTTCACGAATGGCTGAAGGCCGTTTTTCGTTCCAGTAATTCTAATTGGCTTTGAGTTTGATTTCACTAAAGTTTTCCTTTTTCCGGACTGGTGAAACTTTTCATAGTTTAGATCAGTGTTTCCCTGGAATCTGGTTACCGGGGATAGGATAATTTTAACAACCTTTCTTTCATTGACATCCACCAAAACGCAAATGGAAGTGAATAAAATGAAGAGCGCTTGGGCGCATGAATATGAATTTTTTTTAAATTGCTATATAAGATATGAACATGTACATAAAAATGATGGACGACCCACCTTGAAGTTCGTGCCCACCGGAGGTTTCTAGGCAGCGCAAACTGGCTTGTTCGAAAAAAGAGGTGACTTTCGCAGTGATTAAAATAAGTTATCCTTCACTGTAGAGAGCTGCCTCCCATCAATGCGTAACCTTTACCTATTCCATCTAATAATCACTCACAAAATAAACTAAACAGATTGCAAATATCAACCTTGAAATAATTAAAATCTTGAAAGCACAAATTAAATGTCAAATTTTCCGACAGTAGGGCTTTTTTTATAAACAGTGTGATTTTACTTAACCCGTGAAACAAAATTACTGTGTTACAGTTAGTGCCTATTGAACTTATTCTTTCAATAAATAGACAGGAGCACGGGTTAAAAATAGGAAACTCTCTCCGTGTTACAAGAGAGTTACTGGGACCCCAGTGGAAATAAATATGACGAGAATAGCTGAGAAAACGAGGGGGCGAAGGCGAGTATTTGCTTAGCTGTTTTCATGTTTCCAAGGTTCAAAAGTGTTTCATAACTCAATACAAATTAAACATGAAAAAAAAGTGAGAATTTGCTTTGTGAAATGGAGGCTCAAATAGTTTTCTAGGCTCCATTAAAATGATTGACGGTTTTCAAACCGTCAAGGGCAGTGTCTTGTTTGTTTCGCAAGAAACAAAACGCTTTTGAAATTTTTAGTCCCCGCGTCCTCGGTTCTTAATTAGGGATTTGAAATTTGTCTCCGCTAGATCAATGTTAACGCACCGAGGTGCCGATATTTTCTTACTTAAAGGGCTGGGTTAAAAATAACTACGTGGTAGTTGTCAATTAGAAATACATGAGCTATAATTAAGGAGGCTCGAAAAGGTTTTCATACTGCGTGCGCGTAACCTAGCTACACACAGTACGATAAGACTTGCCTCCAAGCGACAGCTCAATGAAGCCAATTTTCTATTTTAAAAAAAAGAAGAGATTGAATTGCGCGTCGTGAATAATCGCGCAAACCGGAAATAAGGCGAACAACAGGGGCACCCAACGAGAAAATTTTAGCAAAATACTTGAAGTTACATTTTCTGCTTTCTTAGATTGTTTCAGAGCTTTTTAAAGGGGTATTTGTGTAAGCTAATACAGATTGATCTGCTCGGCGATTCTAGCTGAAAATTTAGGCCGCAGGAAAGTTTAGGAATAACAATCCTATCCGCCGAATTTCTGAGCTGCTGATGGCTCTACGAAAAAGCTAGCTGACCTTATTTTGCACTCTAAAGGACATACTTTCCCTCCAAAAACAATAGGAACTAATAAGTTCTCTTGTTTACGAAAGTCTGACGTAATGTTTCGCCAAAGAAATCTTTAGCTTTCACTGCAATTAAATCCGAAAATCTCAGGTGATTTTAGGCCTTCCGAACAGATATTCCCCGAAACGAACCGTTGGGTGCCCCTGGAACAAGCAAAATATGTTTTTTTCCCCTCAAAATTTAGTGCAGTTACCCTTCACATGCATGCAACATTCAGTATACCACTTCAAATAGCAATGTTTGGGGAAAAGTTTTATAGTGGAATTTTCTGTAATTCAGAAAATGCCTACGTTTTTTAAAATATTCCACCGGTTATGTTGAAAAATTGGGTAATATTTCAAAAAGTAATCTGTAAAGCTAGATCTGCGCCTCGGTTTTTCAGAATCAATTCTCTTTTAATGCTACGCAACCGAAGAGAATATGTTCAATTTCTTGCAAAACAACACTAAATACTGAGCTACATCCCTATGGCTTTGCTAGGTGATGCGCTTCACCCATAGGTATTTCCAGTCATTTTATGGTTAGCAAGAGTAGGAGTTGGGGGTATGAGAAAAAGCTGAGTAAACGGACTCAAACACTGTCAAAGTCAATTTTTCCACTCCCATAGCTTTTAATTTTAGTAAAACTTTTCTGATATGACGCATGCTCTGATGGGTTGCTTAACCGTGCTAGACCAGGCTGATTAGACTACTAGCCTAATTAGACTACAAGACCAAGTTTTCCAGGAGCAAATATCTCCGATTCTGATCGGGTAAAATCGAAAACGTGAAGCAATAGTACTGCTCTGGGGAGGACTGAACCGTCAGGAAATAAGTGCCTGTTCGACGATGAAACTGGGATGGATAAAATCCGTCGGCAGAAAGTCTCAATTTATGTTACAGACAGGTCTGCTGCTTAAGAAAATTTTGTTTAAATGAAAATCCAGTGCTCACGTCAAATCTATCAGCAATTTTTTTTTTCGCAAATACCAGTTGTGAATTTTTAACATGCAGGTTTTAAGTATGAATAAGTGCTTTTGCATTTTAAGTAGGGTTTTCCTTATATTTTCGCTTTTGTGTTTTTTTACTGAGTTTTCTTTCTACTCCTTTTGTCTTGCTTTGTTTTGGCCGGTTTTGGGTAAGCATATTATTGATCGACAATAAAAATAAGAGTGTTTCCCTTTCCGTGTTAGTTTCCCTTAGAAAATTGATGACTTTCAAACCTTGACTATGTTTTAATGGCTTTTAAAGTGGTACTATGATCAAAAAATCACTTTAATTTTTTCTTCGGATTTCGAAACTATGTTTGTTAAACACTCCCCAAGCGAAATTATAAGCCTTAATTTTGAGAAGAAGACCGTTAATTTAAACTGCAATTTTCCGTTTTAATGGTCCGCCATTATTACACCAGAAAGGATACAATGGCGTCATACACTCAAGAGCTGTAGAATGTAGTGTGTGAACGCGGCTTACAAATTATGCAAAACACGAGTTTGAGAGTGTGAAAGCTCAAAACTCCCGTGCTGCATACTAAATAAGGCACTTTCACACACACTGCATTCTAAAGCTCGTGAGGGAATGATGTCATTCTGTCCTTTCTGGTGTAATAATAGCGGACTATTAAATCGGAAAATTGCAGTTTAAATAAACAGTCTTCTTGTCGAAATTAAGGCTTAAAATTTCGCTTGGGGAGTGTTTAGTAAACAAAGTTTCGAAATCCGAAGAAAAAATAAAAGTGGTTTTTTGATCGTAGTACCACTTTAAGTACGAACTTAAGATTATCATAAAAACTTCATTTGATAGGTTTTGCATTCAGTAGGGTTATCTTTATATTTCGCTTTAGTGTGCTGTAAATTCGAAATGGCGGTCAGACCGTTATCTATAGAGTAAAACAATGGCTAACTATCAGCTATTTGTATGTTTGCAAAAACTGTGAAATTTCTCACGCTCTTATGTATTTCCGATGTTTTGTGGGCCGCTTTAGTTCAGTCGAGAGTTGCCCATGTTGGGACGTAACGGGAACATATTTTTGGCAATATATTGAGAGATTGGTGAAAGAATAAACTGAAGAGAAAGCTAAAAGAGATCTTCATGTAGTTTTTTTTTTTCGGCAACCTCATGTGCAGTTCACACGTATGATTTATTTTACATACATGTTTACACTATCTCATCATTTTACTCCATTGATCAACTTCCATTGAATCTTTAATTCTTTCACCTGCTGTTTATACATGTGAATGCATAATATACATGTCACCATAAAATAAACAATAAAACGCCACTCTTTTTATGCGTTCTTTTTTATTAACAACTATCAAAGTATTTTTAGCCAAAAGGATTATCTTGGTTCTTTTTTTATTAACAACGATCAAAGTATTTTTAGCCAAAAGGATCATCTTGGTCGCTATTATTTGTACTTTTTTTTTAACTTAACCTACATTGCTTAGGGCAAGTCAACACTTCTTACAAGGAAAGGATCTTCACCTGACAGGATCCTATAGTATGTATGCTTATATGCGGCTTTATATACAGGCGGTGGTTTACAACTGAAATACATAGGTAATTTTCCACCTTAGCTGGGAAGTAGTGGGTTTTCAGTAGCTTCATCTCACTAAAACTGCGGTCTGCATTCCATCTTTGTCACAAGGGTTGCGATGCTAACATTAAGCACCCGAGTAAAACGGAGAATGTACGCATGTGTCACACAAACCGGTTAATCGAGTTTTCCAGGGCTTTTCCTACACAATCATGTAAATACTGGAATAATCGCAATCGAAGAGAAGCTCAAACTGAGATAAGATAATATTTTTATGAGAACATAAATGTATGCATGTTAAGTGCGTTTTGGACAACTACGCCGCCTTTCGGTAATGTATTAAATGTGAGATGCTAGTGAAGGCGAGTTGAATAATTCGACTAGCTATTTCTACGAGTCAGTTTTATTTTTTCCGTATTTTAGACCTCAACCGAGGCTGTAATAAGTTGCTTTGTATTAAACGATGTTTTTTTTATTCCCGAAATCTACACTTTTTACACTTTACGCTTTTTTCATATTTGCATTCAATTTGTTGCGTATTCGCACTTTCAAAATGCTATGTCGTGCAGAAAATAGTTAAGTATCTAGACTATTTACTTTTAAGTGTCTTTATCTAAATTTTTCCCTAGTTTCCAGTCAATTATCTGCGGGTTGTTTTTCTTTTTGTCGTTATAGTTTTGCTGAACCAGATGTGATGCGGACAAACCAGACATCAGTCGGAATGAGCGCTAACCCACCACTGGGTGGTTGTGTTTAAACTCGAGGTGCAGCGGAATTTTGGATTTACAGAAACAAAATCCAAAGTTGTCTTCGTCGTTTATACCATCACCAGTACCATTTCCTTTGAAATCGCAGCCATGTTGGCTTGAACTGTCGATGTGCAGAGGGAGTCTTTGGGAATACCAGGTTCTTTCTGTGCAATTCACACACTTATTTCCCCGGATGTTGACAAGCTCGTACTTTCGGCAGCTATATGCGACTAAAGGTACAGATCCAATGATGTCGAAGTCTTCAAATGTGGCTCGTAGATAGTCTGTATACACGACGCCATCCGTGTTGTATCGGCACGTTGCTCGCCAGTGGCTCGACTGGTTCCTGAGCCAAATGAGGTCATCTGGTAGGATCAGGTACGCCTGCCAGTTTGGGTCATCACCGCTGACTGCTTTGTAGTCGGAATAGCTGTAAAGACACTAAAAGAAAAGGAAAAGAGATTTGTATTAAGATTATAACTGTAAATTCCTTGAAAAGGTTTTTGGCGGTTAACCGAGAGAAAATTTAGATCACTGAGAAGAAATACTTTTGAAATGTGTAATAGCAGTCCCTTTTGTGAAGCTTGATCTATTGCATATATAGCGGTGAGCTGTGAATTTTTCGTTTCCGTTAGTTCTTAACCGCTCTTAAATGTGAACTGTCTGATTGCGTAGCAGCCAAAATAACACCGACGATGAAAAACGAGACTTTATTTGAAGTAACTTTCATGATTCTAAAACATCTGTCTTGAAACAAGCTCTAAATCGTACTCTGAGCAAAAAGCTGTTTTCTTATATTGACTCTCCAACCATTTTTCTTGTCTTTCATTTCTCAATTAAGAGTCCGTGTACTTACTGTTATAATTCAACTTAACCTGCATTGCTTAGAGCAAGTCAACACATCTTACCAGGAAAGGATCTTCACCTGACAGGATCCTATAGTGTATGCTTATATGCAGCTTTATATACAGGAGGCAGTTTACAACTGAAATACATGGGTAAATTTCCACCTTAGCTGGGAAGTAGTGGGTTTTCAGTAGCTTTATCTCACTAAAACTGCGATCTGCATTCCATCTTTGTCACAAGGGTTGCGATGCTAACATAACATCCCGAATAAAACGCACAAACCGAGTTTTCCAGGACTGTCCTTATAGAGTCATGTAAATACTGTAACAATCGTAAACTGGTCAGCGGTCAGCGGTTGTCATGCGAGCATGGCGTGTATTTCTTAGCTCCGTTAATTTTACTTTTATAGTTAATTTTCTTCGTGATCTTTCGTTATTTTCTGACTACCTATTGTGCCAGAATGGTAAACTGATAAGATGGAGCAAGACAAAACCAAAATGGAGGCGATGCTGAGAACTATTTTGGATGAAATTTTAGAATCCAAACTGACTGCCATCTTGTCATCCATCTTGGACGTAAAGTTGAAGGCTTACGAGGAATCGATGACCTTCTTCAATACATCATTTGAAACAATAAAAGTGAAGATGGATAGCCTGGAGAAGCAAACGAAGACTTTAGCTCAAGAAAACGATCGCTTGAGAAGTGATTCTGCTAAAATGAACAAAGAGATTAGCGATTTACGTTCCTCCATCGATGAACAAGCCCAATACACGAGACGCGAATGTCTCGAAATAAGAGGAGTCCCCGTGACTACTGGAGAGGATACAAACGAAATTGTTAAGAAAATTGGAGCCTTGATTGAGGTCGATATCAATGATACAGATATCTCGATCAGCCATAGGATTCCTTTATCTAACAATGGAGAATCAGGGTCTACTTCAATTCGACATCCCGCCATAGTGGTTATTGGCAAAATCAATCAAGAGAGGAAACTTTGCTTAATATCTGGTGACTTTAATATTAATCTCTTGAACTTCGATAAACATACCTTAACAGAGGATTTTATTAATACTCTGGGTTCTTTTTTCATAGAGCCCCACATACTGAAACCAACAAGAATTACCAATCATTCCGCTACACTGATTGATAATATATTTTTTAATTCGATTGAATATCAAACAGTCAGTGGGAATTTATTAAATGATCTAACAGACCATTTGCCTAATTTTCTCATTATTGAGAGTTTTGCTTTTTCAGTACATAAAGAGAAAAGCTTTAGACGAGATTATTCTAATTATAATGAAGAAGCTTTATTAAGTGAATTTAGATCCATTGACTGGTCTAATTTATTTCAGGGACTATCAGATACTACTGAAATGTTTGATAAGTTTTATACGAAAGTAAGCAATATCATTAATAGTCATTTACCCTTAAAGCCACTCACCCGAAAGGAATCCAAATTTCAAACAAAGCCCTGGATTACTCCGGGATTAAAGGTATCTATTAATAATAAAAATAGGTTGTACAGGCACTATCTGAAAACACGTACATGTTACAGCCATACCAAATTTAAGTGTTATCGAAACAAATTAAATCATCTACTCAAACTAAGTAAAACCAATTATTATAAAGAATATTTCATGATCAACAAGGCAAAAACAAAAGAAATTTGGAAAGGAATAAAGCAACTTATATGTCTGAAGTCCAAAGGTTCCACCTCGCCTAGTAAATTAATTATTAACGAGCATGAGATTACTAATGATAAAGCCATTGCTGATCAATTGAATAACTATTTCTCTAATATTGGCAAAAACTTGGCATCAACTGTACCAAAACCTAATCTACCATTTAATTGTTATTTAGATAAACCACAGGCCTCTAGTTTTTTCTTGTCACCTACCACCTCAACAGAGATTGAAAGTATAATTATGTCCCTAAGCTCAGCCAAGGCTTCTGGCCCATTTAGTATTTCAACCTCCCTTCTTAAGACTTTAAAAGGCATTTTATCAATCCCTCTACAGCTGCTCTTCAATTGCTCATTTTCTACTGGTTTGGTGCCTGATCAATTCAAAGTAGCCAGAGTAGTTCCAATTCACAAAAAAGGGTCTAGTTATTTAGTCTCCAATTATAGACCTATTTCATTGCTCTCCATATTTAATAAATTAATTGAAAAATTAATGTATAATAGGATTATTAGCTATCTTGAGAAATTTTCTATACTACACAATAATCAATTTGGCTTTAGATCAAAACATTCAACCACCCATGCTCTTCTCCTCTTGACCGATAGGATACAAAGATCAATTGATAATGGCACCTACTCTTGTGGAATCTTCTTAGATCTATGTAAAGCATTTGATACAGTCGACCATAAAATTTTATTAGCCAAGTTGGAGTATTATGGCATACGAGGTGCTCCAAATGATTGGTTTGTTTCTTATTTAAGTAACAGAAGACAGTTTGTTTCTTTGTCTGGTACTAACTCTGATTACCAACCTGTTACATGTGGAGTACCTCAGGGGTCAGTGCTTGGCCCACTTCTTTTTCTTTTATATATAAATGATATGCCTAAATGCTCCAATATCTTAGAATTTCACATTTTTGCTGATGATACAAACTTGTTTCTTAATAATCCTAGCATTCTAAATTTAGAAACCAACTTAAATGTAGAACTAGAAAAGGTAAGCCAGTGGTTATATGCTAACAAATTATCTTTGAACATTGAAAAAACCAGCTTTGTGGTATTTCATTCTCCGCAAAGAAGAATAGCTCATAAGTTGAATCTTAGTATCTCCAATAAGTCTGTGAAATCTGACAATCAAGTTAAATATTTAGGACTCATTTTTGATTCCAATTTGAACTGGAAACCATACTTACACGAATTGAGCAAGAAAGTTTCGAGAGGTATTGGAGTGCTATCTAAAATTAGATATTATGTAAATAGAAACATATTACATCAATTATATTATTCAATTATCTACCCCTTCCTCACCTATGGTTTATTAATTTGGAGCAATACTTATAGTACTACTCTTAAACCCTTAATAACTCTTCAAAAGAGAGCTATACGTACTATAACTTTTTCAAAACCGGATGAACACTCTGAGCCTCTTTTTAAGGAATTAGAGATCCTTAAATTAACTGATCTTGTTACCCTTCACAATGCACTCTTCATGTATCACTATTACTATAATCTTCTTCCATCTTCCTTTGAAAATTTCTTTCAAACAGTAGCATCTGTACACTCATACAATACTAGGCTTGCTTCTAAATCGACCTATTACATCAATACCATCAAAACAAACTATGGTAAATTCAACATTCGCTTTGCAGCTGTAAAAGTTTGGAATCACCTTGATGAAAGCATTAAATACCTCCCCCTTAAAACGTTTAAAAACAAAGTCAAGCTAAACATCTTACAGTCTTACTGTTCATGAGTTTTCAACTGGTAGTTGTTTATTTATTTTATTTATTTATTTATTTATTTTTACTTATTTATTTTCTTTATTTTCTTCTTTTCGCCTTTTTTTAATTGACTAATTAATTGCTTTCACCAAGCTTTAGTGCCAACCTACCTCTGTACTTAAACATCACTTAGTTTTACTCAGCTCGATTAGCTTTATAGTTATCCTGAGTAAACATTACCTATTTTTGTATTAATATATTATATTGTAAAGTTTAACTTTTTTTCCTTTTTCTATTTGGTAATAAAAGCTTGTTGTTGTTGTTGTTGTTGTTGTTGTTGTTGCTGTTCAATAATGCAGAAACGGCCTAAAAATTCTAGCTTTTTGACAAGAGACTCAAAGCCTGAATGTAGACGAAATAAAAAAAAAGTAATCATAAAAAAATATAAACAACAAGAAAAGCCCCAGGGGCATTAACCCCGCCGTTGTTCTCTCTGCCCTTGGGGTCCAAAATATATTACGGCCACGTAAGATACAAGCCGAAGTGGTGTAAATTTTAAAAGTTGGTGATTTATCGTATATTTTACGTGTTTGCAATGATAAGATAAATCAAGACATGACCTGCCCAATCACCCTGTTTTAGCGTGCGTGACGAAGAGCCTGACGAAGTATTTTGATCATAGCGTGATCGTAGCTCAGTTGGTAGAGCGACGATGTTCTAATCAGGAGGTCGTGGGTTCAAATCCCGCCGGGGTCAAAGATTTTTCTTTTATCTTACTTCTCATTTCTAATTTCTTCTTTTTAGGCCTGTGGCCGGGGGGAAATTATGGAGGGCAGTATTGCTCACTTCTTGGAACTCATACATACACTTTACATCATAATATTACTAAGTTCATAGCGATCGCGAGTTCATGCCAGATTTCAAACTAAAGCTCGCTAGTACATTCGTTCTTGCTCTCGTCGAAGAAAAGTTAAGTCCATTGAATTCCTTGTACTTTTCTACACAATTTTCCTTAAAGATTGTGGCGAAGCAAAGCAAAACTGCCAAAAAAATGCTTGCATTTGACTGTTGAATTATTCAACTTGGCGAAAGCAAGGGACTTCCCCGAATCGGCTTCTGTGTTTCAGTGATGTAATGTTTACGTGCCAGGGCAAGTTCGGCGAATTCATGCCAGCTTCAAAGCTCGCTAGCACCTTCGTTCTTGCTTTCATCGAAAAGGTTTTTATGCCATTAAATCGCCAGTAATTTTCTACACCAACTATCATGAAAATTCTGGCGAATAAATTCTAAATGAACGAAAATTACCGGCAAGTATTGTTTTGACCGAGCGAAGGTCTGGGGCAAGTGACCACCCAAAAAAAAACAACAACAAGAAAAGCCCCAGGGGCATTGGACCCCGCCGTTTTTCCCTCTCCCCTCGGGGTACAAAATACAGCACGGTCACTCAAGATATGAGCCCAAGTGGTGTTAGTTTTTGAAGTTGGTGATTTATCTTACCTTTGACGTGCTCCCTGCCACCCCCCCCCCTCCCACGTCTTTACTGCACCCTTCCCCTTGTGATAAAATGAATCCCTAATAGTATGAACACCTTTCCCATCCCTCATTCCTTGGTCCTTGGTCTCATTCCCTGGCACTAGCGAAGAAGAACGTGACGAAATAGTTTTGATCATGGCGTGACTCGGTTACATCACCTTTTTCTGTAAAAGAACTGACATCTCAGCGTAATTCTAAACAACAAGGGCACGGAAATATAAATAGATTAATAAAGAAAAGATTATCCTTCAATCTAAAGGGAACGGTTATCTACTGAAAAGGAAACGTAAAAGTCTACTTTTAGGCCATGATTCGATGAATGCTTTAGCAAACGCAAGGAAATTCCCCGAATCGGCTTCTGTCTTCAATGACGTGATATTTACGTGCCAAGTCTTGTTATTCGGGCATCAAAAGGCCAATTCGTGTCAGCTTGAATCGTTGGCTTTCAAAGCTAGCTAGCACCCTTCGCCCGTGCTTTCGTTGAAGAGAAGTTAACTCCATTAAATTCCTTGTAACTTTGTACACAAAGATTTTGGCGAAGCAAAGCAAACCTGTCAAAAATGCTTGCGTGCTGAATTTGACTCGCGTCGCGTAACCAACGAAAATATAAACAACATCGAATCTCTGACCTTCAAAGCTTGCTAGCATCTTCGTCCTCGCTCTCGTCGAAGAGAGTTTTATGCCATTGCATCGCTAGTAATTTTCTACACCGTTTTTCGTGAAGATTTTTGCGAATCCACGCTCACCGACTGAAGATAGCGCTTATGTTTACCGAACGCTGCAAGACGTATTTGTTTGGCCGAGCGAAAACCGGAGGTCTGGGGCAAGTGACCACCAAAAAAAAAACACAGGAAAATCCCTAGGGGCATTAACTCCGCCGTTGTTCTCTCTGCCCTTGGGGTCCAAAATATATTACGGCCACGTAAGATACAAGCCGAAGTGGTGTAAATTTTAAAACTTGGTGATTTATCTTATTTTTTACGTGTTTGCAATGATAATATAAATCAAGACATGACCTGCCCAATCACCCTGTTTTAGCGTGCGTGACGAAGAGTGTGCTGAAATATTTTGATCATAGCGTGACTCAGCCTGGCCTCGTACCTCAGTTGGTAGAGCGACGGTGTTCTAATCAGGAGGTCGTGAGTTCAAATCCCGCCGGGATGAAAGATATTTCTCTTATCTTGGTTCTCATTTCCAATTTCCTCTTTTAAGGCCTGTGGCCGGGGGGAAATTATGGAGGGCAGTATTGCTCACTTCTTGGCACTCATACATACACTTTACATCATAATATTACTAAGTTCATAGCGATCGCGAGTTCATGCCAGCTTTCAAACTAAAGCTCGCTAGTACATTCGTTCTTGCTCTCGTCGAAGAAAAGTTAAGTCCATTGAATTCCTTGTACTTTTCTACACAACTTTCCTTAAAGATTTTGGCAAAGCAAAGCAAAACTGCCAAAAAATGCTTGCATTTGACTGTTGAATTATTCAACTTGGCGAAAGCAAGGGACTTGCCCGAATCGGCTTCTGTGTTTCAGTGACGTAATGTTTACGTGCCAGGGCAAGTTCGGCGAATTCATGCCAGCTTCAAAGCTCGCTAGCACCTTCGTTCTTGCTTTCATTGAAGGGGTTTTTATGCCATTAAATCGCCAGTAGTTTTCTACACCAACTATCATGAAAATTCTGGCGAATAAACTCTAAACGAACGAAAATTACCGGCAAGTATTGTTTTGACCGAGCGAAGGTCTGGGGCAAGTGACCACCAAAAAAAAAACAAGAAAAGCCCCAGGTGCATTAGACCCCGCCGTTTTTGTCCCTCCCCTAGGGTACATCATATATTACGGTCACTCAAGATACGAGCCCTAACCTGTGTAGCAGAAGACAGGACGAGTATTTGTTTGGCTGAGCGAAAGCCGGAGGTCTGGGGCAGGTGACCACCAGAAAAAAATTTTAAAAAATAGGTATTACTAGACTCCGTCCTGACGGCGGGGTAAAAACCAATACTTTTCCAATGCTCAACGCTACTCAAATAAACAACATCATAATAGTGCACCTTCTTAAAATCTCAAGGGAACGGTGATCTACCGAAAAAAGGAACGTACAAGTCTACTTTTAGGTCGATGAATGATCTGGCGAAAGCAAGGGACTTCCCCGAATCAGCTTCTGTGTTTCAGTGATGTAATGTTTACGTGCCAGGGCAAGTTAGGCGAATTCATGCCAGCTTCAAAGCTCGCTAGCACCTTCGTCCTTGCTCTCATTGAAGAGAAGTCAACTCCACTGAATTTCTCGTACTTATCTACACAACTTTCCCTAGAGATTTTGGCGAAGCAAGGCAAAACTGCCAAAAAATGCTTGCATTTCACGGCTGAATTATTCAACTTGGCGAAAGCAAGGGACTTCCCCAAATCGGCTTCTATGTTTCAGTGATGTAATGTTTACGTGCCAGGGCAAGTTATGCGAATTCATGTCAGCATCAAAGCTCGCTAGCACCTTCGTTCTTGCTTTCATCGAAGGGGTTTTATGCCATTAAATCACCAGTAATTTTCTACACCAACTATCATGAAAATTCTGGCGAAAAAACGCTAAACGAACGGAGATTTACCGGCAAGTATTGTTTTGACCGAGCGGGGGTCTGGAGCAAGTGACCACCAAAAAAAAAAACAAGAAAAGCCCCAGGGGCATTAACCCCGCCGTTGTTCTCTCTGCCCTTGGGGTCCAAAATATATTACGGCCACGTAAGATACAAGCCGAAGTGATGTAAATTTTAAAAGTTGGTGATTTATCGTATTTTTTACGTGTTTGCAATGATAATATAAATCAAGACATGACCTGCCTAATCACCCTGTTTTAGCATGCGTGACGAAGAGCGTGATGAAATATTTTGATCATAGCGTGACTCAGCCTGGCCTCGTAGCTCAGTTGGTAGAGCGACGGTGTTCTAATCAGGAGGTCGTGGGTTCAAATCCCGCCGGGGTCAAAGATTTTTCTTTTATCTTGGTTCTCATTTCTAATTTCTTCTATTAAAGCCTGTGGCCTGGGGGAAATTATGGAGGGCAGTATTGCTCACTTCTTGGCGCTCATACGTACACTTTACATCATAATATTGCTAAGTTCATAGCGATGGCGAGTTCATGCCAGATTTTAAACTAAAGCTCGCTAGTACATTCGTCCTTGCTCTTGTCGAAGAAAAGTTAAGTCCATTGAATTCCTTGTACCTTTCTACACAACTTTCCTTAAAGATTTTGGCGAAGCAAAGCAAAACTGCCAAAAAATGCTTACATTTGACTGTTGAATTATTCAACTTGGCGAAAGCAATGGACTTCCCCGAATCGGCTTCTGTGTTTCAGTGATGTAATGTTTACGTGCCAGGGCAAGTTCGGCGAATTCATGCCAGCTTCAAAGCTTTCATCGAAGGGGTTTTTATGCCATTAAATCGCCAGTAATTTTCTACACCAACTATCGTGAAAATTCTGGCGAATAAACTCTAAACGAACGAAAATTACCGGCAAGTATTGTTTTGACCGAGCAAAGGTCTGGGGCAAGTGACCATTACAAAAAAAAACCATGGAAAAAAAATGGGTATTACTAGACCCCGTCCTGATGGCGGGGTAACAAGAAAAGCCTCGGGGGCATTGGACCCCGCCGTTTTCCCCCTCCCCTCGGGATGCAAATACATTACGGTCACTCAAGATATGTGCCCAAGTGGTATAAAGCTTTGACGTGTGTGCTGCCAGCCCCCCCCCAACATCTTCTCTGCACCCTTCTCCTTGTGATATCATGAATCTCTTGTAGTATGAACACCTTTCCCTTCTCTCATTCCTCGGTCATCCACCTGTTCTAGCACTCGCGAAGAAGAACGTGACGAAATAGTTTTGACCATGGCGTGACTCCGTTACGTCACGTTCTCCCTTTTTAACGAAATGACATCTCAGCGTAATGCTAAATACTAAACAAGGGCACGGAAATTTAAATAGATTTATTGATAAAGAAAAATTATCCTTAAATTGAAAGGGAACGGTTATCTACTGAAAAAGGAAACGTAAAAGTCTACTTTTAGGCCATGATTCGATAAATGCTTTAGCGAAAGCAAGGAAATTCCCCGAATCGGCTTCTGTCTTTCAATGACGTAATGTTTACGTGTTACGGCATCATGCCAGCTTCAAAACTCGCTAGCACCATCGTCCTTGCTCTCATCGAAGACAAGTCAACTCCATTGAATTTTTTGCACTTTTCTACATAACTTTCCCTAAAGATTTTGGCGAAGCAAAGCAAAACTGCCAAAAATATGCTTGCATTTCACTGTTGAATTATTCAACTTGGCGAAAGCAAGGGCCTTCCCCGAATCGCCTTTTGTGTTTCAGTGATGTAATGTTTACGTGCCAGGGCAAGTTTGGCAAATTCATGCCAGCTTCAAAGCTCGCTAGCACCTTCGTTCTTGCTTTCATCGAAGGAATTTTCATGCCATTAAATCGCCGGTAATTTTCTACACCAACTTTCATGAAAATTCTGGCGAAATAACGCTGAACAAACAAAGATTACCGCCAAGTATTGTTTTGACCGAGCGAAGGTCTGGGGCAAGTGACCACCCCCCACCCCCCCCAAAAAAAACGGGTATTACCAGACCCCGTCCTGACGGCGGGGTAAAAAAAAACGGGTATTATTAGACCCCGTCCTGACGGCGGGGTAATTAAGGATGATAAATAAATCACCGGCATTTTTGAAACCTCGACGTTTTACCTTCGACCCTCGACAAATTACCCTCGACCCTCGACAAAAAAACCTACACTCAACCCTTGCGAAAAACGAAAAGAATAGTTGTTTTCCTCGCACAATCAGGTTGTCTTCATTCTAGTTTAAAACCAGAACCATGTGTTCGAGCAAAAGTGTGGCCGATGCGATTCTGCTTCAGCTACCTCGGGTAGCGAGCAGCCCGAACGATGTTCTCCTCCTTCGATCCTGGAACAAGCGCCATAGCACAGCAATAAACATGAGAATAATACATCTGCAAGCGTCCTCGTTTCCCGTCATCTTTCTAGTTATTCCGTGAACAACAAGGATCAAATGTCAAGAAAAACGAACAAAGCTCTGTTGTGAAAACGCGTGAATTAATTAAGCTGCTTAACTTGGTTAGTGAACAAATCACACCAAGGAAGACATGTTAAGCGAGAAAAACCACCTCGTGAAAACACAGTCACTAGTTATTCAAAGCACTCGCTCCACGGCTTCAATCACATGAATAATGCATGGTTCAATTCTACCTGTTACCATGCCCCCCCCCCAGGCATACCCCCGGGGATTTGCAATTTTGCTCTCACTTGGTGGTCTATTTCCCACCCCCGGGCACGCAGAAAGAGACAATTCCCCACCCCTGGGACTCCTCATCTAGCACAAATACATTGTTTTGTGTACAAAACATTGATTACGATGTTGATTTCCGTACAATAGCAAAACCAGACGTTTTGACAAGAACTTAAACGAACGCTTTTCTAGAGTTTCTTGAACAAAGGACACTACATGTATAATGTAACAAAAACATGAAAAAGAAAACTGAAGAAAAACCTCTAACCACACTGGCATACGGCTAGTGAGTAAAGAAATGGTCTTCGCCACGTGATTTATTCTAAATATAGCACATACGCACAAGAGCCCCGTGAACAAATTGATGGCAGTATTTTAAAGGAGATTTTCATAGCTTGTTTCATACGAATGAACACTGGACTGAAACCTCTGTTTAATATAAAGCCATGCATCCGTTTTCATGTAGAGTCTATCATTTAAATCGTCTTAGTATACACATAAATACGCTGAAGAAATATTTCTTTGTTTGTGACGAACGGCATCCATTCGAGTACGCATCAAACGCACATTCGTTTAACATTTTATAATAAAAGTAGCTTCGAATGCAGATTTTAATTTTGAGAGATTATTCTTCTCTGACCAGTCTGCTACAAATTCTAGAAATTCTCC
This sequence comes from Siderastrea siderea, assembly GCA_964030785.1. NCBI lineage: Eukaryota > Metazoa > Cnidaria > Anthozoa > Scleractinia > Rhizangiidae > Siderastrea > Siderastrea siderea. Next base: position 74,126,349 of record OZ034967.1, on the reverse strand, counting down.
CTGGAAATAAGCAGTCTTCTCCACGCGGTGCGGTGTCAACCGAGAAGTGACGTACTTCACAAGAACAACAAGAAGTTATTTTCGATTTGCCCTGCCCCCCTCCCCCCGGGACAGGACGGCTTCAAACAATTCCCCACCCCAGGGACCGAAGGGCTAGACTTGTCCCCGGGGTTCCCCGGGGGGGATGGTAACAGGTAAAATTGAACCATGCATAAGTCGCCATATTCTTAGTCAGTTCAGTAAAAGTATAGTGTACTAGCTTTCCTTTCAGTTGCTTTGTGCCGTAGCTAGTTTGCACGTGAACCTGTAGCTTTTGTATAATTTTGATGGAAAAACCACCAAAAAAGTTGCAAGAAATTCACTGTATGGTCTGTGGAAGACCGCAGGTTACAGGTGTCATCTCCAAGTTAACTTATACAAACAGGCTTCCCAAAGCACACTGTGTTCCCCGCCGAGTGTACCCCAGGAAGCCTGTTTGCTGGCTATTTCCAAGTACACTGCAGCTACACAGTGTAGTTTTAAAAAATAGCATCATGATCACTACAAGTAAAAAATTACTCTTAGTGGCAGTTTGTTGACAGTATGAAATAGTGTGTTTTTATTCTTTTCATCAGCTTCAACTGTGGGACACAGCAGGAGAAGGGAGATTGCGACAAAATGGTCTGACCAGTTCATATTATAGGGGAGCCCATGGCGCACTCATAGTGTTTTCTCTGACATCATTCAAGTCCTTTGAGAGTGTAAAAAGTCTTTGGATAGATGAATTTTACAAGAAGAGGTATTGTACGTACTGATGGCACACTTCCATAGCCTGCATGACATGCGTCGAGGGAAAGGGGGTAATTCTTCACAAGTGCAAAGTGTGAGCCACAAGCATGGAGTGCGGGGGGAAGGAGGAGGGGGCGCCTGCTACCACGCTGTTGTTTTCTTCATTGCCACCCCTAATTAGCAATCAAAAGCAATTTGTATGCGAAATGTTTAGCTGTCTTTTGACAGGATTTTGCCAACTTTACCTGGAAACAATGTGTGTTCTTTGCCTGCTTGTCAAAAATAATATCCATTAAGTTACACAGTCATTGCTTCTGCTGACGTTTCACTTCTCATTAACCATGGATGTTGTCAAAAATCAAAGACAAAAAATTTATTTGAATTTATTTTTGAAAATGATATCACAATGCTTGTCATGATCTTAAAAGGGATAGACTGTGAAGGCTCGAAGAACGGCTGTTCGCAGTGTCAGAACTACATAGCTACATTGAAAAGAAGGGAAAGATCTCGTGTGGGTAAAATCTCTTTATCAAGCCAAGTTGACCACGCATCGTCGTCTGCACACCTTTAGTTACAGCCGAATATTGAAAAACAAATTTGTATCTTCTGCATTTCCAGCTGACGCAAACTTCCCTCCCCCTTCTTTTTCTCCATTTAGTTACAGAAAGGTAAATTTGTAGCCTCTAGCGTCTATAATTTTTCCCCAATACATCAGTATTAAATTGTTAAGGCAATTTTGTCTTGGTTATTCACGAAAGACCTATTTTAAATCAGCAACGCAGGATGAGAAAATTTGGTGTCTGTTTCAAATAATGTACCGGTAATCGAACGACACTCAATTAATTCTGACCAATCAAAAAAATTATTCTAGTTATTCATTGATATAAAATAATTTCTGACCATTCACGTTTTTTTGCATTCACCCAGGGCAAATGTTAAAAATAGCTGAGAAAAAAGTTGCGTGGTAGTAGGTGCGCCCTCCCCCTTACTCTTGCATTATGCACTCATGAATGATTTCTCCCCTTTCCCTTCCCTTTCCACACCTGCATATAGGGCTACACTTCCAGCGCCCAATAGATATTGGTCTTTAAAGGAGCTACGTCACGGATAACGCATCTTGAAAAAATTGGCAAGCTTTTTCAAGTATGTCATTCATAATCCTTCTTAATCTCCCTCAGTCGTAACCATCCTTGCATAGTTTTGGTTTATTATTACTTCTTTGGTGTTTTCTACCTTGGGAAACTATTATTTTGAGGGTTCCTTCAATGACAAAATAATTCTGTCAGATCAGAAAAATTAATGAAAACGCCGTGACATAGTTCTTTTAAGATGCTGAACCTTTGTGAGACCAAAATGTTTTATTTACCTATTTCCTTTTCCAGATCTGGGCGTGGGTGTTGCAACATAAGCTGAACTGGGTTTTTGTTCACCTTGCTTCAAAGTGTTTATTAGAACTGCTACAGTTTAACTGGTAGTTTAAAAGAAACCAATGAAGTCAAATTGCAGAACAAAGTAAACGTAATTCACAGGTTTGGAATCCACACTGTTAAGCTTTAGAACTGTGAAAAATTGGCGCTAATCCTGTGAATCCTTAATCCCCATATTAGAGCAATGATTCAGTAATTGCACTTGGTGAATTATTTTTTATTCAATATTTCCTTGCTTTGCCCACAGCGGTTCAGATACAGTGACCATATTAGTTGGCAACAAATGTGACTTGGTGGATCAAAGAGAAGTCAATGAATCCAACATTAAAGTAAGTGCGATCAAGCAATTCACTTTAGGGGGAGGGGCTAAAGTTCCCATAATTTTGTCATATCAGTTGTAACTCAAGCTCCTCTCCCTTCCTTGGTAGCTATTGTATCTGTACTTTGGGCGACCCGCAAAGGTTTCTTGACCACTAGTCTGTGGACCACTCCATCAGCCAGCGGACTGGCTCATTCCCAGGGTCTCTTCTCTTCCCATCCCCTGAATCGAACTTTGAGAATGAGGTTGGAACCAGTCCATGGACTAACTTTGCAGACCACTTTTTACACACCACCCTGAAAATCGGCCCTTTGCATGACTTGGTCACATGGTACAAAGCCTGCCATGATTGATGGCAAATGGTGCAGTGGGACACAAAAAATAACACTATGTCAGCCATTGAGATGTTATTTCCATTGTTGTTTGATGTTCCACTGCACCTTTTGCCATCAAGCATAGCAGAACTTCTACCATGTAATCAAGTCATGCAAGGGCCCATTAAATAGGAAAAAAAAATTAAAATTTAAAAACTGAAATGTAACTTACTGGTAGTCTGCTGCTCTTCCTTTCATTTGAAAACAACTTAAATAAAAATAAAAATAAAACATTTCTTATTTGTAAGCTTTAAGTTTCCTTTAGGTCTCCTCATCCTTCTTTATTACTCTCCCTCTTCCCACTATCTCACGAATGCATTTTCCCTATCTACAAGATTATTGCTCCTTGTTATGGTCCATGGAGTTTGAGCAAGTTGCATGCATAGTCCAAGATTTCATCTTTTCAAGAGATATTAAACCATTGGTGCCTTTTATAACTTTTAAAATTATCATAATTAATCTCAGTTTGTTTCATGGTTTCAGGAATTTGCAGAATTGAATTCCATGTGTTGGTTAGAAACCAGTGCTAAGGACTGCACCAATGTACAAGAAGCTTTTGAAACTATGGCATATAAACTGTGTGAAAGTCATGAACAGTATCTATCATTTGAGTCTGAGTGCAGTGGTCCTGGCGGTTTTACGCTTCATGGTGCTTATGGAGTGCATGAACAACAGCAGTCAAGTGGAGGCTACTGTTGTAACTGAACATGATGATGGTTACATTCTTTTATTAGTTTGGAGGCGGGGAAGGGTGGGACAGGGGGCGCAGGAATGTGGATGAGAAAGGGATCGGAACTGGAAAGTTGAGCCCCCCCCCCGCCCCCTTTTAGATTGAAAAAGTTTGAATTGGACAATTGTCCACTTGTTGGCAAACATACAACAACTAGCACTATACGAAAACTTTCTAATCAGAAGGAAAGAGTATTTATTTGCTAATAATCAAACAGTTGAATTCTGCAATATTGAACTGGTTTATTTTGGTATTCTTTCACTGTTACAAGGGTATGGTATTGTTAGACGCCTTGCAACCTCAAGCCTTACGCTATCATTTCTACCGTACACTACGCAGTCTGTCTCAAATTCCTTGACTGTGCTATATGCCAAACAGTTTTTCATATATCAATCCTGCTAGTTAGTGTTCAAGTAGGCAGAATTCTGCTGTGGATAGAACTTTTTATGCAGTAGACATTTTTCACAGGAAACACGAAATTATACAAAACAAATAATCATTTTTAACTACTGTATTAATAATTTATTCACTGAGAAACTGGAAGAACCTTGACCAGTGAAAGTTTTGGGGAAACAATACATTAATATACTGTTTTCTAAAACTGTCTTATTTGCACAGTGCTTTGAAAATAATAATTTACTCAAAAACGTGCAATATGAATAACGTTTAGTCATTAGTTATTGTGGTAGTTCTTCTCTATTCAACTTGCCATGGAGGTGAAAACTGAATGTAAATGACAAAGACTACAGAATGTTATTTTATTTTAAATGGCATTTATACACATATATCAGTTTTCATAGAAACAATCATGTTAAAGTATACTTATAATGGAAAGCAAGTTTTATCTAACTCCGTAAACCCTTTTCCACAAATCTGTTTAGTAGAAATGTAAAATTTTATGAATGAGAAAACTTGATGAATGCAGAGCTCATTCACATCCTGGCTGTATGACAGGTACACCTGTTGGTACTTTCTTAGTGCTGCAGATCACCAAATGACGTCATCTTAAACCTTTGCTGTCTTACATCTATCACCAATCTTCACAACATCACCGCAAGACAATGTTACGGATACATACTAGATTGTTGATGCTGACACACTGACAGTTTTTGACTTAATTAACCAATGTTCAAGAGATGCAAACCGACAAACCAACAACTGGCAAATGCTGGCAGTTTGTCGGTACTAAATTTCTGCAGTAAATCACTATATTTTTTTCCACGGTATGTGTAAGCACAGCTAGTGACAGTCTTCTAATGAGGCCTATAATATGCAACTGACAGATTTTACCAGTGACAATATTGAGGCACATCGATTTTAATACTTGATGCAATTCCCCACCTTTTTTAACCAAAATTTATGGTTAACTGAAAATTGTTATTTTATAGCCACCTATTTGTGACTATCAGTGTGTTATAGCACCTGCTGATTGGTGTTGGTGGGTGGTGTACAAATGGAAAGACGAGAAGATAAAATAAAACACCAAGACACATTTCCATTCATTTTTTAATTAGCTTTGCATAATTTCTGTGTTGCTCGTTAGACTGTAGAACGTATCCTACTGAGACATGTTGAACAATGAGACTGCAATAAATAAATGACATAAATGCTGATACATCCAAACAGTCATTGATGATAACAAGACATTTACATCAAATCATATTTTTAGAGAATGCACGTACTACAAGAATAGAAAAACCTGCTGTACCCATTCCACAAAATATGGAAAACTATTAGTTTTTAATGTAAAAGATGCTAGAAAAACAAAATATTGAATGACCTGTCTTCACGTTAATGCTAACTCTTTCAGTAAAACATCTTCACTGATTATGAAAAGCACATTCCCCACAACAACACCAAGCTTAAATTATGAGTGCGCCATTATCTTGTTCCACAGGAAAACACAAGAGTGATAACACTTAAAACTGCCTTATATCGACAAAACAACTACACAGCAAGTAAATACACATTAGAAGTTTGGTACATGTAAGGTATATGTCCTTAGGAAATATTCGTAATTCCTGTCTCCTAGTATCCATTTGTCAATTTCCTTAAAACTCTTGTATTTTGACCATAATGATTGTTTCTATGATGCAACCAATAAGGTGAAATGAGTCATAACCTATGCATATAGCTTATTAGCATTGGGCACACTGCACAGATACAAGGTAGACTAGTACAAGCAGAACAACCTTGTTATAACCTGCGATCAGGCCGAATTTTAGCATCGCTCTCATATTCTCTTATGTTGGTCGCTCGCTAAAATAGGGCCTGATACAATCTCTCACAGAAGTTCATGTCGGCGGCCAAATTTTGGCCGCGGAATCTCGCAATCTGATTGGCCCTTTAACAATAGAGCTGTCAACGGAAGTAAATTGTCTACGAGATTTCGATCCGACCGCCATCGCCAAGGGACAACCAAGGAACAAGTCTGCCGAAGTAAAATGTGTTGCTCTAATAAATTCTCGTCGTTCTAGGAGAATTGTCACCATTTCTTTCTCTCCTGAGAATGGCGTTCGGTTTGACGCAAGCTGTCTCTCACCTGGAGCAGAGAAGTACAGCAACAGTGAAGTATGTATTCTGTTTTATCGCATCGTGTCGCGGAATTTTCATTTGACGGCTTTCAACTAGTATTGATAACATGAACAGAGTAGTGGCTGTTTCCGCGTCTTACGAAACAAAACGAACAGCAGACGAGCAAGTATCTTTCGCCAAGAATGATCAACAAGTCAACCGATAATTCGGTAAACTTAACGGTGAACTAATGTTTGGCTACCCTGCGGCGAGCAGATCGAAGGGCCTCTGCTCGCACGGTAATGTTTGGCGAGAACCGCAATCAAGTCGGAATAACGATTTTCAGTTTATTCATTCATTGTTTAATACTTATGTCGTTTTATTGATCTCTGACATTGACATCAAAGGATCTGACTAGTTTTATAATAGATGTTCTTCGTTTTAAAATTCGCTGCTGCTTAGAGATAAAATTCGCTGCTAATTTCAAATATTTATCACTTCTCGAATTAAATTACAAAATACCCCTTTGTTTATAAACGGTTTTATTTATATTTTTATTCTAAAGAATGAAACTGAAGGTATTTCTCTTAATTGTCCAAGGTTTTTTACGCAGAAAATCGGTACAATTGGGAAGAGAATATTTCCGGATACCACCTGAAATGGGAAATGATTCAAGCATGCAGCATATTTTGGTACATCACAACCTCGTCGTGTTTTGAATTTTCATTCAGTTTCAGATCAGACAGAGCAACCATGTACGGTACCGGAACCTTCAAGTTAGCAATCGTGTAAATTTGAGTACTTGTGCCTAGAAGATATATCGTAGCCTATGATTTTCTTTTTTTGCCGACATTTACGTGACTTTCTGCGAATTGCCGTTATGGGAAATTTGCATACCGAGGATCGTGCAAGCAGAAGAAATTTTGATTGGCTGTTTTGTTGAATGTCAATCAATCAAAAAAAGTGGGCGGCAGACGTTCCGTAGAAGAATTGTATCAGGCCCTATTTTTCGTTTCGCCCGTCCCGCCTGAATGTTTCACCAAGCGAAACGAAAATAGAGCCTGATCGCAGGTTACCTTGTTATGTCGAAACAGATCTTTAGACTGCTGGGATCTTTCCTGCATCCTTAATTTTCTCATAATGGCCATAAGTCAGGTTGTACATCTTCATCTGTGAAAGCTGAAGGTCATTACGTTTGTAGCCAGGAACAGAACCCTCTTGAAATGTCTTGTATGAGAAACCACATGTTGCCCCCTGCACAAACAAAATACCACAGTGAGAAAGGGTGTGCAACGGTGAACAAGAGAATCAACTGCACTCATGCTACAAGTAACTGCAAAAAGGCTTGGGAGACAATTGGTAAAGAATGTCATTTTAGACAATATTTTGATATCACATCTGCCCCCCCCCCCCCTCCTACCAATGTTACACAATTATTACATTCAAACTGACCACCATCAACATTGAAAGGGGGAGGGGAAGTTAGACTTTAATATAATTGCTTTTGTTTTCAATATGCGACTGGGTTTTATGGAGAAATTGTAAATTTTGACAAGCGGTGATTTCTCAACCAGTTTTTAACTGCTTGTGGCTCAAGGAGACATGGCATATGAAATCAATCATTATTTGCTACTTGAAAAAAAGGCTCTCTCTGATGATCTTACTGAAAGTCTAAGTACAAGTTTAGAATTATGGATGAAAAAGTTTCCCATATAAACTTTATTTCTTGCTTTATGGAGGAATTATTGGGCTGTGTACAAGTTTTGAAAACAAATTTGAATTCCACAGAGATCATATTTTCAGAAAATATATTGACTGTATACTGAGGTTTGATCATAAATCATGAAAGAGCTGGGTGAATTGGAGCAGTTGTGATGATGAACTGCTTCACTGAGACCAAACTTTGAAGAATTATACAAAGAGATGAAGAAAGGGGATCCAATTTGGTGAAAGCATCAACAATTGCCAACATGATAAGTGAATTAACCAGCCTGGTCTTAAGAATAATTCACCAGAAAGAAAAGTTGTGCAAAGGAATACACATATTATGATCTTTAAGTTAGCCTGAAGAAAGATTCCAAAAGTTTCAAATGTGTTTGAAACTTTTGGCAAAAGAGATTAGTTACGTTTACATCTTTGCTGTCACTTGTAAACCCTAATAATAATTTGCTGCAACAGGTAATAAGTAAGTAATACATAATTAACAGTTCAGAATGTGAAGAATCGCTCATCAATGAATATCTGTGTTATGAGCCCCACTGCCGATGCTTGTACCATTTCTTAGAGTAGTTTGTTTGTTTGTTGAGACACACTGGGCTTCAAAATCTGTGGCATCATTTATGTAGGGAGGCAGCATGGCCGAGTGGTTAGGGCGCTGGACTTGCAATCCGGAGGTCCCACGTTCAAGTCTTCCTTCTGACCACTAACTGTATTTATAACAAGGCAGCCCTATGTTCAAATCCTAGGCCATGCTATGTACATAGCCAACTGGTCAGCCTCCTCCCACTTTCTGTTTAGGTTATAATGTTGCTTTCTCTGATTTATGGTGCCCCCAATTAGCACTTTGGTGCTTTATTTTGATTTATTTGATTTATTTTCATTATTTTATACACCACTTTTCAATATTACTAACCTCATTAGCAAACAAAGTCATGAGGAATCTAGCAGGCTTGAAAGCATCAAGAACCTTACTGATTGGTTCTTTGTAGGAGCTCTGTAGAAAAACAACAATAAAAAGTTCCATTAGCCATAAGCTAAGTGTCATATTACCGACCATGATCCAAAATGGACAGTATAAAGCAATAAACAAGATGGGACTTGTAAAATTTCACTGAGATGCTGATTTCATGGTCAAAACTTCAATTATTGTGAAATTCATCTAAAACATAAATGAATAATTCATGCTGTAAAATAAAAATACAATTCTTTAAATAGGTGTTGAGCCAGCAGGTGAAAGGCAACCAATTTCAAGCAAACCATGTGATACATTCTGCTCAAAACAATTGTTTTTGCATTCTCCCATCCACAATAAGACTATTGGAGGGGCCTAGAGAAAAATGTCCTGTGAACCTTTTTGTGTACAGTTTGCTTTATAAAAATTTCCTACAATATGAAGGACTAATTTCAGAAATTTTAACCATGGTTGCAGCCATTGAACCTCAGTGCTGAAACAAATACAGCACAGTTGGGTTCAACTTTTGAGCCATTCAGTTCAATTTTGAAGCAACAGAGTCACTTCAGATGTTCTTGCTCAGGGCAAATGTTCTAAATTTAATAAATGTATGTTCTGTGTACTTACCACTTTAATATTGGTTTCAAAACTGACATATGAGCATTCCTCCTGTGGTGTGATGTGGATGTTGAAGTAGCTATCCTGTTTGAAAGATCAAACAAAAAAATAAAAAAATAATAAATTAACAAAGAAATAAAAAAAATCAACTTAACAAAGAAATTAAAGAACTATGAGAAATGTGTACTGTCTTACACATTCCATAAAAGAGTATCCAAAAAGTTATGTTTCTGCAAACTTGTAAAATATTGTCAATTTATATTTAGCAATAGACGACTCTTGATCCGTAAGGTGGGCAATATTTATTTTGAACATTTCTTTGCCATACTCTTTAAAACAATGATATCAAATGACCGAACTCAAAGTTTTATGTGAATATGAACAATCAAAAGTAATTTTTTCTTTGACTTTCTTTACTTGAACGCTGTCCCTAAAGCTACCAATTTAATCCTGAATAATTCAGTTCAAGTTGAACAAACAGCAATAACCATGAAGTAGCTCAATTAACATGGATTATGTTTTGAAGTGACATTTTCATTGCCATCCCTGCTTCACTGTTTAAATCCCATATCGTATTAAATTTTAAAGGAAAGCAACATCACCCGAAAGTGGCTTTCATGTAGGTACCGTTATCCAGATTGGATCATAAATTTAAAAAAGGTTTTCTCTGTATGGTTTCCTTTTGTGGAAGGAGCTGGCGAGGAAAACCCAATGAGAACCATCTGAGCAAGCTAGGCAAGAACCACGTTTATCCATATTATTTTATTAAGGCGTGTTCCCCCCCCCCCCCTCCTCTTTTTATCTTCTTTTATTTATTTCTTATAAGCTAAATAAAACTGATTTTTAATAGATTGAATTCTACTTAATAATAATTGTATTAAGTTGTATTTTTGGTGTTGTCTTTTGTGTTTTTAGGTAGCTTGATCGATATTTGTATACTAGGTGAGATATCACATAGTTAGGCTTTTAGGGCACAATTTCTTTAATTGCATACGACACTGCAAGGATCATTCTGATTGATTTCACTTCTGCAGTTCACATATAATTTATCACATATTCATTGTCATCTCACATTAATTTTATTATGTTTTGATATTAAACTAACTTTGCCATCTTTCTTTGTAACATTCTTATTTTGAGAGGGCTGCTTTTGAAAGTTTTTCAATATACTTTTTTCATTAATTTTTATTAGGAAAAGAAACACTTATTTCGACTGAAAGAAGAACAGTCAAAGTAGCCTAAGAAACGTCAAGTAATTACAACAAATAGCCTACAATAAAGACAGGAAAAGGGACAAAGTAAAGAAAAAAATATATCTACTGACAGATCAGTTGAGAGTTCATATACACCCTTGATACATGTAGGTGTAAATGTGAATGACACATAATAATAATGATAATGAAGCATAATAATAATCCATGCAGCAGTGAATGCACTCAATGTAGTCAAAAGATTGTGAATAAAGCTTACAACAACCCTTACAAACAAATGTCTTACAAACCTAAGACCGTTCTTGATTGCATTTATGCTGAAGGAATGTAATGCATGTATACCATAACAACAAACACATTATTTATTACTAGAACAAGTATGAAATAAAAGTGCCAGCTCACCCGGAGGTGTTCCGAGTTAGGGAACCACTCAGGAGGGGCAACGTTGTTGTTCTCTAATGCCAAAATCAGTTCACATCAGTAATAAATTCAGACATGTTATCGATATGATTGATATGATTCATTGTTTATTAGGGGCCAGCCATTTAACTTCTGAAGGGGGGTTGGGTGATTTTGAAAAAAAAAAATCCTGCAAGTGCATATGCGCAAGAAAAGAATTCCTGCACAAGACTATTGTCCCAAAAAAAATTCATGTACGTACAGTGGGCTGGAAAAAAATTCTGGCAAGATGTTTCCTGGGTTGACACATCGACCTTTATCAGCAGACTGTTAAAAGATTTTAGCATTTGGACTTGGGTAAGAGGTTTCTTTGCACAATAACGTGTCCCTCCTCAGATGGCTTTTCCTTTACATTTATAGCACCCGTGGTTACCAATCTTGATACACGTTTTCTGAAATTCAAGATCATGCTGGTGTTGTGATTCGAAGAACAATGTTTTAAAGTGCACTCTAAATCAAGAATATGCCAGAATAGCTGTTGGAACATGAAGTGTTTTGCTATTGTTATGCACCTATCAATTTAAAGCCGGCGGGGGGGGGGGAGGCAGGGCATTGGGTGGGGATTTGACATTTTTCAAAAATTTGCCGTCAAATTCCCTGCCCACGGGCAAACCATCCCAGTCAAATGCACAAAAATTTCCCCACCCCGGGAGGCATATTGCTGTCAATCATTCCCAGGCTGGATGCAAGAAAGACGCAAGGAAAACAGGAAAACTCTATAATTTTCACTTCTCAACGTTACTACATCTCCAAAGGTACTATTTAATAAAAATTCAATCTGCGTTTAATACACTGTGTATATCGAATAAAAAAATCAACAGATTCTTTAAGAAACAGTTAGTGTTTTCTGCAAAGGCTGCAGAAAGCACAACATCTGAAAAGAGCGGTCATTGCAGCAACTGGCCCGTACACTGATCATTTGCATTGGCCAAAAAATCGACTTGGTTTTTCTTTATCCCTGTTTACTTCGATACTGCAACGTCTAAAAACGTTCAGATCAACAACAAAAAAAAACTCTAAATTAATCGAAAATATGGACATAAAACGGTCAAATTCTTTGATTATCTGATTCTCGATCTCGTGGACAGCCATTATGATTTCAAGGACGTAGAGCGCATGCGTGACGTGGGAAAAGTAATTTCGGTCTCAGTCTCTTTCGTTCAAGTTGGCCTTCAAACAGATCCACGTTGGGCGGAGACAAATTCAAATATCCCCTCCCCCGGGAAGGCCAGATCAGTCAAAAGCCCCACCCCAGGGCCAACAATAACAATCAAATCCCCACCCCATGCCCTGCCTCCCCCCCCGCGCCGGCTTTAAATTGATAGGTGCATTAAAGCGCATGGTGGCCAAGAAATTATGTAGTTTCTGTATCAGAAATTTCAGCCGTGAACTCGATAGTAGGGTGATGGTTATTTGCTTGATCTGTGAAGTCAGTTAATTCCTCTCTGTTGGTCTCCAGGAGGAGAAAATTTTGTTGATATATCGTTTCCAAACGATTGGGCCAGTTTGAATGCGCTTTGGCTAAGAAGTTCGGTTTCAACTTTAGCAAATGCGACCACCATTCTTAATGCCCATGGCAGTTCCGTGCAGTGTTTGTAGATAATGTTTGCCACATAACTGGAGAGATTACATGTGCTCCTCCAATATTAGCCTAAGTGTTTGTCAAGTAAACGTATAGCGAAAGGAAATGTGTCTTTATAGAAAGTGTCGTATGCCTTACATACTGTATGTACTAGTTCCCTCTCTTGTGGAATATTAGTATACAAACTCGTTACTTCCATTGATACAAGGATTGCATTCTCTGGAACTTTAGTCTCCTGTCAATGAAATTAATGGTGACAGTTGACTGTATAAGTCTTTGAGAAATGACTTCTTTTGTTGTGCTAACGGCTAGTGTAGTTTGTTAACAAACACTGATAAGGTCTCTGTTGGACCTGAAACTCCCAAAATTATAGGTCTTCCAAGTCGGTTTGCAGATTTTTAAAAGGGTATGAAACACTGGAATTCGAGGCGGGTTACTTTCAATTGGTGTTTGACAAAGCCATTTTTCAGTCATTTCATTAATGTGGTGTTCATTGTGAAGTACAGTGATCATTATTGTTGTACTTTGCAGGATGTCTCTAATCAACCATAGGTACTGCAAGACACTTGTAGTTTTTTTTTTCCATATTCGTGCATGTTGTCTAATTGAACCCCTTGTTTTTCGTGTCAGTTAGGCTCATGAACACAGATGTAGTCCCTTTGCCAGCTTTGCTGATCATGATGTTAATTTCTGTGTTATTTTTTAAAGTCTCTAAGAGCTTCAGTTGTGTTCTGCTGGATGCAGATTATTTTTTGGCTTTGTAATGTGTACTTCTGCGAGTTGGATTTAACCTTTCTAGATAGCTCTCTAAAGCAACTTATTCCTGTACTGGTTGATCCCAGTTTGATTTTCAAATTGTTAAAACAAGGAAAGGATGTGGTTCATTATCTTCCCGTAAACTATGTACTTTAGGCGCATTGTTTTCGCCCTATGCACTGCATTGTTCTGTAGCGCTACGCACACACTATGTACCAGGGCAGGAAAATGTTTTCCCGCCCTGCTATGTACTGTACTGTAAGCACATTCGCATTGCAAAATGATTTAAGTCCAGGAACAGGCCTGACTCTTTCATCAGTGGGAAGGGGTCACCTTCTCAATTTTTTACATTCGGTGTTAAAATTAATATACTGTATTATAAAGGTCAGTCAAAAACACTTAGATAAAAATTAATATATTTGTTCAAAGATTGTTTCACAGATCCTGTATAATTTGATTTATAATATGAAGGCCTACTTTTCCAACCCATCCACACACAAAAAAAATTCATGCAGAATGTTGGAGGGAGAAAAAAATATCTTGCAAGCACAAACCCCAAGAAAAAAAAATTCATTGGGAATTAAGGGGCTGAAAAAAAATTCATGCCAATACCAAATCACCCAACCCCCCTTTCAGAAGTTAAATGGTTGGCCCCTTAATAATGTAGTTTTTAACCTAATGAAGAGTTATAGTATTGTAAAATGTCAGGGATAAGTAGTGGAGTATGGCGCTCTATAAATGCATTTTAATTTTAATTTTAATTTAATATAGTATCAACTTGAACTGGTATTGATGTGGATATTGTATCAACTAAAAACTTAAAACTGTTCTGAAGCACCAGGGCTGGTGACTAACAGTGAAACTACAGGTCAAGCTAGAACATTTGCATTTCCAGTTACCAATTTGGCTTCATTAAAAGACAGAAAACACTACCAATCAGTACGAAAAAAAGTGTGAAAAAAATTATTGGTTTCACGAATGCATGAATGTTAGAACAATGAATGACAAGGGAACATCAGGTCATGTATCTCCAACATTGTTTGCCATATTTTTCAACATGAACAAGCTTGAGAGCACCTGTCACAATCTTGCCTTTTCTGAATAACAGTATGCAACTGATCATGAACCCTTTTTTACACAAATGAAACTTAAACATGGTTTTTACCATTCATGAAGACACCACTAATGAAAATTTATTTCAGCTAGTAAAATCTGACCCACTAATAGCCATTACCATATTACATTCAGAAGTCTGTCTTTAGCCCTGAGTGCAAAATTGTACATCAGTACAAAAGAAGAGAAGACATCGCAAATGTTTGTCGTCATCTGGTTTAATAAGACCTAAAACAGCTCTATTTTTTCTCCTACTAAATGTTCTTTCTTACTGTAGGTCTTGGAAGTTTTGAAAAGATCCCTGATACTGCTGAACAATGTCAACATTTTGAGGCGATTTGTAACAAAAACACTGCGTTCGCAGGAACGCAATCAAGTCAATTGACGTCATAATGCGGTAAATTCGGTCCCAGTCCCCGGGACAGTTTTTAAGTGAAAAATAGGGTCTTTTGCCCGCAAAAAAAGAGGTTTTTAAAAACTTTAGACAGGTTTTAAGTTTAGAATCGTTTTTTATACACATCAGACTCTTGAAAACCGAAGAAAAAAATTTTGTGTCATATACACTTTAATTAAAGTGCCTATAAAATGAAGTAAAAACTAACTTAAGCTTATTTGAAAGGCATTTCAAAATGAAGAAATGTGATGTATTATTTTTTGTAATATCTTTGCTCATTGTAGAGTTATTCAAGTTAAAAGAAAATAAGTGATGACGTCATCAGTAGTTACATTGTGGAGACAGATCACAAAATCAAGAATATCTCTGGAAATATAGAGGCAATGTACACTGTAGCTAAAACTTGACACTGGTAATGTACCTTAAGAACGACACACAAATGCAAACGGCGATGTTGCCATGGCAGTGGCATGGCTTCCTGGCCTCTTTCTTGCAGGAATGACATTTGCCCTTTTTAGGCTTTACAAATATCATCCACTCCTTATTTGTTGATGAGGAAACTAAGCACCATATAAGCATAATGTGTGTTTAGGACAGGTCCTTCCTTCACTCCTTATAGAGTCACAAATGGTAATATTTAGTTCAATGCTGAAAGCGACTGGAGCCAAGATTGTTGCTTTTATCTCATCTTCTGTCTTTCTTATTAAGGCACAATATCGGTGCCAAGTTTCAGTTTCCTTGACCCATTCTTTCTGGAGATATTCTTCATTTTGTGATTTGTCTCAACGCTGTAACCACTTATGACATCATAAATTTCTAATTTGCATAATACAAAAACTTGAATAACTTTGGAATGGGTGAAGATATTGCAAAACTGAAAACACCACCTTTCTTCACCTTGAAAGGCCTTTCAAATAAGCTTAACTTAGTTTTTACTTCATATTAAATGTCACCTACTGCTTTAAACAGCAAATCTATTTTGGAGCAATGTACAATCATAGTACATTTCAACTGGTCAGTTCACCTGAACTTAACCTTAAAATTAGCAAAACTGCAGTCAACCCTCCACAAAACCATTGAGAGGCTTAGTTTGTAAAATGGTAATGGTTTGTAAAATACCATTTTACAAACTAAGACAATTAGCCCACTTATTCCCCTAAATGAATAAACAAGTATTTGAAACTCAGACCAACAGAAATGTGACTGATGTTTTGTTCTAATGTCTTCTTCCCTAAAGTTTTCTAGCACTTAGTTGCTAGAATCTCAATGATGAGACTTGCATCACTTGTCAGCACATCAGATTTTACACTGAATGTTAGGTATTGGTAAGGACGAAATAGCTTCTTCAACCAAACAGCAACAAAATTTTCACTTACATCCACAGGCTAATATTAACTCTGCAGAATAATAATAATAATAACCAACTTTATTTAAAGAGGGTAAACACATAACAGTAAAAAACTGAAAAACCAGTGGCCCCCATAATACTTTTAAAAGAGTTTAGAGAAGGAGATTAGGGAGGCTGGCAGCAGATGAAGTCAGCCAGAAGACAAGAAGATGGAGATGTTATGTCATTTTTGTCTGATGATGACTACGGTCAACTCTCATCTGAACCTTGATTATCGTGACTTTTCCATTATCCACACTTTTCTTTGTGGTCCTGATTTATTTGAACATTTCTGTGTGATGTTCGTAACAACGTTGAGTGAAAAAATACTGTTGTAACAGTTTGAAAAAGACTGTTTACTCCATGTTCCCCAGTGAAAAACACTGTTAGAAAAAGAAGTTGAGTATATAGCTAGTTTAGCCACACGTGAAAACAGTTTCCTCTAAAAATAACCAAGATGATTGCTCACCTACAATATAATACAATTATCAAGACTCCCAATAAGGATCTTCCAATCTAATTTACAATGTACAAATGTGACAGACAACGACTATACTAGAAAATATTACAATAAATCCCATTTGATGATGTACTCAGTTTTGATTTTTGTTCAGGAACTTAAATATCCAGACTACCTTTGGTGGCCCAGGGAGTCCAGATAATTGAAGTTTGACTGCGTTAGTTACACTGTAATGCAGGGTCCTACAGCTAATAACAATTCACTTACATCCAGAAGGCCATTGGCCGAATATCCACAGGGATCAAATAATGCTGCATCCATTATGGCCCCAGGAAGAAAATCAGCAATGCCTGTTGCCTAGATGGGCAAAGAAATAAAAATGTTACATAAATGACAATAATCCGCAAACAGATTGGGAAAACTGCATGGCTATAGGGGCAAGAAGTCATAACAATTTCTTGCATAGATCTGGAGGTTTCAAAGTTCAACTCCTCCTCCCTAACCACCTGAATTTGTTGCAGTGACAGTCCTGTGTTCAACTCTTGAATACATTATGTAAAGAGTCAATTGGTGAGCTTCCTCTCTGAAACCAAGATTTTTTGAAAAAAGCATTTGTGTTCCATTTGTAACATTGTTTTCTTTCAATATTTAAACGGTGTCCTTGATTAGTACTTTTGAGGAAACTATAGAGACTTTTTGGTCACTGTATTACTGACTGTAATTTTTTTGGATTTCTCACCTGAAAGTACATGTAAAATACAATCAAATTAATAGAAAGTAAACGAAGATGACTTTAAGATTATGTTTTACAAGAAAAACTTGCAAACATACTTTAGTTACTTCATCCGCATCAGGGTATGCTGACTTGTAGAACTTGTTCATAATTTCTCTATCAAGATCAAGCATCAATATCTATGCAAGTTAAGATAAATAGCCAATTAGTAAGCCACTGTACTTGAGTGCAAACTGATGAAGAGCCAAACTCCTACTATAGTCTACTCTAACACCTTTCATTTTTGTGTGGCTTTATTTCATTTTTTTTGGTTTTTGCACAATGCTAATAAAAGGCTTCTCAAATCACACCTGAAAATTTTAATTCACTGATAAAAATAAATGTCAAGTTTTACTCAGGTGATAGCCAAAACCAGAATTGATGTAGGGCAGTCATATAATTATACCCCATCCTTAACCAAAAGACATTATATTGTAGCTTGTAGGTACTGCATGTGATCTAGACAATACAACTCCATTTTGTAGACTGAAGGCAAATATTACACGTTTCCAAGTTTAACTGTTTTTGTAAACAGCTCATCAAATTTGGTGAATCACAATTTTGGCTTTAAAGCCCCTGACAATTACTAATAGCAACAGTTATTCAAAGGATATCTCCAGTGTTTGATCTGGCTCATTTACTCCTGGTAAGATGTTGTCAAGAGTATAGAGAAACCTAGAAAGTAAATTACAAGATAAATAATACTGCTTAATAAGGGAAACACAAAATGGTGCCAGTTGTAGAATGAAACCCAAGTAGCCTGGGACTGACAAATTCTTCATGGTGTCAACATCCAGAAGTTAAAATTATAAAGCTTGGGAATACCGTAAACTGCCGCTTATTAGCCCTGCGCTTATACAACTTCGTAAGGGTTTTTGGGTGGGCTTCGATCTAAATGGAGGGGCTTATGAGCGCAACAAAAACAAACGTTTGAAATGAGCCACAGCAGTGTTGATCGAAATACGTTTTTACTTCACCAGTTTTTAATAGTATTAGTAACTTTTGAAACATCAAAATAAATCAAATTCATTTCAAGTTTAACACCAAAATCAAAACTGTAACAACACAAATGTAACCGCAACGTAACAAAACAGAAGCTCAGATCCCATCTTCGCAGTGTTCTGTGAGAGTGCTTAATATTAAACAAGAGAAACTAGAGGGGGGCCTATATCCGGGGGGCGGGGGGGGGGGCTTATAACTGGATGAATTTTTTTGTTTACAGGTAGATGGGCCTATAAATGGGAGGGCTTATAAGCAGGGGGGGGGAGGGGGCTATAAGCGGCAGTTAACGGTAGGTCATGTAAGTGTATGTGATGAGGAGGGCATAGGGGCTAAATAACTTAAATGAGAAGTCTGACTTGATTCCAAGTACGTGTAACTGAAAAGGTTAATGCTTACCTCTTATTTTTTAAGCATCAAGGAAATAAAGAATGATACTACTAAACCCAGATGGAAAAGAAATACCTCCCAGTACATGGTTGCATTTCCTTTATCCAGATCAAAGATTGCTGGAAACCAACACCAGATTTGAACCATTTTACATCTACTGGGTGGCAAAATGGACTTGCGAGTACAACAACAATTGGCACATAATTTCCATAAAAATATGTCTATATTTACACTTGCACCCAACTTGAGTCAACTGGAACTGAAAGGCCAAACAATGGAACACTTGTAAAGGATTTCAATGAACTCAATCAGTAACAACATATAATCATCCCAAGTCAAACGGAGCTTCAAGATGACAACTAGCAACTACCCGTGACGGACACAAGCATTGTAGAATTAATCTACTTTACAGAGATCACCTACCACGCATCAGGACCATTCATGCGTCCAAGTGCATAGCCTGCGCCATCTAGAAATCACACAAAAATTCAATAAATTCAGCAGTGATCCAATAAACTGAATGAAGCTTTAGCTTGTGGTAGATAAATTTTAGGATTTTTAAATATTTTAAAAACAACACAACACTTTTAAGTTTAAAAGACACGTTTCGGCATCCCTGATGCCATCCTCAGTTGAAGGAAAAAGTTATAACAAAGCTATTTATATGCAATGGTGATTCGAATTGTAAATGAAATGGAATAAGCAAGAATGACAAGAAAAAAGCGTGTTTACTTTTCACTTTTAAACACGCGTACGTGAGCATTTAGCTACAGATAGGGCCTCTCACGTATACATTAAACACTTACAACAATCTGATAGTTGCCGCGATTTGTGTTCCACCAATTGCTTCAGTATTTTAGACTGCGCCACTACAAACTTTCAACTAAAGATCAAAGAATCCTTACATATCCACTGGGAAAAGCCCACATTAAATCGACAGGTTAAACATGTTAATCTAGAATTGTATGTTTAGATAGTCTTTGAATGTTGTCTTTCAATAGCATTTTTAAAAACTTAAAGGCCAAAGGTTCAAATGAGGCCTAACACTATTGTAAAAAATTAAATCTAAAATCCAAGCTTTCGCCGATCAACAGCATCACCAGGGATAAGAAAAATATTCTGCGTAGGCCTATATATAAATGTACAGTAAGATGAGAAAAAAGCGTAACAATGTGACAAGTATGTAAAATTTATAAAACAATAGGTACCAATATGAAAAGGAAACGAATAAAGCGGTCTATTAATGAGGGAGTGTCATTGCACAAAGGGTCTATCCACATATGTTAAAACAGTCACTAGAACAAAAGGTCCGCGAATTCGCTGCATTCCTCTCGGGAGTTGAGGGTTCCTTATTTTTCACATAATCACGCTTTTTTCTTGTCATTCTTGCTTATACATTTTCATTTACAATTCTAATCACTATTGCATATAAATAGCTTTGTTGTAACTTTTTCCTTCAACGAAGGATGGCATCAGGGATGCCAAAACACATCTTTAAAACTTAAAAGTGTTGTGTTGTTTTTTAAAATATTAAGTAACTTATTTCCTGCTACCAAGACATTTTGGCGATTTTTAAATAAATTGAATGGCGTCATAATCTTAAGGTTAGTGTTTTCAGACTGGTTTCTGAATCATTCTTGTCCACCTAATGGGTGCCGGGAAACTGGGGGGGGGGGAAGAGGCTTAAGAAACAAGGCAAAATGCTGGGGATGACCCAGCAATCAACCAGTGTTATCCGGGGTGGGGGGTAATACTCAGGGGCACCCAACGAGAAAATTTTAGCAAAATGCTTAAAATATCATATTCTGCCTTCTTAGATTGTTTCAGAGTTTTTTAAGGGCATATTTGTGCAAGCTAATACAGATTGATCTGTTCAGATTTTTTAGCTGAAAATTTAGGCTGCAGAAAATTTTAGGAAACATAATCCTATATGCCAAATTTCTGAGCTGCTGATGGCTCCCCGAAAAATGTTAGCTGACCTTATTTTGCACTCTAAATGACATATTTGTCTTTCTGAAAACAATAGGAACTAATAAGCCCTCTTGCTACGAAAGTCTGATGTGATGTTTCCCCGAAGAAATCGTTAGCTTTCACTGCAATTAAATCCAAAAATCTCAGGCGATTTTAGGCCTTCTGAACAGATATTCTTGGAAAAGAACTGCTGGGTGCCCCTGTAATACTGGCAATATACAACTTACCTGGAAATAACTGATCTAGCCACTGGACCTGTAGAGAATTAAGCATGGAAAATAAAACTTGAAAACTGGAAAAAATTACATAATGCAGTTGCGTATGAGAACAAACAACAGAAAGATGATGATGATGATGATGACCTACCTCTTGTTCAAAGGACTGGTGAGGTGCTGGTTGCAGGCTGGGTGCTAAGTAATTCATACGTGAGTAAAAGAAATCCTAAAAGCAATCAAACACAGAAAAACAAAAGAAGGTCAATTTTATTAGAGTTACATTACTGAGAACAAAGTAAGATGAAATAAAAGGGAAATTGACAAGAGTACAGTAGCGACTGAAACTATTTGTGCGTTTGATGCAGTTTTGCCTTGGTCAATTCGCTGTATCACATCGTGGTTTTACACTGTACCTTGGCAAAACCTTGTCTGATTGCTCCAAAACCTAGGTTTTACCACAGGTTTTTGTGGTTAGGCAAGACAACCATGAAGAACAGGACATGCTACAATTTGAACAGACTTTGTTTTCAAGTTCATTAAATTGAATAGGCAAACTCTTGTGCTCTGATGTTCTTGATATCTAGCGGTATTTCTAGCTAGAGAATGCAATAACAAACTCACAATGATTCACCTAATGAACATAATGGTGACAACAATTTTTTGACATGTCAGTGGATGCTCAATTACAAAAATAGATAAAATTAATTTGTAATTATACAGGAGAGCAATGCAAACAACATTTTTTGAAATGACATAATTTTATGCCCAGGTGAGTCCCCATTGGGTTGTAAAAAACAAAAAACAAAACAAAACAAAAAAGTCACCAGATGCCACATTATGTTTAACTTACAACCTCCCTTAATTGCTTTCAAGGATAAAAGTTCATGGCAACAATGTCAGTACATTGCATGACAATTTATGCATACCTACATACAATCACCCAAAAAATGACAGTCATTGGTACATTTGTATTAAAAAACAATGTTATTGTGCAACCACAGTCTAAGCCACTGTTATTTTCAGGTTCGCTTTGCGTACATATTTCATGAAAAATTGCAGAAATCAGAAAAATTCTTCAAGGAAAATGAAATAGAGCAAATCCTCATTTTAATCCTTTGAAAACTAGTAATAGAAGGTTAAATTGACAAATGAAAAAGTGCATTTAGTGCATAATAAACCTTTCTTTCTGCGTGTAATGTAATATGACCTGAAATGCTGCAAAATCAACCTTCATTTTTATGCAGAAGCCCCACACATAGCATTTATTAAAAGTTAAGCAGGAGTTTTAAAATTGTTTGTGACTTAGAAAGACTGATATTTTCTACCGGGAATGTCAGCATGTTATTGGCACCTTAATGCTAAGCTATCAAAAAGAAACATCTGAGTTCTCCAAAATTCAAAACTTGACATTGTTTTTTGCCAAAGCCAGAATTCATATTTTTGAAGCAAGTTTTTATGGGTACACCCGTATAAGTTCCTTGCAAGATATTTTTTCTATTGACAAAAAGTCCACAAAAATCAAAACTCACAGAACTTCTACCGTATCAAGTAGCAAAGAACTCTGCTAATCATACCTGCACCTCAGTAAGCCCACACTCAGTCTTTGCAAGCTCTAGCAATGGTTTGATGCAGTGCGAGAGTGTTGCTTGTCCGCAAGTCTTTAGGATAAGACGTTCTCGGGACACAAACATGCTGCTCTCACTATGAAATTGGAAATAAAACTTATTTAAATTTATATTTTCTAACACTTGTTTAAGAGCGGTTATCTATAACTTTCACCTAGGACCATGCAAGATAGAAAAATCGAAAATTGCCAAACTTTGTCACAATAAAGGTCTTCCCAAACCATTTATAAAAAAATATAAGTTTCAGTTTATTTCGGTAGATATTTTACCGTTACGACGACTTTATCATTCCGATGGCTCGGGAGCGAGTAAAAACGACTTGAAAGTGTCACTTAAATCAACCGCTCGTCTTGAATTGTGAAGACAGAAATATCAATATCAAAGCCATGTAGTATAAGTAGGATATTCCCTTGTCATGTTTGCTTTGTCAAATTTGAATTCGATCGAGACCAGAATTTTTGAGAGATTTTTAAAATTTAACCGTTTCGAGCGGCATGGTCGCACGCTAAAAAATGGTGAAATTCAGGACCAAAAAAAGCAGTCTGGTATATGGCTTTCGCTGCTGAGACTACACTTGTTGGAATAAGCAATCTTTCCTCTACGATTTGATGAAAAAAAATTTTGGGTAAATGAAATGGTAAATTTTGGGAGCGCTTTATCAAGCGGGGAAGTAATGACCAGCATTTTCAAATAACACGCGCTAATTCCATTTTTTAAAGAAAATTTTCACAATGCTTGGTACTGACTAATTAATAGAACCTCAAACGTTTTTTTGGCCAAGGGAAACTTTGGTTGTTAGTGATTAACATCGGCAAATTTGCATAAATTTGAAACATTTGTTTTTCACAAGAAACTCGTTTTACCTTCCTTGTTTCTAAAGTAAAAATACTAACGAAAACCAGTAAAGCATTACCTAACTATCTATGTAGCAAATCGTACCTTAATAACCATTTTCTGTGAAGAAATGACGAGATTTCTACTAGCCGCCCATGACAACTGATGACAACCGTCGAACATTTTTGGGTAAGTGATGGATATACTGTCACGCAATACACAGTGGTCTTAGATTACAAAACCACATGGCCAGGCAAATGCCAAACAGCTGTCAGCAGCCAATCTCCAATGCGCAGGAATGGACGAGAAACAAAAGAGATGTCTAAAACTTTGCTGCTAGTGCAATGAATTCTTTTAAAATTCAAACCAGTCTTTATAGCATTAGTACTGTAGAATGTAAAATTATCCCAAAGTTCTTGACCAAAGAAAAATAAGAGCCAAATAAAGTTACCGGTCATTATATCTGAAGTTGCGAAATACTTCCACAATCATGATGTAACAAACATGCCTCGTGTCAAAAAATCCCGACACAAATCTTGCACGTGGTTTGAACTGTTTGGAACGCCACCAATCTGTCAAACCTCATAAACTACCATGGCTTTTTGTGGGTATTCGGAAATAGTTGGAGGAAGTTGTGGGGCTAGTTCAGACAACCCAGCGAATGCCCAGTGCGCGCGTTATATATTTACAAGCTCTAGCCATATAATAAAATTGGGGAATGCAGTAAAAACATCAAAGGACATCTGAGATATTACAAGGTGTCGGATGCCTCACTAGATTCAGAAGCAAAGCTTTTGTTGGCAAAAGCAGGTAACTGTACTGTTGAAAAATTTGGGTACTTATTGCTGTAGACTGCAAAATACTTTTTGCTGTTCGCTCTCTTTCTCTGCCTCAAAATAAGAAAAGAAAAGACAAGAAGAAGAAAACTCGCGGGGGCACGAATCTTCCGAAAAAGGTTAACTCGCTTGGCGCGAAGTGCCGAAAGCGTGGATTTTCCCGCGCGAGCTACACACGTCCCGCGCGTTCGTATGATGCACCAAGAAATATGTAATGTTTTGCGCTCGGTCTTTAGCTTGGATACAACTGTACATGCCGCCACCAGGAGTTGTAAAATCTTGCCTAATGCGAGAAAAATGAATGGTAAGATAATCTCAGTTGAACCGATACTAACAAACTCTCGTGCTTATAATTCTCGTCAATGTCCTTTAGAAAATAATTGCCTCCCTGATTTACTAGTGTTATAAATTGTTGTTATTGTTAATGCTGGTTACAGAAATGGACAAGACGTAAGTAATATCGCAGTTTCCACATTTACTTCTATGTAAAATAAATAATTAAATGAAGAAAGGAATGCTTTATTAAATCTCCATTTCTATAAGAGGTTCCCTCAGCTTGAATATAAATCTCAAATGTGAGAAGCGGAGAGCAGGAAAACCGAGACCAAACGTGAAGACCGAACGTGCGAAATAAAATGTAAACACTCACGGGCGAAGCTCAGCATTCCGGCTTCTTCGCGGCCCTCCAAGGCCAATCGTAAGTTGCTTTATTTGCTGTTCCAGTTCTTAGTTTGCCTTTATTTCCGTTTTGCATTGAGAAATTCATTCTTCGTTTGTTAGCGGCTTCTTAGCAGATATGGGCAGGACGGCACTTTCTTCATCCTTTGTCGGTCTACTGTCGACTTCGTGTTCCGCATCTATCTCGTATTCAGAGCTAAAATTCATCTACAAATCAGCAGAATCCGCGAAGCTCGTCTCAATATCTGCTTTGGATTACAACATTGGAATTTTAGTCATACTATCACTTTGTTTGAATTAGCTAGAAGGTCAGAAGGCTTCGATCAACAAATAAAGTCAGAGAAACACAGCTAAAAACTAAGCGGCGTGGAATTCTTGGTTCTTGATCTGACGTCACAACTACGGCTCGCCCCAGGTTCCTCTTACTCGGACGTGAACCAAATTTTTCTTGAATTTAACAGGGCACAGAAAATCGAGAATTTAACCAAATCAAAAAATTTTTGCGAAGAAATGTTCCAGATGATAACAGAATTTATTTAGCGGAAAAAACTTTTAGGGGTTAGGTGCACTTTAATGACTGCCGTTGTCAAGAGACTGTAACTTTCTATTTTTGTATAACTTTAGTTTGTTTATATTTTCAATAAAAATCCTTGGAAACCGCGGTCATTTTATGACCGCCGTTGTCAAGAGACTGTAACTTTCTATTTTTGTATAACTTTAGTTTGTTTATATTTTCAATAAAAATCCTTGTTAAAATATGTATATTCATTGTGTCCTGTTTTTTCCTTTGCTTTTTTTTGTGTTTATCTAATTTTCTTTTTTTCTGTGCTGGGTGGTTTAATTTAGGTCGAGCAGAAAAGTACATGCTATTAAACAAATGTATACCAATTGTATCTTACAATGGATGTCTACACAGATCAACACACGATCTCACAAGATTTCCCATCAAAAAATAATATATTAATTGATGTACCAGATTTCTCTGACAAAGAAGAATGGCCAACAGAAGAAGGTTTTGAAATTGTTGAAATTTTCAAATGGAGAGATATTTCTGATGGAATATACAGAATAAAAAACGTTACACACCGAAAAGGTAAATTTGGGGATTCAGCTATTTTAACTTTAAAAACAAAAGATAGTGATGATTTTCGTGTATGGGCCCCAAAACGTCTTGTTGAAGATCTTATATATTATCCTTATCGATTTGTTAAAAAAATGGGTGTAGAAATGTCTGATAAAGGAAATGAATATTTTGTTTATAGATTAAAAAAATAAATTAATGATTATGATAATCTTCTTCAAACATATCAGTGCAAAACTTAATTAGGGTTAAATCAATTATATCGGGGACAGAAATGGTTATTTCATGTAAGATTTCTTCTTGTTTATAACAAGGGTAACAACCCCCTCCACAACAACAATGCATATAAGCTTTACACACTATAATATATACAAGCCGCTCCATTTCAGGACAGAAAGGTTGTATTAAAAGCTCGTTGTGAACCAGGTTCCAACCCAAAACCTCTCGCTCTTTCAGTTTTATGGCGAGGTAATGTTTGTAAATTATCTCACGTAACTCTGGTGGTAGGTTTTGGATTGCTTCCGTAATCTGACAGTTGTTGAACCCGGCAGCCATCTTTGACTCACAAATATTTAGTCGATAATAATTTTTTGTGTGTGTGTGTTCGGTTATGTTTCGCTTTTTTTTTTTTTTTAATTGGTGGTTGGTACTCTTCACAAAAGCACACCGAGGTCAACCAATTCCTTAAAGTCGTTATATGCGCTGTGCCAGTCGCAAGTATCAGAGCAAATCTTTAATAAAGGTATATTCTCAATCGGAGGAGTGAACAAACAGTTTATGTTTGATTCCTTGCTCAAAACAGGGATAACAAAGCCCTTCCCAGCGACAGTTATTATACTCTAAACATATTATTATACGAGCAAGTTGCTGCCTGTTATTACAGAAAGGTTGTTTTAATAACTCATTGTGTACCTCTTTCCATTTAGCTGTTTTTCGAACAGCAGGAGCGTCCTCTGCAAGTAATTGCTCTAAAGCTTGTAACGTTGCTGAATCAAGTTCTTTCAAAAGTTCTTCAATGTTTATGTTTAGTGCAGACATTACAACTTCGATATAATAAGATGTGTATTTCTTTAATTAAAATTTTTTTATTCTGGGTGGTTTATTTCGGGTAAGTAGTGATTAGTGCGTTTAACAAATACTACCTGATTGTCAGCGGTTTATTTTCGAATTTTAAAGCTCCCACCATAATAAACATGCGACGCAAGGAGCTTGTTTATTATGGTGGGAGCTTTAAAGTTCGAAAATAAACCGCTGACAATCAGGTGGTATTTGTTAAACGCACTAATCACTACTAGTCACTCCTGAATCGTTTTTTTGGGACCGATGGAGACTTAGAACAAAATTACCTCTACAGAAGTTCAAAAACTAAGGATTTTCATCGTTAAATTGCTGAAACTGACTGCATGAATATTAAGACAAAATATAAGCTTAAGCAACCACTGCTGAACAGTTCAATTATGGTTTATTCTTGCACAGACTAAGCATAACATTCCAAGCAGAAATTAAGACTTATGCTTACCTGAAAGTCTGAAAATTGTGTTGGATACATGTACTTTGTAGTGATTAGCAGTTTTGTTTTTTGATCACACAGCAGATCAGACACTAGAATAATACTCACCACCTTGCAAGATCCTCATTATTTTAGTCCTTTCAAAGAGGATATTAAAGGAACCCAGCAAAGATCTTAGGAAAATCCTTGCAATGATGTTTGTAAGGATCCTCATCAAATCTTTGAAGATTCTGTCAACTGTGTCAAATTTTTCAAGGATCTTGTGAAGGAACCCTGTATGATCCCCAGATCAAAGCAAAAACTTTAACAGAATACTTTCAAGATCTTTGAAATCCTTGAGGATCTTGCAGGATCCTTGGTAAGATCTTGTAAAGACATCAATAATTATTGGCATAAAATTACAGATTCCTTGCAAGATCCTGATCAAATCCTTACGGATCCTTTCTAAAGGTCTTTATCCATCTTGTTAGGTCTTCGAAAGAACTTCATTAAATCCTTGAGGATCTTGAAGAAACCTTGCACAAATCTTGTAAAGATCTTGACAAGGATCCTTGGGAGATCCTGACGAAATCCTTAAGGATCCTAGCAAAGATATTAACAAGATCCTTAAATGGATCTTTTTAAGATCTTTGAAAGATCCTCATTAAATCCTTGAGGATCTCCAAGGATCCTTGAACAGATCTTGCAAAGATCTTGACAAGGATCCTTGTAAGATCCTGACCAAACCCTTCAGGATCTTGGCTAACACCTTAAAAGGATCCTTGAAAGGATCCTTTTAAGATCTTTGAAAGATCCTTGTTTAGTCCTTGAGGATCTTGAAGGATCCTTGCAAAGATCTTGTGAAGATCTTGACAAGGATCCTAAAAAGATCCTGACCAAATCCTTGAGGATCCTGGCTAAGATCTTTAAAAGATCCTTGAAAGGATTCTTTTAAGATCTTTGAAAGATCCTTGTTTAGTCCTTGAGGATCTTGAAGGATCCTTGCAAAGGTCTTTGCTAGGATCTTTATTAGGATCTTTGTAGGATCCTTGGAAGATCTTGGTCAAATCCTTGAGGATCTTAACAAATGATTTTGCATATAAAGATCTTTGAAGATCTTTCAAAGATCCTTTAAGGATATTTTAAAGATCCTTGTCTTTAAGGATCTTTGGCAGGTCTTTGGCAATCCTTAAAGATCCTTGAAGATCCTGTGAGGTTTTTCACCAGGGAACACTGGAATTAAATTTCCAAACAAGCCTGATCAATAAAGGACTATTGGGGGATATGTTAAAAGGGCAAGATAGCTAGATAATCCCGCAATTATCTTGACAATTTGTATTGGTTAATCCCAATCTTAAAACGAGAAGAATAACAAGACATAACGTCTTTGATCCACATTCGACGCACTTAAAAAACTTTGAAACGGTATAAACACTGTTAAAGTCTGTTAAAATTGCGGAATATATTTCACTCTTCGAGTCTCGTCAGCCGCTAAATAAAATTGTCAAATTGGTCATCCTATGTCCAAGACTATGACCAATTTGACAATTTTATTTAGCGGCTGGCGAGGCTCGAAGAGCGAAATATATTCCGTAATTTTAACAGATTTTAACAGTGTTTATACCGTTTTAAAGTTTTCTAAGTACGTCGAATGTGGATCAAAGACGTTATGTCTTGTTATTCTGCTCGTTGTTCGAACACATTCTTGGCCTCGGTGGTCAAAATTTCTCTGAAATCCCAATCTTGAACATACAATGGAATCCCGATTTTTTGAACCTCCTGGGGAAAAGGAAATTGGTTGGAATTATCTGGGGGTTTGAAAAATCGGGGGTAGAATTACAGTCTTTGACTGGGGAAGGGAAGCCAGTTTTGGTTCGAATTATTGGGAGTTTTCAGAAACCGAGAAATTGAGAAATCAGAATTCTACTGTATGTTATTATACAACGCTGGTTTCTTCGTCTCACCTTCCCTCATCCCCCGCCCTTACCTAGGAATCCCTCAATCAGATAAAAGCATCATTTATTATGCAGTTCTCTATATTCAGACTTCTTTTAAAACACCTAACCACAAAAAATACATTCCCATAGAAAAACAGATTGTGTCTACCCATCATCGTAAAACGGAAACTTCGAAAACACAAGACTACTAACCTTAAGTCTGTTTGAGTACACAGATGTCTGCCACATCAGGAGTGCTTCTAAACATGTCCGCGGTTGGTTTCGACACTGCTTCCAGCACTTTTCAGCGAGTGTTAATTACCTTCCCAGTGTTAACACAACATACTGTGACTACCGACGTTTTCTTCATTGTATTGTACTCGGGATAGGCTATTTTAATTGACGATTCCTTTGAATCAAGGGTCACGAGAGGCAAAAGTTTGAGCCCCTTCGTTAGAGACGATATCAGGTATCAGGTGCAGAGTAGTTTCGATAGAGTAGGACTTCCAGCACTTTAGGTCGAGTGTTAATTACCTTCCCGATGTTAACAATCCAAACTGTTACAGCTGGCGATTTCTTCATTATATTTCACGCATCATAGGCTATTTAAATTGACGATTTCACTAAATCAGGAGTCACGAGACGCAAAAGTTTGATCCGCACCTGTTTTGCAAATTGCGACATACTCCCCATGACATTACGCGCAGCTGCCTGGAAAATGCCATCAAAACTGTACTTAACATTTCTGTTTTGCCAATATATCGGCTAAAATAGATGATCCAGTAACTTTGTAACATCTCTGGTATTCGAGATAAGTAATTGCGTGTCAGTAATGGTCACAAGAAAAAAGAAACCATAAACACCCGAGCGTCCATCTTGCAACTCGCTCAGCGAGCTGCTCGGTGATTTTTCTAACCGGATGTGACGTCAATTTTCGGTGGATCATCAGGTCACGAAAATTGGCGAAGTCTGCTTCCCCCCTCCCCCCCCCCCCCCCCGCTGTCGCAGACACAATACACGTAATCCTCTACCCGGGGTGGATGGATCGCGTACTCAAGTTTTAGTTACAACCAGGGCTTCATTTTGATTGGAAGGCTATGCCACAGGGATTTTGTTGACGTTTTGTCTAAAATAATTATGCCTATATGGGTCCTAATATTGGACCGGGTTTCCTAGTTCTAAAGATTGGGATTCAGCACCCCACCACCCCCCCCCTCCTGATTCCCATCCGCCTCACCTGCCCCCAGTAAGCTTGCTCAGTAACTTCCAAAAAAAGAAATGATCGCATTGAATGTAATACTCTGTTACTTAATATCTGGCGGCCAAAAGTTCTGCCACGACCTACAAAAGTAACACCATTTGTCATGGAATATTAGCAGCCGTCGTGCGTGAGAGCGAAAACCATAATTTCATGTTCAGAGTTGTGTCCTTGAGTTCCCTCGAGATGTCTTTCTTGTCACAGGCTATCCTTCTTACCTAGCCGATCATACATTCCTTCTCAGAAGATCATCAAGCGCGCAAGGAAACGAACGTAGGGGTATTTGCACACTCGTTTCTCGCAATCGGTTCACTATCATAAGATAAATCGCCTCGAAACAGACTGTTACGAGGTATAGAAATTAACTAAAAGCAGTCGCAATTGTTGCGCTGTAAATGTCTTTGGGTAGCCTGCGAGCAAGCTCACTAAGGATCACTATATAAGTGTGTTATTCGCATGAGTATCTTGGCGGCGCCGCCTCCCTTCGCTCGCCGGCAAGATACTCGCGCGAATAACACACTTAATTAGTGACCATTAGTGACCCTGGCAATGCTCGCAGCTGGTCTTGGGGGGGGGGGGGGGGTTGGCGGTGTAGTGCTTGATGTTAGTTTTCCGACTTTTCTGAGTGAGTCTCTCACCTTTGTTAGATCGAACATGCTGTAATCTGCTGCCCCATCCGGTAGGTTAAGACCCCATTTCAGACCGGACGTGAACAGAATTAGTCATTTTATGCAATTCAAAAGAGTCAGGAATACAATTCTCCGTGTAGATATTCCCGTTGAGAAGATGTTCCGTCCAACCGAAATTTCCGATATATTTTTTTTCAACTGGTCGACACACACGGCGTTATGATTACACGGCGTTATGACATCAATCCGTTTCCTCGGAAATGGGAGAAACCCCTATTAAATTGATTATTCAAATGCACTTCCTTTTTAATACACTCGTAATTTACCCAGCGCACTCACTGTTGTTGAATTTTACTGTCAGAGACACTGCATTTCCTTTTATCTGCACGATGATGTATAATTTCTCCACCGTAGGCCTCTATGACAGCGATGTAAAGGGCCGTTTTCAGGTAGCTATTCGACGTATTTGTTTTGCTCTGTTTTGGCGAAGTGATTTTTAAAAATAGTTTGTTTTTGTTTTGGCAAAACAAAACGACGATTTCATGATAGAAAAACTGAACACTTCAAGGCCCTCGTTAAAAATGACCACACGTCTGCCATTGCAGACCACGTCAAAACCACCGGACACAACATCAAGTGGCATCATTTTGACATTTTAGCATCGGGCAAAACTGATTACCACTGTAAAATCAAAGAAACATTGTTAATCCAAGAACTGAAGCCAGCTTTTAATGTCAACGTCAGCAGTGAGAAGCTGAGACTTTATTAATTAGCTGTAGCTTTTTATAGATTCACTGTTAAGATTGTTTTCTTAATCTTGGTTCCAGACCCCTTATTACTATTGTATAAAAGGTTTCTCAAAATTGTAACGGTCACTTTTGAGAAAATGTATGTTGACTAGCATACGAAACGTCAAGTTTATATAAAAATGCGTAAGTTTATAATGTTTGTTACCGCTGTTTGCGTTTTATTTTTGATCAAGTTACGATGGCCCAGGAACAAAAGTCTTCATGATGGAAGAATTTAGTGCGGTATATTCTCCGTCGGTCTGTTATCTGGGGCTGTCTATAAAGTGTCCATACCGGATTGTAAATTGCTCTACGGAAGAGAAAAGGCCGCACAGTTTCGGTTTCATTTTAGTATTAAAATTATAAGAAAACAAGTCAAGGAATATTGCATTACCCTCTCCTCCCTTCACGCCTCCCTTTGGAAATGACAGTGTGCACGTCTTGTGATTATCACGTTTTCTCGGAAAATAGGAAAGACCCCTAACTAATTTCTTTCTCCTGCGCACTCACTTTGCTGATTTCGAGGCGTACTCACTATCTTTAGCTCTGTTGTTTGAATATAGAGTCATTTCCTAAAGGCAACCCTTTATATATGAACGACTGATATGACCGCTTTATTTATTTCCCTCGGAAGGTTTCTGTGACAGCGGTGTAACTTAGTTTTCAGGTAAGTTATTCGGTGCAAAGGCACCTCTGATTCGCTTGTTGTGTTTTGTTCTGTTTTGGTGAAATAGATGATTGTTTAACGAAAGGGTAACTAGATGTGGAGCCAATGGGATCACCCAGCCTTAGTATATTTGTTATGGGTCTATGGCAAGTCATTTGGCACTGATCAAAGTGCAGTTCAGGCTAGGGTCAAAGTTATAACTAGGGGATACTGTGGATCCCCGATAAAACGAACCCCGTATAACAAACGAAATTCAGTTTCAGACCAGTAAAGTAAAATGTATGAAAAAGACCCCGATTTAACGAAACCCTGTTATAAGGAATATATTTTCCCAGTCCCCTGGCATTTTGTTATGTAAGATTTATATCGCGAATCCGCTGTAGTAAAGAGGCATTACGGAGGGTGGCATTCAGTTATTCGGTTTTGCGGTTTTAGTCACTTTTGAGATCGGTTTTTCGGTTGATGCACTCAAAATCACCGGTTTTTCGGTTTTGGCATCCACCGTGGTTTTCAGTTTTTCCCTTTTTGACATTCGGGTTTTGGTTTTTATGAACAAAAAAGCGGTTATTCGGTTTTTGTTATTCGCTTGTCTAGTTCCTAGGCCTCTTCCTTTCACCTCTGTCACTCCGTTTTGGACCGTTTTGGGTAATGTCGACATTTCCACGGCGTGGGTCATCAACGGGATTCACGGTCAGTTTCGGGGCATCAAGCGCAAATGATCAGTATTAAAATACTGAGTAAGACGGATAATTCTGCAAAGTTCTTGCTAGCAATTGGCGCATTGTAAAAAGCTTCCTGAGTTCATTGCAAAAGTTTGGCCTTCACATGAGGCGAAGGCAATGGAAGAAGCGACTGCTTTGGTTGAACATTGCAAAAATTTCCTTTGGGATAATGAACATCGCTTTGAATCCGCTCTGTAAGCAGTATAACAGGGGCATTGATTGGTCCCCAAGGCCATATATTTCGCTGTTGTATCAAGGGTTGGGGGATTGAAAACTACGAATTTGTGGTTTTGAGCATTATTCTCGGCGGGTTTTTCAGTTTTCGATCGATTTTTCTTCCGGTTTTTCGGTTTTGATGGCAATTTTGGCTGGTTTTTCGGTTTCTGATAGGCCCCAATGCCCCCCCATTACGGAATCGAACTCTCGCTATTATGATTATCACAGACTAGAATTATCGATCTATCTGATGCCGCAAGCCCGCAAGCCGTTTGGCTACCAAAGTGTAGTGTAAAACAGGTCAAGTTTATAACTAGGGCATATATAGTAAAGAAGAAGTTGGTTTAGAATATTTAGTATTAGGTTTGTCACAGTTACCAGGCATGTCCCTTACTTTAAATAATAAGTGGAGAAAAGAGGAATCAAAGCAATGCTTTAACTAAACCATGATCGAAGAATTGATTGCAGTACATTCTCCCTCAGTCTGTTATCTGGCATCTATACACGGTGTCTATACTGGACTGTGAATTGCAAAATTGTTCTGGGAAAGAGAAAAGGTCGCACAGTTTCGGTTTCATTTCAGTATTAAAACACGTCAGTTGGTAACAATAGTAAAATTATCAAGAAATTACAGTAGCACTCGGTTTACGATGTTTTAATATTTATTTAATACAAACAGGCAGGTTTTCCTTCAAATTATAATCAAACACAGTGTAATGTGAACGCGGCTTTGCTGTTTTGGAAACATGAAGCTGTAGCAAAACGCTTTCATAATTCACAAGCTATTGCCAAAGCTATGTATCGATGTATATGATGGCAGTCAAATGAAAAAGCGTAATGTACTAACTGGCAGTCTCGTTTTGCTATTCTAAAAATGTAGAAAAAGAATGGAAACAGTCGGCCTATTACGAAGACGAAACTACGCAAATGAATTTCATGAAAACGTGATCACTTGTCAGTAACGCGCTGTAAATATGAAATACGGCCGGAGAGGCGGGTTAGTGTGATTAGTGGTACTATGGAGGCGTTTCACTAGGTACTAGGAAGCGGATACCCGACATCGCCTTTGATAGATCGAAAATGTCCCATCTCGGACATTAGAGGTAAATATAATCCCCCATTTCAGACCGGAAGTGAGTAGAATACACTAATCACTGGAGACAAGTCAAGGAATATATATTTCTTAGTCTCGGGTCACATACCTGCATTACCCTCTCCTCCCTCCACGCCTCCCTTTGGAAATGACAGCATGCACGGCATGTGATTATCACGTTTTCTCGGAAAATGGGAAAAACCGCTAACCTTCGGATCTGACATTCAAAATTGACTATTCAAATGCACTTCCCTTCTCCTGCGCACTCACTTTGCTGATTACGAGCTGTATTCACTTTCTTCAGCTCTGATATTTGAGTTTTAGTGTCAGTTCCATCAATAAGCAGACCTTTATATCTGAACGGTGATCGTATGACAGCTTTCCTTTATTTATTCCCTCGGAATTGCTTCAGTGTGACAGCGGGGTACCAGGTTACAGGTAGGTATTCGGTGCATGACACCTTTGATTCGGTTGTGTTTGTTTTCTTCTGTTTTGGCGGAATAGATGATAGCATAACGAAAAGGTAACTTAAAAGATGTGGGGAATCACCCAGCCTTGGTATATTTGTTATGGGCCTATGGCGTAAGTCATTTGGCTGTCACAGTGCAGTTCAAGGAGTCGAAGTTATAAGTAGGGAATACTGTGGAACCCCGATAAAACGAACCCATATAAAACGTGAACCCCGTATGACGAACGATATTCAGTTTAGACCAGTAAAATGAAGTAAAATGTATGAAAAAGACCCCGATTTAACGAAACCCTGTTATAAGGAATATATTTTCCCAGTCCCCTGGCATTTTGTTATGTAAGATTTATATCGCGAATCCGCTGTAGTAAAGAGCCATTACGGAGGGGGGCATTGAGTTATTCGGTTTTGCGGTTTTAGTCACTTTTGAGATCGGTTTTTCGGTTGATGCACTCAAAATCACCGGTTTTTCGGTTTTGGCATCCACCGTGGTTTTCGGTTTCTCCCTTTTTGACATTCGGGTTTTGGTTTTTATGAACAAAAAAGCGGTTATTCGGTTTTTGTTATTCGCTTGTCTAGTTCCTAGGCCTCTTCCTTTCACCTCTGTCACTCCGTTTTGGACCGTTTTGGGTAATGTCGACATTTCCACGGCGTGGGTCATCAACGGGATTCACGGTCAGTTTCGGGGCATCAAGCGCAATTGATCAGTATTAAAATACTGAGTAAGACGGATAATTCTGCAAAGTTCTTGCCAGCAATTGGCGCATTGTAAAAAGCTTCCTGAGTTCATTGCAAAAGTTTGGCCTTCACATGAGGCGAATGCAATGGAATAAGAAGCGACTGCTTTGGTTGAACATTGCAAAAATTTCCTTTGGGATAATGAACATCGCTTTGAATCTGCGCTGTAAGCAGTATAACAGGGGCATTGATTGGTCCCCAAGGCCATATATTTCGCTGTTGTATCAAGGGTTGGGGGATTGAAAACTACGAATTTGTGGTTTTGAGCATTATTCTCGGCGGGTTTTTCAGTTTTCGATCGATTTTTCTTCCGGTTTTTCGGTTTTGATGGCAATTTTGGCTGGTTTTTCGGTTTCTGATAGGCCCCAATGCCCCCCCATTACGGAATCGAACTCTCGCTATTATGATTATCACAGACTAGAATTATGGATCTATCTGATGGCGCAAGCCCGCAAGCCATTTGGCTACCAAAGTGTATATGGCGCGTTATCAGGGTCAAAATTCAATGTACAAACTTTTTCCAGTTTGAATTTCGAAACAAGTCTTTTTGCGTACAATTACTTTCTAATTGCAGCTCTTTTTCCAGTTTGAATTTCGAAACAAGTCTTTTCGCTTACAATTACTTTTTAATTGCAGCTCTTGCTGCATTCTTAATCACAAGTTGTGAATGAAGTTTATCTTGGCATTACCTGCTAAAAAGTACTTCTTTTTGCGCGTTTGTTGTGTCACTACATTAAAAAATTACTTGTGAAATATTTGTCTGTGTGATGTTTAATTTGCAAGCCACCCTACGATAGTCGCCTTGCACGCAAATTCATTTTGTAAATATCTAAACTCTTAGTACACATTCTCTTGATAAGGCTCTGTTTGCAGTGCATCACCGGCGCCGTACGTCTTGCTCCGGTGCGATCGAAATCACGCTGACTTTGCCGATTTCCGATTTATCAACATGCAATTACTTTTGACAAATTTTCTGCGATAAGTCTTCCTCGACAAATTCTCTGCGAAAAATCAACCAGGCGTTCCAATGGGCAGACCAGGTGGTTTGAGGAAGTCACGCAATTCAGTCTCCCATGCGCTTCAATCCTAAATTGTCGCACAATTTTGTCACACCATTTAGAGATTTCTCCGTGTTGTGCTGTTTTTCTCTTCGTTGTTTTGATTTCGCTAATGGCTCTAAACGTGTTGCGCGAGTGCGCTCAACGTCTGGTAGAGACGGCAGATTTTATCAGAAACACAAACTGAATTGCCAAATAAATTGTTAACTTAATACGTCCTGTTGACGCGCTGATCGAGTCCCTCCCCACAAGGGCGCGACAGATCGCCCCCGACACTCTACTCCGCAGAGGCTCCTATTAGTAAACACTAGTGAAAGAAAAAAGAGGGAAGCGGGAGCGCTGGAGAGACAAACGGGAGCACGGGGAACGATGGGAAGAGGGAAAAGGCGTTCCCCGCGCGCTTTAATTTTTCCCTCTTCCCAGCCTCCGCGCGTTTCTACCCAGCGCGACTGTAGGAGGCCTCTGCAGAGGAGAGAGCGCCCCCGACGAGATCTCGCCGGCTCAAAAGGAAAATAGAAAAATCGGAACAATCAGTCTTGAGACTGAAAGAACACATGGACAGGGGCACATGCCCAAAAGACTTACGCTACGACGCAAAAGCGAAAATTTACCCCGACATAAAAGCGATCAGAAAAGAAGC
This sequence comes from Siderastrea siderea, assembly GCA_964030785.1. Taxonomy (NCBI): domain Eukaryota; kingdom Metazoa; phylum Cnidaria; class Anthozoa; order Scleractinia; family Rhizangiidae; genus Siderastrea; species Siderastrea siderea. The sequence continues at coordinate 74,088,464 of OZ034967.1, read as the reverse complement.
CGAACAGACGTTCTTACACTATCGCCGTATCGAACGCAACCAGGACACGTTGCGCAGAGCCAAATCGTGTAAACCTAGAAGAGACGAACACTCAAATCGGGCAAGTTTAACAGCACGCCCCCAGTCTAGCACATGCACGACAACTTTCCATAAAGTGTACAAACTATTGCTGCTAATCTAGAGAAACGACTACAAGAAGTCAATGAAATGATGAGAAAACGTGAAGAAATGAACAATAAAACTGTTGAAGCTTATCCCTGTCTGCTGTCTGAGTGCGTTAACTAGCAAGCAAAGGGGGGTTATAATAGAAAAGCGCAAAGTTAGGAACAAAAGACACAAAGAAATAAAGAAAAAACCATAAAGATACAACAGCTAAAAAGAATCTAAGAGAAAATACAAAAGAACCTCTCAAATTTTGAATTGACAACTGATCAAGTTAATCTCCTCTCCCTGGGGTTGAAGTTTGTACCCACGCCAATAACAAACGAAATCGCATTAAGAAAACAACTGTTAACAGACTTCAAAGATTTTGCTAGGAGAATGCGGCTCCAGTACTTATATCACGGCGAAGATGATAACATCCATCCCCTCTATGTCAATTCTAACTGGGAACCACCAGTTCAACAGTCAGTTGCTTTAGAGAGCTACATGTACCTGGAAGAAATTAAAATGCAACTTGCGGAAACACCGATAACCAAACCGAAACACAACTTACCGCTTAACGAAAGAAAAGCTATTACAAAGCTAAAAGATTACTCTGAAATAAACGTCAAGAAAGCGGATAAAGGCACTGCCATAGTCATTACGAACAAACGAGATAAAACACAGAAGGGTCAGATCCTCCTAGACGACAGAAACAACTACACACTCCTTGAAGAACCGATGGTAGAAGCAATTTCCCAAAAAGTTAAACGAATAACCGAAGAACTATATCAGGGAAATTACATTGACGAAATGACTGTCGAGTGGTTATCACAGACTCTCAACCCACCAAGAGTACCCGTTTTCTACACTCTCACAAAGATACACAAACCAACACCTGTTGGTCTGCCTATTGTGGCAGGAAATGACGGACCCACTGAACGACTATCAGCATTTGTTGACAGCATACTTCAGTCTGAAATTATGAATATATGAAATTCATATATTTGAACTGCGGAATGAAGAAATAAATGTAAAGAAGATCCTCGCAGTTATTAACGCAACTTATGGAGTTGCTAAAAGAAAGCCTGAAAAAATCAGGCTTGCCGGGATTCGAACCCTGACCTCTGCGATACCGGTGCAGCACTCTAACCAATTGAGCTAACAAGCCAACTGGGAGCTGGTCATTAAATTGGTTGTAATATACCCGGGAAAGATGAAGATGAAATTATGAATATATGAAATTCATATATTTGAACTGCGGAATGAAGAAATAAATGCAAAGAAGATCCTCGCAGTTATTAACGCAACTTATGGAGTTGCGAAAAGAAAGCCTGAAAAAATCAGGCTTGCCGGGATTCGAACCCTGACCTCTGCGATACCGGTGCAGCGCTCTAACCAATTGAGCTAACAAGCCAACTGGGAGCTGGTCATTATCATGCGAGGATCTTCTTTACATTTATTTCTTCATTCCGCAGTTCAAATATATGAATTTCATATATTCATAATTTCATCTTCATCTTTCCCGGGTATATTACGAACCAATTTAATGACCAGCTCCCAGTTGGCTTGTTAGCTCAATTGGTTAGAGCGCTGCACCGGTATCGCAGAGGTCAGGGTTCGAATCCCGGCAAGCCTGATTTTTGCAGGCTTTCTTTTCGCAACTCCATAAGTTGCGTTAATAACTGCGACGATCTTCTATACATTTATTAATACTTCAGTCTATAGCTAAGTCACAAAAGTCACATCTTAAGGATACGACTGACTTTGTAAATTTCAGAGAAAGGACCACCCTTCCAGAGGGCACATTTCTAGTCTCTCTAGACGTTAATTACCAGCCTATACACAAATATCCCACAGGAGGAGGGAATAAACACAGTATGCAGAACATACGAGAATTTCTACGGGGACAACACCCCCATCCCCACCCAATCTCTCAGAGAAATTCTAAGGCTTATCCTTCAAGAGAATTCATTTGAATTCAACGATAAGAACTATCTCCAAATAACCGGAACCGCAATGGGCACAAAGATGGCAATCGCTTTCGCAAACATCTTTATGTCTTCGGTTGAGACGGAAATAATTAGCCAAAGCAATACTAAACCACTTGAGTGAGAAAGATACATTGACGACACGGAGAAATCTCTAAATGGTGTGACAAAATTGTGTGACAATTTAGGATTGAAGCGCACCATGGGAGACTGAATCACGTGTCTTCCTCAAACCACGTGGTCTGTCCATTGGAACGCCTGGTTGATTTTTCGCAGAAAATTTGTCGAGGAAGACTTATCGCAGAAAATTTGTCAAAAGTAATTGCATGTCGATAAACCGGAAATCGGCAAAGTCAGCGTGATTTCGATCGCACCGGAGCAAGACGTACGGCGCCGGTGATGCACTGCAAACAGAGCCTTATCTGCCTTATCAAGAGAATGTGAACTAAGAGTTTAGATATTCAGTTTACAAAATGAATTTGCGTGCAAGGCGACTATTGCAGGGTGGCTCGCAAACATCACACAGACAAAATTTCACAAGTAATTTTTTCATGTAGTGATACTCTATTCACCTCAACAAACGCGCAAAAAGAAGTACTTTTTAGCAGGTAATGCCAAGATAAGCTTCATTCACAACTAAGCATGCAGTAAGAACTGCAATTAAAAAGTAATTGTAAGCGAAAAGATTTGTTTCGAAATTCAAACTGGAAAAAGAGCTGCAATTAGAAAGTAATTGTACGCAAAAAGACTTGTTTCGAAACTCAAACTGGAAAAAGTTTGTACATTGAGTTTTGACCCTGATAACGCGCCATAAGTGTAGTGTAAAACAGGTGAAGTTTATAACTAGGGCATATATAGTAAAGAAGAAGTTGGTTTAGAATATTTAGTATTAGGTTTTGTCACAGTTACCAGGCATGTCCCTTACTTTAAATAATAAGTGGAGAAAAGAGGAATCAAAGCAATGCTTTAACTAAACCATGATCGAAGAATTGATTGCAGTACATTCTCCCTCAGTCTGTTATCTGGCATCTATACACGGTGTCTATACTGGACTGTGAATTGCAAAATTGTTCTGGGAAAGAGAAAAGGTCGCACAGTTTCGGTTTCATTTCAGTATTAAAACACGTCAGTTGGTAACAATAGTAAAATTATCAAGAAATTACAGTAGCACTCGGTTTACGATGTTTTAATATTTATTTAATACAAACAGGCAGGTTTTCCTTCAAATTATAATCAAACACAGTGTAATGTGAACGCGGCTTTGCTGTTTTGGAAACATGAAGCTGTAGCAAAACGCTTTCATCATGTTTCATAATTCACAAGCTATTGCCAAAGCTATGTATCGATGTATATGATGGCAGTCAAATGAAAAGGCGTAATGTACTAACTGGCAGTCTCGTTTTGCTATCCTAAAAATGTAGAAAAAGAATGGAAACAGTCGGCCTATTACGAAGACGAAACTACGCAAATGAATTTCATGAAAACGTGATCACTTGTCAGTAACGCGCTGTAAATATGAAATACGTCCGGAGAGGCGGGCTAGTGTGATTAGTGGTACTATGGAGGCGTTTCACTAGCTTCTAGGAAGCGGATACCCGACATCCCGGACATTAGAGGTAAATTTAATCCCCCATTTAAGACCGGAAGTGAGTAGAATACACTAATCACTGGAGACAAGTCAAGGAATATATATTTCTTAGTCTCGGGTCGGTAATTTGGAAAACACGGAATGCCGGAATGCCGGAATCCCGGAATCCCCGGAATCCCGGAATCCTCGGAATAACTACAGAAATTAAAAATTAAAAAAAAAACCATATTGGATTCTAAAAAATAAAGGAAAATCAAATAAATATTTAAAATTAATTAACGGCCCGTGGGGGGAAGGGGGGGGGGGGGGCTTTGTTCATGTTCTGGCCCCAGCCGGAGAACATAAAAAAAGTTTTTTTTAATGCAGCGACAATAAACGCCCTTCTTATTTGATATCCCGTGGCAGGAATCCTCGGAATCCTCTTAGGACGAGTTGTTTTATTGCCTAACGAAACAATAGATGAATGACCCAAACAATGTCACTATCCCTAAAAACAACAGTGGATGTGCTTTCAAAGGTCAATCAAAATAGAGGGTTCTGAAAGCTTCGTGACCGCTTGGGGCACAGTTATTATTGTTAAAAAGAGAAATTTTTGTCCACGTTTACTGTTTTTGTGTATTGTACAAATCCGTTGCCGCTGACAGCTGTGAAATAAAAAGAAAACTTGACAATCTTTTGACCAGTTTTGAGCCCACGGAACATAAGTTATTTTTAAAGCAAAATAATGAAAGGAGAGGGGGCATTTGTTCAATATTTTTATTGGATTCCGAGGATTCCTGCCACGGGATATCAAATAAGAAGGGCGTTTATTGTCACTGCATTTTAAAATTTTTTCTCCGGCAGGGGCCAGAACATGAACAAAGCCCCCCCCCCCCCCCCCTTCCCCCACGGGCCGTTAATTAATTTTAAATATTTATTTGATTTTCCTTTATTTTTGAAAATCCAATATGGATTAATTTCTGTAGTTATTCCGAGGATTCCGGGATTCCGGGGATTCCGGCATTCCGGCATTCCGGCATTCCGGCATTCTATGTTTTCCAAATTACCGTCTCGGGTCACATACCTGCATTCCGCTCTCCTCCCTCCACGCCTCCCTTTGGAAATGACAGTATGCACGGCATGTGATTATCACGTTTTCTCGGAAAATGGGAAAAACCCCTAACCTTCGGATCTGACATTCAAAATTGACTATTCAAATGCACTTCCCTTCTCCTGCGCACTCACTTTGCTGATTACGAGCTGTATTCACTTTCTTCAGCTCTGATGTTTGAGTTTTAGTGTCAGTTCCATCAATAAGCAGACCTTTATATCTGAACGGTGATCATATGACAGCTTTCCTTTATTTATTCCCTTGGAATTGCTTCAGTGTGACAGCGGGGTACCAGGTTACAGGTAGGTATTCGGTGCATGACACCTTTGATTCGGTTGTGTTTGTTTTCTTCTGTTTTAGCGGAATAGATAATAGCATAACGAAAAGGTAACTTAAAAGATGTGGGGAATCACCCAGCCTTGGTATATTTGTTATGGGCCTATGGCGTAAGTCATTTGGCTGTCACAGTGCAGTTCAATGAGTCGAAGTTATAAGTAGGGAATACTGTGGAACCCCGATAAAACGAACCCATATAAAACGTGAACCCCGTATGACGAACGATATTCAGTTTAGACCAGTAAAATGAAGTAAAATGTATGAAAAAGACCCCGATTTAACGAAACTCTGTTACAAAGAACATATTTTCCCAGTCCCCTGGCACTTTGTTATGTAAGATTTATATCGCGAATCCACTGTAGTAAAGAGCCATTACGGAATCGAACTCTCCCTATTATGATTTATAACAGACTAGAGTTACGGATCTATCTGATGGCGCAAGCCCGCAAGCCGTTTGGCTACCAAAGTGTAGTCTAAACGTAACCCCGAAAACAGACACCACAACAATGTTGGGTTCAGGCAGTTTATTCATAGTAATCCTACACTCCTACACTTACAATAATACAATATTTTTCTATAAGAACATTACAATCGATAATCATTAAGGCCCACAATACGAATAACGGAATTACAACACGGAAATCAAAAATCAAAACTGCCTATGGAAGTGGGTGGGTGGGGAAGCAAGAACTTACGAAACAGCTGTATGCTAATAAAGCGCTCCGAATAGCTCGGACAAATTATGCTATATGGCTATGAGCGTATAAAGGTGCCTTATATTCCTAGGCGGCCGTCCCTTGTGGTAACTACGCCCTTCCTACCACAAGGAAAGTTGCGGTTTGCCTGTTCCCAACAATAGTCCGTTCAAGGTCTAGATTCATATTAATGGCATTAATATTCACGTAAAAGAGGCAAGGTTTACAGCTAGGGGATATATAGTAAAGAAGAAGCTTGTTTAGAATATTCAGTATAATTCTGTTTTGTCACAGATACCAGGCATGTCCCTTACTTTAAATGATAAGTGGAGAAAAGAGGAATCAAAGCAATGCTTTAATTAAACCATGATCGAAGAATTGAGTGCAGTATATTCTCCCTCAGTCTGTTATCTGGCGTATATACAGTGTCTATACTGGACTGTGAATTCTGTGAATTGCAAAATTGTTCTGGAGAAAGAGAAAAGGTCGCACAGTTTCGGTTTCATTTCAGTAAACACGTCAGTTGGTAAGAATAGTAAAATAGCTTAAAATTATCAAGAACCTGCATTAGCACTCGGTTTACGATGTTTTAATATTTATTTTATACAAACAGGCAGGTTTTCCTTAGAATTATAATCAAACACAGTGTAATGTGAACGCGGCTCTGCTGTTTTGGAAACATGAAGCTGTAGCAAAACGCTTTCATAATTCACAAGCTATCGCCAAAGCTATGTATCGATGTATATGATGGCAGTCAAATGAAAAAGCGTAATGTAGTAACTGGCAGCCTCGCTTTGCTATCCTAAAAATGCAGAAAAAAGAATGGAAACAGCCGGCCTATTACAAAGAGGGAAGAATGCGAATTAATTCCGTGAAAACGTGATCACTTGTCAATAACGCGCTGTAAATATGAAATACGTACCGGAGAGGCGGGCTAGTGTGAATAGTGGTACTATGAAGGCGGATTGGAGGCGTTTCACTAGGTTCTAGGAAGCGAGGAAACCCGACATCGCCTTTGATAGATCGAAAATGTCCCATCTCGGACATTAGAGGTAAATTTAATCCCCCATTTCAGACCGGAAGTGAGTAGAATACACTAATCATAAGAAGACAAGTCAAGGAATATATAATTCTTAGTCTCGGCACAGGGCGCAGAGGAGCTATATTCGACCGTAATGCTGGCTAAATTCATCGCGCAAATCGATCTTGTTTTGAATTCAAAACAATGAACGTGCCTGAACAAAGCATGCTATCTAGTTACGCGTCTGGTGAAATTCTATCCGCAAGACAAAAGGCCGACAATGGTCGCCCGAAGGGCGACGTTATCGGAAAGCGAAGCTTTCCGAAACGAGGCACGAAGTGCCGAGAAGAAAAAAACTTTCTTAACTGTTAGTCGGCTGTTAGTCGGCTGCCAGTCGGCTGTTAGTTACTGGTGGTACGCCCACAGTAACTGCTGTATGCGGTTTTCGTCTTGCCGATAGAATTTCACCAGACGGGTAACCAGATAGCATAATGCTTTGTTCAGTCACGTTTATTGTTTTGAATCAACAAGATCGATTTGCATGATGAATATTTAGCCAGCATTACGGTCAAGTATGACTCCTCTGTGCCCTGTGGTCTCGGGTCACATACCTGCATTACCCTCTCTTCCCTCCACGCCTCCCTTTGGAAATGACGGTATGCACGTCATGTGACTATCACGTTTTCTCGACAAATGGATGCACTTCCCTTCTCCTGCGCACTCACTTTGCTGATTACGAGCTGTATTCACTTTCTTCAGCTCTGATGTTTGAGTTTTAGTGTCAATTCCATCAATAAGCAAACCTTCATATCTGAACGATGATCATATGACAGCTTTATTTATTCCCTCGGAAGGCCTCTGTGACAGCGGCGTACCAGGTTACAGGTAGGTATTCGGTGCAGGGCACCTTTGATTCGGTTGTGTTTGTTTTGTTCTGTTTTGGCGAAATAGATGATTGCATAACGAAAAGGTAACTTAAAAGATGTGGGGGGATCACCCAGCCTTGGTGTATTTGTTATGGGCCTATGGCGTAAGTCATTTGGTTGTCACAGTGTAGTTCAAGGAGTCGAAGTTATATGTATACTGTGGAACCCCGATAAAACGAACCCCGTATAACGAACGATATTCAGTTTAGACCAGTAAAGTGAAGTAAAAATTACCCCGATTTAAAGAGCCTCTGTTACAACGAATTTTCCCAGTCCCCTGGTACTTTGTCATGTAAGATTTATATCGCGAATCCGCTGTAGTAAAGAGCCATTACGGAATCGAACTCTCACTATTATGATTATTATTATAAGCAGTGACTGTGAAGAATGCATCATCAACAGTGTGCTATCATTTAACCATGAACAACTGAGTGTGAGACGTTCTCCCTCACAGTCTGTATGTTGGCGTCTGTGCTGGATTGTAAATTGCAAATTGTTTCTACGAAAGAAATAAGGCTGTACAGTTTCGGTTTCATTTCTTGGTGGGAAATAAGCCGGTCATCACGAAAATACAGTAAAGCTCTTGATCGGCAGCATCCGGCTGGTTTTCTCCTGTGAGTCTGAGATTAACCTAAGTGTCTAGGTATTTGGCATTTCTGATTCAGAAATGTATATACTAATCTGCTGTACTAATACATTGTTACGAAACTCTTCAACAACGCTTTTATTTAACCTTAGCTATAACTTCTCGGCTTACATTAGGTATAACAATTATCGACAGTAAAGAATCGAACTTATACAATGAAAATCGTATGAATAACAAGCCAAAAAACTAATTTTTGTGATAAGTGTAACTTCTCCGCGCAAATTCTAAGTTCTTAAAAATCTGATACTCATGCCCATAAGTCTTTAAGTTTAAAACACCCAAAATTTCGATCCAGGGAATATTATTGATTTGTTGCATTCTCGTTGCCAGAGCCTACGATCCGTTTTGTCAGCGGTGGGATCGTAGGGCTCTGGTATCAGCCATTTCACGACATCCGGTAGCGCATGTCCAATTCGTTAAGGTGCTATTGCGCCTGCTCCGTTCTCGTCCGTGGGGCTCTGGGCATGACAATTCTGACAACAACTGAGAAGTTTGAATTCCTATCGATCGAGCGTGGTGCTTTATGGATCGACTAAAAGTTGTTCGGGACCCTCTTAATCTCCTGCAATTAGCGGAAAACCTGCTTTAAAAAGAACAAACTTAAGAAGCTGCCTTTCGTGCCGTAGTTGTTCAGAAGAACGATTGTCCCTGCATTTTGCTCACGGGTTTTGGATTTGCATCTTGCCTGATTAAAGGTATAATATTATTGTATTTGCGTTATATTGAATTGTACAGTTATTTTATTACATTCATCTGGTTTCTGTTGTATGAGAATGTCAACTGTGTACTTATCGTTTCGCCATCGCTAAACGCTATACTGTATTACGTTTTACCCCATCGAAAATTTCCAGAAGCATTTGGCACCCAAGTTTTTAAACATCGACATCAAGAGGTCATTACAAAAGTTGATGAGACAAGCTTTAGTTTTGTAGAAAATGCTGTAGCGAGGAAAGAATCGCTGGCATTTAGCGACAATCTCAACACTTTGAATTTAAAATTTGGTCGCTTAATCTGCCCTAAGCCGCATTCTTTGCATGGAAATTGATCAAGTTAATATATCAATTAATGGGGCAATTAATGCCCTGATTTATTAACCTATGAGAGCGATGCTAAAATTCGGCCTGATCGCAGGTTATGATTTATTCAATCGGAAAATAAAACGTTATGCGTGGAAGCCAAAAAATTTTTACGTTATTGCGCATACAGTTTAAATCGGCCAATCCAAAAAAAATAATTTTTGGCCATTACCAGAGCTACAAGAGACTTAATTTAAAAAAAGTCGCGTAGCTCTGGGGACGAGAATGGATTTGTTGGTAAACCAAGTCGCAAAATAAAAGGTGTGGTGGCCATTATGTTTCGTCCAAAATGAAAAGACTTGGTTTTGAGACTGTTTAAAGTCGATTAAGCCAGTCATTACGGTAAACAATACAAAAACAGTGCCACAATTGACAGGGATCTAATTTCCTGAAAGGCATTTAAAGCAGCACATGAGGATTATTCGCCGACAACCTGTCGGCAGTAAACCAATTTAGAAACCCAGATATTCAATAGCAGAAACCCCGGGGGGGGGGGGCACTCAACAAATTTGTGTTACCCTTTTGTATACCATTTTTGACAGAAAAGGTACCCCTTTCGTATACTTTCCATTGAAAAATGGTATCCCTTTTCTAACCCCTTGGAAGGAAGTCTTCTTGTCGTTTTCATGTAGCGTTTAATAAATTAAAATGATACAGACATAAGGTGCGTCTACTCGAAATATTTTAATTAAAGGCCCTTTTAAATACCTAAATGACAGATTTCCCTACCCTTTCATATACCTCAGCTCGTGAAATCCCTACCCTTTTATATTCCTGAAGCCTGAAAAAGGTTCCCCTTTCGGGCGAAGCCTCCACGTATAGCCTATTATAGGGAGTACTCCCCACTGGGGCAGAAACTGAGGATTATAACTATTTATCAGTCACTTTGGCCTTTCAGAGACAAAATAGCTTCATAATCAATTGTCATAATTTAAAGCGAAAACTGAGTTAATTAAGAATACAAAATTAAAAAATCTGAGTAGTATAATCGCTCTAAATTTATTTAAGAGTGCTTTCCATGTCAGAACCGTCTGGCCATTTTGTAAATGGTACTCGTCAGTTTATAAGAACTGGTTCTCGCCGATATGGCCAAATTGGCCTTCCTCTTATAGTGAAGCACAATTGCTAAGCAAATTTGGTAACCTATCAAGCCAAGAAATTTCGATAGTGACGTAATGGTCACGTAACCGTCCGTCTGTCCGCTCCACAGGGTCACCAATATGAGGTGGCACACACTTGTGATAACCCTGTGCTGTATCCCGCGTTTTTGTCACGAAATCGCACGGTGACCCGCCTTTTAGCAAAGAAAACAAAAGTTAACAACAATTTTATTAATGGAAAGAAAAAGTTCAAAAGAACAAAGTGCAAAAGATTACTCAGTTGTTTTTTGGTGGAAGGTGAAAAGTTCAAGTTGCGATTTGCCTTCGAGGACTTCATCTTTGTTGTCGGTTTTGCCGGCCGCGAACTCGGTTGGCACAACGCTTGAGTTCACAGCATTTGGCAGCGGTCCTGACGCCAAACCTAGCAGAGCTAGTGCCTAAATTCTGGGTTTTCTGTCCACAACCATAGTTTTTGCGGCGGTCCGAACACATTTTCCCACGAAAAACGCCTGTGTTTTTCATAACACAGGAACTTCCACAACTCGCATGACATCGAATCGAGTCGAAGTACATCGCTTGAATTCGCAGCATTTGGCAATGGTCCGGACGTCAAACATAGCAGAGCTTGTTCCTTCCGATATTTTCTGTCTACAACCATGGTTTTTGCTGCAGTCCGAACGTGCCCCTAGAGGAAACCATACAGATACTTGCTGATAAAGCTTAAATAATAATAATAATAATAATAATAATAATAATAATAATAATAATAATAATAATAATAATAACAGTTTCTATACACGCATTTCGCAGAGCCTCAATGCGTTTACAAGATAAAAATATTAAAACCTAAATTACAACCTTAAAAAAAAAGTCGATAAAACCAAATCTTAATTTGACGACGTAGCAGAAGTTGTCCAGTGGTTAGTGCGATCCCTTTGCGTTCTGGCTTGGCGGTTCGAATCTCAGAGGAAGGAGAGTTTTTTTCCCTTTTTTTATCATTACTTTAAAAATGAATAAGTTTCAGCTATTAAAAAAAGTGGAGCTCCGCTTTTAGGCTTGGCTAAATCTATATATTAGTAGGACCATCATATCCAGTTCTCACGCTCCGGCGCGCAACACGGGAAGCGCGTGGAATTTTGTTTTTTTGGGTGCAACTGATGACCTGAAAACCTTTTTTCAATTTGCAAAATAGCAGCCATTTCTGAAAATTACAGTAAAATTGTTTTTATTAAAAATTCAACCACTTATTGCTATAAAATCAAGAAGAGAGAAATAAAAAAGAGAAAGGAGATAAAAGAGAACAAGAATTGATCATGACTGAATGGAATAGGCGCCAAGGGGCCAAAACCTTGCAAAGTGTTGCAGCGTTTCTCTGCAAAGCTGAATGAATTAATGAAACTGCTCCGAAGTGAACGGAGGGCTACCGAGTACGAGCACAAGTTTTGGAAAAAATCTTCCAATTATCGTCTCTGAAATGTGGTACGTGTTTGATTGTTCCTGAAAAATTTGTTGTAATCATCGCTCAAAGCAGATTGAAACAGATTGAAGTTGCACGATCTCATGGTTGTAGCTGTGGGAGTGGACAAGTTTGTAATCCGTTCCCACAACGGAGCCATCATGTGCTTGTCTGATTGCACTGGAGACAAATTAAACTTCAACGGTAATTTCTATGCAGCTCAGAAACAATGTTACTGAAGTGAGAAACATTAGAATTCACCATCTTGCTTGTTTAACGTAGACCACAAAACGCAGTTGTTTTCAGTTTAGAGGCCACGGACGGAATGTAAAAAACAACACTCAAACAATCGAAAACAACTCAAAACAACTGGGAAAGCAATTCAACTTATTTTACATGGTATTCGATTTGAATTTGAGCATTTGGACCTGTTGAAACACAGAGCTATGACATTAGTGCAGGTGAACCAATGTCAATCAATTTTGTGTGTACCTATACACAAAAGAATGTCGCCCTTTCTGGTAAATTGTCAAGCACTTTTTTTTTAAAGATTGCTGAACATGATTTTGGTACTAACTCATCATAAATGTGTGACAATTTTGATGAACTGCTTCTCTCCCATTTTGCTGTCATTTTTCTAAGTGCCCTATAGCAATTTGCTTTTGGGGCTCTATGTGAGGCCTTCCGGGTAAATTACCATTTTCGAAAGTCCTAACTCAGAGCTACTGGCAAAGCATCTCAAATGTCGAGGTGGCCATGCAAAAATGGCTTCTGAACGCGTCGAAATATCTGCAGATTTTGGCAAATTGTGCCAACAGAAAATACAAGAACATGAAATTAAAGCAAATTCGTCTTCAAAGACTTGAAAAAAACTCTTCTTCCTCTGAAAACAGAAAGTCTGCAAGAAAAGTCAGCGAAGTTTTGCGAACTGAATCTGCCATATTGTTAACAACACGTAAGGCCCACGCAAATGATCACGCGAACCGGCCTTTATCTTTAGAGGAATGAGAATCAGTTCTCCCTGACCGGCCAGTTCTGACAAATGGAAAGCCCTCTTATAGTGATGCTTCATAAAGTGTTTCATTCTGTGGTTTAACTTTGGTAGGTTTAATAACAGAAATACAGTTCCTGTAACACCTTTGCCTAAATGACGTGGCGGCAAAGCAAAAGTGAGAGTAGGACAAGGATTTCTATCAAACGGTTTCGAGGCGGAAATGATTTCTGATTTCGGCTGTATTCATACATAGTAGATTATTTAAGCAAAAATTATGACAGGGCTAACAAGTATAAAAACATAATTGAAATGTTGTTTAATTTTCATTCTTTTAAAATAATCAAAACGTAAAATTATTTGATCCACAGTAGCTTAAAATCAGAAACTCCCAGCATCCATGGCGAGGAGTCCAGTCAAAGCTCTAAGTGAACGTGACGTCACACCAGCTGCTGAGGAAACACTGGATTTTGATGACGTCACATTAAGAGGTGAGAAGAAACATGTTTGTTACTTTCCACTGGTTGTTGATACTCTATCAAATGTTATATGCTTGTGGCTGTCAATAAACATTGTTCATTCCACTGTCAAGCTACCAGGGGTGGGGCAGAACACTTCTCAAATTTTTGTATACCCATGTTCCAACGATATATGACGTCACTTCCGGTTGCAAAAAGCGCTGAACTGGTTGATCAGCGAAGGTTCAAGATGGACGCTTGGTGCCACTTAATTTCTTCATTATTTTCACCAACAGTGAACCATGATGTTGTATGTTGTGTATTAACGATGTTGCAGAGGTATTTTGCCAGCTATTTTAGCCAATATTTTGGCAAAACAAATATGCTGAGTATCATTTTGACGATAAATGACACACACTTTTTCGCACTTTCAAAACGAGTGGCGTCCAAGATTTTGGCTCTTGTGGTTTCTGATTCACTGAAGGCATTAATTAAAAAAGCCTATCCTGAGTGGAATATAATGGAGAAAACGCTTGAAGTCACAGTTTGTAGTGTTAACATCGAGAAGGTTATTAACACTCGACGTGAAGTGCTGCCAAGTGCTACATAATTACACATCCGTGGCATGCTGCTACAAGGTTGGTATTCGATTTCTTTATCTTCCTTTAAAGATTTATATTGCTATATACAAAAAAGCCTTTATGCCAAAAAGAAAAATGGATTAATTGCATATTGCCGGTTTCCCCGGGGAAATTAGGCAACTTTGTGCTGTGTAGGTTTTTTTTTTCAAGCTTAACAATTAGTGGCAACTGTGCCCTGTATTCTAATTTTGTGGCAAAGAGGGTAGCGCTGTGGAGTAATCTTAAATCTTTATTAATATTATCGTTTGGTAAATGTTTAGTGTTTTGATAACCGAAAGCTAGTTTCTCAATTACACACACACAATTACACACATGAGGAAAAAGAGACCTAACTACCTCACACCGAGGCATTTTGCTCAGCAATTACCTCTCGTGTGTAACAAAGCTCTTATAACAATTTCCCCTCAATGTCATGAAGAAAATATCCAACATCTTTTAACAAACGGTATGCTGAGGCATAATAGTGTGGCTTCAAATTGCAGGAGGGGAACCCTGATGTAACGAACCGCTATACAACTAATTAAGACCCCGGTATAACAAAGGATATTTTTCAGCCCAGTAATATTCGTCGCACGATTTTACGTTTTCACGACAATTTGATTGTCAATCACAACACATTGTATCATCCCATCACCATTGATACCATCACGAAAAAAAATAAGATGCTTATCGCAATAAACTCTTGGTTATGTGAGCTACTAGTTTGTGGGTATGAGGTCAAGTGGCTGATTTCTGTTGAATTTACAATAGTGAGACAAAGCACGATATACAATAAAACTGTCACATACAAGTGCCAGAATTAGAATGTATACCGTCATATACCTTCAATACTAAAACGTAGAGACAAATTGGTAGATACCCTTGTAGAACCAGACACTATGTACAAGTTATGTAAATGTTATGTCATGGTACTATGCAAAAGGTATGTCATAAGTATTTAAAAACTATGCTCAGTGCCATACAATGGTATTATTTAAACTCTGTGTAATTTATATGCCCCTTCTATTTTTTTTTATAAGAAATGCTATGTTTTTGCTAGTCAAATGGAACCTTCAAAAACTATGTACATGTAATTGTAAAGAGATCAATGTCAAAGAGATGACATAGCTTTTAAATAGTATCTGCATATGTTTGAAATAGTTTTAACATAGCTTTTAGATAAAGCTTCCCAAAGCCAAAATGGGTTCCTTCTGTGAGTACCGGAGAACGAATGACGCAAAACAAAAGAAACAAAAGACAGAAAACAATTCAACTCCAAAATAGAACCAAATTACAATGTCTCACATGCAAAAGAAGGACAATGTGCTCCGGTACCTGAAGAAAGACCCCCAAAATGCAGCTTGGCAGTGATTGGATAGCATTGACATAGTGATAACATACAATATAAATAGCCTTTAAATAGGAATGAGATAGATAATCAATAGCTTTCAAATAGAGAAGGCATGTGACAAAAATAGTTTTTAAATAAGGTTTAGATAGATTTTACATAGCATTGGAATCGAAAAAATATATGGTATAAATAGCATTTAAATAGCTTTGAAATATTGATAGTATATCCCATTGCATAGAATTTACATAGCAGAAACATGGTGTTGACTGATCCATCCAAACAGAATTAACCAGTTTACATATCAAAACAAGAACAACAGATTAGTTTAAAATGTTTTTAATAATAAACTTTTCCTCTTACAGCTCTCAATACTTGAAATAATCCATATATGAAGCAAAAAAGTATAAATACTAAGCAACAACGCCTGATACCAAAATCAGCAGTACAAATTACAGTTACTGCAGAAACTTTCAATTTTCAGAGGTTGTCTCTTCGGCTTTCCTCTCTCCCCTTTAAAGAAAACAGTAATATATATTCTTAATATTGATGGGTTCATTTTTAATCTGTGATGTTAATGCAACTCCGAGTGTACTATTTGTTATAAAATGAACAACATGATCTTAACTATAAAACAAAAGAGCACTCAAAAGACTAAAAATGTATTTTTTTCTTTGAGAAGCATCCAAGATAAGATAATGAGAACATAGTTTTGACTTAATTTAGTTGCTCCCGGTTCCATCCTTCCTCCATTCATAATTGTTAGCTTTGAAGTTGATCTCACTTCAAGTTCTTCTCTTCCTAGCGCTACACCATTCTTTGTACTCCAAGAAATCAATGCATATATCTAAATAAGAGGAAGAGTCTGTCAAATCGAGGATCCTTTGGTTCAAACGCACATGAAAACCTGTTGTAGTTTCAAGTTTTTCTTCGGTTTGAAGTTCCAAAACAACCTTTAAATAAATCTTAACTAAGCGCAAGCTTATAATAAGCAAAATTCACTTTCTTACCTTTTAAAAGTGTCAAAGATGAATGAATGAATGAATGAAAAGCTAATGAAAGCATCCACTGGAACGTGCTTTAAAAGAATTAGCCTTTACCTTGGTGTAAGAACCTGTGAAACTCACGAATGACATAAAACAAAGGAAACAAAAACATTTTAAACAATACCGTACAGCAAAACAAAAGCTAACAAACAAAGAAAATCTTGTCAGGTTCTTACACCGAGGTAAACCCAAGAATTAAGATAAAGTGAAGTTTCCACCGAAAACAAGCAAGATAGTGAAGCGACGCTTAAACTCGCAGAGACGCTGTGCAATATCACACATCGATTGCATTGCATTTTCATTTGAGGAGGCACGATTTCCATTGGACAGCAAAATATCACACCTAAGAAATCTGGTTTGATTTTTACCGCACTGTCATTTTGAGAAAGCCAACTGTCGCGAAAGCCGCCAAAGTTGCTGCTTAGTGCTAGGTAACCAAGCAAAGTTTGCATTTGTAACCAGGCTCTTGTGAAACAAAAGATGGCGGCCGATGTGGCGTTCAAATTGACTGAAGTGTAGTGCACATCGTAGTGCACAAATCCCAAAAGTTAAAGTAAAATGTCCACGCCAAGATATCTAGATGGAGTAGACGTTGGCTGTACGATTCAACAGTAGAAGTGCCAAAAACAACAAGATGGCGACGTAAAATTGATTCCAGTAGCCCGAGGGTCCCCTATACTTTTTACGTGAAGCGTGATTGGGGCTATTTGTTTTCTCGTGAAACGTGATTTTAGGTTTCATTTATTCGTGATTCGTGAATTCCCAATTTTGAAATCTTTTCACGTGCACGTGATTGCAATTTTTGACTTATACGTGACCCGGGAACGAAGAGTTGAATTAAACGTGATTCGTGAATGATCGTGTTTTGCGTGAATTAATTTCTAGTTATTTTAGTGTTCTGGTGAATGTACCTCTTTGTTTTCAGCGCTTTGCACTTTGAACTGATAAGACATTACGTCACCTTGTGTCGCGTGTATGATCTTTGACAGACAACGCTTTTAAATGGGTTCTGAACAGATGAGATAAGAGGTCATACACATGAGGATGTTACGTCACCTTTACTGGTACCGATGATCTATGCCAGACACCGTTAACGCTATTATATGCCTTTTAACCTTTTGTTACGAGAAAAAAAATGACAATTTCCGCTGGGATCAATTTCTGCGGTTTTACACCATTTATCATTTATCAGCTGTGAATTGCATCAGGTCTATGACTACCCACGTGCTCTCCAGTGTGATTCAAGATATTCAAGGCCATTCAAGACCACTTTCAAAGGGATTTTCAAAGCACAATAAGAGACTCTCAAGAATCATTCAAGCGGCTATATTAAGTTTATACGTAGTGTGAAGGTAAGTTTGGTTTTTCATGTTTGTTCCATTCAAGCGTAAGCCGCTTAGTCAGTAAGGATCCAGATATTTTCTTGAAAGGAATATTTCATATCTTGGCTGTCGCGACATGCCATGAACATCATGAACCGGCAGTTTCAAATTTGTGTAAAACGTGCCTGGGATGACGGAGAAAAACTTGGCTTGAGGGACCCAAGTCCATATAACCTGACAGTTTCGTAATTTTGTGTCTTGAAATTCTGCGAAAAAAAAGCTGTCTAGCACGAAAATATAAGAAAATAGATATGTTGTTTTCAATTTCCCCCGTCATATTTATTTTTAGTGTTAACGTTGGGCGCAATCCTAATGCGTCGATCCTAAAGAAGAAAAAATACACTTTTTTTTCATAATTTTATCCAATTTCTTGCAACAAATTATTGTCAAAAACCGTCAACAGATTGTTGCGTGATGAAGCTTCAAGTAAGAAAACATTCAATAAACAATAATGACTAATTATCATACAATTATAATTATTAATTTTAAGCGATCCTATATCTTATTTATACTTTATGGAATTAGTTGCCTCTTTTTTAAAGGACGTAGGACACAATACTGTTTTCTCTTAATAATTACTTTGTTTTACCTTAAAGGAAAGATGGTTGTAAATGTATTGCTGTGGGGATACCTCAAGGGCCAAAATGAGCCCATACACAAAGAAAAGTCGAAGTTGGCCATACCGCCCAACTTACTTAGCACCTTTAGTGAGGTAACGGTTTGTTTTATTATTTTGAGAAATTGCTAAAAATGTAAGTTCAATTAACCTGGTTTCTTTTATGTTGCCTTACAAGCTACCCAAATATTTGACGAAAGCTATGAACTTAAATGAGTTCGCCAGATCAAAGGGCCTGGGTTCGTTTGAGTTGTCACTTGGGGTGATGGATAAACGAACGCAGCGAGCTGAAGTCTGTACCGTACGTACCCAAGAGCAGTGGGATATATGGGCAAAGGACATCGATAATCAGCAAAATGTCTGGCTACAAGGTATGTTGTAAACATCATTTTGTGCATAAACTACCAGGACTACATTCACTACATCTACCAGTTCTAGGATCAGTTGGAAGAATTTTCTGGTTAATGCTTTTATTTGCCACTCTATACAATCCCGTCCCATTTAGATTTATAATGATTCCTTGCCACAACGAAAAGCCCTGTTGTTCAGCACAGTTGTATGTCTTAGTCCTCGTTATTATCCATGCTTCCTCATTTTCAATAAAAAGATAATTTTTATTATCCTTTCCATAGTGACACTTCTTCAAAAAGATATTGTGTGGGGCAGAGGGAACAAGGTCGTAGCTGTTGTGGCCGATTCCTCTTCCTCTAGCAATTCGGCGTCTCCAAAAGATCCAAAAGGGAAGGGAAGACCACGAAAAGTATCATCAGAGGAAGACAGGCTCCTTATAGCTGCGCTGCGTAGTGGCAAGGCGGTTGAGCGAAATGAACGCCAATCAAATGAACTGGAACACTTAAAAGCTGGTGCGTCTATTAAATTAAACTTAAAAACCCCTGCATGACTACCGTTTGAGTCTATTTTTGCTCTCAACCTAAGTCGACATGTTTATGTCTATTTTTTATTTGTTCAGAATTGCAGAAATATGGTAACGCTTACGACGTGACTGAAATTAGTGCTCGGTGTGGTTTATGCAAAAGTTCTGTTTCCTTACCTGCTGACCACCAAGTTAAAGGGAAAGTCACCTACTTCAAGTCAAGTACGTAAATCAGATACAGCTCTATTATATTGCTAAGTGCATGAGTACTTTTGACCCACTATTGCATATACATTGACAAATAAAATAGAATTACTCTTAGTGAGTTCATTACGGTACAATTGTAAACGGATGTTCTTCAATTAAATACAGTCATCGGTTCGTTTGACTCAGTGTGTTCTGCATCAGATGAAATCCTGTTTGTGAGCAGCAATGCTGAAAGAAAGATTTACCAGATTTTGATTGAAATGGATGGCGTTGGTCTTGTTGGCAGTGTTGCTCAGCTGTTTGCCTATCCTGACAATGCAGCCAAAGTGACCAGCATGGCTACTTCCAATGGGAACCTCTACTTTTCATCAGAGGGAGCACAAGGAGGCCTTTTCCAAGTAAACCCCGATTCCAGGGTGGTCACTTGTGTGATCAGAGCCTCATCGCATTGCGAAGTGCATGGAATTGCTCCTTTCAAGCAGGGATAGCCTTTTCTGACCCCACGACACATCAAGTGAAGCACTTAGTACAGCGGTTCTGCGGGTGTTACCATTATAGCAGGGAATGGCAAAGAGGGAACGGGAAAAGGGAATGCAAAATTTGCTAGCTTCATGCAGCCATCTGGTCTTTGTTCAGAGTTGGATTGCAACTTATTTCTTTGCGATTCCCAACTTGGAGAAGTTTCACTCATCACCGCATTGCAGGGCACAGGTGAATTCCTTAAATCAATTGGAAAGATGTACCGATCTTTCGGTATCCACAAGAAATACAGTTCCTTGATACCTCTGCAGGCTGACCAGTATGAAGCAAATCTCAAGTCTGTTGCTGACTACGTCAAGTGCACAGTTGATGAAGTCAAGGAGATTACTCGGAAGAACACAACGAATGGCCCAGAGGGAACCGTATCATCTAAGACAGCTTCATCTGTTCAAATGGTCGCGGATGGTGTCCAGAAATTGAATAATTACATTCAACTGTTGAATAGAGATTTCAGCGTAGATTTGGAAAGCTGTATGACCGGGCAAGTTGAATCTCTTCATTCTACCCATCATCACAAGCATGAAGCAGGTGCTCATGTCATTGATTATGCCAGAGGATTTGGAAATACAGTGAAAGAAGGCCTCAAAAGGACAACTCGGTGGGCTGCCCATTATTTCACCAACAAGAGGTCCTACTATCCTGTGCCATCCAATTCAGTTAAGTTCTGGGACATCCCATTTCTGCCACCTTTACCAACTGTTCAGATGAACGACGAGAACCAGGAATACATGAGGGAATGGGCGCGCGATAACGGGAAAAGTGTACGTCAGAGGACTGTTCGACAGGAAACCACCAAGTACAAGGCCGGCACTCTTCCCCTTAACATGTACGAACGCAGGCAACCAATCGGAGAAAAACTACAATTTGGCACCCCTTCTGCTGATGACTTAAATGTAAACCAGTTAGGTGAAACCTCTGCTGTGGAAGCTAACCTGGATGAAAACCAGTTGGATGAATACAGTGATGGAACCGATTCAAGTGATGTGGAGGTCAACATCGACGAAGAAATTGAGAACTTGTCCTTCTTGAAAACTACTCGTTCTGGGCGAAGCATCACCATTAACAGGAGCCTTTTCTAATCAAAAGTTTATACTTATCGAAGCAAAAACAGTCACTTGTTGTTTGATCATGGTTAGCCTGGTTGTATCACCATACATTTCAACATTTGGCAAACACCAGGTCGTCACAAGCCTTGTGGTTCACAACCATCGGAGCTTAACCCGGTTCCTGTAGTATGAAACAACTAGGATGATTGCCTATCCGTCGCTGGGACTATTCCCCAACTTTTTATTCGCCAGCATCCTTTCATACACCTGGGTGGAGAGAAACAGTGTGGAGCAAGTTCTTGTCTAAGTCATGGAACGACGAACCGCAGAAAACAGACTCTAATTACTGATATCTCGTAGCAAAGATATGCGTGAAAGGACAGAGGAGGCCTGTCAGACGTGTTAAATTGACATAAAAAAACTCGAAGAGTCAATTTCAGAGCATAAACAGTCTAATAAGGTTAGAGAATGTGAACATATTAATCCGTGAATTTGTTTTTTTATTTTTACGTGAAACGTGATGGCCTAGATTTTTGCGTGAACGTGAAAGAATGTTGGCTATTATTCGTGACGCGTGAATGGGCTCATTATTTTTACGTGATTGAAATTTTGAAATTGGTATAGGGGACCCTCTAGCCCCACACGTGAAGACGAAGTTGTTGACATTCGTGGGGAGTTTTCATCCGAGGTGTTTGTAGACTCATCCCTAGTGGACTTGGGAAACAACACTTCACCATTTAAGAAGCAAAAACTTTTAGACGAATGTCTGTCTAATGAAATGAACAAAACTCAATCATCTTTCAACGATGGTTCGCAAACTACAGCTGGTGGCCACGATGCATCCTGCAGGCAGAAGATTGGTCATGAATTTGAAATGACTAATGACTAGTATGTAGTCATCAGAAATTTTGCAGCTGTGATCTGCCCTGTGAGTACTTTGCAGTAGTAGAAGTTTCAGAGAGAGACGATGAGCAGCTGCCCAAGTACAGGGACAGGACAGTGGTTAACCACATTACAAGGGTGAAGACATCAAACAGGTACCTTCTTTTGCATCAGATGTTTTCTTATGTATCACCACCACTTGCAGTGACTATGTATTTTGTGTTAATAGCAAGCACCCCATTAATTGGGCACCTGATTTTCCGTTTGATTGTCAGAGCATTACAGTTTATAGCTTCATATGTTTATTTAACAACTTTCTGTGTTCTCTCTTTTAGACTCATGGCTGTCCCTGTGGTAAACATTATGAGAAATTTTCTCAGAGTGGATGTGTGATCTGGATATTACATTTGTCTGCTACCAAATCCTTATGAAAAAGACTGACCAGTGTCACTGTCCTGTAAATATTATCACATTAGTTATCATTACGAGCTCCATGGTATGATGTCTGTAACAGTAGTGTTAGCAATTTATTAGCATGAGACTTAGTAGAAACATTAATTTATCCAAATACAAACATGCTTGGAGGCTTGTGACTACTGTTGCAAATAATAAAACCTATTTAATACTGTATTCACAAATTGTGTGGAAATGCAATATCCTCTCGCACAAATCTGATTTCAAGAAAATCCTGTGACAAGGTCTCAAAGAACCATATATACCAAAGGGTATTACTTAAAAGAATCCTGCACATGCGTCTGTCACTTTTGACTAGGGAGCTTCAATGCATAAACTAGATCATTTGATTTGGCAAAGGATAACTATTTGAAAGTTTCTAAAAGTTGTTGCATCCCATTTCGGACTCTTAATCGGTCATCACCTTTTTCAGACCCCCCATGTCCATTTATTAGATTTTGGGTGGCCACTTAATAGGGGTAAAGAAAATAGAAAACCCTCATCGGGATGTCCAAAAAGGTGGCAGAAGCCACTTTATAGAGGTTTTATTTACAGTATTTTACTAACAATAATTTGGGGACTTTGATAACTGGTGGCTTAATAGAGGGTGGCCACTTAATTGAAGTTTGGCTGTATTTTTATTTGTAAAAAATGCTGTATTGTTGAGTGCACACTGATATTTTAACTTCACGGTGCTATTTAATAGCTAAGTGGGATGGTCACATAGTAAATACATAGGATACATTGATTGTTTATGTCCACAACATAGGAAATAAATAGCATTATGTTAAAGCTATGTCACCTTTTACCTTCATTCCATGAATGAAGCCACACAAAAACTTTGTCTTTTGAGACAAATTCTTCACTGTGTGTACAGAATCTGGCTGCGTGGCATGCTCACGACTTCACAGCTTGGAGTTCAAGATGGTACCTGGTAGTGTTTTCAGTGGAGTTAAGAGAGAGAAAATACTTCTAGTATTGTTACACCAGCAAAGTCGTGGGTGACAGCATTATGGCATTTCTTAACATCCCCACTTACTTAATGTAGTTACCTGAAAGAACGCCACCCTTGAATTAGTGCTGCATCATCCCAGCAACAATGTGGCACTATTGATTTTTATTTGCTTTTTGACATTGTTAAAAAATGCTGAAATGCTAATATATGGCTTGTTATTGCTGTCGTTGTTACTTATTGGGATCTGGTAGGGCTATGTTATTGATGTCGTTTTTGAACATAGTACTAGACTGTGCAGGTGTTCAAAGATAGGAAGTAAGTGCCACCCTGAAATGAGCAAGGCACACAACTTTCAAACAGTTTAATAAGTGCTGTGGAATATGGTACTGTTTTTTTTAGATTTCTGTCACTGCCAGATGTCTTCTGTCCCTGTTTTTGAAATCTGGTGAAAGACAGCTTGAATTGGCTTTGGCTGTTATAATTCTAGAAGTTTTTCTACTGTGTTAGAAAGTGATTACTTCACTGACATCACTACCAGATGCTTTTTTGAACACCAACCTTTGAAGTCAAGTGAGCAACCTCATTGATAAATCTGGCTCAACAGGTTTCTCACAACTACCACATGCAGTGAGGAATTTGCCTCAGGGTGCAAAATTGTGATGAAAACTGTTGCCTACAAGCTGAAATGGCTGAGATAAATGCCTGGCAAAGCATTTTGTTCAGCTTATCCTCAGTTATGTGGACAAAATTTATTCATTGTGGCCTAGGGTCAACTTAAATTGTTGACATTTGCCAACTGCTGATAAATACTGTTAAACAGAGAATAGTTTATATTTATTTAGTACTTTCTTTGTATTCAGTAATGTGTGTGTTGTGGGTGTGTTGTATGGGTATTATTTATGTAAAGTTGTAATATGACAAAAAATTAAGAAATAACTTGGTGATAAGCAGTGATTTTTGTACCATCAGGATTAACTAATATACACTTGATTTTTTACCACCCCTGACATAATAATTGCCCTGAAGGGCATGAGGAGTTAATATGTGATAAATGCTTATATTTGGGAATAAAGTGTAGTGACTTTGTGAAGACTTTTCATATGTTCTGCAATGTTATAAATATCTTCCACTTGACAGTGCCCTCAGATGTCTGTTTTGATTGCCTTGTAAAATTCGTTAATATGAGTTTTTGGAGAACTGTCGACTAGCGAACAAGCACATGAAATGAATTGACCTCAAAGGCCGAACTGTAAAACACAGAAGGCCCCTGCGACAACCCCCCAGCCACCCCGCAAGCCCGCCACATGGAGGACCGCTGACCAGCATTGTTTCGAGTTTAACTTAGTCTAAATTACAACCAAACATTGTTATTTTACTTCTGAGTTTTGTTTTGACTCCCAGTTATTTATAGACCCAATTTATGTCTCCTCATGAGATGCAAGGATTTGGGATTCCAATGCTTCTTATTAATAAATACTACTACGTGTAAGTCTTATATATAGGTATTTCAACTCCACTACACAGCAGATACGTGCGATACTTCGTCTATAATGAAGTACGGTACCCACAATGCACTACAACAATAGTGCCTAGCCCCTGCCCTTCTGTTTCCGTGCCGTTGAAATATTAATTTCTGTCTAATTCGTTGCCTACGTTACTCAAATGCCAGAAATTGCATAATGCGTGTCTGATACTGCATGAATTCTTTGGTCTTTATTTGAAAAGGCGTGACTCAAACAAGGTGCATTATTTGTTCTTTGGGTATTGTCTGTTTTCTTTACATTGCTGTTGTCTTGGAAATATGAAATCAGATGCCAAAAAAAAAACAATGGTACATGTATTGACATTATCAGGCTCCTTATACACTTCAGATACTTTGGGACTTTTAATTGCTCATGGAAACAGTTATTTTGGACGTTCCTGCAACTTGCTGTATGTTTTATCTATAAATGTACAGTAAGTGTACTTGTCAGGTCTCTTCACATGAAGGAAAAAAGCCTGCACAAACCCTTAGCAAAGTTAATGCGTTTAAATTTATTTACATTAATTGAAGGTACATACAGTATTATCTGTACATATTACACATGCCCTGTATGTGTTTGGTCAAAAATTGTCTTCGGTTTGAAAATTTTAGTTTTTGTTTTCCTTTGTCTCAGATTATGGAAAATGGATCTAAGACAAAGGAAAATACAAAATACATTAGTTTGTAAATTTTCAAATCAAAGGAAAATTTTAACCGTAAGATATATTTTATTATTCAATAACTGAAGATAATGCTTGCGCTGTGATTGGTCAATACCTATTGATTATTATACCAGTAAACTACATGGAAAATATAGTTATTATATAAAAGCAATATACCACACATTTCTATGGTTTATTGGCTCAATAAACCACTTAGGTTGTTGGAATAACACTCGAAAAGCTTGTAAATCATTCGCCTTCGGCTTGTGATTTACAATCTCTTCTCGTGTTCTTCCAACATCCCGCGTGGTTTATTGAGCAAATAAACTATAGAAATGTGCGATATGTTGCTTAAATAAAAAGCAGATAAAAAGAGTGAATGTTGAGCAGCAACACTAATTTTGTTGGCTATTCTGCCTTCTTCAATCTGGTAATATACATCTTAATTTCAGATTTGTATTGAGCACATTACTTTGTGAACTTTCTGCTGGTTTGAAGTACATTTTGTAAAAAAGTAATTTGTTGGGAGACTACTTCCTGTTGTTTAACTTTAAGATTATAAAAAATATCATTAAATTTCCTTTGACAGTATTTGCTTTGTTCCAAAAATATTGGCAAGTAGTATTAATGTGAACCTAAAACCGTTGGCTCAGAAATATTTTCCAAATGCTAATTTTGTTTATTATAAATTAAACAGTACTGTGATAGTCATTAATGTCCAAGTCTAGTAATATTGAAATGAACAGGGCTGTCACTAATGGTGGTGTAAATGGTGGGTAATAGGTGGCTAAAATGTGAAAAGTGGTCAGAGATTTGACATTTTCTTGTGTTGTCAACATGCACGTACATGTATCTTGTTTCTACCACAGTCAGTAGCTGGAACTCACATGTCTAGCTAATAGCCAGGCCAAATCCCAAATCCCTCGCCATTAATGACAGCCCTGAATAAAGGTTTAAAACTAATGACTACAGCGTACTTTTCCATTTTAATTGACAGGTTTCAACAAATCATGAAGAATACAGAGACATGAAAGACATGAAGTATGTTTTCAACATG
The DNA here is from genome assembly GCA_964030785.1 of Siderastrea siderea. Lineage (NCBI taxonomy): Eukaryota > Metazoa > Cnidaria > Anthozoa > Scleractinia > Rhizangiidae > Siderastrea > Siderastrea siderea. The sequence goes on along the minus strand of OZ034967.1, from coordinate 74,061,739 downwards.
CAGCTTTGGACTGTTCATTTTCATATTATTTGTGAGCCACCAAAATTTTGTTGTTGAGACTGAGTAGGTGAATGGCATCTTTGATTGCAATGTTTATTTTGACACAGCATGAAAGTTATAGTGTAGTGTTGACTGTTCACAGACTGTTCATCAGTGGTGAATGTTACTTTAGCTAGGCAATGTACAGACTAAGATAATGACATCTGTTGGTTGCCATTTCTGTTGCTTTGCACCCTCTGTACTTTGGGAGCAGTGGCTGTTCTCTGTACCTGGATAATTATAAGGGACAGGTCATTAAATACAAAGAACTGGTAGCTGGAGGAGAAAGTTGGATTCCTGAAAAAGGAAATAGCAAATTGTGGGGAAAATTCCAATAGGCTATACAGCTAGGCATCTCTTACAGGATTAAGGCCTTTCTGATTTTTATGACATCAACTGACAACAATAATACATTTGGTATTAAAACTAATGGACCATAGTAAACAATTACAACTACATTTGTAAACAAAATAATGTCAATATAAAGGTAGGTTTATGGTACCAGAAAATACAATGACATTATTGACGTTTTATATTTATAACTTACTATAGAAAGGTTAAGACAGAAATCTCCGTATAACTTTGCATAGAGCAGTCCTAGGATAAGTGAAATGATCTATACATTGTATTGTTTACAACTTATCATAAATACTGTAGACTACAACTACATTAAAGATGTAAAGACAATGATTGTTCTTCTTGAAGGGTATTCCAATGTTAATTAGGGAACGAAATAAATAAGAAACAGGAGAAGAAAAGTCTCGGTAGCCACAAGAAATAACATACACTCAGCATTCTTTTGTCTATTTGTGCGGTCAAAACGGTGAACGAAGGTATTCTTATTAAAACAGCTTGTTTTCTTGAGCAGTTTCCTCCAAAAACGAAGAGTGTTAATGGGGTTCCTACTCGTGTAGAACGCTTCCTTTGTAATTTTTTGATAAGAGAATTATTATTCTACAGGATAGGCTATTTCAATGAAGTTTTACATACCTTGAATTCACGATCTCCAGCGATTTACAGAATCCTCTTAACTTCGGGGAAGAGAAATGCCGACATCTTTCAGAGAAGGCAAGGCTCAAAAACACCACATTTTTAAATATTCATTAAGTCTATTTGCTTAACTAGTTAAATCAGTGGAAAGAGTACATATTTGTCTTCATCTTCACGAGAAATAAAAGGAAAATTTGCAGCCGATTGAAAAGTATGGCCATTTTACTCATTGAGTGAACGAAACCGTTACCGTCAAGTTTGATTTTCCCGCTCATGGGAGATGTTGTACGTTTCGGACAGGATGTGACGTCATCTATCGTTGGAACATGGGTATACAAGTAAAGTGCCAGGCGCCATTAGAGTGTTCTCCCCCGCCCCTGTTTCGTCGAAGTAGGCCCCTGTTTCGTCGAAGTAGGTTGTTCAAGGTTACGATGATTGAAGTACATTCGACAGGGAGTGGTTTTTTGACTTTGGTTTTCTTGGGGGCATGGCTAGGTTATTGCGATGCCTTACATCACGCTATATTTGGAGATTTCAGGGGACACCCCCTGAGGGGACACTAGAAAGTGTTTGTTACTCGATAAAAAGAGGAAAAATGGTGGCCCGACCAATTGTTGTACGCAGCAATTTTCAAGAGGGTTTGAACATTATACGCCTTTAAGAAGGTGAAAACAAATGGAAAAGCTCTAGAAGCCTCGATTCAAAGGAATGAATTAATTAACAGGTTGTAGCATTTTTCTCAAAGAGAAGGATTATTCTTATGTCTGCAACTTGTCGTAAAAAAGGTGGTTATTGTTCCTCGTGGTAAATACAGTTAAATAATAAAGTGGATATCGTTTGTCTCACGATGTGGTCACTTGAGTTGTAGATCGCGACGTTTCGACTGCTTTCTGCTAGTCTTCATCAGGCGATGAGGTCGCGCGTCACCATATGAATCACGATGTTCGGCTGTGATTGGTGCGTTTCAATCGTTATTGTTCCGTTGTGAAGTTGTTTCCCGAGAGGTCCGATTTGAAGTTGTTCCCTCGGTTCGCTGATGTACCGGTCTCCTGTTGTGTTTCTTGATCGTTGGTATCCACGCTTCAGGAATTTCAATTCCGTTGTCCCTATTGATGTTATCAGGGTACGGGTGTACCAGTGTGAGTCTCGATCAATAAACTTTACCTCGTTCCAAAGCGGATGGTGGCCGGTCATGTGGGCGTGCTCAGAAACGGCGGAGGTCTGGGTACGGGCGAGTCGTATATCCCTGTCATGCTCTTTGATCCTCTGCTGCATAGATCTTCCTGTTTCGCCAATGTAGACTTTTCCGCAATCACAGGGAATCCTGTAGACTACGCCGTCTTGTTTAGCCAGATTGAGGGTGTCCTTAGGTTGCAGTAAATGTGACCTAAGTGTCGTGTCGGACTTAAAGACGGCGCGAATACCTTGTTGTTGTAGGCAGTGGCGAAGAGGTTCTGACACTCCTTTGATATACGGCAAAACCGCGGTGGACCGGTTTCCGCGGTTATTGCTAACCTCTACATGGAGGCGTTTGAAGAACAAGCAATAGAGTCCGCACCCTACAAGCCGAAGATCTGGAAGCGCTACGTTGATGACACCTTCACCATCCTTGATTGCGGTAATGTTGACAGATTCTTACACCATCTAAACAGTCAGCAACCCACCATCCGCTTTACCATGGAAACCGAGAAAGAGAGTAAGATCGCCTTCCTCGACACGTCAGTTTCTAGAGAACCGGACGGCCGCCTTACCACCAGCGTCTACAGAAAACCAACTCACACTGATCAGTACTTGGCGTATGATTTGCACCACCCTCAATCAGCAATACGCGGTATTATTAATGTCTGTACGACCGGGCGAAACGCCTCGTGACCAAACCATCAGTCATCTCTGAGGAGAAGAAACATCTGTCATCTGTCCTTGTTTCTCACGGTTATCCCTCCTCTTTCGTGCAGAAGCTCACCAGGACAAGAAAAGCAGCCCCCAGGGTAGAGCCTGAGACAGAGTTTAAGTCCACCGCGGTTTTGCCATATATCAAAGGAGTATCAGAACCTGCTTCGCCGCTGCCTACAACAACAAGGTATTCTCGCCGTCTTTAAGTCCGACACGACACTTAGGTCACATTTAGTGCGACCTAAGGACACCGTCAATCCGGCTAAACAGGACGGCGTAGTCTACAGGATTCCCTGTGAATGTGGAAAAGTCTACATTGGCGAAACAGGAAGATCTGTGCAGGAGAGGATCAAAGAGCATGACAGGGATATACGACTCGCCCTTACTCAGACCTCCGCCGTTTCTGAGCACGCCAACATGACCGGCCACCATCCGCTTTGGAACGAGGTAAAGTTTATTGATCGAGACTCACACTGGACACCCGTACCCTGATAACATCAATAGGGACAACGGAATTGAAATTCCTGAAGCGTGGATACCAACGATCAAGAAACACAACAGGAGACCGGTACATCAGCGAACCACCGAGGGAACAACTTCAAATCGGACCTCTCGGGAAACAACTTCACAACGGAACAATAAGGATCGAAACGCACCAATCACAGCCGACCATCGTGGTTCATATGGTGACGCGCAACCAGTCGACCTCATCGCCTGATGAAGACTAGCAGTAAGCACTCGAAACGTCGCGATCTACAACTTAAGTGACCACATCGTGAGACCAACGATATACACTTCATTATTTAACTGTCTGCAACTTGTTAACGAGTCATATATTTCGGGCCTTGGAGTTCCTGAGACTTTTTTTATACCCTTATAAAACAAAAAATGTAAATTACACGTATAACTATGAGTTTATTTTGCCATGACCGTCTATCCCAATTCATCTATTTGAAATCTGGTTCACATTAAGAGGGCACAAAAATGCTAGAATCTACCGTGCGTGGGTTAAGTTTGTGGAATTAAAACATTTAACAGTAAAAACAAAATTTGTTACCAGTTTTAAACAAAATGAAAAAGTCTTGTTTTCAGGAGAAACCTTTAACTTCGGCGTTTAGCTCGAGATCAACTTTCGACAAGTAGTCATGCAATTATGCGGGTAACGCAATGTACCTGCCATTATACTACTTTATTATATGGCTACAATAGTACGTGCGCTCTGATTGGCTGCTGAGCGGGCAAGATTTTCTTGTAATGACCGGGCATTATAAAAATTTTTCTCGGCGCAACGGCTACTTTGGGGTTGTGAGTAAAAGCTACGAGCGCGGGCGAAAACAACAAAAAAATCCCACAAAATATCAGCTATCTTTTCAATAACTGAAAGAAAAATACTCGCATACCAATACTTCTTTAGTATGAGCGACGAAGACAGCCACAGCGAGAGCGAGTTTTATTATCCAGAGGAGGAAGAACAGGCCAAAAACTGTTCAAGAACAGAAAAGTAAAAACACTGTAAAAAAAAGGTCAAGTGATTTGAAGTGTTTTTACCGTTTTCTTGGCGAGATAAACAAGACAAATTAATGTTCAGATTTTGCTGAACAGTATGCAAATTGCGTTCACTGTGAACTAAAAATAATTGCAGGAAAAAAAGCTTGCTATTTTACTCTAATTCACATGGTAAACAAAATTCACCATCGAGATATTTAGAGTATGCTAGCCAGGGAAATCTTTTTAGCCAGCTCCACACAAAATCACGGTTAGAATTCGAACATTCCACTGACACTGGGAAGTCAAATAGCTCACCTGGTTTCCACACATTCTCTATGAACTTGAACTTGTCCTGGTCCGAATATGAGCTGATTTCCTTGAAAACCAAGCCAATATCGTACTGAGAACAGTCCTCCTTCCGACAAACTGGCTCGCCTCGAACCATGGTTTATAAATCAAAATCATGTCTTCCTCCGTAGCAAGTTAACGATGAACTCTAATCGGAACTCAACAAGAACAAACGAAGGGACTTCCAGGGAGAGACTTCCGTTTATATACGATTGTCAGTAGTTTCCTCGGTAGTTTGCGGCCTGAATAGCCAATCACAACCGAGTTTGAGTAGTTCGCAAGACAATGTGAGTGTTTCTGGCCAATCGAAGTGGGTTTTGAGTGATTTGTGACAAGAGCCGTATACCATTCAGTCCCACCCACTGGGTACAAACTTGCTCCGGTCGTGCCTACGAATTTTTTCGGGTTGTTCTCGGAAGTATCGACAAAGGGACGAAACCGTGCGAACGGAGACTCGTCGAAGGGCTGGGTTTGCTGTGTGATCGACGTTGTTTTATTTCATAATAAACAATAAAACAAGGAGGATAATTGATTTCTTGAACTACAATAAAGACCCTTTGAAATAACAAACGCAGGTTTGGAAACATTTGAGTGATTTCTGGAAATCACTTGAACTACTCTGGATCCACCCCTGGTACAGTTGATTTGCTCTGTGTCTTCCTTAATAAATAAGCAGTCGCACTCTGAAAAAAAATTTAAGACGGAATCCGTCAGGAAATCGAGTAACCAGTGGACAAAAATCTTGTACCAGAATAATTTAAGTATATCGAATTCTTTTTTACACTTTTTAAGAGCTATAGACGTAATAAGTTATCTGTAATAATACCAATAGTCCAGGAGCTAAGGCCTTATTTAAGGAGTTGCACAACCCAGACCACAGGAAAGGTTTGACACCGGATTCTGGTAGAACAGTATCTCCTCTTTAATGGCAGGTACTATATAGAGTGAGATTGTGGTATCACTCGTGAGATACGGAGCGATATTTACATCGACCTTGAATACAACATGGAAGCGAGGCAAAACTAATTAGTCATTGGAAACTTTATTTCTCATTCAGAAATGACTGTCAAACATACCAAAACAGAAAGAGAACAAAAACAAAAATATTTTGAATTAGGTATGAGGACTGTGAGTCAGTCACGTGACCGATCATGTGACTTTTAGCATGAATAAGTACTGCATACCTGCAATATATCACTTTCTCTTTTTTGTGAAACCTAAAATAACTTCTCTTTTGCTATTGTTACAGATTCCTATTACTGTCTTAGCCACAACGAATCACGGAAACTCATTAAAATGAGATTTCATGAAAATAATCTAAGAAGAAATGGCTTAAACGTGGCCCTATTAATGACTTTGCCAACAGCATGAAAACGAGGCTAACTAAATTTTTGGCAAAAAATGCAACGAATATATTTAGGGATAAATCGGCCATTATAATAGAGAACAACGCATTCTAACCTCCATTAGGTATAAAGAGTTTGTCAGGTGACAGGTCACGTGACCCTGAATGTGTAGAAGTGCCTGGTATCTACAATAAATCCTATTAGCAACTTTCGCTTTGTGTGAAATCTGAAATAACTTTTCCTTTACTTCTTTTCCAGTATTTCGTTAGCATCCTAGCTATTCCAATCTTCAACATTTCAAAAAATGGTATTTTGAAATTACATATCTGAAGACAAAATGGCTAATACAATTTTCGGACGAAAACGAGGCTTACTTATGCCTTTTCTGAATTCATCAAATGGAAGGCAGTTGAAGAGGAATTGCTAAATTTCATTTGCTACTACGTTTTATCAAGTAGTGGAAGTTTTTTAAGAATGATTCTGTCCATTCAAGTAGCACTTTAGTTCGTGCGAACCATATAAAATAGAAATTTTTGTCATTAAGGAAACAAACTTAGCAGATTTGACAAACTGGTCACCGTTCGCATTCTGAGGCACTTGAATCCTTTGAAATGGAGGTGGCTTTTCATTGGCCATAGACATATATGCTTCTGTGCAGGAAAGGTTGTTCACTTCACAGGAACAATTCCAGGTACATGCTGACTGGATGCTATGGCTCTTCCTCTAGTTTCTACCCATTTCCATCAGGCGATGGAAGAGTCAGCATAGACAAAATGGCTCGTTTGTTTGATAGTTTGCTTGCGTCATGTGATGGCCGAGACTGTCAACTGTTGGAGGAAGCTCCTTGCTCTTGTTGTTCTTTAGGAAAAATAATTAGTTGCGGACATCGTGTGCTTTTGCAAAGCATTCTTTGGGACTGTATGAAGTGCACAGGAGTTCTTCACCTGACCTCTACGTCGACTCACTAACGACTGAGTCTCCACCAAATTTGGACAGTTGCTGTTGTAGCCGATTTTCTTTCAGAATGGTCTTCCAGGCAGTCTTCTTGCCAATTCCTTGCAGGGAACTGGTAGAGTCGCAACTGGTTAAGGCGTGGAATGCTGGAAAAGCTTTGCAGAGAAGCTGACCAAGCGAAGAGTGCAAAGGTGGTATGAACCTCATTCGATCTTTCCCTCCTGTTTGAAACCATAACTCCTGGCACTCTAGATCGTGGATATGTGCTTTGCACAGCACAGCAACATCAGTGTGATGAATCTATTACATGTAGCAAAAGCCTGGTGTCAGCTTCTCTTGATCAGAGGGCAGTGATAGTAAAACCTCGCTATGGCATTGGGAGACGGATACCGCCTTTACGTTATCTATCAGTCCTCCAGCTAGAACAACCATCTGATGGGGCTAAAGGTTCTCCTGAGAATGTCGGCATATTTCATTTGACAAGTAATCTGCCAAGTTCTCTTTATTTCTTGGATTCAAAATGTACTTTCCCCACTGCTTTGGGATTGGAGTGGATTGACTGTGAATCTTTATCTATGAGGAACGTGATTCACCTCTTTTATACCGGTCTCCTCCCTTGATGGATTGTTGAAGATACTAGTCAAAAACCAAGTCCAACCTACTACAGTTGTTTTGCCTCATAGTGGGGCTGATGATATCATAGTACCTACCATTCATTTCTCCAAAGGTTGCTGCACCCCCTGGAATCACCATCTGAATTAAGCCGTCCCATCTACAAATATATAAAGGTCCTAGGAGCAGAGGCTGGTGAGAGACTAGGAAGTACGTTAATCTCTTTCTCTAGAATGGTCATCAGTTACAATTGGCTCCTTGCGGTTTTTCGAAGGCTACCATCCGGGTGTACAAGGGCCATCCGATCAGTTGAAAGCTCGTAGCGAAGAACGTCCTATAGGTTGAGTTTTTATTCTTGGCAACCACGATAAGTGATCTAAATATCTGACGGTCTGCATCAATGATCTTGGCATTAGATCTTTTCGTCGAGTCTTTTTTTGCTGTAGAGATGAACGTTTTAACCTTTAACTTTGAGAATGCCTCCCAGAAATGGACCTGGTCAGTATCAATTCTGGCAGCTCTCCATGTTACGTCTTCCGGCGGCAGTTGCATTTAAAAGGCCATCTGCCACTTCATCAGGAATAACGATACCTGCTGCGAGAAATTTCTCGGCAGCATATTGGTCTTCAAGAATCATGAATAGATGGGTCGTTAGGCCAAATATGAAGCTGGAAACCAGTTTTTCCACATCTCCGTCTCGTTTGGCTTGAGTGGCACTTGCTTCTTTGTGTGTTCCAATGCGTTCACCATATTCAACCTCACACATTTCCTTTACTGACTTTGTGATGGCAGCGCGCTCGTGGCTCATCAGAAACCACCGTTCCACAGCATCTTCCCTTGGACTGATACCAATTATGCCTCCCTTTAACTTTGAATCTAGGTTAAAGATTGTTCTAAGGCCATGGCTGTAGCTTGTACACGTCAACAAGGTAAATGGGATGCCATCGGGCATAACTGGATCTATCCATGGCAAAGAAATGAGGTACCATTGCAGCTGTAGCGGACAAACTGGAGATTCCAGTTGCCAGCTGTACTTTCTGCTTTGATAAACTGTAGTTAGATCATTACCACGGCTATGCATTTCCTCCCAGAAAAAGAACAACTTGACTTCGATTTTGCTTTAGCCTTGAACATAGTCAGCAAAGACATCATGGCACCCATGTCATTGACCAACTCATGGCAGCTTTGCTGAGTGAACTTCCTCTCCTTTAAAGCGCGTTGACACTCTTGTAGCTTAACAATGAAATTGTGCTACTTGTTGATTGACTTTAAAGCCACTTTGCAAACACTTGCCACAAGAGAAAGAAAGGTGCTTCCATGGTCAGTTTGTGTGCACGAATTCTGCAGTTGAAGGACCTCCCAATTATCAACGTAGCGGTAGTACCAGCTGCATATAATCCAGACTCGATCAAAAGATTTTCAAGTGAATTCGAAACCTCTTCCCAGGGAGGGATAGGTGGTTGAGGGTTATGTGGAACCCCCCATGCGAACTACAGTGGTCTTTAATTGCTCTGGAAATTTCCACTAAAGTAGCTATGGATTCACATAAATGGCCAGGTCGAACGTGATGACAGTGTCATTCTTATGTAACCATTTTTCCATCTGTTGCTGCTCTGGAAATTAAAAAAAATTTCATTGCTACGTAGTGGGTAGGATAAGCGCATTGATAAAATATATTTATTGGAGGATTATTCCCTCATATGACCTTAACGGGGTCGTGCGGCCCGATAGGGTATGGTTTTCAGAGGGTTTTGTCTTGAACGGGGTATCAATTTCATCGTTACACGACATTATGTAGTCGTTAATTTACAGAAACCTCACCACAAGCCGAATTCTTACCAGTTTGCCAAGGTGTAGCATGTTGAAACAAGAAACCGTCTCTGACTACTCCATTCTAGCCATAAAGAAGGTATAACTTTGGGTGAAATGTCTTAGACAAGGTACGAGAAATTTGAGTTCTGTCTTGGACAGGGTAGCAAAATCAGAGATTTGTGTCTTAAACAGGTTCACGGCTTAAACACCCGGGCCGCACCTCCCTACCCGAAGTTCTGCTGAGTGCCGCCCCGGGGAGGGGGCATTTATATATTGTTGGGCGTACGTTACTCTAAAATTAGGAAGGAGACTAGTTTGTCGCTTAACTTGCTTGTATCATCATCATCATCATCATCATCATCATCATCATCATCATTAACAAAGACATCACTTCTGATGATTACACTAGTTTCGTCATTGTGGATGAGGTCTCATGTGGGACTTAACACCAATAAGGAATCGGCGAGATCCACCACATTCAAGGCAAACCCAGCTTATTCAGCTTATACAGCTGCCCTGTGGAGATATCGTATTTTACAAGGAGAGTCATACAGTTAAACATCTCTACTTAATGCCTTAATTTTTAACATGTACATGGACCAGAAATAATGTCGAACTTCCTTTTTTTTTTAACTTGATAGGAGCAAGTGCTTGTGTTGAGTTGAAAAAGTTTGATGAAGCCATTACTTGGTGTGACAAGGGATTAGCAGTATCCTTTAGTTTTGTGTTGACTTTGAAAGCCATGAACTGTTATGTTATTTAGACCTGAGCTCTCTAACATGAACAAGGGATGAAGCCTGTTCATTTCAGTTTACTGACTTGGTCGAAAGAACCCAACGTTACACATAGGGTCTTACACAACTGCCCTCCATTCTTGCTGGTCCTATGTCCATCGATAAGCTCCCTCGGGGAACCTGCTGGAACCCTTGGTCAGGAAATGAATGCGACCCACAACTGAACCTCTCCCACTGCAACAAGGCCCCGTAGCTCAGTTGGTAAAGGTACTTGTTGGTGGTTAGTTATCAGAGCTGATTGTCACGAGGCGGAGTCCATGTCCTGGATTCCACTGGAGCATTGAACATTATCCATCTTCTCACGCTGACCGCAAACACCTAATGTCCTAGGAAAAGTCAGCCATCAATGGCCTTTCTTCGTGTTATTGGGTTTATTGGCGTTGATAATGTAACCTAAAACTGCGCGCTGTCTGATCGACCAAAAATGCTCTATGAGAGTATAAAGCACATTTTTTATTGTTTTCGAAAAAAGAAAGAGATTAATTTGAAGAAAGCATTTTTGAGGTAAAGTCTCTGCAAAAAACTTTCGGTTGAATATTTGAGAATGTATACAAGTCATTTTATAAAAAGGAGGGAAAAGAAATATAGGTGAAGAAATAAGGCTTTGGGAACTTGTGTTCTCTTAAGCTTAAATTCTACATAGCAAAGCATGTAGAAACACCCAAGTACAGTGGAACGATCGGTGGCGGCCATAAAACTTTGATCTATCAACGGAACAGTGTTAAGATAAAAAAAATTACTGAGCCTTTGTTTGGGCTACAACAATGTGGACGTAAGAACTGAAGAGGTGGTGGTAATAACTGAAGAGGTGGTAATATTAACGCGCTGCCTGTCAGGCGGGTTCCACTGTATTACATAGTCATAAAACACTTCAGGCATTTGTGAACACGAGAGAAATGCTGACGGAAGCGAGTGCTTTCTAACGTTTCTCAATTGTCCGTCGTGTTTTACAACAATCCAGTACATGGTGTTTTCTTCGTTTGTTAAATTATTTTGTGCTTTCGACGTATTTCAAAACTTGACTTGTGGAAGATTAACAAGAATAACAAGAAGTTGTTGGATTTAAGAAGCAGGTCTGCCCAAGAACAAAACAAGGTGCAACATGGGATCAGAAAGAAAGCAAACGACCAGGAAGAAACTCAATCGGTAAGTGTGACACAAGCAACTCAATGTTGAAAACGGAAAACATTGATTCACTCGCCAGTGAGAACTACAAGGAATTTCCGAGGTTTTTCCGATTTTTATTCATTCTAAATGAATCGGAATTTTATTAATTGTAAAGAAGCATTTCTGTGACGAATTGCTGAAAGTTGAGCTATCCGAAGATTGAATAACGATTTTTGTCAAACGAGCCTCGCTCATAGCGATCTTGCAAAAATTTCGAACAGTTTTCCGCTGACAGGTCAAACACCGCGTACTTGGGCGACCCATTGCCGTTTAAAAGATACTAGGACATTTTCGTCCTCTGCTCTGTAACAAAAGGCGAATCGTCGCAGGTGAGTTGGCCCTGGCCAAACGGAGACGCAAGTCAACGCAAGTTTGGAAATGCGATCTTGCTTACGCAGACTTGCGATGGATGGCCAAACGGGCTTGCAGATAGAGGCAAGATAAACGCAAGTTGCAAAAAAGTCATTTCAGTGTAGCCTTGAGTGCACCCGTACTAAGAAAAACAACAGGGAACTTAAGCACAAATGTTCTCAAGTCACGGGCAGCAACCGGAAGTTTAAGGGTTTCGTAGTCCATTTTGATGCCAACACACCTCTACAACGGCAAGCAACCAGATACCAAACAAAGAGTTTTCCAGGCTTTGATGAAGAGCAGAAACAATCCAACAAAGGAAACATTCAACTTCCGGTTGACCTCCGTGGCGCAAAAACGATACTGAAACCAACTTGTGTCTATTTCCACTTTCGTTGGGTTGCCAAACGGTTAAAAACTTCCTTTCACTTGCGTACAAATTTGAGCTCCATGAAACTAAACGCAAGCCATCGCTCGTCCACGCAAGCCATGGCCAAACGGAGTCGCAAGTTACCACAAGTTTTTGCGATAAATCGCGACTCCGTTTTTCTTGAAAAGGAGTTACTAAAGTCCTGTCAAGACAAATTTGCGCCAGTCGATAAAAAATTTATACTTATAACATACATTCTTATACGTGCGGTTTTTTCGTCAGTCAAATCCGTTACGCTTTCATTATGTATGAAGAGTCAAGCTATCTGATTTTATGCTTAAAAAGAAAAAGAAACACTTCAGAAATGGCCTACATAATACCAAAAATGAAATACAAAGTTTTAAACCCAATTCAAGAACAAGTTTAGAAAGAAACAGGAGCAAAATTTTATAATTTAAAATAATCTTTATGTCCGACAGAAAAATGACATCTCTCTACACAAAACTGGCTCAGATGAAAAGGGGAAAACTGCAAAAGTAGGCACGTTTGGTAATCTTGGCAACGCTTACCACAGACCAGGAGATTTCAAGAAAGCCATAGACTACCATGAACGTGGCCTAAAACTTGCAAAAGAAGTAGGAGACCGGTCAGGAGAGGGATACGCGTATGGTAATCTTGGTATCGCTTATTACAGTCTCGGAGATTTCAAGAAAGCCATAGACTACCATGAACGTCGCCTAAAAATTGCAAAAGAAGTAGGAGACCGGTCAGGAGAGGGAAATGCATATGGTAGTCTTGGTATCGCTTCTCGCAGTCTCGGAGATTTCAAGAAAGCCATAGACTACCATGAACGTCACCTAAAAATTGCAAAAGAAGTAGGAGACCGGTCAGGAGAGGGAAATGCATATGGTAGTCTTGGTAACGCTTATGTCAGTCTCGGAGATTTCAAGAAAGCCATAGACTACCATGAACGTCACCTAAAAATTGCAAAAGAAGTAGGAGACCGGTTAGGAGAGGGAAAAGCGTATGGTAATCTTGGTAACGCTTATGCCAGTCTCGGAGATTTCAAGAAAGCCATAGACTACCATGAACGTGACCTAAAAATTGCAAAAGAAGTAGGAGACCGGTCAGGAGAGGGATACGCGTATGGTAATCTTGGTATCGCTTCTCGCAGTCTCGGAGATTTCAAGAAAGCCATAGACTACCATGAACGTGACCTAAAAATTGCAAAAGAAGTAGGAGACCGGTCAGAAGAGGGAAATGCATATGGTAGTCTTGGTAACGCTTATGTCAGTCTCGGAGATTTCAAGAAAGCCATAGACTACCATGAACGTCACCTAAATATTGCAAAAGAAGTAGGAGACCGGTCAGGAGAGGGAAAAGCGTATGGTAATCTTGGTATCGCTTCTGGCAGTCTCGGAGATTTCAAGAAAGCCATAGACTACCATGAACGTGACCTAAAAATTGCAAAAGAAGTAGGAGACCGGTCAGGAGAGGGAAACGCGTATGGTAATCTTGGTATCGCTTATGACAGTCTCGGAGATTTCAAGAAAGCCATAGACTACCATGAACGTCGCCTAAAAATTGCAAAAGAAGTAGGAGACCGGTCAGGAGAGGGAAAAGCGTATGGTAATCTTGGTACCGTTTCTGGCAGTCTCGGAGATTTCAAGAAAGCCATAGACTACCATGAACGTTACCTAAAAATTGCAAAAGAAGTAGGAGACCGGTCAGGAGAGGGAAATGCATATGGTAATCTTGGTAACGCTTATGTCAGTCTCGGAGATTTCAAGAAAGCCATAGACTACCATGAACGTCACCTAAATATTGCAAAAGAAGTAGGAGACCGGTCAGGAGAGGGAAAAGCGTATGGTAATCTTGGTATCGCTTCTGGCAGTCTCGGAGATTTCAAGAAAGCCATAGACTACCATGAACGTTACCTAAAAATTGCAAAAGAAGTAGGAGACCGGTCAGGAGAGGGAAAAGCGTATGGTAGTCTTGGTAACGCTTATGCCAGTCTCGGAGATCTCAAGAAAGCCATAGACTACCATGAACATTGCCTAAAAATTGCAAAAGAAGTAGGAGACGACATTAACATTGCTAAATCGCTTCTACACCTTGGTGTTGACTTTGAATCTCTGGGCTCTTTTGACGAGGCTATTGATTGTTATCATCACAGTGTAGCAACATTTAATGACGTTAGGAGTCGTCTTAAATCTATTGACGAGTTTAAAATTAGCTTACGCAATTTGTACCAGTTGGTATACGCAAGGTTATGGCGTCTGTTGGTAAAGCAAGGAAAGTTTCCAGAGGGGCTGATTTCTGCTGAACAAGCACGTGCACAGGCTCTAAATGATCTTATAGAGTTGAAGTATTCTCCTGTAAAGCAGCAAACAGAGTCAGGATCAGGGACCGAAACTATGCAAAACGTATTAAGTTGCCTTCCGTCAAATACAGTTTTCATAGCGATTGGAGAACAAGAAGTAATTTTCTGGGTTTGCCAGAAAGAAAACGATCTTAAGCTAAGAAGAAAACAGATCAGTGGTGATGATGATGCCTTCACTTTTCTTCAGTCTTTGATGCAAGCTACGTGCCAGGAAGTTGGCCCAAGAAGTGACATCAAATGTGAAGATCGTTCCTTGGATACGGCAAGAGATGAAAACGTTGCAAATGAGAGATCCGCTCAAGACGAGAAACAAAACCAGTCCTTGCCATTTGAGAAAAGTGCTTTAAGGATATGGTATGACACCATTATAGAACCTCTTCAAGACTTGTTGCTTGACAGTGAACTTGTATTCGTCCCCGAGGGTCCAGTGTGTCTGGCTCCATTTGCTGCTTTCATAGACTCGAATTCAAAGTACCTTTGTGAGTCTTTCAGAATTCGAGTGACTCCCTCCTTAACCAGTTTAAAGTTGATTGCGGAATGTCCAGCCGATTACCACAGTAACAGTGGGGCGCTTCTCGTGGGTGATCCGTGGGTACAAGATGTTACATATCAAGGAAAAAAGCTACCGCAGCTGCCATTCGCCAGAGAAGAAGTACAGATGATCGGAAAAATACTTCACACTGATCCCCTCATTGGAACAGAGGCAACAAAGGATGAAGTGTTGAAACAACTTTCTTCAGTTGCTTTGGTGCATATTGCAGCTCATGGGCGGATGGAAACAGGAGAAATTGCCTTGGCACCAAATCCACAACCCGCATCCAGGGTATCTGTGGAGGAAGACTTCATTTTAACTATGACAGATGTGTTAAATGTTAAGATACGAGCAAGACTGGTTGTGTTGAGTTGCTGTCACAGTGCTCGTGGGGAGATTAAGGCTGAGGGTGTTGTTGGCATAGCACGGGCATTTTTGGGCGCTGGTGCTCGGTCTGTTCTTGTATCATTGTGGGCGATTGACGATGAAGCCACTCTGGAGTTCATGAAAACTTTCTACTTGCACCTAGTGAAAGGAAAAAGTGCCAGTGAATCTCTAAACCAAGCCATGAAATGCATGAGAGAATCTGACAAGTTTAGTGCGGTGAAGTACTGGGCTCCGTTTGTACTCATTGGTGATGACGTCACACTGGAGTTTGGTAAAAACAAATAGTTGGTTTCCACCGTAAGTAGACCCATGTTAAGAGTTAAAACTTTCATATTGTTAAGCACGGCCTGGATATTCAAAGCAGGATTAAGCTAGACTAGTATTAGTATCGACTGAATCAGTGTTTAAAAAATATGGATCCTTTCTTTTGGTCTTTATTTTGAGTTTGACTGCTTTGAAAACCCTCAAATTTGCACTGACAATGCAATTGAAATGTCACACATAAAATTCGCGGAATTTGTTTCCTGGATTAGCGGTAATTAACCAGTGAACGACCTGGATCAGAATTCCCCCCTCACACCTTGCACAAGTGCTACTTTCACCCATTATAGAAATAGGGGACATCAATTCTTAGAGTACTGAAACACAAGAAGGTTAAGAACGTGTCGCGAGATACGTTGTACGGAAATTTAGCGTATGTAAATATAACGTCATAACTTTCCAAATGGCAAGTAGCTGTGTAAGAGATGAGTTACGCTCGGCTATGTTCTATGCGACTTGTGTAAGAATGTGTTCTGAGACAAGACATGTCCAGTGAAATTCCAAATTCTTGACCGGTCGACACACGAGAGAGAGACAAGGAAAATCTCTATGGTGTTATTTTCGCATTGTAACTTTACCATGCTCTGGAAGAGAAAATGAAGCGGTGTAGGTCATGACGCTTAGGCAAGATGTCTTTCTATTTTATGAAAATTGGTCTTGAAAAAATTTTTCTTTATTTTTTTCTTTTTAGCTGCAAAACAAGAAGTGTATTTTGTGAAGAAGGCCTGAGCATCGCACAAACGGCCTACTCAATGGATACGGCTTCATGTCAGACTGTAAATATTGTGACCGTTTAAAGTAATTTTAGGTTTTCACTTTTGTATGAGGACATAGTTATCAGTGAAATGAAGTGTACCCAATAGGTGTGTCCATTTTAAGGTAGTATTCCTAATTACGCCTATGGATCTTTATTTCTTAGCCGTGTACCATTTTTTCGGTTCTTTTTATTCAACTCGAATGCTTGCCATGAAAGTGACCTGTCTTCTCCTACTTTCGATTTGCATTTGAGTTTTACGCGGGGAAGCTTTAACGTAGACGCCAAGCTTAACTCTGTGCTACTTTAAAAAAAATTGCTAGTATGCTAAAGCGTTTTCAAACAATTTAAGAAATAATATTTCATACTGTCGGCTTACAAAAAATATTTAAGAGATGAGATTGAGTTGCGTGCCGTTTAGTGTATAGCTTAACATCTAAACAAGTACTGCACATGCATGTTGTATTAACTTTCCTGTTTCTTTCGCTCCCTGTATCTTGAAACCTAAGTGTTTTACAGAAAATTCATATATTCTTCTTAACATTCGTCGGTTAAAGCTTAAAGAAAAACAAAACATCGAAAAATTATTCATAGTTAATTTCAAGCTATTGAAATTATCAAGAAGGCAAATAAGCCCTGGTCTTCCCTGGGAATCCCCTTTTTTGTAGCGCCCTCGCGTTTAAGCCAGAGGTATTAAGTATTTTTCATAGGAGAGAATCACAGTAACTGTTTCTCTTAACGATACCAAAATTCAATGTTATGAATATTGTTGGTTAGAATTGTAATAGGTGGTCGTTGATAGAACACTTAATGTGTTTTAGCAAGGCGTTGATTAAAGTTTCGTGATTATGAAAAAAATTGTGTTTCTGTGTGGAGAAAAAAACTTGGCTACGTGTACTGCTTGGAAGTTTGTTGACTTTATAGTTAAGTTTATGCGTAGGCGTAACTAGCCGTACGAGCTTGAAAACGTTCGTTTGATAACAGAAAAGGTAAGAAGCCATGTGTTTAGAAAGAAAGAATAGTGATACCAGCTTTCTTTGACGACCGCATTAAAAGTGGTTAAACTGTTTTGTGTTGACAGTGTGGTGTAGTTGAGATAAGACGACTAAGAGGTTATGATTTCTTTATGCTCATGACCCTAAGTTACTGTAGGTAGCCCTAAGTTCATTGGTGGGCAAATTTTGTTCCCACTATGTTAGTTAGTGATCCTCTAGTTAATTTGTTTACAATTAGTATTACAATGCTTACTAAGTAACAACAAAAACTGTTTTCACGAAAAGTAACTAGCTGTACGAGACGACAAGACGAACATGCAAGGTGAAATGTGGGGAAAAATGCTAAATGCCGCATTTGCACCATTGTCTGCAGTCAGCGTTTCAGTGTCAGGCAAAAGTGGCCATTAGCGGCTTGGATCCACATTTACAGCGTGTTCAAATATAACTTTAAGATTTGTATGACATTAATTCTTTGCTCCAAGCAGTGTCAGTGTCACCGTATTAGCAGAACTAACTTAGGAAACATATTAAGTTATAAGTTTGTAGTTTTCTCATTTTGGTTTGTTTCGTTTTAATTGCATGATTGCCAAATATCCGTTGTTTGGCTGGCCCGCAAAAAGTATGTATGGCATGTGTTCGAATCTTTTTCCATAAGCAAGGTTTTCAGTTGTAAGGTGATCTTCCAACCGCAAGGAGAAAAAAACGTTGTTTAAGAACTGTAGCTATATAGGTCATCGGAGTTATTCTACCCCCGGCGACAAGATCAGACGTAAGTCACGCTGGTAAATTTACTAAGTTGTTCAGTTTCCTCTTTTTTTTTTTTTTACAGCGTTAAATTTGTATTTTATCTTTCGCTCCTTTTATTTTAGACACTCGTGCATTCATTTTCAGTTTACAGCGCAAGTGTTGTAAAGAGTACGCTCAGCCTGATTCTAATAAACACGTAAGTCTTGCTGTCCGTCTCCTACTTCACTGTGGTTTTTGAGGCGAACTTCAGTACACAAACAGCCAGGTTGACCTGGCAAACTGAAGTACACAACACTCCGTGTCCGGGGTACTTAGAACGCTAAAACCTGTGATATGACACGCAGGAAACTGAACAAACCTGATGGCGAAGCGCGTTCGATTCCAAGCCGAACGCCTGCAAGAGTAGTGGCCATACTCGTGAATGAAATGTATCAATAGAACGCAACTCAATTTTGATGGTCATGACTATGCGTGCGTACGACGTCATAACACACTTCATGTAAAAGCATCACGTGCCACCGCAAGTGATATTCAAATAGACGCCTCCCCAACTCCCACATCTTGGGATGCGAACCCAGGATATATAGATACAATTACTATTTTTGGACAACACAGATTTCCGCAGACGTTAGCCTGCAAGTTACTGTTCAAATAAGCAATGTTGCACGCGTGGCGCAGTGGGGTCTTTGTACGGAAGCATTACGGACCTATATGCGTCCGCATCTTTTCCAGCGACTTGGTACCGGTTTTGAGTCAATAATACGTGAGGGCAGCGGTTTCCTTTGGGGAGGGGGGGGGGGGGGTTGAGAGCGATGTGGTTCTCAGTCCTCTATCAGGCCGCTTGGTTAGCCGTTTGATGTCCTGGCAATCAAAGTGCAGTTCAAATTAACTGTCAAGATACACTTTTTTGTAGTGTTCGGGCATTCATAGCGATCGAAGGAACTACAGCAACGTCACTTCCGGTTTTAAGGGCCTTGAAATTTGAGTCAGTTCAAAAATCTTCTGGCTGACAGCTACTTCATTTTCAACCCACACTCAACGTGAAACGTTAAGTTTACAGAAACGGTGTTAAGCTCTGCCTTCAAGTGAAAGTTTCTAGGTCTGCATTGGTACGTTTTCTGCTTTAATCCACTCGACCATATTTTAAAGAAAGAACTCTAACGATCTCTGGAAGACAAAAATGTGCTGTTTGCGATTTTCAAATTTTAAAAAGCACCCAAAAAAAATAAAGCGTGTGAAGCGATTATAGCTAGCACGTTTCAGGTTTTTCGTTTCATTCACTGTTCATTCTGTATCTTCAACAAGCTATACGTTTCTTGTTTTCTTCGTTTTCAAGTGCTCTGCTGCAACAACAGTTGATAAAAAATTCTGGTACTTTGATTGTTTATTGACTATTTATTGCATGTATTTTACGTGTGGTCATCGTTCAAAAATATAATAGATGGCCTCCGCTAATAAACCAACAGAAACACACACACATATTTTGGCTACACTTTTTTTTTATAAGAACGTCTAATTTTTAGCTGAGGCTGAACCGGAACTAAATGTTCTTATTTTTTTGGCGATTTGAGCCTGAAACGTTCTTAACAATGTTCTTAAGATTAATTGTATAGTATTTCAGTAAATCATAGTTGTGAATGAAAGAAAGAACAAATAGGTCAAGTTTACCAATTTCCTAAAAGTTGTACGTGTTTGCTTGTGTAAAAATAGAAGATGACTTGCGACGTCACAAAAATTCTAGCATTTGGGGCTAAAATAGGCTGTAAATTACTCTGACCAGATTATTACACTTTATTTCACTCTCACATAGCTTATTCTACAAATATGAAGACAAGATAAAGAGACGTTCTTAACAAAACCTCAGCCCGGGTATGTCCTTTGCATGTTCTTAAAATTTTTGCCAATCCCAGCCTCGGCGTTCTTATAAAAAAGGTTCTTATAAAAAAAAAAAAAAAAGAGTGTAGTTGCCATAGATGTTTCGTGAGGACAATGATAGCAAATGATTTTTGGCTTATCGAGAATTCTTAAGAATTCGTCATATTCCTGCGGTAAGGTATCAAACAAGGGCAATATATCAAGTGAATGTATCAAGTCAATGTTCTCAAGTGCATGCAATCTCAGTTTACAATCTTTCGATGTCTGCAGCCAAAGACAGTTATTAAAACAAAGTTTCAGCGCGCTATTATAGGGAATAGGTAATACCCCCAGAGGTAAACTCTATACTTGTTTTGTTGGCTTTAAAAAGGCATTTGACTCAATTTGGCTTTAAGGTTTACTTACTATACAAATTGTTAAAATATAACATAGGTGGCACCTTTTATAAAATAATTTCTAACATGTATTCCCATTCAAAATGTTGTGTGAAAGACAATTATAATCGATCAGAATTTTTTAATTATGATAAAGGTGTTCGACAAGGCTGTGTTCTTTCCCCGCTACTTTTCAACCTCTATCTAAACGAATTACCTTACATTCTAAACAACAATGCTAAAGATCCTATCTTACTGCCAGACGGTTCTCACTTAAACTGTCTACTTTATGCCGATGATTTACTTTTAATATCTCATTCTGCAGAAGGTTTGCAACAAAGTCTTGACAGACTATCAAAATACTGTCAGGATTGGCTTCTTAAGATAAATCCAACTAAAGCAAAAGTTATTGTATTCCAGAAGAAGAGTAGAAAGTCAACAACCGACAAATACGACTTTTCGGTTAGCAATGAACATATTGAAATTGTCAATAATTATACCTATCTTGGTGTGAATTTTTCTGCCAATGGAAATTTCACAATTAAAAGAAAAAACAAAGAGGCCCTTTTTTGCCACTCGTCGTCATCTTGATTTTCTAAAATTACCAGTTTACATCATCAGCAAACTGTTCCATACACTTTTTTCTCCAATTTTAACTTATTGCTCCGAAGTTTGGGGAATCTATGATAAATGTTATCATAGTAGCTGGGAAAAAGACCCCATTGAGAAAACACATATACATTTTTGTAAGATGTGTTTAGGTTTAAACAAACGTCCCCCAAATGTTTCATCGAGAAATGAACTTGGTACATTATCTCTCAAGTTACAAATTACAATGAGTATTCTCAAATTTTGGATTCACCTTGAAAATCAACCTCCTGACAGCATCGCTAAACTTTGCTTAAACATATCGGATAAAATGGCCCAAGAAAACAAATCAGGTTTGATAAAATAAATCTTTTATGTGCACAACTCAATATTAATAAGAAATCAGTTAACTTTAAAAAACCTTCTGCTTTCCTATCAAAAGCTGAAAATAATTTATCAGTTCATCTTAAAAAACACCAAGTCAATTTGATAAGTACAAATAAAAAACTAAAATTCTACTCCATTTTTAAAAATGAAACAAGGTACTCTGAATTCATTAATCATGTTAAGAATCCTGAACATAAACGTATCGCCTCCAAATTCAGGATAGGAAATCATAACTTAAGAATCGAAAGTGGAAGATTTACAATCCCCAAAACACCTGAAGATCTTAGAATTTGCGATCACTGCAGTCTAAATTCAGTTGAAAATGAAATGCACGTCTTGTTTCGCTGTAACTTATATGATGATTTGAGAAAGATTCTATTTACTAAAATCAAGTTATTCACAAATTACAATAACCATGATAAAGTATGTTTTCTTTTTAACAATACTGACTCATATATCAGCAGGCCAACTGCTACTTTCACTTTTCAAGCATTTGAAAGACGAAAGAAAAATCATAATACTTAATTATACCATTCAATTACATTTGTTTTTCCTTTTTCCCTATTCTTAGCTCTCATAGTTGCTTATTGTATTTCAATCGGTAACACCATGTATAGAAATGGTAATACTGAATAAACTTGTTGTTGTTGTTGTTGTTGTTGTTGTTGTTATAGTAATTTTCATCAAAAAAAAAATGAAACCCTTGTTTTATTTATGCGACTGGATATGTCAGTGTTTGACAAATTTGAAGCCATTTTAATATGTCCTTGGTATTGGTCCAATCGTCCTGAGCCTATTTCTCGAGAACTTTCTGCTTTAGTTAAAACTCGTAACACAACGTCATAACTTGAATTCTTCGTTTATGACAGAGGAACAAGATTTTCATTGCATGGCCGATCAACTTCAATCACTGACGTATCCGCAAAATGTCCGAGGCCAAACCCGGAAGTGTTACCCACTTTCGCTTCATCCTCAACCCAAGTCGTTTGTCTATTTAGCTTACGGCTGAGAGGGACATCTTCGATGAATACTGTCAGCTCAGTGATAGAGCGTCTGAGATTCCTTTTGAAGCTTCTCTTGAACAGCACATAAGTGATTGGATCCAGAAGAAAATTAGCGATTACGAGTCTGCGGGAGAAGGCATGCAGGCGGTTGCTAGGATACGTACGAAATGTATTACAGAAGAGGCGAACCTGAAAAGAGACAAGGAACAAACAGTTTGCAGCAATAAAAAACCCTCTGCACCAGGAAGGGGTGGGGGAGGGGGGGGGGGGGGGTAGGGGGAGTAAAAAAGTAGAGTGGTAAAATCTTTTTAGGCTCAGTTAGAATTTGGAACACTCTTCCTAGATTTTCTAAACTGGGATTACCTGGTATCAGCTTACACTTAAAAACCCAGTTTAAAAATATTTCAAATTTTAAACACAAATTTTGTCCAGCACCAAAACCCTTCGTTGCACGTGAACAGCGGTCATTTCTTAACCCTTCATCAAAGAGAACAGGGGGGTAAAGATTACAATCGCAGATTTGTTTACTGGTGAGCATGACTGCGCATGCCCTTACCGTCACTGGTAACCAAGTAACAAGGAAGACAACAGACACAAGAGCCACGAACTTTGCCATGCGCTCTTCCTGCCGGAAGGCCATTTGCCGTGCATGGCGTCTAGCATTCATCTCCGATGGCAAAACCGCTAACAGACGCCGTCTTATTCTCACAACAATTACGAAACGGTCATCAGCGAAGTGAGAAGGACTCCACACACTCCTATAGCGAGGTATGTAAACTGTTCCACCATGGTCTACAGGGAACCAGTGAAACTGACAGAAAGATCCTGAGCTTTTGTTAGATATGTACCTCCCAACGCCAGCGAAGGGAGGAGCTGCTACAGTTATACAAAATAGCGTGATAAATACACAGAATGTTTGCGCAAGGCGTGGCGTGGCGTTCTGTTTGTAGAAGAATGGTTTGTAAAGCGACGCCACGCGATCTAGCGACATAAATGTTACGATGCCGCCAGAAGAGAGTCCCAATGCCGTCGAGAAGAAACCCTGTTGCCGTGATAAAAAAGAGGACGTTAAAAATTTTTCTTCTCATTGTTAAAAGCCTTTGCCTCTAGTAATTGAAATATCGGTTCGTATGTCTCATGATCAGTTTAATTAACAACGTAGATACAGCAGGTGTATTCAGCGGAGAATGCTGTTGAGAGTTTTCATTCGAATCACCAAACAGTACATTTCATCGACAGACTTAAAGTCAGAACCATCATTGATGACTCAGCTCTAAACTGTTTGGCTGTAAGAGTGAAGGGTTTAAACATTTCAAGCTCAAGTGAAAACAACACGAATGCCAGCGAATTTGAAGTTCAATTCCTGTTTACGTTCAAAACTAGTTGCGCGATACTGCATATTGTAATTGAGGTGTAAAAAATGACGGACCACATACAGTGTTCATTTTTCAGTCCCAACACGTTTGATAGCAGACATACAGTCTAGTCTTATCGACACCTCCTACTGCACAGACACAGAGTTGATTTTTGTCCCGATAAAAAATGGCCAAAATCATGACTCAATAAAACGGGACACGATGCAGACACCTGACCCTGTCCTCTTGATTCGGTGTCCATAAAATCGTGTCCGGACTAATTGAACAAGAGAACACGTGTTGCAATGACCGGGCTGTTAACTATATATGACCCAATATAACGTATGTATTGGCAAATCAAGAAAAAGTTGTGATTATTTCAATGGGAATATGGATAATAATGGAAGTACTATTGAAACAAAAAAAATGTGGTTATTTAATTAGATAACTAACTTGTAAGCTACATTGCGGGGAATCTGCCATCCACTCGGCTCCTTTAACAAAGCCTTGGAAAACAAGAACTGCAGTTGAAAATGCTCCAATGAAGTCAACCCAGACTAATGCTCCCACGAACACGACAGGCGGGTTCTTACCAGTGAAGAAATCTCTGCGAAGAGCAAAGAGCGACAAACTACAGCCAAGCAGGGCACTGGATAACAACACGACTCCGATAATAACGTTCGCTAGCTTGTCCGGTGTTTGCTCAGCCGAACTGTTTGTTATTGAACCTTGAGTAGCGTTTAAAAAGACCATTATTCGTATTTAAAGTTTATCTCTTGTAGAAACTGCATACTATCTACTTCAGAATTTTGACTTGCGTCGCTATCTTCGTCGCAACACGTCTCAGGAAACGTTTTCTTCCTTGCAGTGAATATTCTCTCGTAGTATCGAGGAAAGACGAAAACTACCACACAAATACAAGTGACTTGTAACTGCGTATAGTTGTATATAGTTTAGTTTCAATCCTCAGTCCTTAGTTACCGACGTAGGTACCCTGTAAACTCTTCTTTCTCATTTAATCAAAGAATCGTTAATCACTGAACCGATTTTTTCTGGGGAAATTAGTATCTTAGCCTTTCACTCAGTTTTCAGTAGAGATCTACAAGAGAAAATACATATCCAATCACGAAAACGTTAAAATAATTAAATAATAATGCAAAGGAAGGACAAACCTTCGAATTCTTTGTGAAATTACGACTTTTTTCGGCTGACGTTCTCGACATAAATATACTTCGGACTTATTTGGGACTCGAGTTTGTGACACTTAAGCGATAGCTTCACGGACATAAAAGCATAAAATGGACAAATTGATGCATCCTGGTTTTTAAGGTAAATAAGTCATTTATGGACAGATCAGCTGTGTTGATTCTACTACCCAATCATACAATAACCATACTGCGGTATAGAATGTTTGTGATATTAGCTGATAACATCTTCATTTCGGTAAAATTTTAAACCTTCAACTTTTCAACTTCTTTTAGACCTTCATCTCGGAAGAGAGACAGTCCAAAAAAATCTCTTGTTATTTTTCCGCTTTTCAAACAGCACTACAGAAAAGTATTGCTCCATAAATTTAATTTGAATTGTCCCAGTTTAGACCAGTTTAGAATTTCATACAAAGACTCAAAAAATATAACCGCATTTCCCAATTCAAGACCTTCCCGTCTAGGAAAAACCACATTTCACAAAATCTGCAATTAAGTAAATGATACCATAGAAACTATCGATGAGAGTTAAATTAGGACTGGAAAGAAATGATTTAGGTTTTGTCTTCAAAACACCAGCTGTAGTAAAATTAAAACCATATCTTCGGAGACAAACGACATTGTTTGATCATTCTTGACAGCCCATATCATTCTACATACAAACAGGCAAAATGGAACAAAAAACATCGACACTATAAAACTGAATATATTAACAGTTCAGGCATTTTAACTGCAAGATGATATCAGATGCAACAAGTAAAATTAAAATGTAAAAAAAGTTATTGCCGGTTTTTTTGCGGACCGTTCTGTCATAACATACTGAAAAAAATCGAATCCTTTTGTTTTGACGTTTTCGTGGCTTGGAGAGATAAACTGGCTCGAACCTATAAGTTCGTAATCTTAATGCCCTTGGAAGTTAAGTAAATAATTTTAAAAATTAAATTGAAATAAGAGAAAATAAATGAGGACCAAGTGTACAAAATCTTGAAAGCATTTTTAAGAGTTTTCTTTGAGGTGCTATCAAAAGCTTACAACATGGTTTTCTTGCTTCCCCACAGAATTTCGTTATGATTTATATAATACTGAACCTTTTTAGCCCTTTAATGTGTCCAAATCGATAACATATCAGTACTGATGAAACATGTAAATTCGGGCCGGGAATCGACGGCAACAACGTTTCATATCGTAGGAACGTTTATCACTGAAGGCATTTTTCGTAACGGACAAAATTATCGGCTGCAGCAACTAGGGCATTGCGCAGAGGTATTAAGGTGTCCGACCAAAGATAACAAAGAGATCTTCATTGGCGTAATTTTTTGTCCTGTCAAATAATCATGACCTTTTCCAAGCCTCTCTGCTTTTTTGTCTACAGTCCTGCCAAACGGAAATGTAATTGAAAGCAAGTAGGAAATTTACTTCAACTTGAGGAGAAGCCTGCGAGCAGAGAACTTTAGAGACATCAAACAAGCTTACTTCATTTTTCCTTCCCCATTCCTTACGCTCTGCCGCCGAGAAGTGTGCGCGAAAACTCACCTAAGTCAGCCTGCTTGCGCGGAACTTGCATTCTCTTCCGGTAATTGTGAACACTGATCCGTGGTGAGCTCAACTTGTTCTCACACAAGTGTTCACATACTTCAGTGAGGCTGCATTAAAACTAACTTTCTTGTATTTGAGAGGCAACCTGCATTCCGGTTTGCATAAGGCGATTTGCATCGTGATCAAAGTGTATTCATCGCCAAGTGCATAAGCAAAGTAGTGGCCTAGCATGTATTCTGCTAACTTGCACTGATATTATACCTGCATTTTCGTTTGGCTCATAAGACGATGGTGCGCGAGCAAATTCCGCGTGAGTTACTCCCCTTCTCGTCCATTCCTTTACGCGCTCGCCCACTAAACTTTCAACTTTTTGTAATCTGGAATTTAACAAATTGTAAACGTTCAGTGTGCAACCATCGAGTAACGGATGCACGCGGGAGGTTACTAAACACGAAAGAAGCGTTAGAGTCGCCTCGAGCGCCTGTACTTTCTTAGGAACAAGTGTATCCATAACTTCATGGGTGCACAGCTGTGGCCTTTACCATTCGTTTTGCAACATATTTTCGGGCATTTTTTTAGAAGATACAACGGTGAGAACTAAGATTTTACGGGTGCATTTATACTTGCGTAATCAATGGGTAAAGAGCTCAAAAATTTTAAACATCTGGCTTGTAAAAGTCGCGCGTGTCATATTGTTAACAATCTTTATCATAGAATTATATGTAGATCATCGCAGTGAAGATGTTTCAACCTAAGTGGTTGAAAAGAAGAAACCTGAAAAAATTCAGGCTTGAACGGGAATCGAACCCATGACCTCTGCGATATCATGAGAGGACAAGGGCTTCTTGTCTTTTGCAAACTTGACACTTGGAAAATAGGTTAAAAGTTCAATAAAAAGCTCACCAGGTAATTTTTTTCAAGTGTTATAAACTCCGTTAACCTGACCATTCTGTTGGTTGGACTGGTTTTCCTTCTTCTATTGTTTCACTTTGGTTGGTCAAGCTCAGGTGTCGAAGGAATCAATCTTATTGTCAATCCACAGAGCACTAATATATAGATTTAGCCAAGCCTAAAAGCGGAGCCCCCTGTGTTTTTTGTTTTGTTCTTTGTTTTTTGTTTTTTGCTGGCACTTATTAATTTGTGAAAATACTCTCATTCAAGTCGTTAAATTAAAAAACAAAAAGAAAAAAAAATTATGTCCTCGCTGAGAGCCGAACCCGGATCGACAACGTTTACTGTTATCTGTATAGATGTTAATTTTTCTACTTATTTCTTTCTTCGTGACAAGCTGCCTATCGACTTGAAAATGCTGGTGTTTTTCCTGGCAAAATGTGTTCAGACCACCGTGAAAACCATGGTTGTGGACAGAAAAAACCAAAAAGCACTAGCTCTGCTATATTTGGCGTCGAAACCGATGCAAAAAGCTGCGAACTCAATCGGTGTGCCGACCAAGTTCACAACAGAACCGACAAGGCAAATTTGAACTTTTCGCCTAACTTTTTTCGCCTAAATTAAACTTTTCGCCTTCCACCAAAAAGATAACTGAGTATTCTTTTGAACTTTTTTTCCATTAACACATTTGTTTTTGACTTTTGTTGTCTTTGCTTGTCTTGCTACAACGCCGGTCAACATGAGATTTCGCGCCAAAAGCACGGGATTCAGCACAGGGTTATATCCAGTGTATGCCACTTTACATTGGTGACTCTGTGGTGCGGACGGACGGACGGACGGTCACGTGACTATTACATCACTACCAAAATTTCTGGTCTTGATAGGTTACCAAATTTCCTTAGCAATGGTGCTCCGCTGACGCGCTAGCGCGTGGGATCCGCTAATACTAGCCGTAATTCAGCCAATCGAAAGATTATTGCGAAACCCATATTACTCACAAGTTCCTGAATTATTGAACTTGGAACAACAGAACCAATTGGCGCTCCAAGAAAGACGAACCCATTCCCTAATCGATTCGCTCTCGAAAAATCTTCGGAAGCCCAAACAAGGCCGAACAGTAACATAGACATGACCCGAACCTCAAGATTAGGCCATAAGTTGTAAAGTGTGGATAAACATTTCCCGCAAACGAAAACGAAAACAAACCGATAGCGCAAACAAATCCACCGAATATGATGACGTTGGAGAATCCAAATCAGTTACTAAGAACAGCGGGAACCATCCCGAAGGCTTGTTTTCGCGTGCGTCAATTTGAAGTTTTTGAGTCGTTCTGCTCTCTTGTTCTGCTACAATCATCAACCTGTGTTTCAGCCAGGTGATATTTTATTTATTTTTGTTAGTAATTAACCGGGTAACTGCCCGCGTTTATTGATAAGAAAGCGCGCTGTTTGACTGTCACGTTCGCAAAGGCTGTAAACTCTATTATGAACAAGGCGTGAAAATTATGCATTTACGTCAAAATATCCCAAGAAAACCGCATTCAACCGATAACTTATATTTTAGTTAACAGTTAGAAAGCTCTTTTTTGTATATTCTAGATTCTAATAAGTTTACGCGAAGCTAGAAAAAAATGATCCATTTAAAAAAAGCAGACGGCAAACGGCAGGTTGACTTTTGACCATTTGCCGAAAAAGGGGATGCTTATTCTTTCTATTATCGTGGAAAACAGAAAGCTGGAAACTGGACTGTACCTTATTACTTGAATTGTTCGCAAATTTCACCATTTTCTTTAAAACGCACAAAAAATAGTGTCGGGATCTTGTTGATAAGAAAATTAAGTACTTTTTGTTGTTGTTGTTGTTGTTATTATTATTATTAAAAGAACCCCTGCAGACATTCAAATAAAAACAAAGATGTCTATCAAAATAATTGATAAACGATTTATTGTAAACCATCTTCTTCATCGTTACTTTCCATAAGTTTCGGCAACACTTCCTTCGTACAGTCCTCAAACTCTCCCCTCATCGGCTCCTTGTAATTTAATTGCACAATACGATTTCACAAGAGACTTCAACTTCTCGATCGTTGACATGATGTGTACATTAAATTATGCTTGCTGTTGCTACGCCAAACCTCTTGGCGTAGCAAACCCTCAAGGCCTTGCATGAGGGTTCAGTGATTTGTCGGGTTGATTTGTCGGAAGCGCACATCTTTAACAGTAAAGTAAACATCTGTACTTCTGAGAACAGGAAAAAAGAAAAACGGCTTATTTCGCGCGGTAAATAACCGAGGCAGCTTTATGGCCTAGAGATTGAATATCGATCATGCTCATTATTGCCTTCAGAACACATGCAGCTTAATTGAGAATGGTCTTGTCGGTTGAGCTTATTCACTATTAAAACAACGATGGCTTTGTAATACACATATTAATTAAGTCAACAAACAGCAAATTTTACTGGGGTAGAATCGCGAAATTCCGTCACCAGATCGCAAAAGTGACATGTCGTCAGTACGTACACTCTAAAATAGCGAAATTAACGTGCCGCAAAAAATTCATCTAATAATGTATGCGAATAGTAGTCACACTTGCGCGCTTTTCGCTATAAATGTGTCTGGTGGGGGGGGGGGGGGGGGGAGGGAGGAGCGGGTGGTACTTGAAGTTAGCTTCCCTACATCGCCTTTTGATAGAGCGAAAATGCCCTAATCTGCTGCCCATCTCAGACTAAAGCGAGGTTACATTTTAAATCCTATTTAAGTCCAAAAGTGAGCAGAATACACTAGGTAGTCACAAGGAGACAAGATAGATAAGCAGATACAAAGCATCTGATACTAGTTTATCCGACAGCTATCCCCTCCCCTCCCTCTCCCGTTGTAAATGACAGCATAATACAGCATATGATAATAAAATGTCTCGGGAAACGGGAAAAAACCCTAATTGATTATTCAAATGCACTTTCCTTCTCCAGCACATTCAGTACAAGGCCACGATCACTTTGTTCAGCTCCGGTTTGAAGTTTGGTGTCATTTCTTAAAAGCAAGCCTATATAATCTGACCGATGATATGACTGCTTTATATTTTCCTCGGTAAGCTTCTGTAACAGCGATGTAACTTGGATTTCAGGTAAGTATTCGGTGGATTTGTTTTTTCTGTTTTGGCGAATTGGATAATTGTGTGACGAAACTTTGGAAACTAGATGTGGAGTAATGGAATAACCCATGTAGCACTTGTTGTGTCTATAACGCAGGTTGTTTGGCTATCACAGTGTACATAGTTCGAACTTTTAACTAGAGAATAGTCAAAAGCCGTAGCGGAATATTCAGTATATTCAGTATTATGATTGTCAGAGATTCTTGATGTCTGTGACTATAAAGAATATGCGGAGAAAGTAGACATCCAACCTTGGAGAATTGATCATTCACCCTCAGTCTGTTAGTTGGCGACTACACTGGATTGTGAATTGCAAAATTGTTCTGTGAAGGATTAAAGGTTGCACAGTTTCGGTTTCATTTCAGTGAACACGCCAGCTGTTAGGAATAACTATCAAACAACAGGCTGGGACACCAAACCCTTCGTTTCGGACGGAGGAATATCTGTTCGGAAGGCCTAAATTGCCTGAGATATTCGTATTTAAATGAAGTCAAAAGTATAGTTTCCTTAGGCTAAACATCACCTTAAACTCTCGGAACTAGAGGGCCTGATTAATTGCTACTGGTTTGGAGGGACAAATATGTCGCTTATGTTTTGATATAAGGTCAGCTTGCACTTTCGGAAACCCAGCAGCAGATCGGATATTTGGGAAAAGGACTCCGTTGGCAAAAATTCTGCGGCCTAAACTTTGAGCTGAAGAACAGATCAACCTCCGGACACCTATTCTAACGAAATATGCCCTATGAAAGCCCTGAAACAAACTCAGAAAGCTAAAAGATAAAAATTAAATTTAAAATTAAAATTACTTTAAATTTTCTCGTTGGGTGCCCTTGAAGAAAATTCAGTAACACTTGGTATGCGGCTAGTTTGAATACATTTGTTTTATGCACTTAAGTTAGGCTTGTTCACTTCAAACTTTATCATCAAACTTAGTGTAATATGAGCAGATATAAGCACGGCTTTTGCTGTTTTAGAAACACTCGCTCTGAGTCCAATTTAGTGTCCACTGTTTGGACATGTTTGAGGTTTCTCCTCGCTCCAGTCTCGCCGCGCTGGGGAGTACAGGCATACTATGTGATTGTGTCAATATATAGAACGGCTTTTTTCATGTGAATGTCGCGATCAGTTTGATTAAATATTCTTAATATAATATAGATCGCAAATCTCGCCGTTGATCATCGGCGAAGTGAAACCGTCACAGACGCATCTCGCGTGCATATTGAAACCTCCGCGATCACTTTGTTGCGCACTCAAGGATCGGTAGAGAATGCAAGCTCGACTATCCAATAAGAATTTAACGACAGCTGCTAAGAAACCAACTCAACGGAGCTCAGGGACACAAATCAACTTGAGATGATTTTCGCTCTTACAACAGCTGCTAAAATCTCATTAAGACTGAATGCTCATATTTTACCTTGCGTCATGCTGTAACGTATGGCTTAGTACGAGTTTAGTATCGAATTATACAGTAAAAGATCGGGGATTTGGATACGAGTTTAATTCGATGCGATCTTTCGCTTGTTGACCGGCTTCTTCACACACAGGAAGCTACAATATTTGCCAGAGATGCTAACTTTATAGACTGTCAGCAGTCTCTTTCTGGATTTATAGTCGAGAGGGCGAGCGAACGGCTGAGAGCGCGAGCTATCACAGCTCCGCCGGTGATCACACAAACACATATTATGACTGTTTCAATATATAGAACGAGACAAAATTCGCCAACTTCGCAATATGTATTATTTAACAAGTTATCTAATATAGAGCCACCTCCTCGCCGATGTACAACGGCGAGGTACATGCGTCTGTATAAGATTGTACCTCGCCGATGTACAACGGCGAGGTAGATGCGTCTGTGACGGTTTCACTTCGCCGATGATCAACGGCGAGATTTGCGATCTGTATTATATTAAGAATATTTAATCAAACTGATTGCGACATTCACATGAAAAAAGCCGTTCTATATGTTGACACAATCACATAATATGTGAATGTCTGTACTCCCCACGCGAACTGCGCTCTCGCACGAGTCATTTCGCTTGCGCAATTTTCTTCGTCATTTTATTAAAAACGCGAAATTAAAGTGTTGCGACAAAAAGAAATAGTGTCGCGATCTTGCTGATGCGAGAATTAAGTACCTCTTGCTTATTATCTTATTGTAAAAAAAATGCCTGCAGGCATTCAAATAAAAACGAAGATGCCCTCTAAAAATAATTGATAAGCTATTTATTGAAAATCATCTTCTTCATCGTTACTTGCAATTAGTTTCTACGACACTTTCTTCGCACAGTCCTCAAACTCGCCCCTCATCGGCTCCTTGTTTAATTGCACAATAAGATTCCACAAGAGACTTGAACTTCTCGTTGTCATGTTCCGTGTGCATTAAACAATGCTTGCTGCTGCTTCGCCAAACCTCCTTGTATGAGGGTTGATTCGTCGGAAACGCGCATCTTGAACAGTAGAGTAAACATCTGCAAATCTGAGAAACAGGGACGCAACAGGAAAATAATAAGACTGCTTATTTCGCGTAGTAAATAACCGACACAACTTCATGGTCTAGAGATTGCATATCGATCATGCTGATTATTCCTTTCAGAACACATGCGGCTTAATTGAATGGTCTTGTCAGTTGAGCTTATTCACTATTAAAAAAACGACGGCTTTGTGATGAGCATATTAAGTCAACAACCAACAAATTTTACCGGCGTGGAATCGCGAAATTCCGTCGCCAAATTGCAAAAGTGATATGTCGTCAGTACGCACACCCCAAAATAGCGAAATTAACGTGTCGCGAAAATTCATCCAATAAGGTATGCGAATAGTGGTCACACTTGCGCGCTTTTCGCTATAAATATGTCTGGGGGTAAGGAGGGGGTGGCACTTGAAGTTAGCTCTCTTTCTTAGCCTTTTGATAGAGCGAAAATGCTCTAATCTGCTGCCCCATCTCAGACCAAGGGGTTACATTTTAAACCCCATCTCAGAGCAGAAGTGTGCAGAATACGCTAGTCACAAGGAGACAAGATAGATAAGCAGATACAAAGCATCTGATACTAGCTAATCGGACACCTCTCCCCTCCCCTCCCTCATCCTGCTGTAAATGACAATATGACAAAGCATACGATAATGAAATGTCTCGGAAAAGGGAAAAAACCCTAAATGATTATTACCTTCTCCAGCGCATTCGTTATTAGCCGTACTCACTTTGGTGTCATTTCCTAAAGGCAAGCCCTTATATCTGAACAATGGTATGACTACTGTATATTTTCCTCGGTAGGCTTCCGTGACTACGATGTAACTTGGATAAGGTATGTATTCGGTTGTTTTATTTTGTTCTGTTTTGGCGAATTGGATAATTCTGTAACGAAACTTAGGAAACTAGTTGTGGGGTGATGGAATAACCCATGCGGCGTTTGTTCTATTTATTATGAGTCTAAGACGCAAGTATTTTCGGTATCACAGTGTACAAGGGTCGAACTTGTGACTAGGGAATAGTAAAAAGTCATTGTGGAATATTTAATTTCAGTATTCAGAATATTCAGTATTATGATTGTCAGAGGTTCTTGATGTCTGTGACTATTAAGAATACGCAGACAAAAGAAGAATCCCAACCATAGAGAATTGAGTGTGGTGCATTCACCCTCAGTCTGTTATTTGGCGACTATTGTGGATTTTAAATTGGAAAATTGTTCTCAGAAAGAGAAAAGGCAGGACAGTTTCGGTTCATTTCAGTAAACACGTCAACAGGAAAAAATTAAGAAAACGAATATTTAATTTTCGGACTAACCGCACACACATATACCCCATCCACTCCTCCCTTTGTAAATGACAGTATGACACAGCATGCGATAATCAGTTTGTCTTTTGAAAAAAGGGAAAACCCTAATCAATTTTTCAATGCAACGTGTCGCAAAAATTCATCTAATAAGGTATGCGAATAGTGGTCACACTTGCGCACTTTTCGCTATAAATATGTCTGGAGGTAAGGAGCGGGTGGCACTTGAAGTTAGCTTTCCTTCTTTGCCTTTTGATAGAGCAAAAATGTTCTAATCTGCTGCCTCATCTCAGTCAAAGGGGTTACATTATATTCCCATTTCAGAGCGGAAGTGAGCAGAATACTCTAGTCACAAGGAGACAAGATAGATTAACAGATAAAAAGCATCTGAAACTAGCTAATCGGAAACCTCTCCCCTCCCCTTCCTCATCCTGCTGTAAATGATGACAAAGCATATGACAATGAAAAGTCTCAGAAAACGGAAAAAAACCCCTAAATGATCATTCCCTTCTCCAGCGCATTCGTTACGAGCCGTATTCTCTTTGGTGTCATTTCCTAAAAGCAAGCCTTTATATCTGAACGATGATATGACTGCTGTATATTTTCCTCGGTAGGTTTCCGTGACAGCGATGTAACTTGGATTTCAGGTAAGTATTCGGTGGGTTTGTTTTGTTCTGTTTTGGCGAATTGGATAATTCTGTAACGAAACTTAGGAAACTAGTTGTGGAGTGATGGAATAAACCACGCAGCGTTTGTTCTATTTATTATGAGTCTAAGACGTAAGTTGTTTGGGTATCACATTGTACAAGGGTCGAACTTGTAACTAGGGAATAGTAAAAAGCCATTGCGGAATATTTGATTTAAGGACGTTCGTGCTCATTGTTTGCGCGCATCCTTACTGCGCACGTTATTCCCGTCGCAATGTCATGCCACGTCATGCATCGAGCGCTCGCGCTGAGTAAGAAATATAGACAGATACAGTGGTGGTGGGTATTTTTGTGTCTATAAAAGTACTTAACTCTCTTGAATGCACGGTGACTCCATTCTTTTTTTCGATAAATCGCATTCTTTACTGGTTCCCTGCATTTTGTCCAAAAACAAAAAAATTCTGAACGTGAGAAGTTTTTACTTATTGGTATTTCTACTCAAATACGAACGAATTTTTCTAGGAATGTAGGTATATGTGACTTTCAATTATCCTTTGGTGAGGCTAAATTTACCTGAAGAAACGATATTACAGGCAAAATGTACTAAATAGGCCTATTTGTGATGGAATAAATAAATAAGCATTGTCTAGAGTCCTCCACGTTACTGATTTCAATCCTTGTAGCAAGAAAGCCGATTTCGCCTTCCATAACCAAAACGTCTAAAAACACAGCATTTCCAACACGCTTTGTTTCCGAAAAAAGCACGGTGACCCCCCAATTTTTTTACTTTTCTGACATGAGTTGGTCATACTCTAAGGACAACAAAAGTTTGGAAAAAATCTGAACGTGGGAAGATTTGGGGGCGAACGTCCTTAAGTATTCAGAATATTCAGTATTGTGATTGTCAGAGATTGTTGATGTCTGTGACTATAAAGAATATGCAGGAAAAAGAAGAATCCAACCATAGAGAACTGAGGGTAGTACATTCACCCTCAGTCTGTTATTTGGTGACTATACTGGATTTACAATTGCAAAATTGTTCTGTGGAACAGAAAAGGCCGCACAGTTTCGGTTTCATTTCAGTGAACAGGTCAACAGGAAAAAACAAATAAGGAAACGAATATTTAATGTTCAGACTAGCGGCACACACATACCCCATCCACCCCTCCCTTTGTAAATGACAGTATGACACAGCATGCAATTATCAGTTTAATTTTTGAAAAACGGGAAAACCCTAATTAATTTTTCAATGCTCTTCCTTTCGCCAGTACAGTTAATGATTTTGTTTGTAAAAACTGAAAGAGCCACCCTGTTTAAATAAAGGTATCTTAACTTATCTTGTTCAGCTCTGTTTGAAGTTTGTTGTCATTTCCTAAAAGCAAGCCTTTATATCTGAACGATGATATGGCTGCTGTATATTTTTTTCGGTAGGCTTCTGTGACAGCGATGTAACTTGCATTTCGGGTAAGTATTGGGTGGGTTTGTTTTGTTCTGGTTTGTTGTACTGGATAATTGTGTAAGGAAACTTAGGAAACTAGATGTGGAGTAGTAGAATAACCCATGCAGCGCTTGTTATATTTATTATGAGTCTAAGATGCAAGTTGTTTGGCCATCACAGTGTACAAGGGTCGAACTTTTAACTAGGGAATAGTAAAAAGCCATTGCGGAATATTTAATTTAAGTATTCAGAATATTCAGTATTATGATTGTCAGAGGTTCTTGATGACTGTGACTATGAGGAATATGCAGGGAAAAGCAGCTCCAAACCATAGAGAATTGAGCGTGTTGCATTCACGCTCAGTCTGTTATTTGTTTTTTTTTTTTGCAATAAAAAGCTTTATTGGTGTTAGTGCTTACAGTACAAGAAAATAACAATGAACTAACAAGACGCAAAAAAAAAATAATGAAGGTATTGACGTGCGTTACAATTACTTTTACATAACAGTGCATACATTTATCGCTAAACTTACTTATACAAGGGTCTAAGCAGAAGAAAACAGAAATAGTAGTATTAAAAAAAAAAACTACAGAAGATTTCCATATATTTCTTTGCATTCAGGCAGTTTGTTATTTTGGATTGCGATTTCTCTTTGTATATTAAGTTTTTCTTTTAGGAGTGACAGAAAACTTTCGAAGCATAGTTTTTCGTCGTGTAAACATTTACAGAAGATGGAGTATTTCGCAATAAGAAGCGTGTAGTTTAAGGAGTACGAGTGCATCCTTTTGTCAAGAATTCCATATAAAATCATACTGTTTGATAATGTGATCTTTTCTTTAGTTTTGCTGTACCACCAGTTTTGAAATAAATTCCAAAATAATAAAGTTGAAGAGCAGTGTAAGAACATGTGATCTAAAGAATGTCTGTCAGTGAGACATTGAGGGCATAAATCACTATCCGATATTTTGGCTTTGAAAAGGCTAACTTTTGTTGGAAGGATATTATGAATAAGTTTATATTGAAACATTGATATCTTTATGTCATTTTTTATCTGGAAGGGTAATTGGTAAACTTTGTTTAAGATTGCTCGGTTAACACCATACCTCAAAATTTTGCTTTCAGCGGTTGGGGGTAAAAAAACCTTTTTTAACATAGCAGAGTAGACGTTTTTGGTAGAAATTATGTTTGTTTTATGATTTCCATTTTCTGCTGTTTCCCGGGGAGTTCTTTTAATTTTTACTTTCCAGTCATTCGGAATGGAATTGATCAATCCAAAATATAAAGTAAAAGGTGTTTCAAGATGAAATTTCTCAGAGAATTGTTTAAAAGAAAGGAAACTACCGTCATTTTGGAGAAGGTCTTTAATACGTAGAATATTTTTTTCGAACCAATTTTTGTAAAACGGTGTTTTACCCTCGATTTTTAAGTTGCGGTTGTTCCAAATTATTTCGTTATGTAGCGATGTGTTGTTCTGAAAGGTCTGTTTTGTGCTCTGCCAATGTTTTAAGACTTCGTGGTAGAAGCTTGGGAGGCGGTTAAGTTTCAGCAAGTTAATATCATAATCGCAGTGTGTTAGAAAAGAGAGTCCTCCATGATGTTCTGATGCGATCTCAGGGATTATTTTCCAGGACGCATCAGTATTGGTTTGCAAACGTGGTATCCAAGCAACCTTTAAAGCTTTATTCATGATGTTAAAGTCAGTCATTTTAAGACCGCCGTGTTTTTTTTCAGCAGTGATAGTTGATTTTTTTATCTTTGTAGGCTTTGCGTCCCAAGTAAAGTCAAAAATCAAATTCTCGATTTCTTTGATATATTTTTCTGGGATAACAAGAACAGATGCATTGTAGATTAATTTTGAAAGCCCGAAAGTCTTAACAATGTTTATTTTTCCGTACAGTGTTAAGTTTCTTCTCTTCCACCTATTAAGCGTCTTTTCTAAGTTTCGGATTTTCTCTGCGAAGTTAACTCGTTGGTTTTATTTGTGTCATACGAAAAGAAGATACCAAGAGCTTTTATTGGGTCCCGCGGCCAACGAAAGCCAAAGGGAGTCTCGGTTTTATTTTTCCATCGACCAAGCCACATTCCCTCAGACTTTGTTGTGTTAATTTCTAAACCGGAGAGGTTTTTGAACTTATCAAGTAGAGTTAGCAAGTAGTCAACAGAATCCAGATCCCGAACAAAAACAGTGGTATCATCTGCGTATAGGGAGACTTTAATTTCTTTCTCACCTACCTTAATGCCTTTTATGCCGGTATCGTTTTTAATTGCTCTTCCGAGTATTTCTATGCCAATTACGAACAATAGTCCGGACAACGGACAACCTTGTCTAACACCTCGTTCCACTGGAAAGAATTCCGATCCAAATCCATTGTTAAGAACGCAGCTGGAAACATTGTTGTATAAAATTTTAACCCAGTTTTTGATGTTCGGCCCGAAATTGAATTTTTCAAGGCAGTTGTTAATAAAGTCCCTTTCAATGGTATCGAAGGCTTTTCTGAAGTCTATAAATAGGGCGATTCCAGGAATATTGTTTTCTTCTGTGTAGTTCATGATGTCGGAAATTAAACGAACATTTTCACCAATGTACCGGTTTTTGATGTAGCCGGTCTGATCGGGATTAATTATTCTTGGAAGTACTTTTTCTAACCGTTTTGCAATGACTTTCGTTAATATTTTATAATCAGTATTTAGAAGCGATATTGGTCTGAGGTTATCGAGTACAGTAGTATCTTTGTTCGGTTTCGGGATGAGTGTTATAATTCCCCGTCTTTGAGATATCGATAGTTTACCGCTATCATAGGCGTAATCAAAACATTGTAACATATCAGTGTGCAGTTCTTCCCAGAAGTGTTTGTAGAATTCTGCTTGTAGCCCATCTGTACCTGGCGATTTTTCATTTTTGAACTCGTTTAACGCTTTTAAGCATTCCTTTTGTGTCACTTTTCCTTCGCACGATAACATGTCGTCATTCTCTAACGGAATGATGTTTTCTTTGAAATTGCAGAGAGGATCGCTTAAAGTCGAAGATCTTTGCTTATTTGATGTATAGAGGGTTTCATAAAAGCGCATTTGCTCCTGTAGAATTTTGGATTGGTCTTTGGTGAAACTGCCATCTGAGAGTTTCAATTTTGTGGTTGTCTTTTTTTCATAATTTCGTTTTTCTAAGCCATAGAAATATCTCGTATTTCGTTCCCCGTGCTCATGCCACCTGACTTTGCTTCTAAGAATGGTACCATTTGTCTTATGCTGCATGATAATTTTTAAGCGGGATCTAGCATGATAGATCTCGTTAATGATTTGTTTGTTATTTGGTTGTTTTTCAGCTTTTTTGTAGAGTTCGTTGATTTGGTTTTGGAGGTGAATTTCTGCGATTTTCTTTTCCTTGCTTTATTTTTCGAGTATTTAATCGTAAAACCTCTTATTTCCATCTTAATTAAATCCCATTTGAGTGTTAAGTCTTCGACGTTGTTATATTTTTTTCTGAAGTTGGGAATTTCAGCACGATTTCATCTTTAAGAAGCGATTGGTTAAATTTCCAGAAGCCGGGACCTTTTTTATGCCTCAGCTCATCGCATTTTACGTGTATCAGTGTTGCTGAATGATCTGTTTCGGGTGCGTATATAATTTTACAATTTTCGGTTAGAGCATTTAGTTTTTTAGAAATGAGGAAAAAGTCAAGGCGGCATTGAATTTTAAATGATTTATTTCTCCACGTATATTCCTCTGCTTCTGGGTTTAGAGACCGCCAAATGTCATTTATGTCGTAAAGATTGCATAGTTTGTTGATTTCTTCGACTACCTCGTGTTTTCGGTTGCTTGGATTACCACCTTTTTTGTCTTTATCCGACATTGTGCAATTAAAATCACCACCCATTATCATTGTTTCTTCAGAAAATTCTTGGAGGTGTCCTTGAAGCTCTTTGAAAAAGGCGACTTGTTGCTTAACGTCATTCGGAGCGTAGATGTTGACAAGTACAAAACGAGTGTCCGCGACCGCTATATCTAATATAATGTATCTCCCGTTTTTGTCACAAATTTTCTTTTGGACATTACATTTTATTTTAGGATTGATAAGAATCATAGTGCCCTTACTATGATTTGTGCCGTGGCTAAAAAACAGCTCTCCGCCCCCATTCTGCCTGCCAAACATTTTCACATTCTTTTAAGCTATAGGTTTCTTGCAAGAAAACAAAAGAACAATTTTGACGATGTAGCCACCTAAAGACAGAACGACGCTTAAGTGTTTTGTTCAAACCTCTAATGTTCACTGACAGACATTTGATATCAATAGGACTATTCATAAAGAGGTGTCGGAGTTGTCATAATTCCAAAGCAGCAGATTTTGGATTTAAAATTTGCATATTTCTTCTTGCGTGTACAGCACACATCCGATCAAACAGAAAAAATTTTCCAAAAAAAATTAAAACCGAAAATCGCTGAACTAGAGCACCAGTAACATTAAAGTTAGATAAGTCTTTAGCTCCGAAGGTATTTGTGTCATATTTCCTGAATGGGTGATAATTAAAACTCAAGATAAAGCGAACAATTAAAGAAAACCTAACACAGTA
Organism: Siderastrea siderea; assembly: GCA_964030785.1. Classification (NCBI taxonomy): domain Eukaryota; kingdom Metazoa; phylum Cnidaria; class Anthozoa; order Scleractinia; family Rhizangiidae; genus Siderastrea; species Siderastrea siderea. Next base: position 74,020,671 of record OZ034967.1, on the reverse strand, counting down.
AGCGAAACTAAAACAAACAAGAAAGTAAATAAATAAAAAAGTAGCTAGCGAACAATACAATACAGCTTTGTTTTGCCCCACTCGCTTTTAAGCAGTATAAAAAATTTATACTGGAGGCTAACACAGTTCGAACCGATTTGGTAGTGTCCAATAAACTAAATCATAGTAAACAGTTATCCGTCAGAGCGTAGAATCTGGCCTGGTGGGCAGAGTTTTCCTCTAATATATAACTGATCTGGTTTTGATCGACTAAAGGATACTGGAATTCCGTTTCTTTTTGCGTGCTTGTAATTTTCCATCTGTGCTCTCCTCCTATCCACAAGTTCTTGTGGTAGATCGCGGAACATTTGAAAGTTTGTACCCTTCAGGCGGGAACCCAGCGAGAGAATCTTTTCCACATCTTTAGATCTAAGGAATCTTGCTAAGATTGGAAGCGGGGTTTCATTTCTTATCTTCCCTAGTCGGTGAACCCGTTGGATTTCGACCGTGCTTCCATCAGCATATCCTAATTCGTTTTCGAGAAAGGCTCTGAGGACTGCTTCAGTATTCTCACCGTTCTCCCCGCTTGAAGGTGTCTCAGGGATGTAGTTGAATTTAATGTTCTCCCGCCTCGAATAGGCTTCCAGGTACAGATCTTTGGTCGTTAGCTCTTTCAGTTTGTTGTTAATTTCTTGTTCTTTGTGGTCCAGTTCTGCTAACATGTCTTTGATTTTCTTTCGCTTTTTCTCGCAGTGCTTCTGGTGGTTGATGCATTTGTTTTCATTTTGCGTGACGCTCTCTTTAAGGTGTTCGATATCTGTCGTAGCTGTTTGTTCAAAGGTTTCGAGGTTCGCTATTCTTAATTCGAGATTTTCCATCGTAGATTCGATTCTTTTAACACTAGTTTCGATGGTGTCTAGCTTTTGTAGCTTTTCCAAAATTCCTTTGAGGGTTCCAGCAATCTCACCCGTCATCTCCAGGGCGTCGATGATCACGTCGCCATCTTCGTTTTCTTCAACACATTCCTCTAGATTTTTGGATCTTTTAGACTCGGGTGACTCACTTTCGCTAGTAGAGCTGTTCGGCGTTCTGTTTCTCCTTTTACTGAAGTAGTTCACAAACTGGTTTGCCATCCAGTCTTGCAAATAAAAAGAGATTTTTCCGCGAGCGGGTTCACAAAGCTCCTTACGCCGCCATGGTCAGCGTCCTCCTGGTGACTATACTGGATTGTGAATTGCAAAATTGTTCTGTGGAAGAGAAAAGGCCGCACGGTTTCGGTTTCATTTCAGTGAACACGTCAACAGGAAAAAAAAAATAGGATAACGAATGTTTAATTTTCAGACTAGTGGCGCACACATACCCCCTCCACTCCTCCTTTTGTAAATGACAATATGAGTTTGTTTTTCGAAAAACGGCAAAAACCCTAATTAATTTTTTTCCTTGTACTTCCTTTCGCCAGCACAGTCAATGACTTTGTTCGATTCGGCTCTGTTGGTTGAATTTTAATGTCATTTTCTAAAAACAACCAAGAACCAAACCGAATATCATCGTTCCATTTTTGTTCGGAAATTGATTTTAGAAGACCAAAATCCAAAACAAACGTGTAAGATGTTTATCTGTTCCCACAGAAATACTGAATTATTACATCTTAACATTGCATAAGAGAGGGGAAAGCCCACCTTGACTTCTTTTTAAAACTTAATTGTTATTTAATCACTTGGTCATTTCTCTTTTCTTCAGTTCGTCGTTTTCTCAGTATAGTCCATGAGCCAAGACCCCAAAAATACATTTTCGTAGCACCCCCGACGGGACATAGTTTCTTTGGTATCAATGTAAAGCTTAGGGTGCGCTGAATTGTAACTAATCTGTTTCCGGACACAAAACCTGAGCATAAGCGAGAAAATTGCGTGTTTTTGCGGAGGGATGGATGGGGAGAGATTTTGCCCCTTAAATCATAAAAGATACAAAATGAAACGTATCTCTCAATTTATTTATCCATTTCAATTCAAACTTTCAGAAGATATACATCTCATAGTGAGAATTAAAATTATTACGCTTTTTACTCTTGCAATGGGTTACCATGGCAACGGTTGCTATAGAGTGTTATTAGGAAGCCTTTTGTCAGTTCTTTTTATCTAAAAAGAATAATAAATACATTTTTTCGACATAAGCACTTGGGACAGCGAAATTTTCCTCTACTATATTTTTTTCTTTTCGTTTTTTGCTCATATGTGCCAACAAAGATAAAAGAGATAATTTAGTACCCTAGCAACAACTGTATACAGGTGCTAGTACATGTATGCATACCACGGTTCAATTTGATAAGTTCATTCAATTCCGAATCTTAACTATATACACACTGGATTTAATTTTCACTAGTAAAAACCAAATAATACTTTTGCTTTTGTTCTTCTGGAACATGTGGCGAACAACATAAAAAATAGCGGAAGTGCTGTCACTCTTACTTTGCCGTGAAGCACCAAATCAGTTGCCGTAAAAAAAAAACAACACCATCACCATCCTTGTCACTGTCATCTACTTCATTGTCTTCACTATGTGTCATGCAGCCTGTTCAGACAGTGATCTCCACAGATGCATGCGTCACTACAAGGGAGTCTGGTCTTCTCACAGGAACATCGCTGTGTTTGGTGATTTTGAAATCCAATCCCCTCTTAGAGCAGCCCAGATTTTCAATGATGAAAGGATACTTACAAACATACAATACAAGGTCAGGATACCATTGCTATTGAATTCAGGTATCGCCTCACGTGCTACAGAGATTATATGCGCTGTGAAACACTGCACTCCACTGTTTGTGTATGCTGAAATTCTTATCGGAGCCAAGGCCCTGGAAATGTCACAACTTCTAGAAAGATACTTGATCTTTTATTAGAAGTTGGAATTCACGCCCCAAACTACAGGTCTTCGAAACTCAAAAAACAGGCTCAGAAAAGTGTTTGGTGACAACTCATCATTTCGACAGCCTGCAAATGAGAGTCAATCTGAACTAGCGTAGAAAGAGGGGTTCATCATGGGAAGTATCAGTCCAACCCAGCCAAACTGCAAGGATTCCGGTCATGGCTAGCAAAACATCCTGGCTCACAAATTGACTAGCTCGCCTTCGCCAATTGCATAGCAGGTATCAGAAAGGAATTTTGCACCGAGAAGTATGAAAAATTACTTCAAAGTGAAGCATTCAAACAGGTGTTCACAATGTATAAAAAGTTCTGCCACGAAAACAATGGCCTCATGAAGATTTTCTGGAACAGTTTCATTCGAGCAACAAGGGAAGGAAACTGGAAACTGCATCTCAACTGTGTGAAGGACATGTTGCCATGGTTGGTTTGCGTACGATCAATTACGACCGGTATTTGCCTGTGTACTTTGTTGCATATGCTGAAGAAGACACCCACCCTGAGGATCGGAAATATTGATCTGCAGTGCGACGAGTTTCTTCGTTTGTAACGCTGGGCAAGGCTTATTGTGTTTAAAACTCTGTCGCGGGATGTTTTGTTTCGCATCACAGTGTGTGATCTTTAGAACCCTTTCGTCAAGAAATTGAAGTTGTAAGCTTCTTTAGAGCCATGCAACGTGTAGTAGATGGCTGAACTCTGCTTCAGTCAAACATGTAAAAACAATCCTTCTAAAAAATGTAAGTTTCGTATCTAGGACTTTAATATGTTTTCTCCTGTTGCCAGCGCTCAATTATATTGTCTTGCGGCTTTGACCGATGACTAACAGCCTAGCACACAGATTTCTATCGGTAGGAAGTACCACATTTTTGCCTTATATTATCACAGACTTTCTCTTTGCAGCCTCATTGAAAGTTCCAAATTTCAATTTTGGAAGTGTGTCAAAAAACCGAGTAGTGTTGGTTTTGAGTTAGTCCAGTGTTCAAGTGAGGAAATAAGAGCAGACTTTGCTTTCTCTTTGGCTGTGAGGAGAACTTCCTTCATGGTGTTAATTGCAACAAAGCCAGAACTCAGACTAACTAATTCTTTGGACTCTTCAAATGGATTTCTTCAGTCTTCAATGACTTCCATGACCTGCTTTACACATTCTGCGTCTTTCTGAATGCAAAACATGCTGCCTTCTTTGTGGATTCTCCTTTCACTTTCCTTCATGGGTGGGTGTCTTCTTCAGCATATGCAACAAGTACACAGGCAAATACCGGTCATTAAATTGGTACGATCGTACGCAAACAACCATGGCAATATGTCCTTGACACAGTTGAGATACAGTTTCCAGTTTCCTTCCCTTGTTGCTCGAATGAAGCATAGCATCAACTCAACCATGTCAAGGTAACCGTTCCAGAAAATCTTCATGGGGCCATTGTTTTCGTGGCACAACTCTTCATACATTGTGAACATCTATTTGAACGCTTCACTTTGAAGTAATTTTTCATACTTCTCGGCGCAAAAATTCCTTTCTGATATCTGCTATGCAATTGGCGAAGGCGAGCTAGTCAATTTGTAAGCCAGGATGTTTTGCTAACCATAACCGAAATCCCCGCAGTTTGGCTCGGTTGCACTGATACTATCCACGATGAACCCCTCTTTCAACACTAGTTCAGATTAACTCTTATTTGCAGGCTCTTGAAATGACAAGTTTTCACCAAATGCTTTTCTGAGCCTGTTTTTGAGTTTCAATGACCTGTAGTTTGGGGCGCGACTTCCACTTTTAATAAAAGGTCAATGTATCTTTCTAGGAGTTGTGACATTCCCAGGGCCTTGGCTCCGATAATAATTTCAGCACGCACAAATTCACTTATGGTTGTAAAAGCAATGTCATAACCGGTATTTGAATCATCTTCAAGTTGGCAATTTTCCGTTTCAAGTCTAGTCAGTGCTTCACTGCGCGCATAATCTTTGTAGCACGTGAGGCGATACCTGACTTCAATAGCAATGGTATCTTGACCTTGTATGTTTGTAAGTATCCTTCCATCATCGCGAATCTGGGCTGCTCTAAGAGGGGATTGGCTTCCAAAATCACTGATGTTTTGACATTTTCAGAAGTTTACTAGGTCTTCATGCTCTGACAGTCCCTTGGGGAAACGGTGCCAGCAACTCAAGATGATGTAAAGTGAGTAGAAGAATTTGTCTGTGTCCTTTACAACAAACCTGGAAAATGTGTGAATGACCTAAGCTATACCCTCTTTTGCAATCAAGAAATATAGTCACATCAGCTACCACCAACAAGAGGAACCCTCACTAAAAGCGTCCAGCAAGCAAATTATCAGACGTTTGTATGGAAGAATGCATTAGAAGCTAACCCTACAGTGCGTGATCTTAGTGGTGCTTAGCTGGTTGGATCATAAGAGATGGTACACTTACGATGGACTGGACCGATCAGCCTCCCGCTCCTGATGCAGTGATGGAGTTGGTGTCCTGTGGATGCGAAGGCCAATACCAAACACAGCGATGTTCCTGTGGGAAGATCAGACTCCCTTGTAGTAATACATGCATCTGTGGAGATCACTATCTAAACAGGCTACATGAGACATCCACTGAAGACAATGAAGTTGTTGACAGTGACAAGGATGATGATAGTGACGTCTTTTCTGACGGCAACTGATTTGGTGCTTCACGGCAAAGTTAGCGAGACAGCACTTCCAATATTTTTGGTGTTGACACGTTGTTCGCCACATGTTCCATAAAAACAACAGCAAAAGCATGATTTGGTTACTACTAAAGAAAATTAAAACCACTGTGTATATAGTTAAGATTCAGAATTCAGTGAACTTATCGAATTGAACCGTGGTATGCATACATGTACTAGCACCTGTATACAGTTGATGCTAGGTACTAAATTATCTCTTTTTTTCTTTGTTGGCAGACATGAACAAAAAAAGAAAAGAAAAACTTATACTAGGAGAAAAATTTCGCTGTCCCGAGTGTTTATGTCGAAAAAATGCATTTATTTTGCTTTTAAGGTTAGAAAAACTGACAAAAGGCTCTCTAATTACATTCCTTAGCAACCGTTGCATGGTAACCGTTAGAAGAGTAACAGCTTAATAATTTTAATTCTCGCTGTGAGATGTATATCTTCTGAAAGTTTGAATTGAAATGGACAAATAAATTGAAAGATGTGCTTCATTTTGTATGTTTTATGATGTAAGGGGCAAAGTTTCTCCCCACCCACCCCTCCGCAAATCACCCATTTTTGTCGCTTATGCTCAGGTTTTGTGCCCAGAAACAGATTAGTTACAATTCAGCGCACCCTAAGCTTTACATTGATACCAAAGAAACTATGTCCTGTGGGGGTGCTACCAAAATGTATTTTTAGGCACTTTTCACAAAATGGCTCATGGACTAGTAAGCTCATCATGCATTTACGTGGCAACACCTTCCAAATCAAAGACTATTGCTGACTGCACCAAGGCTGAAATTAGGTTAATTACTGGCAATATAATTAATTTTATAGGCCTGGTTAGAATGGGAGTTAAATTGTTTTAAGATAATGGCCCGATTTATACTAGAGACGGATCATCCGTCTGGGACGAACTTGGGCAAAGAACGGTAGTTCGTCTTATAATTCGTCTGTGTATAAATACGGGCTTTCAGACGGATCATCCGTCCAGACGAACTATCACGGTAGTTCGTCTTGACAGACGAACTACCGTGGATAATTCGTCTCGACGGATGATCCGTCTGTCTGTATAAATACGGGCAGAAGACGAACTACTCAAAAATCAGGATCTCGATACCTAAAGCCAGCGGTCGTCTTGCAGTGAAATACAAAGGATTTGACTTGTACCCATGCCTTTTCGTCACGCTTAGACGAATTATCCGCCTAGTGTAAATACGGGACGAACTACGAGACGCAACGATAGTTCGTATCATAGTTCATCCCGTGTTTATACTAGATAGATGATTCGTCGTGACGGATGATCCGTCTGGACGGATGATCCGTCTCTAGTATAAATCGGGCCAATGATGTCATAAGAATAAACTCAGAATATGGAAATATAGGGAACAAAACTTCAGATAGTCTTGCGTGTCTCGGCTCTGAGACGTACTATTTATCATCAAGAGTTCGAGACCAGAAAGTTGGATTTTGATTCAAGTCAGAGTTTTTTTCCTTCGATGGCCGAACAATATCGAACGTAATCGAACAATTGAGTTCGATACACCGAACATTCGATGTACATGTGATACGTCGAGATTATTTCAGTATAATAAGCAATTTGAATAATTCACCAGACAACCCTTCATTTGCATTTTACATCAAATTCCTTAGCTTATTTCTACAAAACTTCTACGAACATCGCAAGAAACTACAACAAGTTGATCTTTTAACATGAAATGTGAAGTTGCAAAATTCCGTTCTGAAATTACGTTCACACTCCACTGAGTAATGACCTTGTTGATACCGTTACAGTTTCCTCTTTATAGACGATCGTCCTTCCATTTCTCTTTAGTTGTTTCCGTACACAAGAAAAGGGCCTGGATCCCTCGATATTTTGTAGGAGGTTGTCTAAACTGAAGACAGATTAGAATTTAGGCTAACTTGTGGCAGAGAATCCTGAAAAATTTCTATCAAATGTAAGCGATAATTTGAACTGAAAATGACTTTGAATAGTAATATGTTATGCATGCAAGTCAGAAGTCCGTGCAAATGGGTTTGTTATCCCATCTCTCTCTCCTATATTGGTTTGGTGGTATTATGTTAGCCGCTCCCAGGCGTTGAAAGCACCTTTTGAGGTCTTTCGACAGTAAAACACCACGACGAAAGTCGAAATGTCGCTTAATCTCTCGTCTTAACCCTATTTAGCCTTGGGGGGGGCACCTTGTGCACGCGCTGACTTTAACGAACTATAACTTTTAAACGGCTGGCCGAATAATCACCAAATATCGTGACTTTTCCTCAAATTTATCAGAGAATATTTCCTGTGTCAATGACGTGTCTATGATGATTGACGTTTCCAAAGCAACCGCCTTCTCAGGAGTGTATTTTGACCATTCAGTTTTCTACCCTTAGTTTGTAAGAAAAAGATAATCCTTTGCTTTTTTGTGCTCATTTTGATTAGGTATGTTTCCTAGAACAAATTCATATATTTTTCGATGTCGTCATTGTCAACTGTATGACTGCAGGTTTGGGATCCAAGATGGCGGCCTCAAATTCAAAATGGCGGGTTTGTGACGCCATTATGACGTCATGACACGTCCTTATCTGAGACGTCCAATCTGTTAAGCTAATGACGTACTAAATACGTGCCAAGTTTCATCACAAGAGCGTTAATACTTTTCGAGATCTGTTGGGGGGGGGGCACTTTGTCCCTCCCCCCCTAAGGCTCAGAAACTCAAAAAAAGCCCAGGCGAAATAGGGTTAATCGCACCGAACACAGGTCGCCTTTCCTATAAATCCAACATCCCGCCTCCGCGTTCAAGTAAGAGCCTAGCAGACTCAGCCTTTCCAAAGACAGCAGCGTTCTTTATTTTCTTCTGGCTCCTGGTATTTCTACAAGTAGCCCTTCAGGTTTGTGGTGCATTTTCATTCGCTTTTAGTTTGGAAGGTTTTTGTTTGCGACAGTCCATTTGCTGTCAGCTTTTAGTTTCATCGTGCGGCAGCGATGTGTTTGGTTTTCCGTTTTCGAGTCAGGCTTATTTCCAGGCTTTCATACGTTATGTTTTGTTTTGTTCGTTGCTTTGTATTTACAATTCATCGTGTTCCTGGCACTACACTTTTTGTCAACGGTGCTAACAGATCAATGTACAGGTCGGTTTTGCTACTCGCGCTATAGTGTTTATAGTTTCTTCAAGTTAAACGGGATTCTCTTTTTAATATACTTTCCCTCGTCTACGTTATTTTATTTCGTTTTTACGTTCGGTGGCGATGGTCCCTTGGCCAAGGTTTCCCTCGAGGTTTTGACACATAAATAGCAAAGTTCATTGTTCCTCTTGGTGTTTTAGAATTCAAAGACCGTTTTTAACAAAGAACAGCATGCGCCGATTTCGGGGAGGAATTTGTTCAAATATTCTAGTTCTCTTTTTGACCTTTGCTGTTTCTAAAACCGTTGGTGGAATTACTAGTTGTTCTGTTTTGACTGTGTGTATATTTGCATTGTTTAGGATAAGTTTCTGATTGACTTCGGACCCTCGTCAGGGAGTTTAGTTGTTGAGACCACGTTGAGTTTCTGATTGACTTCGAGCCCTTGTCAGAGTGTTTATTTGTTGAGAACGCATTTGGATTTCTGATCTCTTCGGGCCCTGGTCAAAAGTTTAGTTGTTGAGAATGCTTTGAGTTTCTGATTGGCTTCCAGTCCTCGTCAGAAAGTTTACTGGTTGAGAACACGTTGAGTTGATAATTGACCTGAACTGTTTGCTTGTTTAATTCGCTTTGTAACTGTTAAGCTTAGCGAGTACGCAGGAAGTCTCTTGTTTGTTAGCTTAAATGTTTATCAGGTTTCGCACTGTTGGAGCATTTTACTCTCACTGCTAAACGGGAGAACACTGAACAACGAGAAAAAAAATGCCCAAATGTGTTATTTTGCGAAGCAAAAGGGGAGGCAATAGCTCCATCCGGTTATTGTTTGTTTAGCCCGCCTACTCCATGATGATGAGCACAGCCTCGCGTTCATGTCAACCAATAGATGTTGCTCTTTCCGAGCGCCTTTGAATAACAATACTGCAAGTTGATAGTCCTGGAAACCTTCATGGACTGTAAGTAAATGACAAGACAACAATATCCATTGTCCGCGATGTTAACTCTATTCAAATGACTTTGAAGCAAAATCCTAGCAGGATCACGCGATTTTTCTTTCCAATTTTCCCCTGAAACGTTTTGTTGGGATATTCGTATATCAAGAACAAAACCACTGAGGCACTTGACATAGTATCCAATTTCCTTGCAAGGCATGCGTGCGGTGAACCAATGAGAAAGCTAGAAATTCAATTACCGAGATTGAGAATCTCTTAATATCAGTTACTTCGGCCATTCAGACACAAAAGAGTTTCTGCAGTTCTTATTTTAAAAACAGGAAAACTGAAGAAATACAAAAAAAAAACGAATGTAGGGTAGGGTACATGGTAGCCCTTCCATATTTATTTTCTTTCAGGCGAGTGATTCCTTTACACTTCCTTTCTGTGGCTTAGCTTTCGTGGGTTTATTTTTCACGAATGTTTGATGATGTTCGAAAATAACACAAATGTGGTTTATGTGATTCAGCGTGATAACACAACAGCCTTGAATGATCTCACCGCAAAGCAAAATTTCTGATCTCTAAACTCATATAAATACACAAGCAAACTCCTAATTTAGGCCTGACAAGTATTGAGCCACAGCTGAAATGTTGTTGAATTTTTATTCTTAATATTCAAAACGTAAAATTATTTGATCTTCAGGACCTTAAAATCAAACTCCCGCATCCATGGCGAGGAGTCCAATCAAAACTGCAAGTGAAAGTGATGTCACACCAGCTGCTGAGGAAACACTGGATTTTGATGACGTCACTTTAAGAGGTGAGATGAAACATGTTTGTTACCTTCCACAGGTTGATACTATACTAAGCGTTACGTTTGTAGCTGTCAATAAACACGGTTCAATTGTAGCCGAAACTTTTTATTTTTTTAGCTTATATTATTCTCGTTGTTGTAAATTAGTGCATTTTAGAATATTTTTAAATTTTTAGGCTTTTTGAATTCTTATTGTAACTTATTTTTGTTTTCGTAAAATGTAATAATGAAGATCACCCTAATTAACTTCGTGTTAGCTCTTTGGTGCTACCCTCTGTTGTTACAATGATCATGATTATGATGATGATGATGATGATGATGAATATTATATCATTCCTTGTCACACCTTGAGAAAAAAAGCCTCCATTACGCAGCAAGTTATAATGGATCACAACCGGCCGTTATTGTTGGTTTTGCCTTCATTAGTTTAAGAAAACTAACCTGTTTCAGGTTTCGCAAAATTTGAACAAATTAAAGTTCTTTACTTAAAAAGATTAAAGACATTTTTAAAGACTCATAACTTTATTAATTATATTATAAGAGTTGTAGTTTTAAGTTTTTACCAGTGTGATTTCATTTTAGCAATTGCAGAGGTCTACAAGAATGAAGGGAATGATGAATACAGAAAGAAAAATTTTAGCAACGCCATTTACTTCTACACGGAAGGAATTAACATAAAATGCAAGGATAAAGAATTAAACGCGAAACTCTACAGCAACAGGGCGATAGCACACTTTTATTTGGGTGAGAAATAATGCTTTTTTCTCAGGTTTTTAAAATTAATTTGCACATATCAGATAAAAGGTAATTTTGCCTTATCAATTTTTACCTCCTTTTTCATTTCTCGTCTTTCCTTTGTCACAGAAAACTACAATCATTCACTGAGTGATGCAAAAATTGCCACTGACTTGCAACCATGTTATGTCAAGGCGATTGAAAGAGGTGAGTTTTTTGTTACTTAGTCACACAGTGAACCTTTCAACTTGTCTCCTAAGCAAGGTGGAAAAATAAATTGTGTCACTTTTGCCGCAATCAATCGCTAGAGATAAGCATGGACTTTTACTTTTGGACGTTGTTCGGACGTCTTGTGTAACCCATAAAGGTCTCAGTAAAGCAAATACACAAGATTTACGAAAACTGTAACACGATAAAAATGAAACTACCACATAAGTAGGGTAAACCCGTCGATTAAATCTCTCTGTTGGGGAAATAATTTATTTTTGCACGCACGTACCTCTAACATTAGAAGGGAGATAAGTTTGTCACGTAGCTTGCTGGTGTCATCATCATTATTGACAAAAGACATCATTTCTAATGATTACATCAGATTCGTCCTCGTCGAAGGGCTCCCGTGTTTGACTTTAGACCAATAAGGAATCGTCGAGTTTTACCACATTCAGGGCAAACCCAGCTTATTCCAAGCTCAAAGCTGGCCCGCAGACAATTTGTTGTTGTATTTTACAAGGAAAGTCATGCAGTAAAATATCTCCACTATGCCTTTTTAGCATGGACCAGAAATAATGTCGAACTTCCTTTTTTTTAACCTGATAGGAGCAAGTGCTTGTGTTAAGTTGAACAAGTTTGATGAAGCCATCAGTTGGTGTGATAAGGGATTAGCAGTATCCTTTAGTTTCGTGTCGACTTGTGTTATTTAAACCTGAACTCTTTGTCATAAACAGGGATGAACCCTGTTCATTTCAGTTTACTGACTTGGGCCGAAAGAACACAACGTTACACATAGGGTCTTACACAACTGCCCTCCACTCCTGCTGGTCCTATGACCATCGGTAAGCTCACCTGGGGAACCTCTAGGAACCGAGGCCGAGTCCATGTCCCGCATTGCACTGGAACACTGAACATTATACATCTACTCACGCTGACCGCAAACACCTAGTGTCCCAGGGAAAGTCAGCCATCAATGGCCCTTCTTCGTGTTATTGGGTTTATTGACTTTTATAATACAAGCTAAAACTGCGCGCTGTCTGATCGGCTAAAATGCTTTATTAAATTTAATAATTAAGTATAAAGCATATTTTTTATTGTTTTCCAAAAAAGAAAGAGGTTAATTGAAAGAAAGTGTTTTTAAGGTATAAGTCTCTGCAAAAAGCGTTCGGTTGAATATTTGAGAATGTATTCACGTCATTTGCAAAAAGGAAGGAAGAGAAACAGTGGGTGAAGAACTAAGGCTTTGGGAACTTGTTTTCTCTTAAGCTTAATTTTACATAGTAAAGCGTATAGCAAAAGGCAAACCCAAGTACAGTGGAACGATCACTGGTGGCCAGAAAACTTTGCTCTATTGACGGAGCAGTGTCAAATTATGATATCCTACAAAGAGGAAAGGGAAGCAAAGATAAAATCAACGGAGGAAGGCAACTTTGAAACTGGTTATCAAACACAGCTTAAAGGATAGTTTTTTCTTTTTCTTCGTCAATGTTTAATGCTGTTATCATTTCAGACAAAAGACATCTCGAGTGGTAGTATTAACGATGTGAATTTATAAAGAAAATAGCAGTTGAGGACTCCAAGAGGTGCGTCGCCTCTGGTCGTCAGATTATCGACGTGTTCAGATAACAAAATGACTGAGCCTTTGTTTGGGCCACAACAACGTGGTCGTAATAACTGAAGAGGTGGTATGATTAACGTGGTGGTTGTAAGGCGGGTTCCACTGTATTACATTGTCATCAAAAAACACGTCAGGCATTTCGGAACACGAGAGAAATGCTGACGGAAGCGAGTGCTTCCTACGTTTCTCGGATGTCCGTCGCGTTTTAACAGTACATGGTGTTTCCTTCATTATTTGTTGAATTATTCATTGCTTTCGACGTATTTCAAAACTTGACTTGTGGAAGATTAACAAGAATAACAAGAAGTTGTTGGATTTAAGAAGCAGGTCAGCCCAAGAACAAAACAAGGTGCAACATGGGGTCAGAAAGAAAGCAAACGACCAGGAAGAAACTCAAGCGGTAAGTATGACACAAGCAACTTAGTGTTAAAAACGGAAAACATTGATTCACTCGCCGGTGAGAATTACCAGGAATTTCCGAGGAAATGGATTTATTTTTATTCATTCTAAATGAATCAAAATTTTATTAATTGTAAAGAAGCATTTCTGTGACGAATTGCTGAAAGTTGAGCTATCCGAGGATTGAATAACGATTTTTTGTCAAACGAACCTCGATCATATTGATCTTGCAAAAATTACGAACAGTTTTCCAATGACAGGTCAAACACCGCGTACTTGGGCGACCCATTGCCGTTTAAAAGATACTAGGACATTTTCGTCTTCTGCTCTGTAGCAAGAGGCGAATCGTCGCAGGTGAGTTGGCCCTGGCCAAACGGAGACGCAAGTCACTGCAGGTTTGGAAATGCGATCTTGCTTACGCAGACTTGCGATGGATGGCCAAACGGGCTTGCAGATAGACGCAAGATAAACGCAAGTTGCAAAAACGTCATTTCAGTGTAGCCTTGAGTGCGCCCGTACTAAGAAAAGCAACAGGGAACTTAAGCACAGATGTTCTCAAGTCACGGGCAGCAACCGGAAGTTTAAGGGTTTCGTAGTCCATTTTGATGCCAACACACCTCTATAACGGCAAGCAACCAGATACCAAACAAAGAGTTTTCCAGGCTTTGATGAAGAGCAGAAACAATCCAACAAAGGAAACATTCAACTTCCAGTTGAACTCCGTGGCGCAAAAACGATACTGAAACCAACTTGTGTCTATTTCCACCTTCGTTGGGTTGCCAAACGGTTAAAAACTTCCGTTCACTTGCGTGCAAATTTGAGCTCCATGAAACTAAACGCAAGCCATCGCTCGTCCACGCAAGCCATGGCCAAACGGAGTCGCGAGTTACCACAAGTTTTTGCGATAAATTGTGACTCCGTTTTTCTTGAAAAAGGAGTTACTAAAGACCTGTCAAGACAAATTTGCGCCAGTTGATCAAAAATTTATACTTACATACATTCATACACACACTAACATACATTCTTATACGTGCGGTTTTTTCGTCAGTCAAATCCGTTACGCTTTCGTTATGTATGAAGAGTCAAGCTATCTGATTTGATGCTTAAAAAGAAAAAGAAACACTTCAGAAATGGCCTACACAATACCAAAAATGAAATACAAAGTTTTTAACCCAATTCAAGAACAAGTTTAGAAAGAAACAGGAGCAAAATTTTATAATTTAAAATAATCTTTATGTCCGACAGAAAAATGACATCTCTCTACACAAAACTGGCTCAGATGAAAAGGGGAAAACTGCAAAAGTAGGCACGTTTGGTAATCTTGGCAACGCTTACCACAGACCAGGAGATTTCAAGAAAGCCATAGACTACCATGAACATCGCCTAAAAATTGCAAAAGAAGTAGGAGACCGGTCAGGAGAGGGAAAAGCGTATGGTAATCTTGGTAACGCTTATGCCAGTCTCGGAGATTTCAAGAAAGCCATAGACTACCATGAACGTGACCTAAAAATTGCAAAAGAAGTAGGAGACCGGTCAGGAGAGGGAAAAGCGTATTGTAATCTTGGTAACGCTTATCGCAGTCTCGGAGATTTCAAGAAAGCCATAGACTACCATGAACGTCACCTAAATATTGCAAAAGAAGTAGGAGACCGGTCAGGAGAGGGAAGAGCGTATTGTAATCTTGGTATCGCTTATGACAGTCTCGGAGATTTCAAGAAAGCCATAGACTACCATGAACGTCGCCTAAAAATTGCAAAAGAACTAGGAGACCGGTTAGGAGAGGGAAGAGCGTATTGTAATCTTGGTGTCGCTTATGACAGTCTCGGAGATTTCAAGAAAGCCATAGACTACCATGAACGTCACCTAAAAATTGCAAAAGAAGTAGGAGACCGGTTAGGAGAGGGATACGCGTATGGTAATCTTGGTAACGCTTATGCCAGTCTCGGAGATTTCAAGAAAGCCATAGACTACCATGAACGTCACCTAAAAATTGTAAAAGAAGTAGGAGACCGGTCAGAAGAGGGAAAAGCGTATGGTAATCTTGGTAACGCTTATTACGGTCTCGGAGATTTCAAGAAAGCCATAGACTACCATGAACGTCACCTAAAAATTGCAAAAGAAGTAGGAGACCGGTTAGGAGAGGGATACGCGTATGGTAATCTTAGTAACGCTTATGCCAGTCTCGGAGATTTCAAGAAAGCCATAGACTACCATGAATGTGTCTTAAAAATTGTAAAAGAAGTAGGAGACCGGTCAGGAGAGGGAAAAGCGTATGGTAATCTTGGTATCGCTTATCGCAGTCTCGGAGATTTCAAGAAAGCCATAGACTACCATGAACGTGACCTAAAAATTGCAAAAGAAGTAGGAGACCGGTCAGGAGAGGGAAAAGCGTATGGTAATCTTGGTATCGCTTATTGCAGTCTTGGAGATTTCAAGAAAGCCATAGACTACCATGAACGTGACCTAAAAATTGCAAAAGAAGTAGGAGACCGGTCAGGAGAGGGAAAAGCGTATTGTAATGTTGGTAACGCTTATTACAGTCTCGAAGATTTCAAGAAAGCCATAGACTACCATGAACGTCACCTAAAAATTGCAAAAGAAGTAGGAGACCGGTCAGGAGAGGGAACAGCGTATGGTAATCTTGGTAACGCTTATCGCAGTCTCGGAGATTTCAAGAAAGCCATAGACTACCATGAACGTGACCTAAAAATTGCAAAAGAAGTAGGAGACCGGTCAGGAGAGGGAAAAGCGTATTGTAATCTTGGTATCGCTTATCGCAGTCTCGGAGATTTCAAGAAAGCCATAGACTACCATGAACGTGACCTAAAAATTGCGAAAGAAGTAGGAGACCGGTCAGGAGAGGGAAAAGCGTATGGTAATCTTGGTATCGCTTATCGCAGTCTCGGAGATTTCAAGAAAGCCATAGACTACCATGAACGTCACCTAAAAATTGCAAAAGAAGTAGGAGACCGGTCAGGAGAGGGAAAAGCGTATTGTAATGTTGGTAACGCTTATTACAGTCTCGGAGATTTCAAGAAAGCCATAGACTACCATGAACGTCACCTAAAGATTGCAAAAGAAGTAGGAGACCGGTTAGGAGAGGGATACGCGTATGGTAATCTTGGTAACGCTTATGCCAGTCTCGGAGATTTCAAGAAAGCCATAGACTACCATGAATGTGTCTTAAAAATTGTAAAAGAAGTAGGAGACCGGTCAGGAGAGGGAAAAGCGTATGGTAATCTTGGTATCGCTTATCGCAGTCTCGGAGATTTCAAGAAAGCCATAGACTACCATGAACGTGACCTAAAAATTGCAAAAGAAGTAGGAGACCGGTCAGGAGAGGGAAAAGCGTATGGTAATCTTGGTATCGCTTATTGCAGTCTCGGAGATTTCAAGAAAGCCATAGACTACCATGAACGTCACCTAAAAATTGCAAAAGAAGTAGGAGACCGGTCAGGAGAGGGAAAAGCGTATTGTAATGTTGGTAACGCTTATTACAGTCTCGGAGATTTCAAGAAAGCCATAGACTACCATGAACGTCACCTAAAAATTGCAAAAGAAGTAGGAGACCGGTCAGGAGAGGGAAAAGCGTATGGTAATCTTGGTATCGCTTATGACAGTCTCGGAGATTTCAAGAAAGCCATAGACTACCATGAACGTCACCTAAAAATTGCAAAAGAAGTAGGAGACCGGTCAGGAGAGGGAAAAGCGTATTGTAATGTTGGTAACGCTAATTACAGTCTCGGAGATTTCAAGAAAGCCATAGACTACAACGAACTTTACCTAAAAATTGCAAAAGAAGTAGGAGACCGGTCAGAAGAGGGAAAAGCGTATGGTAATCTTGGTAACGCTTATTACAGTCTCGGAGATTTCAAGAAAGCCATAGACTACCATGAACGTCACCTAAAAATTGCAAAAGAAGTAGGAGACAGGTTAGGAGAGGGAAAAGCGTATGGTAATCTTGGTAACGCTTATGACAGTCTCGGAGATTTCAAGAAAGCCATAGACTACCATGAACGTGACCTAAAAATTGCAAAAGAAGTAGGAGACCGGTCAGGAGAGGGAAAAGCGTATGGTAATCTTGGTAACGCTTATGACAGTCTCGGAGATTTCAAGAAAGCCATAGACTACCATGAACGTACCCTAAATATTGCAAAAGAAGTAGGAGACCGGTCAGGAGAGGGAAAAGCGTATGGTAATCTTGGTATCGCTTATTGCAGTCTCGGAGATTTCAAGAAAGCCATAGACTACCATGAACGTCACCTAAAATTTGCAAAAGAAGTAGGAGACCGGTCAGGAGAGGGAAAAGCGTATGGTAATCTTGGTAACGCTTATCGCAGTCTCGGAGATTTCAAGAAAGCCATAGACTACCATGAACGTCACCTAAAAATTGCAAAAGAAGTAGGAGACCGGTCAGGAGAGGGAAAAGCATATGGTAGTCTTGGTAACGCTTATGACAGTCTCGGAGATTTCAAGAAAGCCATAGACTACCATGAACGTCGCCTAAAAATTGCAAAAGAAGTAGGAGACCGGTCAGGAGAGGGAAAAGCATATGGTAGTCTTGGTAACGCTTATGCCAGTCTCGGAGATTTCAAGAAAGCCATAGACTACCTTGAACGTGACCTAAAAATTGCAAAAGAAGTAGGAGACCGGTCAGGAGAGGGAAAAGCGTATGGTAATCTTGGTATCGCTTATGCCAGTCTCGGAGATTTCAAGAAAGCCATAGACTACCATGAACGTCACCTAAAAATTGCAAAAGAAGTAGGAGACCGGTCAGGAGAGGGAAAAGCGTATGGTAATCTTGGTATCGCTTATGACAGTCTCGGAGATTTCAAGAAAGCCATAGACTACCATGAACGTGACCTAAAAATTGCAAAAGAAGTAGGAGACCGGTCAGGAGAGGGAAAAGCGTATGGTAATCTTGGTATCGCTTATGACAGTCTCGGAGATTTCACGAAAGCCATAGACTACCATGAATGTGTCTTAAAAATTGCAAAAGAAGTAGGAGACCGGTCAGGAGAGGGAAAAGCGTATCGTAATCTTGGTGTCGCTTATGACAGTCTCGGAGATTTCAAGAAAGCCATAGACTACCATGAACGTGACCTAAAAATTGCAAAAGAAGTAGGAGACCGGTTAGGTGAGGGAAAAGCGTATGGTAATCTTGGTAACGCTTATGCCAGTCTCGGAGATTTCAAGAAAGCCATAGACTACCATGAACGTCACCTAAAAATTGCAAAAGAAGTAGGAGACCGGTCAGGAGAGGGAAATGCATATTTTAGTCTTGGTAACGCTTATGCTAGTCTCGGAGATTTCAAGAAAGCCATAGACTACCATGAACGTCACCTAAAAATTGCAAAAGAAGTAGGAGGCCGGTCAGGAGAGGGAAAAGCGTATGGTAGTCTTGGTAACGCTTATGCCAGTCTCGGAGATTTCAAGAAAGCCATAGACTACCATGAACATTGCCTAAAAATTGCAAAAGAAGTGGGAGACGACATTAGCATTGCTAAATCGCTTCAAAACCTTGGTGTTGACTTTGAATCTCTGGGCTCTTTTGACGAGGCTATTGATTGTTATCATCACAGTGTAGCAACATTTAATGATGTAAGGAGTCGTCTTAAATCTATTGACGAGTTTAAAATTAGCTTACGCAATTTGTACCAGTCGGTATACGCAAGGTTATGGCGTCTGTTGGTAAAGCAAGGAAAGTTTTCAGAGGGACTGATTTCTGCTGAACAAGCACGTGCACAGGCTCTAAATGATCTTATAGAGTTGAAGTATTCTCCCGTAAAGCAGCAAACAGAGTCAGGATCAGGGACCGAAACTATGCAAAACGTATTAAGTTGCCTTCCGTCAAATACAGTTTTCATAGCGATTGGAAAACAAGAAGTAATTTTCTGGGTTTGCCAGAAAGAAAACGATCTTAAGCTAAGAAGAAAACAGATCAGCGGTGATGATGATGCCTTCACTTTTCTTCAGTCTTTGATGCAAACTACGTGCCAGGAAGTTGGCCCAAGAAGTGATATCAAATGTGAAGATCGTTCCTTGGATACGGCAAGAGATGAAAACGTTGCAAATGAGAGATCCCCTCAAGACGAGAAACAAAACCAGTCCTTGCCATTTGAGAAAAGTGCTTTAAGGACATGGTATGACACCATCATAGAACCTCTTCAAGACTTGTTGCTTGACAGTGAACTTGTATTCGTCCCCGAGGGTCAGTGTGTCTGGCTCCATTTGCTGCTTTCATAGACTCGAATTCAAAGTACCTTTGTGAGTCTTTTAGAATTCGAGTGACTCCCTCCCTAACCAGTTTAAAGTTGATTGCGGAATGTCCAGCCGATTACCACAGTAACAGTGGGGCGCTTCTCGTGGGTGATCCGTGGGTACAAGATGTTACATATCAAGGAAAAAAGCTACCGCAGCTGCCATTCGCCAGAGAAGAAGTACAGATGATCGGAAAAATACTTCACACTGATCCCCTCATTGGAACAGAGGCAACAAAGGATGAAGTGTTGAAACAACTTTCTTCAGTTGCTTTGGTGCATATTGCAGCTCATGGGCGGATGGAAACAGGAGAAATTGCCTTGGCACCAAATCCACAACCTGCATCCAGGGTATCTGTGGAGGAAGACTTCATTTTAACTATGACAGATGTGTTAAATGTTAAGATACGAGCAAGACTGGTTGTGTTGAGTTGCTGTCACAGTGCTCGTGGGGAGATTAAGGCTGAGGGTGTTGTTGGCATAGCACGGGCATTTTTGGGCGCTGGTGCTCGGTCTGTTCTTGTATCATTGTGGGCGATTGACGATGAAGCCACTCTGGAGTTCATGAAAACTTTCTACTTGCACCTAGTGAAAGGAAAAAGTGCCAGTGAATCTCTAAACCAAGCCATGAAATGCATGAGAGAATCTGACAAGTTTAGTGCAGTGAAGTACTGGGCCCCTTTTGTACTCATTGGTGATGACGTCACACTGGAGTTTGGTAAAAACAAATAGTTGGTTTCCACCGTAAGTAGACCCATGTTAAGAGTTAAAACTTTCATATTGTTAAGCACGGCCCGGATATTCAAAGCAGGATTAAGCTAGACTAGTATTAGTATCGACTGAATCAGTGTTTAAAAAATATGGATCCTTTCTTTTGGTCTTTATTTTGAGTTTGACAGCTTTGAAAACCCTCAAATTTGCACTGATAATACAATTGAAATGTCACACATAAAATTCGCGGAATTTGTTTCCTGGATTAGCGGTAATTAACCAGTGAACGACCTGGATCAGAATTCCCCCCTCACACCTTGTACAAGTGCTACTTTCACCCATTATAGAAATAGGGGACATCAATTCTTAGAGTACTGAAACACAAGAAGGTTAAGAACGTGTCGCGAGATACGTTCCACGGAAATTTAGCGTATGTAAATATAACGTCATAACTTTCCAAATGGCAAGTAGCTGTGTAAGAAGATGAGTTACGCTCGGCTATGTTCTATGCGACTTGTGTAAGAATGTGTTCTGAGACAAGACATGTCCAGTGAAATTCCAAATTCTTGACCGGTCGACACACGAGAGAGAGACAAGGAAAATCTCTATGGTGTTATTTTCGCATTGTAACTTTACCATGCTCTGGAAGAGAAAATGAAGCGGTGTAGGTCATGACGCTTAGGCAAGATGTCTTTCTATTTTATGAAAATTGGTCTTGAAAAAATTTTTCTTTCATTTTTTTCTTTTTAGCTGCAAAACAAGAAGTGTATTTTGTGAAGAAGGCCTGAGCATCGCACAAACAGCCTACTCAATGGATACGGCTTTATGTCAGACTGTAAATATTGTGACCGTTTAAAGTAATGTTAGGTTTTCACTTTTGTATGAGGACATAGTTATCAGTGAAATGAAGTGTACCCAATAGGTGTGTCCATTTTAAGGTAGTATTCCTAATTACGCCTATGGATCTTTATTTCTTAGCCGTGTACCATTTTTTCGGTTCTTTTTATTCAACTCGAATGCTTGCCATGAAAGTGACCTGTCTTCTTCTACTTTCGATTTGCATTTGAGTTTTACGCGGGGAAGCTTTAACGTAGACGCCAAGCTTAACTCTGTGCTACTTAAAAAAATTGCTAGTATGCTAAAGCGTTTTCAAACAATTTAAGAAATAATATTTCATACTGTCGGCTTACAAAAAATATTTAAGAGATGAGATTGAGTTGCGTGCCGTTTAGTGTATAGCTTAACATGTAAACAAGTACTGCAAATGCATGTTGTATTAACTTTGCTGTTTCTTTCGCTCCCTGTATCTTGAAACCTAAGTGTTTTACAGAAAATTGATATATTCTTCTTAACATTCCTAGGTTAAAGCTTAAAGAAAAACAAAACATCGAAAAATTATTCATAGTTAATTTCAAGCTATTGAAATTATCAAGAAGACAAATAAGCCCTGGTCTTCCCTGGGAATCCCCTTTTTTGTAGCGCCCTCGCGTTTAAGCCAGAGGTATTAAGACGATTTCCGCTCAACGTTCGAGCAGTAAGTGCAAAAATTAAATTACCAAAAAAATACTTGCAGCACTGTCACATTTTAAGAACAGATAAGAAGAACTTAACGTTACTTTTGCTCCCAAGCTGACCCCGCGAGAGAAAATTGGATTTGAAGTTATCGGATATTTCAATTAAAAAGACGCTTCATGTCAGTTCAAAACAAAATGGCGCCCGTTTTTAGCATACTTTTACGAGATTTGAAATTAATTTTCTTGAGAATGCTTGAGAATTTCATCGCGGGGTCACTTGGGCAAGTGAACTAGAGTGAGATGTTTCAAATAGCATTTAAAATGTTACGGTGCTATGAGTAGTTTTTTGGTAAATATTTTTTGCACTTATTGCTCGAACGTTGAGCGGAATCCGTCTTAAGTATTTTTCATAGGAGAGAATCACAGTAACTGTTTCTCTTAACGATACCAAAATTCAATGTTATGAATATTGTTGGTTAGAATTGTAATAGGTAGTCGTTGATAGAACACTTAATGTGTTTAACAAGGCGTTGATTAAAGTTTCGTGATTATGAAAAAAATTGTGTTTCTGTGTGGAGAAAAAACTTGGCTACGTGTACTGCTTGGAAGTTTGTTGACTTTATAGTTAAGTTTATGCGTAGGCGTAACTAGCCGTACGAGCTTGAAAACGTTCGTTTGATAACAGAAAAGGTAAGAAGCCATGTGTATAGAAAGAGAAAATAGTGATACCAGCACTGCAAAAGCTGACCAGTTACCATAACCATTTTAAAAGGTTATAACCAATTCAAATAAGTTGTTTTCACCTCAAAATAATTGGTTAAAATGTGTAACCTATTTGTTATTGGTTCATTGTACCAATTAAAAACAGTTCCTTTAACCATAAAAAATAGGTTGGTGTTAAAATGGTCAAAATAACCATTTAAAGCTGTTAAAATAAACCAAACTGAACAGCTTGCACAAAGATTATAACCTACTTAAATGGGTTAAACCATTGGTGAAACTTCGCAACCAATTTTGTATTGCGGGTTACATATGCTAGTTCGAATAGCTACTTTACCAAAAGGCTGAGGTGATAAATTGAGAATGATAGTCCATCGAAAAGCATAACACGTGTAGAGTTTCCGCGCTACTGAGGGAACTTTAGTGCGCGAGGGATATGTACAACAGAAACTGTGTCTCAGTTCAGTCAAATAGTCACGGCATTCTATTTTGAAAGCTACGGAAATCATTTTTGAAATTTGTTCCAGTAGCCAATCATAAGAATGAGACGGTTTCTTTTAAGATTAACTTTCGATTGGTTGTTCAATCCTAAAGGAGGAAAGAGTTACAAGCTCGCTGCTTCTAACTCTCACTTTCTGCGCCAAGAATTTGATGATGGTGTGATTCTACTGGGAGCTACCAAAAGGATCAGTCAGTGAATCGCTCCAACAGAGCCAAGACTGTCGCGTGTTGCGTGGGCTGAAATACGATGAATGGTAAGTACCAGTAAACAGTTTTTGCCTACTTTCAGTGACAGAAATATGCCTAAGAAATCAGTAGCACTCTTGCTGAAGTATTAATGTTCGCATATCTCGAGCGAGCGAGTTGTTAACCACGCGCGACAACGCGGGGGTACTCTATCTCAACACGCGCGAACGATTTGATGCTAGAAAACGAGAAAATTGCTGCCTATACGTTTGTTAGCGCTTCACAATCTAAGCAATATTAAAGGGAGAGTCACCGATAAGCCTAAACCAACTGCGGAAATAAATAGGATAAGAGGAGTGTCTATATTCTTCTTGTATTAAGAACTTGAATGAACAATGGCCTGTGACAGATTTGTGTCCTATCCTTAGTTTACCACATGATTATACATGAGGGCCATGTTTAAACGAGAAATAGTTGATGGAAATAATGATGTTTGAGAGTTGGTGAAATAACCACTAAAAACTATTATAATAACCTTTATTTTGATGGTTACTATATATTGTTCTTTGGGGTTAAAGAATTGTTAAAATAACCATTAAAAACGTTTATTTGAACCCTTATTTTGTAGTCACTGTAATCTATATCTATCCGTTAAAACAACCTATTTTTGTAACTTATAAACAATGGTTAAATTGACCATTCTTTGACCATTTTTAATTGGTTACCTCAGATTCATTGACAGAACCAAAAAACTGAGGTTACTATAACCATTTTAAATGGTTATACAACCATAAAGAATAGTTATTTTAACCAAAATCCATGGGTTACATAACCTAATATCAAAGGTCATTTCAACCTTAAAAATCGGGTAATAACAACCTATTTCAAATGGTTTAAAACGCGGGTATGATTATGTTTGAAACAACCATATTTTTTGGCTAAAACAACCTTTCAAGAACGGTAATTTTAACTGAAAAGCAAATGGTTAATTTAACCGATAAATAAAAGTCTATTGTGACCAATAAAAATAAGGTTACCTCAGATTCAATTAACCTTTTTTTTTGGTTATGGTAACTGGTCAGCTTTTACTGTGAGCTTTCTTTGACGACCGCATTAAAAGTGATTAAACTGCTTTGTGTTGACAGTGTGGTGTAGTTGAGATAAGACGACTAAGAGGTTATGATTTCTTTATGCTCATGACCCTAAGTTACTGTAGGTAGCCCTAAGTTCATTGGTGGGCAAATTTTGTTCCCACTATGTTAGTTAGTGATCCTCTAGTTAATTTGTTTACAATTAGTATTACAATGCTTACTAAGTAACAACAAAAATTGTTTTCA
The DNA here is from genome assembly GCA_964030785.1 of Siderastrea siderea. Lineage (NCBI taxonomy): Eukaryota > Metazoa > Cnidaria > Anthozoa > Scleractinia > Rhizangiidae > Siderastrea > Siderastrea siderea. The sequence goes on along the minus strand of OZ034967.1, from coordinate 73,996,047 downwards.
CGAAAAGTAACTAGCTGTACGAGACAACAAGACGAACATGCATGATAAAATGTGGGAAAAAGTGCTAAATGCCGCATTTTGCACCATTGTCTGCAGTCAGCGTTTCAGTGTCAGGCAAAAGTGGCCATTAGCGGCTTGGATCCAGATTTACAGTGTGTTCAAATATAACTTTAAGATTTGTATCACATTAACTCTTTGCTCCAAACAGTGTCAGTGTCACTGTATTAGCAGAACTAACTTAGGAAACATATTAAGTTAGAAGTTTGTACTTTTCTCATTTTGGTTTGTTTCGTTTTAATTGCAGGATTGCCAAATATCCGTTGTTTGGCTCGCCGCAAAAAGTATGTATGGCATGTGTTCGAATCTTTTTCCATAGGCAAGGTTTTTAGCTGTAAGGTAATCTTCCAACCGTAAGGAGAAAAAAACGTTTAAGAACTCTAGCTATATAGGTCATCGGAGTTATTCTTACCCCCGGCGACAAGATCAGACGTAAGTCACGCTGGTAAATTTACTAGTTTGTTCAGTTTCCTCTTTTTTTTTAAAGCGTTAAATTTGTATTTTATCTTTCGCTTCTTTTATCTTAGACCATCGTGCATTCATTTTCAGTTTACAGCGCAAGTGTTGTAAAGAGTACGCTCAGCCTGATTCTAATAAACACGTTAAGTCTTGCTGTCCGTCTCCTACTTCTCTGTGTTTTTTTTTAGGCGAGCAGCCAGGTTGACCTGGCAAACGAAAGTACAAACACTCCGTTTCCGCGGCACTTGGAAGGCGAAAACTTGTGATATGACACGCAGAACATTGAACAAACCTGATGGCGAAGCGCCTTCGATTCCAGGCCGAAAGCCTGCAAGGGTAGTGGCCCATACTCATGAATGAAATGTATCAATAGAACGCAACTCAATTTTGATGGTCATGACTACGCGTGCGTACGACGTCATAACACACTTCATGTAAAAGCATCACGTGCCACCGCAAGTAATATTCAAATAGACGCCTCCCCAACCCCCACATCTTGGGATGCGAACCCAGCATACTTAGATACAATTACTATTTTTGGACAACACGGATTTCCGCAGATGTTAGCCTGCAAGTTTCTGTTCAAAGTGAGCAATGCTGCACGCGTGGCGCAGTGGGGTCTTTGTACGGAAGCATTACGGACCTATATGCGTCCGCATCTTTGCCAGTGACTTGGTAGTTGTTTCGAGTCAATAATACGTGAGGGCAGCGGTTTCCTTTGGGGAGGGGCGGGTTGAGAGTAGGGTTAAGAGGGGTGTGGTTCTCAGTCCTCTATCAGGCCACTTGGTTAGCGGTTTGGTGTGCTGGCAACCAAAGTGCAGTTCAAATTAACTGACAAGATACACGTTTTTGTAGTGTTTGGGCATTGATAGCAATCAAAAGAACTACAGCAACGTCACTTCCGATTTTAAGGGCCTTGAAATTTGAATCAGTTCAGAAACCTTCTGGCTGACAGTTATTTCATTTTCAAGTTTACAGAAACGGTGTTAAGCTCTGCCTTCAAGTGAAAGTTTCTAGATCTGCATTGGTACGTTTTATGCTTTTATCCACTCGACCATATTTTAAAGAAAGAACTCTAACTATCTCTGAAGAACAAAAATATGCTGTTTGAGACTTTCAAATTTTAAAAAGCTACCAAGAAAAAAAACAATAATAAATAATATTACAGCATATATTTTCAGCTCCGGCAGGCTGTCACAGGAGCCTGCGAAGTGTGTGAAGCGATTATAGCTAGCACGTTTCAAGTTTTTCTTTTCATTTTATGTTCATGCTGTATCTTCAACAAATTACACGTTTCTTGTTTTCTTCGTTTTCCAGTGCTCTGCTGCAACAACAGTCGATAAAAATTCTGGTACTTTGATTGTTTATTGACTATTTACTGCATGTGTTTTACATGTGCTCATCGTTCAAAAATATAATAGAGGGCCTCCGCTAATAAACCAACAGAAACACACATACATATTTTGGCTAGTTGCCATAGATGTTTCGTGAGGACCATGATAACAAATGATTTTTGGCTTATCGAGAATTCTTAAGATTTCGTTATATTCCTGCAGTAAGGTTCTCAAGCAAGGGGAATACTAGATATCTAGTGAATTTCATGCAATCTTAGTTTACAGTCTTCCGATGTCTGCAGCCAAAGACAGTTATTAAAACGAAGTTTCAACGCGCTATTATAGTAGTTTTCATCAAAAAAGGAAAGCCTTGTTTCATTTATGCGACTGGATATGTCAGTGTTTGACAAATTTGAAGCCATTTTAATATGTCCTTGGTATTGGTCCAATCGTCCTGAGCCTATTTCTCGAGAACTTTCTGCTTTAGTTAAAACTCGTAACACAAGGTCATAACTTGAATTCTTCGTTTATGACACAGGAACAAGATTTTCATTGCGTGGCCGATCAACTTCAATTATTGATGTATCCGCAAAATGTCCGAAGCCAAACCCGGAAGTGTTACCCAATTTCGCTTCATCCTCAACCCGAGTCGTTTGTCTATTTAGCTTACGGCTAAGACGAACATCTCCGAGGAATTCTGTGAGCTCAGTGATAGAGCGTGTGAGGTTCCTTTTGAAGCTTCTCTTGAGTAGCACGTAAGTGATTGGATCCAGAACAAAATTAGCGATTACGAGTCGAAGGGAGAAGGCATCCAGGTGGTTGCTAGGATACGTGCAAAATGTATTACAGAAAAGGCGAACCTGAAAAGAGACAAAGAACAAACAGTTTGCAGCAATAAAAGACCCTCTGCACCAGGAAGGGGTGGGGGAGGGGTAGGGGGAGTAAAAAAGTAGAGTGGTAAAATATTTTTCGGCGCAGTTAGAATTTGGAACACTCTTCCTAGATTTTATAAACTGGGATTACCTGGTATCAGCCTACACTAAACCCAGTTTAAAAATATTTCAAATTTTAAACACATTAGAACTTTTAAGTTCTATCCAGCACCAATAGTCTGCGTTGCAGGTGAACAGTAGTCATGTCCTAACCCTTCGTGCATGAAAGAGAACAGGGGGGTAAAGATTACAATCGCAGATTTGTTTACTGGTGAGCATGACTGCGCATGGCCTTACCGTCACTGGTAACCAAGTAACAAGGAAAACAACAGACACGAGAGCCACGAACTTTGCCATGCGCTCTTCCTGCTGGAAGGCAACTTGCCGTGCATGGCGTCTAGCATTCATCTCCGATGGCAAAACTGCTGACAGACTTCTTCAACAAACTTCTTCTTTGTTCGTCGCTGTGATTTAACTAGTTATAACCTTAGAGAGAATGAATACAAGCTTGCTGTTCCGCAACCCCGTACTGAATTTTACAAAAGAAGTCTTTCTTACAGCGGTAGTGTGTTGTGGAACGGCTTGCCTCTGGAGGTGCGGCAATTGACACCCCCAGTATATTTAAGGGAAAATTAAGAGACGTAAATTTCGATTAACAAATAATTTAATCAGCGATATTCTGTTTTTACACACGGCCTCCTTGAAAAGCAGGTGTTTTCTTTTCATCTTTATTATTTTAGTTTCTTTTATCTTAGTTTTCAGATTAGTTAGGAAGTTAGTTTTTTCTATACTTCAATGTAAATGTATACCTGAAGGAAATACCGTGTTTAAATAAAGTTACCTTACCTTACCTTACCTAACCTTAAATAAAACAGTGTTGGAAACGGTCATTAGCGAAGTGAGAAGGACTCCACACACTCCTATAGCGAGGACGTAAACTGTTCCAGCGTGGTCTATAGGGAACCAGTCAAACTGACAGAAAAATCCAGAGCTTTTATTAAATATGTACCGTCCAACGCCAGCGAAGGGAAGAGCTGCCACAGTTATACAAAATAGCGTGAGAAATACACAGAATGTTTGTGCAAGGCGAGGCGTGGCTTTCTGTTTGTAGAAGAATGGTTTGTAAAGCGATGCCAAGCGATCTAACGACATATATGTTACGATGGCGCCAGAAGAGAGTCCGAATGCTGTCGAGAAGAAGCCCTGTTGAGACAAAAAGAAGACGCTAAAATTTATTTTTCGTGTTGTCGTTAAAATCGTTTGCTTCTTGTAAGTGAATTATCGACTCGTATGTCTCAGTTTGATTAATAACGTAGATACAGCAGGTACATTCATTGGAGAATACCGTTGAGAGTGTCATTCGTCGAATCACCAAACAGTAAATTTCATCCACAGACTTGACAGTTAGAACCACTATTGATGACTCAGCTCTGAACGGTTTGGCTGTTAGAGTGAAGGGTTTAACATTTCACGCTCAAGGGAAAACACCGCCAATGCCAGCGAATTTGAAGTTCAATTCTTGTTTACATTCAAAACTAGTGGCACGATATCGCATATTATCTAAGTCTACAAAAATGACGGACCACATACAAAGTCAGGAGCCATGCTATCGACACCTCCTACTACACAGACTCCCAGTTTGATTTTTGCCCCAATAAAAAGGTAAAAAATTATGACTCAGTAATACGGGACGCGATGCAGACACCCAACCTTGTCCTCTTGATGCGATGTCCACAAAATCGTGTCCGGACTAATTGAAGAAGAGAACACGAGTTGCAATGACCGGGCTGTTAACTAGATATGACCCAATATGACGTATGTATTGGTAAATCATGAGACAATTGTGATAATTTTAATGGGAATATGAATAATAATGGAGTACTATTGAAATAAAAAGAGTGGGTATTAATTAGATAACCAACCTGTAAGCTACATTGCGGGGAATCTGCCATCCACTCGGCTCCTTTAACAAAGCCTTGGAAAATAAGAACTGCAGTTGAAAATGCTCCAATGAAGTCAACCGAGACTAATGCTCCCACGAACACAACAGGCGGGTTCTTACCAGTGAAGAAATCTCTGCCAAGAGCGAAGACTCACCAAACTACAGCCAAACAGGGCACTGGCTAACAACACGACTCCGATAATAACGTTTGCTGGGTTACCCGTTGTTTGCTCAGCAGCACTGTTTGTTATTGAACTTTGAGTAGCGTTTAAAATGACCATTATTCCTATTTAAATTTTATCTCTTCTAGAAACTGCATACTATCTACTTCAGAATTTTGACTTGCGTCGCTATCTTCGTCGCAACATGTCTCAGGAAACGTTTTCTTCCTTGCCACACAAATACAAGTGACTTATCACTGAGAATAGTTGCATATAGTTTAGTTCCAATTCGCAGTCCTTAGTTACCGACGTACACAGGAACCCTGGAAACTTTTCTTTCTCAGTTCTGAATCAAAGAATAGTTAATCAAACCGATTCTTTCTGGCGAAATTGGTGTTTCAGCCTTTCACTCAGTTTTCAGTATCCAATCACGAAAACGTTAAAATAACCAAAGGGAGGACAAACCTTCGAATTCTTTGTGAAAATACAACTTTTTTGGACTAATGTGCTCGATATAAATATACTTCGGACTTATTTGGGACTCGAGTTTGTCACACTTCAGCGATAGCTTCACGGCCATTAAGACATAAAATGGACAAAATGATGCATTTCAGTTTTTGGGGTAAATAAGGCATTTATGAACAGGTCAGCTGTGTTGATTCTACTACCCAATCATACGATAACCATATTGCTGTATTGAATATTTGAGAATTAGCTGATAACATCTTCATTTCGGTAAAATTTTAAACCTTCAACCTTTCAACTTCTCTTAGACCTTCATCTCGGAAGAGTGACAGTCCTCAATCTCCTTTTATTTTTCACTATTCAAACAGAACTACAGAAAGGAATTGCTCTGTAAGTTTAATATGAATTGTCCCAGTTTAGAATTTCTTACTGCATTTCGCAATTCAAGATTTTCCGTGCAGGAAATTAAAACACATTTCACAAAATCTGCAATTAAGTAAATGATACCATAGAAACCATCGATAAGAGTTGAATTAGGACTGGAAAAAAATGATTTAGGTTTTGTCTTCAAAACACCAGCTGTAGTAAAATTAAAACCATATCTTCGGAGACAAACGACATTGTTTGTTCATTCTCGACAGCTCATTATCAATCTACACACAAACAGGCAATACGGAACAAAAAACTTCGACACTACAAAAACTGAATATATTAACACTTCAGGCATTTTAACTGCAAGACATATTGATATCAGATGCAACAAGTAAAATTAAAATGTAAAAAATTACTGCCGGTTTTTTGCGGACCTCTCTGTCATTACATACTGAAAAAATTGAAACTTTTCTTTTTTTGACGTTTTTGTGGCTTGGAGAGATAAATTGGCTTGTAGTCACTATCTGTCTTTTCATTGGCTAAGAGCCTACAGTTAATTCTGGGAATCAGCGCAACCTACAGATTATTCGGTTTGCAGGGCCCCACTGAAAACCGCCAAAGCGAGTGGGCTCCCTGGTTAAATATTATTATTATTATTATTATTATTATTATATTATTCACTAATCTGCTAGCAGATTAGTGAATAATCTGTAGTTTGCGCGCGCAATGCATGATTTCCAAGAGCAATGTGGGGGGCATCTGAAAGCGAAGTAAATTCACGGCTCGTCGATTTGCTTCTTCAACCGAGCAAGAAATTGGAAAATTGCTGAAACAAAAAAACTCGGAAAACAAAAGAAGGCTGACAAAAATTGCGAAGGAACTGTTCCACGAGTACCTTAAGGAAAAAAGCGTTCAGAAGCCGGAAGACAAGAAGGACACAAATGAAAAAAATGGTTTGCCGTTATTTTGTTTACCTGTAAAACAATGTATAATAAAACAAATAAATATTAGATTCGGTTTTTGCGATATCCGGAATAATCAAGGTCGAGGTAACTGTTATCAGCCGAAGCCGGAGGCTGAGGCTGATAACACTTACGGAGACCTTGATTATTCCGGATATCACAAAAACCTCATCCAATAATTGTTTAAAATTACATTGAAATGAGAGAAAATAAATGAGGACAAAGTGTACAAAACCTTGAAAGCATTTTTAAGTGTTTTCTTTCAGGTGCTATTAGCGAGCTCACAACATGATTTTGTGAGCTATCAAGTCCTGCTTCTCCTCAGGATTCCGTTGTTTTCCTATTTAGTGAACCTTTTTAGCACTTTTATAACATAGAGAGCAAAATTACTAATTCCTGATTGGCCAAGCGCCAAAATTACTCGCACTTGATTGGCTGAGCGCAAGAGCGCGTCATTTCCATTTTGTAGGCGTTTTAAAACGAAAAACGGATTTTGAGTTGTTCAACACAAGGATCGCTTCAAAGTTTGACTTTTAACCGGGTTGCATGGCTGGTAAAAATGGTATGGAAATTGCGTGTTTGCTTGAAGAGAAATTCCAAAAGGTGAAAGTACATGTGTTAAGGGGAACAGCAAATGGTTATTAGTTTTAAAACTACTGAAAACTTTGGAGCGACGTGGTCGATAATTTTTCCAGCGAGAGGAAGCTTCGCAACTCAGGTGAATAAAATTTACTTTGTTAATTGAGTTTTAAGTGTCTTTTGTCAATGAACTAGAATTGTATTTATCTCTTAAGATGTTTTGCGCTGAGCAACAGTAACACTGCTTGTTTGGTGAATTGTTTACGAGCGGGTATTCTGAGGGCCAGCTGATTGTGTTCCAACGTGCATGGAAAGTTTTCCGAAAATTTTGCCCTCTGTGTTATAAACAAGTAATCGCATTGAGTCCTCGTAGAATGAGAGCAGTTTTCAATTGAGTGTCGAAAGTAATTCGCGTTTTGCTTTGGTTTTGCTTTACTCCACTCTATGATTGGTTAAAAAATCTCGCGCCACTTTTTCGACCAATCAGAAGTAAAACTCAAACCAATCCCGACTTGGTCGCACGCGTTTTCCCGCGCTTGGCGCCGGTTACACATATTTGCTTCGAGTTCTGACTGGTTCATTGGGTAATTTGTGTTTGTTGTGATTGGCTGGGGTTATTACTTTGGTTTTGGTTTTGCGACACAAATTTGAAAAGCGCTCTAAGGATAAATTTCACTTTTACTTTCAAAGTTTTCACAAATTTCCCTCGTTGCTGCGCGACTCGGGCAATTTTGTGAAAACTTTGAAAATACGCGTGAAAATTTCTTCTAATTTCTATTCGCCCTCATGCGATTATATATACTAATGTGTCCAAATTGATATTATAACAAGTACTGATGAAACAGGTAAATTCGGGCCGGGAATCTACAGCAACATGTTTCTGATATCGTAGAAACGTTTGTCAGTTACTAGAGGCATTTTTTCGTTACGGACAAAATTATCGGCTGCAGCAAGTAGGGCATTGCCCAGAGATATTTTAATACCTCTGGGCACCGAACAAAGATTATAGAGAGATCCTCATCTGCGTAATTTTTTGTCCTATTTCTACAGTCCTGCCAAATTGAAATATAAGTGAAAGCAAGTAGGAATTTACTTAAAGACATCAAACAAACCTACTTTATTTTCCCCGCCCATTTCTTCGGCTCTGCCGCCGAGTGGTGTGCACGGAGACCCAACTAAGTGAACCTGCTTGCGAGGAACTTGCAGTCACTTCCGGTGAATTGTAAACACTGATCTATAGTGAGCTCAACTTCTTCCCAAGCACATGTTCGCATACGTCAAAGAGGCTGCATTAAAATTGTTCCTTTGTAACTCTCTTGTATCTGAGAGTCAACTTGCATTTCGGTTTGCACAGGGCGATTTGCATCGTGATCAAAGTGTATGCAATTTATCGCCAAGTACAAGCAAAGTAGTGGCCAAGCATGCATTTTGCTAACTTGCACTGATATTATACTTGCATCTTCGTTTGGCGAAGACTCATAAGACCGTAGTGCGCGAGCAAATTCCTGTCGCAGGTTACTCCCCTTCTCATCCATCCCTTTACGAGCACGCCCACTAAACTGTTGCACAAGAAAATTTCTTGTCATTGCCAGACTACCAACGAAAGTTTATCGCTAGTTGCGTACTAATTCCTTATGTAACTCGCCCCTTTGCAACATGTGTTGGAACGGAATATTGCCGGGCTACGAGTTAAGGAAATACCAAGTAGCCCTCTACTTTTCTCAGTGTTGCTAGATACGTCGTGAAGAGTATAATAAGTATACTGATAAGTGCAAAATATAATCAAATATATTAAGTAAAAATATAAAATAAAATATAAGTATAGTAAAAGTAATTGCAGTTTTGTGTCACAATGCTCTCGTCAGCAATTGCATTACATTGCATACAAGTTGCAAAAATTTGTCTTATGTAACAGCACTACGCGTACGGTTCTTATTTTGCTCGCTTTCCAAGATCTTAAAAGGAAAATATACTGATATACATCTATAAACAAGTTTCTTTTGCAACGATTGTTTCCTTAGCACACTCTGAGAGCTTAACAACTTCTTTCGATTTTCCCTTGGATATTGAATTAGTCTGGAAATAGGGGACAATGAATAAAATACACGAAGATACTATCGTGATCCCTCCGGCACAAAAGAACGCCACGGCATAACTCTCAGATCTGTCGTATATCCACCCTGCAATCGAAGGTCCTGTGGTCTCTGGAATAGACAGAAAACAGTACAAAGACCCAAGGGCGGGCGCTAGTTTGCTATCTCCTACCAAGTCTTGAGCAATCACTGGCACTGAAATCACATAAATCCCCTCTAGAAATCCGTACATAAATGCAAAGGTTGCAAGCCATTCATAATTGGTTGCTATAGGAACGAGTGTTGTTGAAACACTTATAAACAAAAGTGCTAATTGCAGCACTGTTATGCGGTTAACTCTTGGGTGGTCCATTAATTTGCCGAAAAGTGGACGAGCAACCATTGAGCCAAACGCTAAAAAGCTGACCAGGAAAGCTGCTTTGATGGAATCGACACCAGAATCCTCGGCGAGTCGAACCTGGTAATGAAACAGAAGTACATTTATTTAAGGGATTAAATAAAGATTTCCAATTTACAGGTCTTGGCACTAATAGTACCAAAGTAATTTGCGTTTCGTACATGAATGGTTTTCAGTGTTTGTAGCTGATACTGGATTTATTGGAACAAGTTTGAAGTCTTTAAATTCAGTTCAATCTTTTAGCTAAGTCATTTCATAGTCTCCTACTTTTATTAGGGCCGGGATAGTTGAGCGAACGCACCTGCTGAAGACAGGACTGACATGCGGGCGAGAAGGAGGACGTGATTTTGACCTATTTGTGCCGGAGCGGCTTTGGCAAGTTTCAGACGTTTAAGATTTTGACATTTTTGCAGTAGAAAGCCACGCAAAAAGGGCAAAATGCTCCAACATTTGTAATATTGTAATGCTGATACTATTGCTTGATACCATTAGGTCCTATTAGTGCCATATTGCCGTTTGTACCCGTAAATCGGAAATCTCTATTGGAGAGGTAAAGTGCATTTTACGATGTCCGCGGCCAATTCTGACATTGAAGGTGAAGAATAAAAATACGCCACCAGCGTCGTCGTACCAGGTTTAAAAGTGTACGAGACTTTTGACAGTACGTTGCTACAAGGAAGGTACCTCTGAGAAGAGATCTTGATGCAACTGGTCTAAACTTGCAGCATACTTTTGTTACCTCTGGGACCCGCCTCACGACCTCCCATTAGTATGACTACCTTGTTACTTCGTTCACTTTTTTTTGGCCAGAAGGATAGCTCACGCAGTCTTTTTGTTATCTGGAATTTAACAAATGGCAAACGTTCAGCGCGCAACCATCGAGTCATGGATGCACGCGGGAAGAGGCGTAAGACAGTGTAAGAGAGGAGCGATTTAGACCACATTTGGTCACATTAAAAGGTTTCTCTGTACACATAATTTATTTATTTCGCCGTTTCAAGCCTTCAACTTACCAAATGTACGTAAGGTACCAAGTACGCAGGCATAAACACGCACAGGGAACCCACCAACGTCACGAAGCCTTTATTCTTGAATACTGACCAATCAAAATTGGTTTTTCTTCTTCCATTGTTTAACTTTGGTTGGTCAAGCTCAGGTGTCGAAGGGATCAATTTTATTGCCAATCCACAAAGCACTAGAACAAGCTGCAATCCAGCTAACACTCGAAAGGTTTTTGTTAAACCCATACTAATCACAAGTTCCTGAATGACTGAACTTAAAACAACAGAACCAACTGGCGCTCCAAGAAAGACGACCCCATTAGCTAATCCGATTCGCGCCCGAAAAAACCTCGGAAGCACAAACAGGGCCGAGCAGTAACAAAGACATGACCCGAACCCCCAGACTAGGCCATAAGTTATATAGAGTGGATAAATATTTCCCGCAAACGAAGATGAAAACAAACCGATTGTGCAAACAAATCCACCAAATATGATGATGTTGGAGAATCCAAATCGGTTACCAAGAACAGCGGGAACCATTCCAAAGGCATGCGCAGTACCAGATGCCAAAGCAGTCACCCAAGCTGTTAAGAAGATAAACATTCACAATAGCAAATAAATTATTAAACTCACCAAATGATATAAAAGTTACTTACTTCGTGCATATAACCGAAAATCGCCAATTCGCAAAAAAGCAGAGGTCGATCCTAAACATACCAAAAGTCAAAAGTAGGGTAGCTAAATGTGTGCAAACGAGCTCAATCATTACCGCATTTACTTGACTACTAAACGCCTTTTACAATAGTAAATGTAAGATGCCCCCCCCCCCTTCCCACCCCTACGGTCTCCTAAACCCCGGGATTAGGCATTTGTTGTTTTTAATGAGAGCTATTATGCTATTTTTCTCTGCCCTATAGGCCACTTAGCGCGAAGGACAATGATAATGATGATGATTGAGCTATGTGCAGAGAAAACATGCAGAGAAGATTGAGACGCGTCCATCAGTCCAAGTCTTTTTACACAGGGCACAAACCTCTGGTTACTTACCCACTGCATCTCGTACATGAAAATCAGTACTACATTCACATGCGAACAAGGTAGCAGATACATATATCTTATTAGACGGTTTAGTGTGTAGTATCGTGGGATATTTTTACGAGTCGCGCCGTATTTTGGCGAGCCCGTAGGGCGAGTCAAAATACGCTCACTCGCTGCTCAGCGGGGTCAGGTTTCGCGCGCTTGACGAAAACTTGTCAAACCGGTCAATCGAGCGAAGCGTCAGGATTTTATTTCAAACTTGCAAGGAAAACAAAGATGGAACAAGGCAACACTGAATTATTTTCGGGTTTACAGTTAGATGAACAACAATGTTCTTGGTCACCGAGTAAAACTACGAAAAGAAAGATCTCGACAGAACAAACAGAACTCGAAAGTCAAGTCAAACACAGTTAAACAGCACTTCAAGCTCAGTCATCTTCGTCCGAATCACTAACCACGGGTCGTTTTGGAAAAGATAGCGGTGGAGATTTCTGACCGACAACAATTGTGCATTTGTTGAAGACAGCTCCTGAGAAAAGATGGGTTCCGTTTCCTGACTTTGACAAACAAATGACATAAAAGATTGTTAAGTTCCTCGGTGGGAATTTCTTCAATGGCCCTTGTTTCTTTAACGGACTTGAGGTCAGTTTTTGTCTTTTTTGTTGTATTTTAGTACGTTTCGATTTTCTTCAATAAATAAAGAAATTTCACTGTCGTCTAGGTCATTGCTTGTCTCTAGGATCTCGTTTTCGTTAAAAACCTCAAAATGTGGTAAGCATTCATTGCTTTCTTCCGGAAAACGACCGTTTCGGCCATTTTTTCATCGTTCACCTTGTAAGCCTAATGCCTGACGTGGCATTTGTAGAAAACCTGTCAAACCGGTCTTCTGGAGTACAAATACCGTGGGATATTTGTACTCGTTTTGGGTGTTATTTGTACTCTACTGAATGCAGTTGAATAATAATGCACTGTATCATGTGTAATTAACTAGCACAATAGGGAATGGACAGTGCAAATAAAAAAGGGACTTCAGAATGGTGGATTTGCCACAACTCAACCACCTTCTTCACTACGGCGATCCGCCATTATTTTCCTTGGCGGATCAAAGGGTGGACCGGCAAAAGGCAACAATATTTCGCGGGAATGCTCACTCTAAAAATGGCCGAAGGTGTAAATACGCTGTTACCCAAATGCCGGGAGATGTAGACTCCATTTTGTATCCAATTTTTTTTTATTTCTTCTTTCCACTATTGCCGTAAGGAGCAGTTTCCCGTTTATATTTGTTACGAGTTATATTTCATGGAAATGGGTTTTTAACAGATCCGGCACTCCTTATCGGTTTGAGAAGAATTGAGGTCTGAGGTCTTTGTTGGCTCAATTTGAGTTTTGAATTTTCCATGACTTATCCTGACCCAATCCCCGCTCCGCCTCTCATATCCCCTGGGTTGAGGGCTACTGGTACATTACAACAACTCAGCTACCATGACCACGTTCTTGTCGCTCGAGAACAAAAAACTCCCAGTCACTGGCAGTGCCTTTTTACTTTATTGAAGGGTCAAATTTCATTTTTTTCGAGGTCCATGGAATGTCTTATACACCGGTCAAATTCTCAACAGTCATAAAACAGGGCACAAAAATACAGACCAGAAGGGGCACAAACTCGCAGACATCGAACTTATACCACTCGAACACATTTATTTAATTCTAAAAGAGGATCCACACGTAGAGCTCGTGAATTATTCTACGTAGAAAAGGCCAAAACCATGTACCACATGGTACAAATTAAACTGAGAAGACGAGTATTAACTTTTTACACTTCTCTACTTTTATTATCCCATTCATAGTTAATAAAAGAATCTGGTTATGAAGCTCAGCTAAGTCCTTTGTTTTATGTTTTTGTTACCGTTTTTAGCCTTGACGGTGCACAAACAACAATAGGTTTTGAATTTTGCATGAGCAACTAACCAATAAGAATGTCACTGTTAAGTTATTCAGCCATAGTGTGCGAACGTAAAACAAAAGATCGTGCACTATCGTAGTACTTTCAACATAAATTGCAACACCTTTGTTAAGGCCTTTGAAACTTGCAAAGTTTCATAACCAGTCCCTCGAGTAACTATGTCCCATTATCATACATACTATAGTAATAGTTGACACTACAGCTGCCCCCGCTGTTGAGTTTTTGCGAATGTATTTATTGATCTTGAAGGTTTCCTTTTTTTCTTGATTTACTTAGAAACTCTTCTGAGTGGTATATGATTTTCCGTAGTATAATTTAAGTTTTAGATTTTTTCTGCAGAAGCAGGCCAAGTTGAGGTTAGCACTCACTCCAGTGCTAGGAGGTTTCATGACATTACGGAATTGCGCCTATTAAAACACGTCGATCGCTAACGCAAATGAACTCTATTTTTTCTTTCATCGATGGAACTTCTTTGTGTTTGGGTATTGTTTGGGTGCAATTTAGTGGAACGTATCAGTTGAGTGAGGGACAATACAAGAACAATAAGCAGCAAGAAAATAAACATGAACCTAATTGCGCGGGCCGCGTGCTTTAAAATATAAACAGTAATGTGTGGTAAAATAAAACGATTTGTTTGTCCTATATTGCTGGAATAAAACCTTTATTGACATAATATTCGCTAAAAGGTAAAATGATGTATATACAAGGCTAAAAAAGATAAAAAACGGGGGTATAAACAATTAAAAGGAACCAAACGTTTTCGACAAGTATGTCATCATCAGGGTTAAAAGGCCGTTCGTGATTTGCATGGTTTTTATACTCAGGTTATTCCCGAAGAGAACAACTGCGCAACATAGCAATTAACTTGTTTGTTCAAAGTTGGGCCCCTTTGTTGGATAATTAGGCCCTCGATGATCTTTCTCTTAAGTTTTCGTTTTCGTTTTTTCGAGAAACAGTCATCCACGTAGCGATCGTAAAAAGTGGGATTAAAGGGGCGAACTACATGTGCTTCAAGTTTCGACATAAAGATGTTGGCGAGGACCGGAGATAGTGGGTTGCCCATGCCACAACCATCTGTCTGTCTGTAAAGCTTGCCATTGAAACTAAAAACAGCGTTCCTGGTGACACTGTTGAGGAGGCGGCGGAAAATGAGTTTCGAACTTAGCTGAGGTAGCATGTTTCTCTCGTAGATTGCATCAATTATGTGATTAAAAGTTTCATCAAGGGGTACTTCGGTGAAAAGTGACGAAACATCATATGAAACTAGAATTTCATCCTTATCCAGAGTGCGATTCTGTAATCGGGCAGCAAAATCAGTAGTGTTCTTGATATTGTATTCGTTCTCTGTGAGAGGCATAAGGTACGAAGCAAGAAACTTTTCTCGAAAAAACGAAAAGACGAACCAGACCAACTATTCGACCGCTTAAACAATTATTATCCTAACATCAAGTTCGCTGTTGAAGAAAACCCTGATCACTTTCTGGACACTGCGTTCAGCTACGGCAACGACGGTTTTGACTGTAAAGTCTACAAAAAACCGGGGAAATTACCCACACACTGGTCATCAGAAGTACCAACCAAATGGAAGAGAAATTGCATTACAGGAGCCCTACACAGAGCCAAAAGTATCTCCACAAACCTTGATCGCGACATAAAAGAAATCAAGACCACTTTCTCAAATGCTGGTTACAGTGTGTTGCCCAGTTCTCGTACACTTTAGTTTGTAATCGCTATATCTTTTCGTCTGTGAGATGAAAATTTCTGAAATTTCTTTTAAAGATAGCCCATTTACTTACCTTTAATATATAAAACGATTGGCCGCTTGATCGACGTATGTTCAAAATTATACCATTTTTCCCAAAACTCCTAAGTTGCCCAGTCTTCGTACACCTGGCCCAATTTTCGTACATCGACAAAACAACATTTCTCCACGAAAACGCTCGACGCAAACTGATGTGTCAGCCACCCTGCCGAGTGCTTATCGTGTTTTCTCTTCGGTTTGTGAATAAATATCCGCTAAGCGACCAATGTTTCGTGTACAAAGCAAATGGTTATTCAGGAGGTGGATGTTTAATCGATCCTGCAGTGTTGATTTCTTGGTCCCTCACTTTTGGGCGGCTTTTCTTATGCTTAATCCACTGTCTCGTACGTCATTTACTGCCTTGGTAAAGGTAATTGACAGGTTACTATTCTGCGTATTACGACTGTTAAGAAAAGGCCTGTATAAGATTCGACGTTTTCCTTCCGTTTCCGCTTACGCCTTTAGAATAGCAAACGCTTTACTTCCGTTTCCGCTTACGCTTGCTTTTCTTAGTTACTTTTGTAAATGTTTATTAGAATCGCAACGGAGTGGAAAAAAATCGGTTACACCGGTAAACTAACGATACTTCAAGGTGTATGTCAACATTCTATGCATAGAAATCTACCTTAGTTAATTATTTGACGGTTTAGATTGTTTGCGTGGGATTAAGTGTATTAAATATTCGTGACCTTTGCATGACCGGGATGTAAAGTGTCGCTGTCACACCACAACAAATACATGTAGTTTTTCGTACTTTGCAAGGATTGTTGTATAATCTTTGCTGCACTTGCGACTTATTAGTTTTCGAACAGTAAAGTTTAAAATTCAGTTCTTTAACTTATTTAAAAATAGGTTTTGAGAAAGGTGCAGCTAAGTGTACGAAAACTGGCACAGGGGGTCGAAATGTATGCGAATATTCTCACCGCTAAAATTCAGGAGCAGTTAAATTTAACCTGGTGTTGAAAGTTCTTCCATTCACTTTCATCTTTTATCTATCATCTGTCCAAAACTCATGAGGTTCCTTGCAAAATTACCTACAAAACGGGCTATTTGGTCATCTACAATACCTTTACTGTGCAGTGAAAAGTGCAAATATTAGCCGCTAAAGTTTTCCCCACCTCGAAAGAAATTGTCCGTACTGACCTGCTTCTTCGTCAAAAAGCCCGGCAAAACCGGCAATTTATGGCTGAAATGTTCCTTTTATTTTTGGAATTCTTCGGTTGACGAAGA
The DNA here is from genome assembly GCA_964030785.1 of Siderastrea siderea. Taxonomy (NCBI): domain Eukaryota; kingdom Metazoa; phylum Cnidaria; class Anthozoa; order Scleractinia; family Rhizangiidae; genus Siderastrea; species Siderastrea siderea. The sequence continues at coordinate 73,979,264 of OZ034967.1, read as the reverse complement.
TTTAAATGACCGACGAAAATAATGAAATAAAGTTGTTTCTGTACGAAAACTGGGCCCGTACGAAAACTGGGCAACATACTGTACCCCAAGAAATTTGTATCCTGCACCATCGACAATTTCATATCGAACAATTCATCTGAAGATGAACCCTTAATCCCGCATTTTCTCTTCGAAGAACGGAAAAAGATTTGGAAAGATTTCCGCACAGCCCCATACTTCATTATGCATGCAGAATAAATTAATTATGCATGCGCTCTATTGTTTTTAAGACAATGGCCCTTTGAATATATACATTGATAATTACTACTTACTTTTTCAATAAAAATGGATTTAGTTGCGTCTGCCTTTTTTTTCTCTCTTCTCTCACTCCTTCTTTTCCGTTCCTCCTCTTTTCTTCTATTTTTCTTTTACCCAGTCCCTTACCAGTTGTTTTCTTCTTTTTTTCCTTTGGATTTACCCTCGGCTTGTCTCGAACTCTCACTCTTCATCTTACCTTTGGATTAGCTGTCCATCTACTATACCACTACACCACGGTGATTTGTTGACATTTTCCCGGCGATAAATTATTTTTATGTTTAGCTGACCAATCAACATTATTAAAATTCAACGAAATTTACATTTGAATTACTTCTATTACAAAGACACCTCACCTTTTAGACTCACTGCACGAAAAAATGATTTATTTTTGTCCATCCATTGGTTCTCAGTTGAACAAAAAGGCCACGCATTTCACTCTTCTGCTTGATCCAGTCTTCGGCGGCCGTGAAACGAAGGCTTGCTTCCTTGTTCCGGTAGAGGGCAGTGATAAAGATACACTTTTTGCCCATCATACGCGCACACATCTTGCCAGGAACACGCGTGATGAGCGCCAAGTGGAAAGCTTATGATTACCTACAAAAAGAGGGCTATATTCATGTCACAGTGAACTAGTACAGCTTAAACTTCGCAGACTTAGGCACGAGGGTTTGCCCCGCACAGGAACGTCCAAAGAACTCTACGAAAGCTACCTACAGGAGTGGATGTAGCATCAGCATTATAACAAGGATCCTTTTGGCAACATTATCAAGCCTATCGTCGACCTTTGTGAGGTCCACAAGGACGCATAAATGGTTCAGTTCCCGGAGTACCACTTTATGCACCGTTCGTAATTCGGCCACGCTACATTTCAACAGGGAAAGCAAGAATAAAATACGAAAAATTCCTGCTTCACAAGCATTGTCTCCATGTTAACAAGGAAAGCAAAAAAAATAAATAAGTAAATAAAATAAAGAAATAAACGACACAAGACACAAGAAGGGTAAGAAAACCTTTTATTTTTAAAAATAATTAATGTTATGTGGTTTACGTTAACAAAATACGCGCTGTCCAACTCATTTATGGCTAACCTACGACTTAAATCCGCATTTTTTCGAACAATTTACACTCGAGACAGATTTAAAAACACGGGAAAAGTGCACAAATTTTTAAAAAATTGTTCGATTTTCCGTATTTTTGACCCGAAATCCGTAAATTTGGTCTAAGCCCATATGGACTTAGAAAAAAAATATAAACTTTGTTGAACAAAAGGAGTCATTAGAAATGCGCATTAGAAATACGCGCTATTGTTTTCTTTAAACAAAGAGCTGTATGCATAATGAAGTATGGGGCTGTGCGGAAATCTTGCCAAAGATTTGCATCAAACTCCCCTACTGCAAGAAGAATGAAATCGCAAGCAAAAAGTTTATTTCAAAACTGAACTCCTTCACTAATCTCAAGTATATTTTCATCATTCTGTGGCAAACTAGACAAATCAAAAGTCTATTCAGCCTCAAGGACAAAAACCTTAACAAGTCCCACGATATTTACGAAGGAGAATGCTCATGCGGAGAAAACTATGTAGGTGAAACAATGCGAAATTTTGAAGTGGAATAACTGAACATTCAAATATCTGCCACACCTGGGAACCAGCGCGTCACCTTTTGGAAAACCCAAGTCACTCATTCCAGTGAAGAGTCCTTTGTTCAGCAAGATCTTATATTAAGAGAAAGATCATCGAGGGCCTAATTATCCAACAAAGGAGCCCAACTTTGAACAAACAAGTTAATTACTATGTTGCGCAGTTGTTCCCTTCGGGAATAACCTGAGTATAAAAACCATGCAAATCACGAACGGCCTTTTAACCCTGATGATGACATACTTGTCGAAAACGTTTGGTTCCTTTTAATTGTTTATACCCCCCGTTTTTTATCTTTTTTAGCCTTGTATATACATCAAAACCTTTATTCTTTCGATAATCTAAGTTCTTTATTAGAAGAAGCATAGTAGTGGAAAGTTCATGGGGAAATTGCACTAAAATGCGTGAGAGCAACTTCCCGCAACACGGAAATAATTTGCATATAGGCAATGTAAAGTACCACGAACGTAACTTTTGATACAAAGTGCGCTTTCTCGGACACATTTCTTTTACATTACAAGCGAGATTTTTAACAGAGACAATAAGATGCATGAATTGAATTCGAAATCGCAAAAGCGGCTATTTTGTCAATGTACTGAAATTTCATCACGTCGCCCAAAATATCTCGAATTGTATTAACCTGGAAAGCTGGAAAGTTATAAGGCTCAGCTTGCAAGCATTCGAAAACTGAAAAACTAGACCTAGAAATTTCACAATAAATTCACTGTTTTCATGAGCTATTTCTGAGGGGAAGTCCTAGAGTTGTTGTGTTTCCAAGCGACCTAATACAATCTTGTAACGCAATTTTAAAAACTAGTTGGAATCTGGTTACCGGTTACCGGTTACCGATTTCACATTTTCAGTTACCGGTTACCGATTTCTCATTTGGTATCTAAATTACCATTCTTCGGTCCAATTTTAAAAAAAATCCGTATGGGAGGAATTGACAGGCATTTGCCTAATTCAGATACAGCAAACAAAGTGCTAGAACAAAAACAAAATGTATATTTTGCATTTCTGGTTAAAAATAGCTTTCCTTGTCACGTTTTGTTCGTTGTGCAAGGTTTACGAAGTTTGTAGCGTTATAACTTAGACAAAATTAGGTTAAAAATTCGTTTCTTTGCAGGCGTGATGTTACACTCGTTGTTGCAGTCATCGCCGATCGCAACACATGCTCAAGGTATATCAACTTACAAAGTATGTAGGACGCACCTTTTTACCCAAACGATGTGCCATTTTCAAAACGTTATAACTTTCTATACCGGCAATTAAATTAAACAGAAATAACCAAGCAGGCACAGAACTAGGTGTACTATACATCGCAACTTTCAGAATATCCATCACAACAGCAATTTTAACAAAATAACACCGGTACTCCGGGCCGAAAAAAACCTACTTCCGGTTTACCAGCTCCGGGAATCGACTTTGTGGCTTAATAACTTTCCACTCCTTGACAATATCACTGCAAAATTAACAGTATTGTTAGCTAATAAGGTCTTCTACTCATTGCAACTCACCAACAGGCCATCGCCACAAACGTCAATTAAATATCAGGCAACAAAATATGGCCGGCTTAACATTTCACTCACCATATGCCATTTTCAAAAAGATATAACTTTCTATGCAGACATTGAAATGAAATGCAACTTTACAAGCAAACACAGAAATAAGTGTACTATCCATCGCAAGTATGTAGATATCCATCACAACAACAGTAATCGATTTATTAGGGTACATAACAACACAGTTGCTTTGCCTGGAAATGACTACTTCCGGTTCTGCCATCCGGATGCCGATTTTGTGGTTTAATAACTTTTTGATTCCGACCAAATATTACACCGAGAAGATCACCATCGCGAGTTAATAAGGTGTCTCACTCATCGCAATCATCTTAAAGGTAATCACAACGTTCTTCAAATACATATCAGCCAACAAAATACGGCCGCCATAACGTTTGACTCTCCACTTGCCACTTTCAAAAAGTTATAACTTTCTATACAGATATTGAAAACGAAATGCAACATACACAAGCACGCACATAACTAAGTGTGCTACCCATCGCAAGTGAGGATATATCTATCGCAACAACAATAATCGATTTATTAAGGTACATAATAACACCTTCACACTGGTCGAAAGTATCCCACTTCCGGTTCACCTACTGTGGTAATGTACTTTGTAGCTTAATAACTTTACAGTCCTTGAGAATATCACTGCAATTTCAACAGTATCGTTAGCAAATAAGGTGTTCTACTCATCGCAACCCTGCAACAGATCATCACAACAAATATCAGATATATATCAGGCAACAAAATATGGCCGGCTTAACATTTCACTCACCTCATGCCATTTTCAAAAAGTTATAACTTTCTATGCAGACATTGAAATGGAATGCAACTACACAAGCGAGCACATAACTACATGTACTATCCATCGCAAGTGAGGAGATATCTATCGTAACAACAGTGATCGATTCATTAGGGTACATAACAACACTGTTGCCATGCCTGTAAATGACTATTTCCGGTTCTGCTACCCGGATGCCGATTTTGTGGTTAAATAACTTTTCACTCCGACCAAATATTACACCGAATAACTCACCATCGTGAGATTAAAACGTGTCTCACTCATCGCAATCACCTAGAAGATCATCCTAAAGTACTTCAAACACATACCAGCCAAACAAATATGGCCGCCATAACGTTTGACTCGCTACTTGCCATTTTCAAAAAATTATAACTTTCTATACATATATTGAAACGAAATGCAACATACACAAGCACGCACATAACTAAGTGTGCTACCCATCGCAGGTGAGGAGATATCTATCGCAACAGCAATAATCGATTTATTAAAGTACATAATAACACCTTCACACTGGTCAAAAGCATCCCACTTCCGGCTCACTAACTGTGGTATATAATGTACTTTGTAGCTTACTAACTTTTCACTCCTTGACAATATCACTACAAAGTTAACAGTGTTGTCAGTCAATAAGGTTCTCTATTCATCGCAACCATGTAACAGATCATCGCATCAAATGTCTAGTATATATCAGCCAACAAAGTAAGGCCAGTGTTTCGTTTGACTCGCCGTGTGTCAAGTTCGAAACGTTATATTTCTTTCTATGCAGATATTGAAATGGAGTACAACTAAACATACCAAGACGTGACTAGATGTGCCACCCATCGCAAGTGGCGGGTTTCCGTCGCAATAGCAATAAGCGATTTATCAAGCTACATACTAAAACTGTTGCTCTTCCTGAATTGCAAATGACTACTTCCTGTTCTGCTATGTGGATGTCGACTTCTTGGTTTAATAACTTTTGAATCCGACCAATTATCGACCCACCTGTCACAACATTACACGTTAACAAGGTGTTTAATTCGTGGCAATCATCTGAAAGATCATCGCAGCGTAAACCATCAAATAAATCGGTTTGCGGCATAGTCTAAAACCTGGACTGGACTCTGGACTGGACTGGACTCTGGACTCTGGACTCTGGACTCTGGACTCTGGACTCTGGACTCTGAGATATGTTTGATATATGTTCGAAACGTCTTCGGTTTTTTCCGGAAATCTTCGGTAATCGTCGACAAACTTCGGAATTCTTCGGAAAACCACCGAATCTTCATCCATTTTCTTTCATTAATAAAAAATCGCACCACCTTCTCGTGATGTTTTGAGAACTTTCAAAACATCACTCCTACCCTAACTGTACTCGAGGGAGGCCTTGCGATTTCCTATACTTTATTTTTTTTTTTTGCTTTCTGAGATACAATCTGTAATAGAAATGTAATAAAATCGTGCAAAATAGACTAAGCTCGAGAGCTCTCCTTAAATGTGAATGGAAACTTTTCGATATAAAGACGAAAAGAAGGGAAGAGAGGAAAATGCAACGAGGACGGAGTATAGCAATGAAAGAAAACAATGGGGGCCTATTCCCGAACCCCTACTAGGAGGCCTTCATATTCAGCGATGTATAGACAAAAGTGTTTTAGTGGAAAATAGACCACTCGTTAAGTTCATACAAACCTACATCCGGGGCTCGAGTGGCGTATTTTCCATATTCTCACTAGTGAGGATATCGATGACGTCATTTCCCGCTCTTACGACATCCGTTTCGGCGGCCCATTGAATAAACTGGCAGCATTGGATCATCGTTCCAACTTTCCACACTGTCCTCTTCACTTTTTGCACTGATACAATGCGAAAACTTACTCCCCTATACAAGAGAAACACAGAATCAGTTAATTCTACCATATTAGAGGGTATTGTAACTTTACAAAATAAAATTAGTTCACGTTCAACTCGCTTTTATCACGCCGATAGCTGAAGCTGTAAACGTAAGGAATGACACACCTGCAATCGACTTCAAACGAGCAAAAACTATTTCAATAGTGATGATTACGGATGTTGGGATGACAAGACAACTTAACTTTACTTATGGAGTTCATTTAGGTATCGGTATTGGCACCATGACCGTCTTTGAAATCTCTCTTTTACGCGGGCGAGTTGATAGAAACCCCAATAACACCTATACATTTTAAATAATATTTTGTTCCACGGCACAGCTGGATTCACCCTTTGGCCTTGATATGGTTCCTTTTCCCACGCGAATTATCCAAGGGAAATCGTAAATGTTTCATCACAGGTTACCCAAAATAAGCGTTGTCTTCGATTTTCAAATCTGCAGTTGTTCTCATTCTCCTGAAACCAGTCACCATTTTTGAAAAAGAAAGTACACCCTAGCACAGTCCTGCCAACTTAGGTCAATTCTGCTAAATAAATAATTCTTCCGTAAACGAACTTAAATAAATATGCTGAAACCACATTTGTATTCAATCACCTATCCGCAACAAAGAGTAAAGTGGCGTGTTTAAGAAATAAAAAACCCGCGATTTATTTTTTAGTTTTAAGAAAAATCATGAGATACTTCTAATTTGCGTAATTGAAGAATGAGTTATACCTGAGGGAGTTCATCAGAAGAGCAATCGTCATCTGTTCTGTGGAGAATAAGACATGACTGGTGAGCAAAAGATTGTGTTGGGGTCAAAAAAGACCGTGGGTGGTTTAAATGAGCAGATGTAGCTTAATAAGGATAACCCAATGTGGAAAAGTGGTGGGAGTGTGGTTTTGCTTGTACGTTCTCAGGTTAAGCCGCCGAAAGCCTAGAGCCTAAGGGTGTACCACTTCCGTGCTACACCCTTGCCAACGCACTGTGATTACTGGTATTTTTAACACTACTAAAAAAGGTAAAACATACAAAAACTCACATTTGACTCTCCAAAGGACGTTTGTTTTTGGTAACACCTAAACAGATAACGTCGTCGCTGTCATCACAACTAGGGAAAAAGAGATAAATGGAAGATAGATGGATTTTATGAAAGTCACTAAAGAATGAATAAAACTGTACTCGTTAAAGGAAAACAATTAACATACCTAGACCAATCCCTGGATTCATCCAGTCTTGGCTCCTTAACGGTCCTGGGTTCTTTGCTGCCAAAAAGAAAACAAAAGCTACATATAAGTAATAACTCTGGACTTTGTTTGGTACAGGTGGAGTAAATTTGTCGACTTGTGGCATGGCAATACATTGCTGCCAATATAAATTGTGCTTGCAAAAGACCTCATTGGACAGACTGAAATCAGTACTAGTTAACGTTGTGATGCTTTGCATCGTGGTGTCACTTACCCATTGTTCTTCCTGTTGCCTTGTTTGTTCAGGGCTTTACGCCACAGCTTTCCTATAACAACACAATAAATAAAATTTGAGTAGCTGCGAGTTTACTGAGAGTTTATTAGAATTAAAGTTTACGCACCTGAACTCTTGATATTCAGTCGTGCCTTTTTGTGACGTGTGTGCAGGGGTGACATTCCATGGTCTGAAAGACTTAAATATGTTGATCAAATAACGCGATTAGCTAGAGTATTTCACGCGGAAAATTTTTAGTTTCGACTCTCCCCTTCCGCCACAACCTGCAATGGAAATTGCATTGTGTGATGATAAAATCAACCTATGAAGATACCGAAACTTTGGTGGGTGTCGCGCGCGCGCTACTCCACTCGTAACTAGCGCGCGACTCCCAAATAGAGAGCCTGCTGTCAATCCCGTCGGAAAATGTTTGCGTGAGAGCCCAGGCATCCGACCTTCAGCGAGGGGGGAAACCATAGGCACGGACAATTATTCAGATATGTTTCTATTCTAAATTGTTTAATTATTTAGCCTATGCGTTGCCATGTTTTTATTTTTGGGGCGTCGAGGGAAATACATTTGCCACCTCCAGTTCTCAAAATAACCCTCGGTAGAAATTGCTAAAAAGTAGACTACGAGCAGCCTTTCTTCCCCTCACGGAAAATACGCAAGCGAGAACGGAAAATCGCTTGCCGCGTGAGAACGCGACGCGCTTTTCACGGCCTACTCTCCAGCCTTCTACGCGCGTCACGTTCTCACGCGGCAAGCAATTTTTCACGCTCGTTGGCGTTTGGCGTATTCTCTTCACTTGTCCATCCCTGAGCGGAAATAGAGCCTGTTAAAAGGCTGGTAAGAATATTATTATCATTTTTTTTTTCTTCAATCAAAGCCCTTCCACTAGCGACTAGATCACATTGCGATTATAGGGGCGTTGCGGGGAAACGCATTTACGTACATTAGAATGTTCACAGTCCTCTATTTCTTCCATGAGATCTTCACGATACGAACGTAATTTAACCCGTAAGCGTACTCAAAACGCGGCACCATTTTTGCTTTTATTTCGAGCGTAACCAAGGGAAAGGACAAAAGTCTGTTGGGGGGAGGGGGGTTGTCGGGTTTATTTATTAGCGTTGGTGGGTTGGCGCCTACCTCCCTTCCCAACATTTGCCCTCTCGGTGGACTTTTGTCTTCTCCCCAGGTTACATTCGCTATAAAAAACAAAGATGGCGCCCCATTTTGAGTACGCTTACGTTCAGGAAGATCAAAACTGGCTATCTAAATATCGAAGTAAAAAACGCTGAAAATAGACAGATTTACATTACATAAAAGCCAACGAAAAACCGAACATAATATAGGCTACGAGCAGTCTCTCTTTCCGCTCAGGGACAGTCGAGGAAATCAAACAAGCGAGCGAGCGCCAAATCGCCTGCCCCGTTACAACGTGACGCGCGTGTACAACGTGGCTTGACAAGCGCGTCATGTTTCACCTACGCGGGCGATTTTCTCCCCCGCTCGCTTGTTCTAATCCCTTGACTATCCCTGAACGGAAAGAGAGACTGATCATAGTCTAAACATAATAAAGCCAACTTCACCGTGAACCTAAACAAGGGCCCTAGATTACGTGTACCAAGATAAAAGAATTTGGGTCAACATCCGGATCATATTTATTGAGCATTAGGCATAGTGGCATTTCCTCTTAACACAAGGTAAATGGTAAAAATCGCTATGAAGAGACGAAGTAAGATAACATCAACGCCATTATAAACCAAACATAATGAAAAAAAAAACATTCCTGAAAGGGTACATCATTTCTGGTACACGAAGCCTTAAATAAAACCAAGAGTTGTCCGTGAAATGACCAACCGCGTGTTACATTCCGATCATTTTTGGGGCGTTGCCGGTAAACACACTACCTGGAACAGGAAATTATTACGGCTGTTCGGTGAACCAAAGTTTGCATTTGTTCATCACTGGTAGACATACCAGTTTCACTATACAACCTTTTAGCATTATAATTTTCTCTAGGAATTTCCTAGTAAGCTGGACCTTTGTCCGTGAAATGACCAACCGCGTGCTACATTCCGATCATTTTTGGGGCGTTGCCGGCAAACACACTACCTGGTACAGGTATAATTTATGGCTGTTCGGTGAACCAAAGTTTGCATTTATCCATCACTAGTAGATATACCAGGTTCACTATACAATTTCTTAGCGTTATAAATTTCCCTAGGAATTTCCTAGTAAGTTTGACCTTTTAATTTTAGGTTAAATCAATGATGTAAAGAAGTCACTTACTCGCCCTCCATGACCGATGACTCTGAAGATGACTCTGAAAGAAAGAAATTATGACACATTGTATAACTTGAAAGTGCCACCGCTAGCCAAATGGAAGTCAAATACCGTAAGATACGCAAATAATTATAAAGAAAAGACTTACCACTTCCAGATACCACTTCGGCATAGCTTCTTCGCTTGTCCATTCTTTAAAAAATCTTCCTAACTAAACCGGACTAACAGCACACGTGCGTTCGCAGAAGTGAAATCGGAGCCGCCAGAATATCGCTGATTATTAAAGGCCTCCTAGTAGGAGTTCGGGAATAGGCTCCCATTGTTTTGTTTCATTGCTATTCTCCGTCCTCGTTGCATTTTCCTCTCTTCCCTTCTCTTCGTTTTTATGTCGAAAAGTTTCCATTCAAATTTAAGGAGATCTCTCGAGCTTAGTCTATTTTGCACGATTTTATTACATTTCTATTACAGATTGTATCTAAGAAAGCAAAAAAAAAAATAAAGTATAGGAAATCGCAAGGCCTCCCTCGAGTACAGTTAGGGTAGGAGTGATGTTTTGAAAGTTCTCAAAACATCACGAGAAGGTGGTGCGATTTTTTATTAATGAAAGAAAATGGATGAAGATTCGGTGGTTTTCCGAAGAATTCCGAAGTTTGCCGACGATTACCGAAGATTTCCGGAAAAACCGAAGACGTTTCGAACATATATCATACATATCTCAGAGTCCAGAGTCCAGAGTCCAGAGTCCAGAGTCCAGTCCAGTCCAGAGTCCAGTCTAGGTTTTAGACTATGCCATCGGTTTGCTAAATATGGCAGACTCACGTTTGACTCGCAACAGCAATGATTGATTTATCATGTCAAAAGAAAGTTTAAAAAGTTTTTAGAAATTGGCACCAGCAATAAAGACAGTTATTAACTAAGGTAATTTCATGTTCGTTCGCGTGCTTCGCACAAACAAATTTAATTGACTTCCGGTTGCCTTTTTGGAATCCAACTTTACTAATTAATAACTTTTGATTCGAAATGCATGTAAACCTTTAATCAACACAGTTGTAAGACTAAAAGGTGTTCTATTCATCGCAAGAGTCTAAAGCACCATCGCAACATGTGGCAAAGGTGTATCACCTTACAAAATATGGCCGACGCAACCTTTGACACTTCATGTGCCGCCTTCAAACAGTAATAACTTTTTATGCCAGCGTTAACTGAAATAAAAAAAACCATAGACTAGCTTGCGCATAACGAAGTGTACTAATCGTCGCATCTTCCACAATAATGATCGCAACAGCTGTGAGGCATTTAATAAATAACGTAATGACGCCTTGCTTCGTTCAAATCCAATCGACTTCCGGTTTGGCTCTTTGGAAGCCAAAACTTTTTGTGTTAATGTCAATAGATTTTTGTCTGAGGTAGCGATGATGTTACATGACTGGGATGAATTAATTAATTGTTATGAAGTTTTAGGTGATATTTGGTTGCGGTCAGAAGTTATTAATCCACAAAGTCGGCATTCACAAAGCAGAACCGGAAGTAGTCATTTTCGGGCAGAGCAACATTATTATACTGTAGTTTGACAAATCGCTTACTCCTGTTGAGATGAGAATCCTACCAATTGCGTTGGGTAGTATATGTTACAGTGAGTTGCTTGTTCCGTTGTATTTTAATTCAATTTCTCTCTGGAAAGTTGTAACGGTTAATGGCACATGGAGAGGCAAATGTAACGAAGGCCATATTTAGCAAAGCGACTTATTTTATGGTTGTGGTTACGATGATCTGTTTGATGACTGTGATGAATGAAACACCTTGTAAACTGACAATGGTGAGCTTCTCGGTGTAATATTTTCGTCGAAATCAAAAAGTATTAAACAACAAAATCGGTATTCGAAAAGTAGATAGGCATAGCAACAGTGTTGTTATGAACCCTAATAAATTGATTATTGATGTTGCGATGGATATCTCCACACTTGCGATGGATAGTACACTTATTTATGTGTTTCCTTGTGTAGTTGCATTTCATTTCAATGTCTGCATAGAAAGTTGGAACTGTTTGAAAATGGCATGTGGTGAGTGAAATGGTAAGCCGGTCATATTTTGTTGGAAGTTGCGATGAATAGAGGACTTTATTAGCTAACGATACTGTTAATTTTACAGTGATATTCTCAAGGAGTGTAAAGTTATTAAGCTACAAAGTACATTACCATAGTAGGTAAACCGGAAGTGGGATACTTTCGACCACTGTGAAGGTGTTATTATGTACCTTAATAAATCGATTATTGCTGTTGCAATAGATATATCCTCACTTGCGATAGGTAGCACACTTAGTTATGTGCGTGCTTGTGTATGTTGCATTTCGTTTCAATATCTGTATAGAAAGTTATAACTTTTTGATGGCGGCCATATTTTGTTGGCTGATATGTATTTGAAGAACGTTGCGATGATCTTGTGGGTGATTGCGATGAGTGATACACCTTGTTATCTCGCGATGTTGAGTTTTTCGGTGTAATATTTGGTCGGAGTCAAAAGTTATTAAACCACAAAATCGGCATCCGAGTAGCAGAACCGGAAGTAGTCATTTACCGGCATAGCAACAGTGCTGTTATGTACCCTAATGGATCGATTACTGTTGTTGCGATGGATATCTACACACTTGCGATGGGTAGTACACTTAGTTAAGTGCTCGCTGGTATAGTTGCATTTCATATCAATGTCTGCATTGAAAGTTATAACTTTTTTGAAAATGGCATGTGGTGAGTGAAATGTTAAGCCGGCCATATTTTGTTGCCTGATATATATCTGATATTTGTTGTGATGATCTGTTGGAGGGTTGCGATGAGTAGAGGACCTTATTAGCTAACGATACTGTGAATTTTGCAGTAATATTTTCAAGCAGTGTAAAGTTATTACACTACCATAGTAGGTAAACCGGAAGTGGGATACTTTCGACCAGTGTGAAGGTGTTATTATGTACCTCAATAAATCGATTATTGTTGTTGCGATAGATATATCCTCACTTGCGATGGGTAGCACACTTAGTTATGTGCGTGCTTGTGTATGTTGCATTTCGTTTTCAATATCTGTATAGAAAGTTATAACTTTTTGAAAGTGGCAAGTGGAGAGTCAAACGTTATGGCGGCCGTATTTTGTTGGCTGATATGTATTTGAAGTACGTTGTGATTACCTTTAAGATGATTGCGATGAGTGAGACACCTTATTAACTCGCGATGGTGATCTTCTCGGTGTAATATTTGGTTGGAATCAAAAAGTTATTAAACCACAAAATCGGCATCCGGATGGCAGAACCGGAAGTAGTCATTTCCAGGCAAACCAACTGTGTTGTTATGTACCCTAATAAATCGATTAATGTTGTTGCGATGGATATCTACATACTTGCGATGGGTAGTACACTTATTTCTGTGTTTGCTTGTAAAGTTGCATTTCATTTCAATGTCTGCATAGAAAGTTATCTTTTTGAAAATGGCATGTGGTGAGTGAAATGTTGAGCTGGCCATATTTTGTTGCCTGATATATAATTGACATTTGTGGCGATGGCCTGTTGGTGAGTTGTGATGAGTAGAAGACCTTATTAGCTAACAATACTGTTAATTTTGCAGTGATATTCTCAAGGAGTGGAAAGTTATTAAGCCACAAAGTCGATTGCCGGAGCTGGTAAACCGGAAGTGGGTTTTTTTCGGCCCGGAGTACCGGTGTTATTTTGTTAAAATTGCTGTTGCGATAGATATTCTGAAAGTTGCGATGTATAGTACACCTAGTTCTGTGCCTGCTTATATATTTCTGTTTAATTTCATTGCCGGTATAGAAAGTTATAACGTTTTGAAAATGGCACATCGTTTGGGTAAAAAGATGCGTCCTCCATACTTTGTAAGCTGACATACCTTGAGCATGTGTTGTGATCGGTGAGTGAAATATTGCGAAGACTACGACAACGAGTGTAACATCATGCCTGCAAAGAACCGAATTTTTAACCTAATTTTGTCTAAGTTATAACGCTACAAACTTCGCAAACCTTGCACAATGAACAAAACGTGACAAGAAAAACTATTTTTAACAACAAATGCAAAATCTACATTTTGTTTTTGTTCTAGCACTTTCTTCGCTTATCTGAGTTACCAAATGCCTGTCAATTCCTCCCATACGGGTTTTTTTTTAATTGGACCGAAGAATGGTAATTTAGATACCAAATGAGAAATCGGTAACCGGTAACTGAAAATGTGAAATCGGTAACCGGTAACCGGTAACCAGTTAAAAACATAACTGATGTCTGTAGGGTTTACTGGTGTTGAGATTCTCTCGTTCGCAAAGCAATGCTTGGTTGTTTGAGGACCGAGTCTTTCAGTCCCTGAAAGTGATTTGTGACACATCTTTTCCAATAAGTGATTTGTGCGTGCCTGACAAATAGTCTCACGCAGCGTTTCTCGATCCAAAATTTCTTAGGTTAAACTCGAACTTTTACTTTCGTGGTCAGATAATTTACGTTGGCTCTCTACGGGAATAAAATGCGACAAACGCAAATAAAAACTACGGTTTCTCTCCGCCTTCAAAACAGCTGCTCTGCGGGATTTATATACTAAACTCACGTGTGGTAACGAAGCGCTCGCAGTACTGACCGACGGCAAAAACAACCCACGCATTTTCTATAACTACCGTGCACCCCCTAGATAGAGATTTTTGATTTAGTGACACCATCACATTACCAATATTATTCCCTTCGGCCATTTACTGATGCTACGTCATCATTACCCATTTATTCCGTTCGGGCGTTTAGTGATGAAACGTCATCATTACCCACCGATTCCTTGCGCGCCCTATTCTGGCAAATCGAGATTTGATCTGGTATATATACCTACTGTATATTATGACTGTAAGTACTTTACTTCACTTCCGTTTGAGTTGTATCATAAGTCTAACCCACATACTGTAACCGACTTTCCGTATATTTATAAAATCCCCCGAAGACTGACTGACTGTCCGTAATACCGGGAAAACAATTGTCTAGTCGCTTTTTTTTTGTTTGCTGCTTTTTTTTTTTTTCATCATAGTTGATTCTAACGTAACAACGCTTATTTCCGGCAGGAACGTCCCGCACGTAACATTTACACAAATCAATAAAGTTCATCACATCGTCTCCGCGATGCTTCCTTGTGTAAAAGATGCGCACCCTGTTTTGATTCGATGGGTACTGTGCAAACGCTTCTCCGTTCTGTGACCAATATTTGTGTCCAAAAAAGGCATGCAAAGCCGAGTTCGCATGAAACTGGTCCAAGCATTGTTAAATGTGTAATACAGGCAGCCCAAATTCACCGGTATGAATTCTGTGTTCGTGATGATTTTGTGAGACTCTTGTCTCACAGGTCAATGCGTTAAGTTTTTGTCTCGCGGTCCGTGGTCGAAAAACGTTCGCGCCAGGCTAAATAAACACCTGTTATGCTCGTCTACCGTGTTGACAGATATCGGAGATGTGCACTCTATCAAGGTTCACTGAAAATAGATCTGTCAACTGCGCTTCCGGGAACTTACAGTTAGTGCCGGCTGAACGGAGAGAAAGTCCTGAATTTTCGATCCTTTTAAGCCTGCATTTCTAAGTTTCAACGATATTTCGGCTTCTCAAGAGATTGGTCTTTTTGAGTGCGCTGATTTTCGATGATTTCGTTTTGTTTTGTTTTTTCGTTTTTTTCTTTAATTGTTCCCATCTCCTTTTCGCGCAGTATACACTATCATAGCTTGAAGCGAACCCGTTAACATTTAATACCACCCCTAATTTAGCTAATTTCTTACCGGTTTGCCCTCGGTTAGCATTGTATTCGTCTAGTAACGCTGCGAATATTATCCCAGAACAGTTATTTTGGCCAGCGATGACACACTGAATTAGAAATCCCACGACACACGCGATCCATGAATATCCTCCGTCCATACGATCTTTTTTTGTGGGTTAACTGATCTTACGATTTTGTTATTCTGCACTTCACAGAAGTCGCTTTCGTACTGCCATATAATGACTTTCGATCGTCTCCGTTTGGTGTCGACGGCTAAACGCTGGTTCATGCCAATAATCTTTGGTTATCATTCATTATTCGCCTGACATTCAGCGTGTATCTATGTCAGTAATATTTTCGTTTTACGCTGTTTTCGGTCGAACAATGGAACGCGTGATTGCACGTGACAGGCTGTTTGAACACGTGGCGTCGCGACACATGACCAAGGGACAAACCACTTTCGATGGCCCTCCCCCACTTTCGGGGGGAGACTGGACATTTTTTCCGGCCAATTTTTTTCATTGTGTATTTGCAGATTAAAAAATACTTGCCTCCTGGAATTTTAGGAAGTTTAATTTTGCCCTTACCATACAAACGTCTGTAAAATTTACAAACTTTGCGGAATTATGTCTTCACTATTATAAAAGACATGACTCTCAAACTTGACCATTTTACTAATTTTGAGGTGATCTTTTCAGCAGTGTCAATGAATTATTGCTACCCGGTTCTATATATAAAATTACCGTGAAAAAGGTCTATAGTCTGCCATTCTTTATATACATTTTCCTGTTGTGAGCAAAATAATGCTTTCTGATTTTTGACAACAAACACCGTACCGTTGGATTAGGGGCGGGGGACAGGGGGGTTCAAACCTCCTGCTTCCCGTACCCTTTAGTCCCGTTCACCCCGTATTTGTTGGCTCCCGCCTCTTTGCATTTTTTCGATTGCAAAATGCTGCGCAATGTTCCTTATTTTTTCCCCTTTTTCTCCCGCTTCCCGCCACCTTGGGAATCCCGCTTCCCACCCCCTCTTCTCCCGCCTCCCGTACACCTCCCGCCCCCCCCCCCCTGTCCCCCCCCTTGGATGTGCTCACAAAATACATTTTTCCCACTTGTTGGATCTTTTAGTTGATAAATGCTAAAACCTTAGCAAAATTCAGTCATAATGTTTCGTACCGTTTTATGTACCATTACAGAAAATTTAATACTGACACCTAAAACTTTATATACTGTCATTACTATTCCAAATGCTACACCTGGAGTGAAGACTAATTACTACCACAGACTCAATGAATGGGAGTAAACAGATGTTTATTCAAAGCACAAAGGATGTCATAGGAAAGGATCATCATAAACAGGTGGACACCTCAAAGGTCTTATCGTGATACACGTGTTACAAGCACATTAACAACAAAAATCCTTCACAATCGCATCTCTCGCACTGCATCTCTTGTCTGGTACTCTTCAGGCAGAACAAAATTCAAAAGTCCGATTCCTATCAAAATATGTGATTATTAATTCATACATATTTCACACCTAATTGTTCCAGTGTTGCTTCAAACAAGCTTTTGAATTTGAATTACTGAAAATAACTGGCAATGCTTTTCTCTCATGAATGTTGAAAGCCCTAAACTGGGTTGTTTGATGCACTCCCTCCGGGGGGGGGGGGGAGGGGTGGGGTACTCCCTTTGAATGGGGGTATCGTTTTCATCAATTTATTTTTGTCTTTAACAGGGTATTGTTACATGACCTTGTTTTCGTTATCTACAGAAACCTCACCAGTTTGCCAATGTACAGCATATTGAGATAAGAAACAGTCTCTGGCTAGTCCATTCTAGCCATAAAGAGGGTACGATGTTGGGTTAAATGTCTTAGACAGGTTCCGAAAAATCTAAATCAGTAGCAAAATCGGAGATTTTTGTCTTAAGCAGGGCCAGGGTTTATATGCCCATGCCGCACCTCCCTACCTGAGCATCTGCTGAGTACCCCCCCTGGATACACCCATACATACAGAGACATTAGGAAGCACAGCTGTGCACCACTCACATCTAACAGGTGGTGAACCTGTGAACAATATCCATACACTGTACATACAGAGACATTAGGAAGCACAGCTGTGCACCACTCACATCTAACAGGTGGTGAACCTGTGAACAATATCCATACACTGTACATACAGAGACATTAGGAAGCACAGCTGTGCACCACTCACATCTAACAGGTGGTGAACCTGTGAACAATATCCATACACTGTACATACAGAGACATTAGGAAGCACAGCTGTGCACCACTCACATCTAACAGCTGGTGAACCTGTGAACAATATCCATACACTGTACATACAGAGACATTAGGAAGCACAGCTGTGCACCACTCACATCTAACAGCTGGTGAACCTGTGAACAATATCCATACACTGTACATACAGAGACATTAGGAAGCACAGTCCACCACTCAAGCTACAGCTGATGATGGGACGTGAGCTCACTATGTACAAGAAGATAATTCAACCATTTTATTGAAATCGGAAAACCTTCTCCCTAAATATAATAACAACATTAGCTTTCATTTTACTAAAATCCTATCAATCTTAATCATTAAGTAAGCAAGCAAGCAAGCAAGCAAGCAAGCAAGCAAGCAGGTAAGTAGTGCATGCATCCCTGTTCAATAGCCTAACCTCAAGCCTGACAAAGATATGGACTTCAGTGATCCCACCTCTATATTCTCCTACATGTAACTAATTTTAATATCATTTTAGATCTCTATTTATCCTATGATAATTTAATTTTAATGTGGAATGTTTTGTTGTACTGTCAGCTCCCTATGAAATGAACACCAAGGTCTGAGGGAGATACAGTAAAATCCTGAAATACACCAGAAACTGACACCGTGTACAAGTTGAAAGGTGCCCATTTGGTAGATGTAAAGTTTGTAAAATTGACACTTGCATCGGGTCAAACAAGTTGGTGTCAAATAGTACGGGCTTTAAACAAAGTTAGTCGGGGCTTAAGAAAACCGTCGTCCAAATCGATTTCAATCTGTCCAATCTGAATATGTAAGCGTTCTGGGTGATGATAAATGGTAAGCAGGCATATAGCAAACACTACAAGTACATTTACCACCTTAATGACTCACTTACAAACAGCTAGATGTAGAGGTTCTTTAGTTGCTTTAAACCACGGTCTAAGTTAGACTTCGCTTAGAAAATCGGCCCTACATGTTTTGACATCAAACATTTGGGGCCAATTTAGATGAAGTCCAACATAGACAACAATTTATATAATTAAGGCAATAAATGAACCCCTATGCATGTTGACATTGGGAAGGTAGGGTTACAGTACAAGTAAATAGATAAAGTCCACAAAGAGCAGGGTACCAGAAGTCTAGACCGTGTTTCATGTAAAATGAAACAGCTATTTCACGTAAATTCCAGTTCATGACCTGTGTTGACATTATGTGGTTCCAGAAAATATCCGCACCTACCCCATGGATGGTCACAGGAAATTCCGAGGGATTGGGGGGGGGGGGGGTCTGAAGAGCCAAGATTTGTAAAGGAAAGTATGAAGTTAAACTGGAATTTCCAGAGGGGTAGGGGTTTTCAAACCAAAAAACCATCCATGGGGGAGGCATGGATATTTTCTGGAACAACACATTTTGCTTGATGGCTACCAAATCATTTTTTTTCAACAATTTTAAAGCTCAATTCTTGTTTCATTTCATGATTAATAATAGTGAAAACTACAGCTCCTTAGTAGGTACTTAGTACCATCTATCATGTTGCTTGAGTAAGATACAGAAATTTTGTTTCATGCCAAAAAATATGGCAAATCACTCCTCAAGAAAATACCCTAAACCTCTCTGTAAATGTTCGCATCTAGAATATGTTCTGCTTATCTTACTTATCACATTACAATTGAAGGGCTGAGAGCATAACTGTCTTTTGTCCAATGTTAGGCCATTTTATTTTTTTGCTCTGGACAAAAACTGCCTAATGCGGCCTTCATTCCACTCAGAGAACACTGCCCTTTCCTCTGATTTGCGCATTGTTCGCATGGGGAACTCTAGTCTTGCAACACACTGATGGATTGCACGGCCATCTGCTACTCTGTTCCCGCTCACTCTATTTGGTGTTATTCTGAGGAAAAAACTTTGGGTGGTGTTCTTTGAATGAACTGAAGGCCCCATGCAAAAATGGAAGCAGTTTGGAGGAAAAAAAGCCTAAGATAGTTAGAAAAAAGAGCCCAAGGCAGTTATGCTCTCAGCCCTTTAATTAATTATTACTATTCCCTTAAATACAGTAGTTAACTTCCCTTGATGTGGAGATAACTTTTACCATTCTTCCCAGCTTACAGAGGTTTATTCCTTATTTAATTATGCTTTCTTATTTATTAATTAGGATTTCTACTTTAGTTCTACATTTCAAAGTAATTTGTGATACCCAATACTACATATGCTAGGCAGAAAGACAAAGTCTTGAAAAGCTTAGTGGCTCATCACTGCCAAAGCTTAATCTACTGGATCTCCTTAATCTAGTTATTAATATGAAGCGACTAAGCACATCGCTAGCCCCTCCTGGGATGCTAGTCCACCTCAGCGTTACCCCCAGCCCACTGGATTTTCTGTTAGGATTCCCTAACAGCTCACTGGTACCCATTTAACCCTTAAAGCCCTGATATGAAAATGCATATTCTCCTTACTGTTCTCCATACATTTCTTATGGAACTAGTAAGGAGAATTTGTCTAAATATCAAGTTATCCTTGGTGATCACTTTCATTATTCTCATCACTTGAATGTTTGACCAAGTAGTGATAATGTAAAGAGAAATTTCATTTTCATCACTGTAAGGGCTTATAAAGGGTTAATCACCTGGGTAGAGAGAGACAGTATAAAGTTTCATGACCAAGGAAACAACAGGGCAAGACACAGAGAGCAGCCTCAAAAAAAGTGCTAACCATATCACTACCACCGCCTTTCCAAACACTACACACACTTCCTATAAATTATACAGTCTAACCCTCCTTACTATAGTTAAGAGTTCTGGGCCATATTGAAGCCTACTTACAAATAAGAAAACTTACAAACAAGGCCAAGGTGATATGTAGCAGTTGTACAAGTGTCAGATAAAGACAACAAAAACTATCATTAGGGCCTCACCTTGGTGTACTGGTATTTGTTTATACTACATGTATACTGTCCTAACTAATTTTTTCTTATCTCTTAATCTTAATAACAAATGAGGAATTTATGCAATAGTAAGGTGACATTTGTAACTAAAAGTGCAATTTTGTAATATGAACCTACAGAATAGCTAGCATGTATTCATCTGGCTAGCTAATTTCACACTAAAGGCTCACTTTTACACTCAAACGAAGAAAACCGTGAACACTAAAAATATTTCTGGAATGTTTATTGTGTTTTGACCAATCACACGCGAGACCTTGTAACCGCAGAAAACAAATGGGTTTCTCAGTCACGGAATCGAGTTGGTTCTCCATTTGTTTTGAAAGACCTTCATCTTCGATTCATCTTAACTTACAAGAATTTAAATTGCTATAATTTCTTTTTATCTGAGAGCCACATGCGCTCCGGGAGCGAAAAATGTGTGAGTGGTCTTTGGCTTGTTGCGGCTGCATTGTAGCAACGACCGCAGACTGTCAAAAGCGGCGTTCGTTATTCTTCAACAGCCTCGTGTACCGTTGCTAAATTAGAAAATATGACATTTTCAAAATGTGCAACTACACGTTATAAAATATGATGCAAGCCCGGCTCGAAGGCACGGATGATTCGGCCTAAATAAATCGAGTCAGCTGTGCTGTCAATGGGCGAATTTGGAGAGAGGATATTGCAGTTTTTACTTCAAGGTGAAATATTAAACTGCCGCTTGAGTTGGTTTTATTTCAATATTTGAAATGTCGGAAACACTGATCGTTGCGTCAGTTTGTCGAAAAATTTCATAAGGCAAAAGCGCTCAAACCTATTTTCGCTTGCGTAGTGCGTGGGGCTCTCAAACAGAAAGGAATAGCACTTCCAATTTCTGTAAGATAAACTGGTGAAGATTAAACCTTGTTGTCTTTCGAAACAACTCGATTCCGTGACTGAGAACCCATTCGTTTTCTGCGGTTACAAGGTCTCGCATGTGATTGGTCAAAACACACATTCCAGGAATATTTTTAGTGTTCACAGTTTTCTTAATTTGAGTGTAAAGTGTAAACCTGTGGAGGTATTAATTAATGAATCCTCAACAAAGCAAAGTTGTAAAAAATACTTGCAGAAAAACAGTATGAAGTTGTTAAATTCTTGCAAATATTTTGTTCAAACAAGGACTGGAGGTGAATTTTGAACAACTAATGTGACAAGCACACAGCCCATTGTAAAAATGCACGAAATCAGCAGAATTTTCTGTACGGCAAGGAGCAGCCCATCGGACACTGATCTAAGATTTTAATCGTTTTGTATTAAAGAGCCAGTGTCACCCAAGGTGCTTTGCGCGGTTGTGTTTTTGTTTTGAAGTTTGGCTGGCGGGTTTGCCGGACGTTTCGCAAATTATACCCTGCTGCACTGGCCTTTCAGGAAGCTGATATTTACAGTAGTAGCCTCTGAAAATAGTAATATCTTCATCGCTAGATGTTACCGGAGAAAACAACTCTAGATCTGACTTTTGAGTCAACGCGTATGGAGCTTTTATAACAACCGATCGATTGATCGATCGATCGATGGATCGATCTCGATGGACGTAAAAGCAGAGTAGCCAGTTCCACTCGATATAAAAATAATAAGACAAAAACAAGTAGTACGAATATTGACGTCTTCATCCCTAGATGTCACTGGAGAGAAAACTACTCAAGATCTGACTTTGCATTCAATGCGTATACATGGATCTATTACAGCCCGATCAATTACTTGCGCAATCGATCGCATCGACCGATGTCGATGGACGAAAAACCAGAATAGCCACTTACACTTTCTGTAATAATAAAACATAAACAGACAGTGAGCACAAAGAATAATTAAGCAAAACAGCACAAGCTCATTACCATAAGCATTATTTTGGAGCAAGCCCGTAGCTACTGTTATTTTGTGGTAAATCAACGTTCCTTCTGTTTTCATTCGGCAACAATTGTAGCACTATTTCGGCAAACACAGTGTCAGTACTATTCCTGAAACCCGTAGATGTTTTTCTTTCCCTCCGCCACTGATACACGGACTCCTTCAACCGTACAACTTTGGCAGAGCCCGGACGACTCGGCCTTCGCCTCAACTTTCCTGAACACTACGAGGCATTCAGTTTAAAGATCTCCTTCTCCACCGCAAAAACACTACAGAATTCGGAAATATACAGCGAAATCGATACGGCGACACTTAAATATAAAGTTAAAATTCCCACTAGTGTTTTCGGATCGCTAACGGCAGCGATGGTAGAAGATACAAATCAGACTTCACGACAATCAAGACAATGGCGTATTTTTCATATATGAAAAATGTACCTCGGCGCGCAAAGCACTTTGGGTGACACTGGCTCTTTAAACTCTAGAAAACTGCTTTGGTCTGGAAAAGTGCATCTTCTTTTTGATAATAATTAAAGGCTAGACAAGCAAAAATAAATTTAAAAAAACGTTTCGGTGTCTTCATAATGCCATTGTCAAGGTGACTTATGTAAACTACAACGAGTATTTTAAAGCAGCCTTGGTGCTAAATTAACACAGTAGAGGGTGCGAAAATAAAAATTACTCATTCAAATGCTTTTGCATGGAGTCCGATTGCACGTTACGATTGGTGTGAAAGTATTTGTGTAATTTTTATTTTCGCACCCTCTAGTATGTTAATTTAGCACCAACGCTGCTTTAAAATACTTGTCATAATTTACATAAGTTACTTTGACAATGGCATTATGAAGACACCGAAGCATTGGTTTTGATCGTTTGTTTTTGCTTGTCTATGTTTAAACAAATCATTGTTGATAAGAATTAAAGGCTAGCTACAAATAATAACCACATGTACAGGAAGTTTGTCTTGTTTTGAGCTTAAACAGAAGTTGACCCTCTCATGTGAGCAGAGGTAATTCTTAAACATTCAACATGTCGGTTAAAAGGAGAAACCTTTGCAAGAAACCATTCAATTTCCCATCATGCCTGAGCATTTGCTCACCATAATCATTGTAAAAAATGGTGGCAGAATTTTTATGGTTGTTTGCTTTCTCAAGAATAGGAGATATCCTTTAGAGATCACAAATGGTTTTTGGCACAATTTTCTTGACAATAAATTCTTAGAAAATTTGCATATTTGACAGTTGAGTTCACATGAGAATTTTTATCATCCAACAGCCACGGTTGCATGTGTTTGCCAAACCGGTCATGAAAAGACTGTTGTTGACTATTGTTGATTATTGTTCAGTTTTTTTTGGTTTACCTGTATGGTCCCAGACAAAATAATGGATGACAGTTAATCAAAAAACAGAATGTTCTTTGCTAAAAATTATCAATTCAAGAACCTCCTGCTCAAAGCTACACAACCCAGTCTAAAGCTACAGAAATAACCCTTCCCCTTAGCAATTTACTAAAGCAAACCTCTCTAAATGTTTAGGAACTCCAGTTGTAGAAGTAAATCTTTTGCCATGTTGGAAGGTAATCTACGAGTGGACTGAGTACAAAGGATATGCCAGGGATAGTATCATTCATAAATTTTAGAAGACTGAGAATTCTTGTCTTTGAGTAGTTATCATAAAATGGTGACCTCAAAAGATAAAAAAGCAGCAGGAGTGTTCTCCTGGACAATTCCGATTTTTCTTCTTCATTCAAGTCACTCAAGTCACCCATAAGAGCTAATGATGTGACGTCAACACCACAAGAAATCAGCCACGGTTTCCAGGAAGCTTGTCCAAACAAAAACATGCTTGAGATATGAAGCAGAGGCCTAGAAATGTACAAGCTCTCAGCAAACAATCTTCTTGAAGAGAGATCCGTAGGTTGAATTGCCCTTTTTGTTTCATGGGTCTCTTTAGGAATCCTCCAGGATCGTGCGCCCTCACTTGGTGTTGCATTGAGGGCCCTCACGAGTCTTCCTGATCGAGCTCCCCTCCAGGTGGGTCCTTCATGAGCAATACTGTCCCGATCCTCTGAAGGCCCAACTTGTTCCTTTCTGTCACGTGCTCCATTTGCTAACATTTCTTCATCAGCTTCTTCGCTGTGCTTTACCAGGTTAGATCGATCAAGGGGCGGAATAAGTGGCGTTCGTTGAACACCCGAGTTATACTTGAACAGAAGAGCGAACCTCAGAGCGGCTTTTGCTATTTGCAATACCAAGACGATAATCCACTTGCCTACTTCGCCCCACAAGCAACAAGCTCCAAGCTCGATAAACACCTCTAAATATTCAACCACTGTTAACCACACAAAAACAGGGTGTCGTTTAGATGAAGGATTCTCATCACAGTTAAGGTTCCCTGCACGAAATATTCCATCGTTTAAAAGGGTCAGAAGTTGAGAGGATGAAAACACAAGCTCTGCTAGCGCTTCCGAAGCTCCAAATCTCCCAGGAAGTATGTACGACAAAGCACGCAAAATAGATTCGATCTTCGAAACAGTCTCTGGATTATGTAGAACAAATTCTCGATACCTTTTCTGAAGGAAGCCTGTGTGTGTAGTTCCCAAAGCTACCAATTCCTGCGATTTTCGGACTAAATCCGAAAAAACCCGTCTCTCCGACATTTTGGTTTCGATTTCAGATTCTCGTTCTGCGCATGCCATGACCATGTTTTTATCCGTTCGGAGACTGGGCACAGTCTCCTTCTTTGGACTGCTTGCGTGACGGGAGGAGAGGTGCTGCAGAGGGGAGGGAAGGGGATAATTGGACAAGTAAGGTGCAATCCCGATTACTACTTCGTATGCCTGCGTGTGTGCCCTTTGACTGCAGTGCTAACCTTTGAAGTTTTAATTAGTTTAGGTAATTTGTTAGCATCGGAAGTAAGGAGAAGCTGTTTCAAAACAAAACACTTTAGCTGGAAGTGTTGATCTTCCTACCCTGCCACAGGGTCTGGAAGGGTATTCTCGGGATCCGGGATTTGACCAAAAAACGGTGCGGGATTCGGGAAAGCGCAAAATATCATGACGGGATTCGGGATTTGACTGCTACCCGGGAAGCGAGATTCGCCAAAATTTGCGTGCGGGATGCGGGATTTTTTGGCCTGTCTGTCCGGAAATCGTCACGACCCAAATAAACGTTCTAGGGGCAAAAGCGAATCAGCCAGGCGAGTGCAAAATATAAATCGAAAGGGCCAATATACATCTTGCACTTCTGGATTTGGGATAATGATGGAAAAAGTGCGGGATGCGGGATTCTCGTGAAAAAGGAGCGGCAATGCGGGACCAGGACCCCCCTTCCAGACCCTGCTACCACAGTCTACATACTGACATGCACAAGATATCTAGCATTTAGAACCAGCTCCCACGGGAGCATTTCACGGGGTCATACGCTTCTGCCTTCCATGAGTATGTATTCCTTAATTTTCTGTCAACTTGGGCCCGATTAGACTTCGTGCTACTGCCGTGCCGAACTAAAAAGATCGCATTAAGAACGAGCGGGCAAATTAATTCACCACCTCCTCCACCTCCTCCCCTTTTCAAGAGCAACGACTGAATGTATGTTAATCAAGATATCAATAGAATCACTTAGGGTATAAAATTAAACAAAACGCGTTTACATGTTCGTTCGACGCTGTTTAGAACAATTGCATGTAAAATTCAGTAAAAATACGGGAAACTGCCCCACAATGGGGTTCTACTTGATCGTCGGTATTAAGGTCTTATCTTCGGCCGTCTGTTCAAGGTGTTCAATATTTTGGTAGTTAACGTCATGAGCTATAAGCATGTACTGACTCCAGTTAAACTGCAGCATCGGTGGTTTTCGGGCTACTGAATGACTACCGCAGTAGTTTGAACCATGAGACAAATGAATGTTTTTCATTCATTTACCAGGTCTAGTTTCCGGCGTATTGATTTCGTCTACGTCCGGAATTTCTGGTCCTGAGACGGGGGGAGGGGGATACATTTCAGCTACCGTGTGGCATGAAATTTTCGCGAATTTCGCGGATTCTCCCTCGATCCTCGGTTTGTTTATCCGCGAAACTCGCAATCCAGCAAAAAAAAAAAAATTCCGCAAAAACTTGCTCCATGTATTTAGGTTCTTGAATTTTGGTTAACTTGAGCGGTCAGTTACGACTTTCCTCTTTTCAATTGCAACATAACCAGTAGTCTTCGCGGTCTCTGGGTAATTTTGATAACAACCGTTTCCTGCCAAAGAGCAAACCAAAGCTTAATGCGTGTTTTTTCCCAGCCCATAAGGCATTCCCAGTGGTAAAGTCTTAAAATCCAAATTCTCGAAAATTTGTTCCCGCGAAACACACAAAGACATCGGGAATCCGCGAAAATAAACTCCCGCGAAAATTTCATGCCACTCGGTATCGGCGGTATGTGCTTTATGGGCCCTAAAAGGTATGGTTCTTGGGCCATTTTGGTATGACAATAAGGTACAGCTTATAAAGATTTTTAGTTTTTATAAGGAGTTCAAGGTCTAAAGTAAAGATAGCAGAAAAGGCGATCGCCTATAAGAGGTCGATTCCCGAGTCTCCCTATAATGGCCTATACGGGTAGGCTCCGCCCGAAAGGCTAGGGGTACCTTTTGCAGCCTTCAGGTATATAAAAGGGTAGGGATTTCACGAACTGAAGTATATGAAAGGGTAGGGAAATCTGTCATTTTAGGGTCTTTAATTGAAATATTTTGTGCGCCTGATGTCCGGAGTATCTTGACTCCCGCTACAACGTGAACTGAATAAATAATATTGTTTTTTGGTTAACATCTCTTCCGGTAATACTGTTCTCCCCTAATATCGTTCATTAACTGCATTCCTAGGGTTTAGAAAAGGGATGCAGTGTTCTTAAGTAAGTATGTGAAAGGGGTACCATCTGTCAAAAATGGTATATAAAAGGGTAAGGGGTTGGACCTTGGGGCGGAGCCTCCCCGTTTAAAACTTTGTTGAGTGCCCCCTGGAGGTCGATTTCAGTTAGCCTGCGTGTCCCTAGCGGCGGGAGGCGATGAGAGGCGGCTGTATTCGTAGGCTAGATTTTAGTGAGAAAAAATAATTTTAAAACTGAGAGGCCGTACAGGGGTGTTGTGACCTTTTATAACTTTCTACTAAGCATGAGAAAACGTTTGGAAAACTTTGCGCCGTGCGGGAACAGACTTTATTTTGATTGGCTTAATTTGGAAACACTTGCGCCGATAGGTTGATTTAAAAGTTCAAGGCAGGGTGCGGTATGTTTGTCGCACAAGCAGAATAAAAAGGATTTGGATTTTTTTAGTTGAACCGGTTGTTGTTGTCAGTGTTGTGTTGTTTTAAGGGTTTTATTTGGATTTTGGGGAACTTTTCGGACTTTTCCTCCATGTTCGGGAATTCGCTTGAACAAGGGGGTCCACCTGAACCTCCCTGTGCGACCACCTCTCCTGTAAGTTCAGTGATTGACCGCCATAATAGGTTTACAACGGCTATTCGCGCTGAATTAAAACTCTGGCGCTTACCAGTGCTTACAGTGAGAAATCGTGCTTACACCCCAGTTGTAAATCTTTTTACGGATTTCATTCAGCAAATTTTTGGATTTTCGTGCTGGCTGGAAAGGAAGTCTAGGAAAGGATCAAATCATGTTTATTCAAAACACGCAGTTCCCTATGAGGAACGCACAATCCAAAATCAGATTTGGACACCAATAGGAAGGAAGCCGGAATGCGGCCAGAGTCAGTTCTACTGTTACTTAAATGATAGCACAGCTTTTTTGCAAGGCACACTTTGGGGAAAAAAACAGTCATTACCTCTTTTCATTGTTGGTTAATGGAGGTCAGAAACTTGTTATAAACTTTATTTCTTTTAATCACAGAACAGAGCCACTTTTCTAGCAACTTAGATTGCATATTTATTATGCAAAGGGATTGTCTCTGTATAAAGGTATGAAAAAAAAACCTACACGATCGTAAATTAGATTTTCATATTATTTCTTTTTAAAGGCGCGGAACTGCCAACTCAACCGAACTATCTCCCAGGCCTGCAAAGACGTCAGAGTGCTTCCCTGTTAAACAAATTCTTTTTCTCAAAACACACAAAACTGGATCAAGTACCATGGCCAATATATTTTTTCGTTATGGAGACGCGAGGAATCTAACATTTGTTCTTGGACCTGATACAATTCTAGGCTGGCCGGAGAGATTTCGTATTACTCATCCTCTCCGTCTGTTCGGCAAAGTGCCTAACATATTGTGCAGTCATGCAAGGTTTAACAAGAAACCAATGAACTGGCTATTTCCTCCCGCGGCAAGCAAGTACATAACAATCCTAAGGAATCCCTTGGACAATTTTGAGTCTGTTTTCAACTTTGCCCACCTCGGAAAATCCTTTGGTTTAGGAGTCAAACTCGATGCTTTGGAAAGATTTTTAGATAAACCAACACCCATAACGTTTTATAACCACACTCGCAGAGAGCTAATGATGTATTTGGCAAGGAATCCCATGATGTTTGATTTGGGTTTGAGTTTCAATCACTTTCAAAATCGCACAGCTGTTAACGAATACATCAAGTTCCTAGACAGAGAGTTTGATCTAGTAATGATTATGGATTATTTTGACGAATCGCTGGTGTTGATGAAGCGAATGTTGTGCTGGGAGATGGATGACATTTTGTACGTGAAACTTAACGAGAGACAAGACAAGGAGAAGGCCATTGGGTTGAGTGCAAAAGTCAAAGAAAATATAAGACGATGGAATAAGGCAGACGTTTTGTTGTTTAATTACTTCAACGCAACGTTTTGGAGGAAAGTAAGGATGGAAGGACCTGGCTTTTATGACGACTTGTCTGCCTTTCGACAAAGAAAGCAGGAGATAAAGCAACTGTGTTTGACTAACGGAACGCGCCTTCAACGGGCTTATCATGACAAATTTGTAAAGGGATATACTATCAGGAAAGACCTGGATCCAAGTGTAAAACCCTTGTGTGAAGATTTAGTAAGGACGGAAAACGCTTTTCTCGCATACTTGAGGAAAAAGCGAGTTGCAAAACATAGTTCCTTTGAGCTGGATAAACAGACTAAGATTCAAAACGAGACTGGGTGGGACACAGCAAGCGATATGAGATATGTACCCGCACAAACCCTACGTTTTTACCGCAAAAGATTTGTTCGTCCTTAAAACTACTGTCCTACGACTAGCAGAACATTGCAGTTATTAAGCCGTCATTTAGTTACATGTAGTCTCCAAGTCAGGTGTTCTTAATTGTCACGCAATCTATTCCTTCCCCACGGCGAAGGAGCGCGTGACAAGCCCAAAGAATCAGTCTGCGTTAGGGCACCACCTACTATGTCGAGAGCGATCTGGGGAGAACACAAAACAACGCCCACCAGTTTTATGTTTATCGCTTAAAAGTCCTTGGAGACTAGGATAAAGAATGTTGTTTAACTCTTAAAAAGTGCTCAACTTTAGGACTCAAGAAAACACGGTCCATGTTGCAATTTATAAAATTCTCCAAAAAAGGGAAACTTGACGTGTTCTTGGAACGATATCGGACAAAAAGTAAGATCCTGACCAATAGATACTGTTTTAGCACTGTTTTATCTGTTAGTTGAAACAAAACCCTATCGCTGCTCGAGTGTCTTACGTCTTTTGAAGGTTTTGGAAGTCGCCTTAGCTTATTAGAAATTTCCTTAGCTTTTTTCAACAATATATGTGCCCCTAGACATCTTTTCACTACCGTACATGTGGCTATATTGTGGAGTGGAGACTGTGAGTGTCTAAGTCAAGTCAGTCAAGGTAAAGCTAAAGACATTATATAAGTCCGAAGCGCTTATAAAAGTTAACTCAGGGCGCGTTCTTTTGGGACTATTCCGGAATAGGAATACTCAGAATAGACGGTATTTGTGTTCTTTCGGGAGCGATTCCGTTTTCGGAATGAACGGAATACCATTCCGTTCATTCTGCTCCCGATAGCAGAATGAACACAATGAAGGGAAATACGGTTTACTCGGAATAGCCATAATACGCGTTCTTTTGGGAAATTTTTGGCGGGAAATCCTACGAGGCCGCCCGCGTGTGTGCAGACATAGTAGTTCTCAGGTCACGTCCGCCGTGGGTATTCCGTTTTCAGACAGAAGCGTTCTTTTCGAAATTGAAATTCCGTGTATTCTGGTATTCCTAAACTGGAATAAGAATAGCCAGAATATTCCCGAAAGAATGCACCCTTAGCTTTGATCTCTTTACCTGATTATGCCCCACAGCTGTATTGAAGATCAGAATTCTTTGGGTGTTAGAAGAATCCGCACAGCTTGGATTATCAGTCTGCAAAATGTTAGACAGGACGAAGGAAAGGGTAAATCAATTCGCTTTTTTACTTTCATGAAATCAGTGAAAAGTATCTATTGAGGACTAGAGTTGTCGCGGCATGACCGCAACCGCAACTTTCAAATGTCGCCCTGCTTCAGAATAAAAAAAAAAAGGTCGTTAAAAAAGTTCCCAGCAGAGAATGTCAGTAAATCCCAACCGCAAAAATTCACAAAATAATATCGCGCGCCTACGTGTTGCACGGGTAGCCGAGTGTAGGTTTTTGTCGAGAGTCGAGGGTCGAGGGTAATATGTCAAGGGTCGAGGGAAAAATGTCGAGGGTCGAGGGTAAAATGTCGAGGGTTCAAAAATGTCGTCTACATTCAGTCTCTTGTCAAAAAGCCAGAATTCTTAGGTCGTTTCTGCATCATTGCACTGTCTACATTTTTGTATACGATTGAATACTTTCATGCAGCTAGCAGCATTCCGAAGATGTCCAGATAGGGGGTGTTCCGAAAACGCGGGTTCGGGGTGCAGGTCAAAAACACCGAAAAAAATTAAAATAATAACAAAAGAGACGAAATCAAAAAAAAAATAGCTTAATACATACAAAAATACAATTTAAATGTACAAGTAAAATATACAAATAAAGAGAACATTGATTATTTGCATCTCACGCGAACCAATTTCACGCACGAGAATAAAATTGTGCTCTATACATTCACTATACGTTCGATAACAGACTGACCAAAGGATATTACAAATGGGGCTGCTGGGACTTTGAAACAAAATGGGATGTCGTGACTTTCAAAACAAACGTAAACATTACAGCAAAGAGCTGAGCACTTGTTCTGTGTGTTCTGTACAAGCAGTTGCGGGGTTGCAGAGATTGTACCGATGCCCAAAATTCAAGAGTTCAAGTTTGTATTGATGCTAAGATCAAGCAGAAGATTGACGATGCGAAGATTGCAAATTTACGGGAACAATTGCGCAAGCAGTGCACGATTTTATTCTCGTGTGTAAAATCAACCTGTTAGGAACTGCTAACTCTATTGGCTCTGATCGCTCGATATACCGTTCAGTTGCAGTTTTGGTTGCATGAATTTAATAAATATCGTTATTTCCAAAACACAAGTTATTTGTTTCCAAAAAAAGTGAAGTGAACAATCGGCTGTCCATGCCCAGTCATAGACATAGCTGTTTACTGACGGACAATTTTCTTTTTGAAGGGGGCTGGGGGTGGTTGGCAAATTAGAAAACAAAATTCCTGTACAGTGTCTGCAGAAGAAATAAAAATCGTGCATAGCGGCACAAAGCAAAGAAATACCTCGCAAGCTAGTGAAATAAAATTCATACAAAGCTTTTAGCCGCGAAAACAAATTCCTGCAGAAAAAAAATGCTCACCCCATCCCCTCCTATCAAATACGTAATGGTCCATCCCTTACTGCCACTGTCATCTCCTATGCAATGAAAATAGTGCACAATTTTGTTTTCGAATACGAATATATGAAATAATCATATATTTGAACTGCGGATAAAGATAGAATTATATGAAGATCATCGCAGTGAAGGTGTTTCAACTTAAGCAGTTGAAAAGAAGAAACCTGAAAAAATTCAGGCTTGAACGGGGACCTCTGCGATACCGGTGCGTGAAATCAACATTTCACGCACCGCATTTCATTTCGTGCGTGACATCAACATCGTGCGAACCGCTAACTCTGATTCTCTCGGATCGCTCAACATATGGTTCAGCTGCGTTTTGTTTTGGTCACAGAAGCGGTGAAAATGCATCAGAAATGAAATAAAATAAAAAAGAGAGTGAAAAATAGTGTTCCACAGCGACCTCATGATTATTACAAATGACAAAAAATTCTCGTTATTTATATATAAATATTTATTTATTTATTTATTTATTCGCTTATTTATTGGGTCGCGTGACAGTCAAATATTCAATTCTCACTCTATTTTTACATTCTCTTGTATTTTTGTTGTATTTTCGTATCTATTTAGCTATTTTCGTTTGTTTTTCTTTTTATTTTGGCTGTATTATCATTATTGTTATCTTTTTTTTCGGTTTTTGTTGACCCCGCAAACTGCAATCGGCACCCCACACCCCGACCCCGCGTTTTCGGAACACCCCTTTGAAAAGGCATCTCAGCGGGGACGTTTATAACGCTGTGGCTATATGCCTGGCAGCAGTCTCAAATAGACTAAAATGTTCACCAAATTTCCCCAGAAAGCCTTTCTCAAACCTTATGAAACTATTACATCTTTGTTTAGAAATGTCAAAATGTCAAAAATTATTTTGGCTGTGTAGTTGATGGGATATTTTCGCGGGGGCATACTATGAAATCGCCATGACCTTGACACTTTGAAAATTTTCAGCTCGGCAGTCGGAAAGTGCTACAGAATTTCCACTGCTAAACTCATACAAACGGCTTGAGAGTATAAGATGTTCGTTTGAAATGTCAAGCGATTCCAAAAATCATTTTGGTTTTTTCAGTAGTTCAAGAAATGTCTAACCCTGGGCTTTAAATTTTAAAAGAAATTCTACTTAATGCTATTCTGCTGGGCTTTTTTTGAGTTTCTGAACCTGGGGGGCGGGGGGGGGGGGGGGGGGGGCACAAAGTTATATAACATTGATAGAAACATCGAATACTCTCAAACGGGTGGACATGCTGATAGAAATTTCCGACTGTCGGGCATTTTAGTCCATTTGAGGCCGTGCCCGGCAGTCTGAGCGTGTCAATAACATAGCGAAGTTATAGTGGGCCCAGGCTCAGACATTTCTTCAACTACTGAAAAAACCAAAATGATTTTTGGAATCGCTTGACATTTCTAAATGAACATCTTATACTCTCAAGAAGTTTTTATGAGCTTAGCAGTGGAAATTCTGTAACACTTTCCGACTGCCGAGCTGAAAATTTTCAAAGTGTCAAGGTCATAGCGATTTCATAGTATGCCCACGCGAAAATATCCCATCAACTACATAGCCAAAATAATTTTTGGAATCGCTTGACATTTCTAAACAAAGATATAATAGTTTCATGAGGTTTGAGAAAGGCCTTTCTGGGGAAATTTGGTGAACATTTTAGTCTATTTGAGGCTGTTACCGGGCATATAGCCACAGCGTTATAAACTTCCTCGCTGCCGGCGATACCTGGATATCTTCGGAATGCTGCTAACTGCATGAAAGTATTCAATCGTATACAAAAATGTAAACTGTTCAATGATGCAGAAACGACCCAAGAATTCTGGCTTTTTGACAAGAGACTCAAACGACAAAGCCTAAATGTAGACGACATTTTTGAACCCTCGACATTTTACCCTCGACCCTCGACGTTTTTCCCTCGACCCTCGACATATTACCCTCGACCCTCGACTCTCGACAAAAACCTACACTCCGGGTAGCCATGGTCTGTCGGATGGATTTCTGTCTCAGACGAATTTCTCTCCTCCTCCTTTTTTCTCCTCCTTTTATTTTTGTCCGATTAAAAGATGAAATGAAATAAACAAAAATTAGAGTTTTGGAGTTACATGGCGAATGATGACTAGAGGCGACTGCAAAACAAGTTGAGATGTTGAAACTAAACCCTATGGAGGCCGCAGCCTCAACATGTACTTCACTGACCTTTGTTTATATTTCAATTTCGAAATCAGCAATCAATATGGAGGCAGACTTTTCAGCAAGTTTTAAATGCATTAGGCGACCAAAATAGAAAACATTTCTTACTAGTGATTTTGCGACAAACTTTTAAACCAAAATTTCGTCGAAATACGCTGTTATACCACACAATACCTCTCTGTAGGAGAAGTTAATTTAGATTATCGACATTTACCACATTTTGTCTGTATCAACTCCAGATTTTGATTTAAGCAAGAGCAAAAAGCCCCGGGTAGGGGGAAGCGATTACAAGGAAAAAAATTTATCCCGCTCGCTAGGGTAACCAAGCTGCCTTGTAAACACGACGCGGCCCCAAAAAATAAAGAAAAAAAGAAGAAAAGAAAAGAAAAAAGGAGCGAATGAGGGCTGGGGTATCCTTTCTGATAGAGTAACCCTGGCACTAGGGTTACTCTACCTCTTTGTAAACAGGCGCTAAAAGAAATTACCACACTACGCTTTCAAGCTTTTCCCCAGTTTATTTTAAAGGTGCTCTTACAAGTTACTGTGTTTGTAATCCCCTGAACCCGCTCTTACTACTCTTGGTAGAGCACAAAACCTTCCCAAGACATGTAGAATCGTTACATCAACTCCTCTGAACCACTGCTTTCACTGGTGTCAGCTAAAATAAATTAGCAAAAAAAGATGGATATCTGTTTAATAATTTTTAATTAAGAGGCTCGCAACAGTTTTTTTGGCCTTGGAGGGTATCTTTTGAAATCAAATTTTGGCAAAAATTTTTTTTATTATTATGAGAAGGAATTGTGAACGCACGAGAAGACATAAGTGCAACATGTGTAAATATTCATTGCACGTGAATAACCGTGAAATAGACCAGGAAAAACAAAATAAAACTGTTGCTCCTTGAACTGAAACCTGACCGAGATTCAAGCTTCTTATCTAATAACAGAAATGTTTATTCAGCCTAAAACGCGCTGGAACATCAAAAAGAATTATTATTCTATAACGACAATCAATTTAAAAGAAAAATCTGTAAGGGCAGTTTAGAAATATTTTTATTTATGCAAAGTACGAACTTTTTGACTGATTTGTGCTACATTTTAGCTGTTTTTAAATATAAATATCTTAAAATCGCAGCCACCTAGGAAGCTCAATGTACATTAAGAATGTTTTGCTATCATAAAAGATCTTTCAACTGAAAAGAGAAAGTGTTAAGTTTTTGGAGAAAATTGCAGGAATGACCAAAATCAGCCCGTAAAAAATGAATCATGGCTTACTTGAAAACGCTCTAACAGATTTTCCCCTAATTTCGCACGCATGTTGTGTATAGGTTCAGTAGTTCAAATAGTTCAAGTTTCGTCGTAAAGTGTCTGACTAGTTTTCGAGATATTCGACATTATGTTAAATGAGGGGTTG
Organism: Siderastrea siderea; assembly: GCA_964030785.1. Taxonomy (NCBI): domain Eukaryota; kingdom Metazoa; phylum Cnidaria; class Anthozoa; order Scleractinia; family Rhizangiidae; genus Siderastrea; species Siderastrea siderea. Next base: position 73,943,192 of record OZ034967.1, on the reverse strand, counting down.
TCCATTACCATTGCTATGGTGATAGCTGTTGCTAGGAAACCAATAAAAATAAACTTTGGTCATATGTTGAAAAGGTGGTGTAGTATCAAGGAAATCGAAGTTTGTCTTCTATGCGAAATTTTGATTCAAAAGATACACCTCAAGGACAAAAAAAACTGTTGCGAGCCTCCTTAAAAGACGCAAGCTATTACGGTTAAAGGCTGAATGTCTAAAGAAGATTTTATCCTTATCCGAGAAAACTACAGCTTTAACCGTATTTAAAAAAATACTTATTGTTGATTTGAGTTGAAATTGGTATATTAATCAATTGATTAGAAATAACAACGTAATTAATAATCAATAATGAATGTTATCATTCAGTTTTGTGGTATTGTTTGTTTATGCTTATGCTTATGTCACAAGTGTGAACCCGCCTTTAAGGCATGCCCTGTTAAAGGCTGGTTCACACTTGTGACATAAGCATAAGCATTAACATAAGCATAAGCATAAGCAAGAATAGTGTGAACCGGATAAGCATAAGCATAAGCACAAGAAAAAGGAAATTTTTCCTTTTTCTTGTGCTTATGCTTATGTCGCGTAATCGCAAATGTGAACCGGACAACATAAGCATAAGCATAAGCATAACGAAACAGCAGTATTTGATGTCAGCAGAAATTCAAAAGAAAATAGTTCCCAATCCTGCCCTGATTAGCAGTTTCAAAATGGCGTCCTTACTAACTACCCAACTACCTGAAACAAAATTCTCGGTCCACCAGTCGCATTTCAAGCACAAGATTGTGATAATCTCCTTTTTGTCTTCTCTTCGTGAAGTTTTCTCTTACCCAACAGGACCTCCGTCTTTTTTCAGGTTGCCTTTCTTTCCGCCGTAGATGTCTACGGAGCAGTAACATCAAAAAGGAACGCATCTTGCCGCGCTTCGTTCGTTTTCTGCTTTGTCCGCCATTTTGAAACTACAACTCGTCTCATTCCGCCAGGATTATAAATCTGAAGCCCAATGCGCCTGCATATGTCGCATTTCTTATGCTTATGTCGTAAGTGTGAACATGCTTATGCTTATGCTAATGCTTATGTCACAAGTGTGAACCAGCCTTAAATAATCAGACTAGTGGAGTTTGTAAACTAGCACGAACATATTGTGCACCCCTGCTCGTGGCCCCTTATCTGAGAGTGCTAAGATATTTGTACATATAACTTACAGTCCAGGAAAATGAATGTTTTTAGTTTCTATTTCAATATTAGTGGTGCAGAGTTATCGTTAAACCATTAGTGAGTTTGGCAATGAAAATTTAACATAAGCCCCTCCTTTTCAAAGAGAGTAACAGGTCGACCCCCCCCAACTCTTTAAATATATTTTACAGTGTGCCTCCCCCCCACCACCCGTTTCTCAACCCCTCCCCGCTCCTGTTTATTATTGCTCAGCCCCTTATTTGCCAGGGTTTTCTCTCACCATTATTTGTATAATTGGCGAGAGAACAAGCTGGGGAAGAGGTTAGCAACTAAAATGTTGCCTTAGCGCTGCTCGACAAAGGTCAAAATTTCAAACAACCAATTTAATGAGGACGCACTGGAAAAAATCAGAAAGGCAGTTTAATTTTAGACATGTAACTTACGGCAGGGGAGTGTATTGCAAGATTCGGTTTTTTCCGAAGGTCCTTCGCAAAGTTTCCCTCTATACTGTGGCGGTGGGTTAGTGCAAGTTCTGGTCAGCTTTTTTATTCCGTCTCCACACGTCTTGCTACAGCAATGTTCCACCCATTCGCTGTATCCTCCGTCAATTGCTGTATGCATAAATCATATGTTAACGTATCGTCACTAAACATTACACTCTCTACATTATTACTCCTAGAACACGGGACGTGTATATATTTTAATCGCTCACAACACACCGCTCGTCTCCCAATAGCTCAGTAGTTAGTGCATACGTCTGTACGGCGTAGGACGGGTCATGGCTCCATATCAGTTCCGTCCAAGACTCCGCCGAAATTTTTCGCTAATCGCGTTCTATGTCGTGACAAACAGAAAACACTTTGCAGAGCTTAAGAACTGTTTTAATAACGCTATTATCAATGTTATTCGGCATCCCAATTCTCAGATAGATTTTCAATTGATAATGAATGCCGAAAACAAGTTGTGTTTATTGTAGTTTTGTATACCATACACTCTGATCTATGACTGATTCTTCGTGGAAACATGGCAACTTTAAAAACAAGAATAAACTAAGAAATGATGGAATATTCAACATGTCGCGAGCGTGGGACAAAGAAAAAAGCTGAGTCCCCGACGGGAATCGAACCCATGACCTTCCGTACACCGGTTGGACGCTCTAACCACTGAGCTACTGGGAGACTCGTGGCGAGCATAGGTCATATTTACTGAGTTCGTGGTGACACGCGTCCTGCATACTGCTAGGATCAGCAATGTCGAATAAACTAGTAGAATGAAAAGCGTTTTTTGATACAAGAGTGCCGATTTGAAAGATGAACTTTTGCTCTAAATTTTTGTGGCTCAGTTTCTGCGTTGCTCTGATGTAGGGAAAGACCGCAGACCGTCATATGTTGGCCAGCGTAGCTTAAGGGTAGCTCCACCGTCACAGCGGTCAAACGCAAAAAGCTACGTCACTTCCGGTCTTTCAGAGCCTTGAAAGTCCTTGAATTGAAGTTTGAATCAGTTCAAAAGTTTACGAGCGCGAAGTTCGTATGAAAACGAGACAGAACATGATCCGGCAAACCGAATTTCACGCCGACAAAACTTGAGCATGACAGTTACTTTATTTCCAGCACATACTCAGAAACGGCGTTAAGTTTTGCGGTTTTAAGTGAAACTTCCAACATTCCTCTGTATTTCCCTCTGTAAAATTATGTCAGGAACTGCGCACGCGTCTTGCGTTTGACCGCTGTGGGAGCTCCATCGCTCAGTAACATGTCTATGGCAAAAGAAGAATTATTCACTGATAACCTGTGTGCGGTGAACCAATCAGAAAGCTGGAAATTCAATAACCGGTTTTAAGGATTTAATAATAAATAAAATAAATAAATAACTAAATCACTTTATTTAGGCGTCAATTGTATTTAGCACAGAAAGCTTATTGAGGATACCTTCAAGATCGAATTGGAAATTGGATGTGTTGGTATTCGAGGAGAAGGGGGGGGGGAACCGGAGTACCCGGAGAAAAACCTCCCGCAGCAAGGACGAAAACTAACAGCAAACTCAACCCACATATGACACCGGGACTGGGAGTCGAGCCCGGGCTACATCATTGCCATGATTTGCTTCGAATTCTTACTGGTTCATTACGTTGTTCATCTGTTGTGATTGGCTAGATTCAGTACCTCTTCATCCTCTCTTGGTTTTGGATTAATGACACTTAATTTAAAACCACTCTATTTCAATGAATTTAGGGTAACAGTATAAAGAACGGATTTACAGCGCACAGACAGACCTGCATACAACAGGGCGTGTAATCTGAGTGATTTTTAACTGGCAGGTTTATAACCTAGGGTAGGGCGCTTAGATCCGCGAATTAATTGCGGTATTTTGCGTTTTTATACTAATGGTGTGAATTGATTTCCAGCTTTGGAAGAGGCTTGGGTCACAGGAACGTGCAAATTAACTTCCGAATCAAATCTGGCTGCTGTAAACTCTGTAAACAACAACAACATCTGTAAACTCATATTAAAGTCCTAACCAGCATAGCAAATTAAGAAGAACCACTGCTTTGTGTGCCTCAGGTAGATTTTCTAAAACACCAAAATTCTCCGCGTTTACTGTAATATATGACGGAATCCGTGCAATGGGTTATTCATATTCTTTACCAACATAAAATAAGTAACAAGCAATTTTAGCCTTCAAAGCAATTTCCAACAACAACAACAACAACAATCAAGTAACTTACGGCATGGGAAACGATTGCAAGGCTCGGTTTTCTCCGACGGTCCTTCGCAAAGTTTCCCTCCATGCTGTGGCGGTGGGTTAGTACAAGTTCTGGTGAATATTTTTGTTCCGTCGTCTCCACACGTCTTGCTGCAGCAATGTTCCACCCATGATTCGCTGTATCCTCCGTCAATTGCTGTATGCATGAATCATATGTTAACGTATCGATCGTCACCACACATGACACTTTGCACGTTTTTACTCCTAGCAGAACACACGGATAGTCTCCCAAAAGCTCAGAAGTTAGTGCATCCGTCCGGTCGGCGTGGGACGGGTAATGGCTTACACATTCCGTCCAAGACTCCACCAAAATATTTCTTTATCTTTGCTTGTCACAAACTGAATACACTTTAATGAACTTGAGAAACTTTTTAATCACACTACGTACAATATTTAACAATTATTCTACGAGGGCGCGCTGGATATCGAATGATAGATAACCAACGAGGCGCGTAGCGCCGAGTTGGTTATAATCATTTGATATCCAGCAAGCCCGAGTAGAATAATTGTTTTATTAAAAACTTAACCACTATTAAAAAAAAATTCAAGAAAGAACGGGAAAAATGAGAAAAGAAATTTAAACGGAACAAGAATCGCTCACATGACTGAACGAAAAAGGCGCCAAAACCTTGCGAAGTGTTGCAGCGTTTCACTGCAAAGCTGAATGAATCAATGAAAACTGCTCTGAACAAAGTAGCACAAGTTTTGGAAAGAAATCTTCTAATTATTGGCTCTGAAATATGGTACATTTTTCCTGAAACATTGTTGTTACCATCGTTCAAAGCGGATTGAAGCTGTACAATTTCACCATATTAGCTGCTGGAGTGGAAACTGAACAAGTTTGCAATCTGTTCGCACAACGGAGCCATCATGTGCGTGTTTCATCGAACTGAAGACAGAACAAATTTGAACTTGAAGAGGTAATTTCCATGCAGCTCAGAAGCAAGATTACTGTAGTGAGGAACATTAGAAGTCACCATCATAGTTTGTTAAATGCAAAGTGCAAAATGCAGTTGTTCTCGGTTTAGAGGTTGCGGACGGAATGGTAAGCTTAAAAACAACATTCAAACAACTGGAAAAGTGATTCAACTCCGTTTACATGGCATCCGATTTCTATCTGAGCATTTGGACCTGTTGGAACACAGAGCTACAACGAGTGCAGGTAAACCAGTGTCAATTTTGCGTGTTAAAGGCGAAAAAATCTCGCCCTTCCTTCCTTCTTGGTAGTTTGCCGCTGTATTTTTTTAGTATTTGTTTAGACTGCTTCATGATTTTCGCACCGACTCGCCATGAATGTGTGATAGTTTTTATTAAATGCTCCTGCCCCATTTCACTGTGTTTTATTTTATGTCTTGTCTTGATATTTTGAAGTGGAAAGCTTTCCTGATAAAACCTACCGTGTTCAATTTCAATGATCGACGTGACGATCGATGAAAGAAATTAAGCTAAATTGTAAACACGACGCTTTAATGCTTAAATTTCTATTTCTGCACAGTTTCTTCAAACAATTTTGACTTGTGTTAGACGACGCTGTTGGTGATGCTTGTTGGTGACGATGTTGGAATTTCTGCTTAATTTAAATTCGCTGCCAAGTGATTTTTCTCGCCCATTTTTCTCGTCGGGTTGCTCGCGAGGAAAAAACTTTCAGCTCACTTTGTTGTTGAGTGTTCACTGACCATATTTGTCGCAGCAGGTATATGAGCTGATAGCCTAGCTCCGTTCAGCCAATCAAAATGCTAGAAATCCAATATACCTAGTCCAGTTTTTTAATAATACTTGTTATTCTATTTGTCATATACGTTTTTATTTGATCTTGGGCGCCAAACGTAAAACTTTTGCTTTACAGTTTTGAACGTCGCGGTATCCAATTTCCTTACAAGGCAAAAGCACGGTTATTCGCTAAAACCTTGTGTGTGGATACCAATCATGCAGCAAGCTAAGGGTGGATTCATTTATTTGAAGCATTCGCGTGGAGCTGTCGCATTTGTCCATTGGAATTTTTTATTGTTGTAAAGCTCGAAAATAATAAAAAATTCCAACGGGCAAATGCGACAGCTATACGCGTATGCTGCAAATGAATCCACCCTAAAATTCAGTGACCGAGGTTGACAATTTTCTAATGGTCTTCGGATTCTGATTAGTTCAATGTGTTGTTCGCATCTGCTGTGATTCGATATGAAATCAGTACCTCGGCTACAATATCTATAAAATCTTAATGATACAAAGATAACAGGTATCATGATTTTGCGTGCCCTGAATGTATTTTTTTAAACAGTAGAATTCTGAAAGTTTGCCTTAAAATGGGACGGAATTGTATCTTTTCAAACAGCAACAACAACAACAACAATCAGGCTACTTACGGCAAGGGAATCTATTGCAAGGCTCGGTTTTCTCCGACGGTCCTTCGCAAGGCTTTCCTCCATATTGTGGTGGTGGATTAGTACAAGTTCTGGTCAGCTTTTTGGTTCCGTCGTCTCCACACGTCTTGCTGCCAGATTGCAGCTCCACCCAGTCGCTGTATCCTCCGTCAATTGCTGTACGCATAAATCATATGTTATACTCTAATCACTGTGAAACGAGTATAAAACATTTTGTAATTAATCTTCAATAAACACACCACACAGTTCTAGGGGCGAGCATCTCGTTTATTGATGTCCGTGAGCACACACAGGTTACAATTGCAAATCGGAACGCTAACAAGTATACAAATATACAGAAAACAGTACAGTAGGTTACACAAATTAAAAGCAAGTATAAAGAGATGCCTTCGAATGGTTTCTGCATAACTTACAATCTCTTAAATAACCAAACGAATCCCACAGGATTAATAAACAACTAAATCATTAACACAATCTTATGAATACATTCCTACATACTTCAGTTACATACCAAAACATTACAAAATACATTTATACTCTAATCACTGTGAAACGAGTATAAAACATTTTGTAATTAATCTTCAATAAACACACCACACAGTTCTAGGGGCGAGCATCTCGTTTATTGATGCTCGCGTTCGAAAAATAAAGAAAGAGAAAAGCTAATAATTAATGCTTAACAACCTAAACTACGAGAAACGGATAACAGAGAATCAAGTTTGTCTTTGACATAGCCGTCCTTAGCGCTGTCAGATTTCCATCTGCCGTGACGCTTAAATAAGCGATCGCTGATACCGGCATTAGCAGCAGCAGATGCACCTCCAGCCCTAAGACTATGCAAGCCAAACATACTCTTAGGATAACCTAACTCAGCAAAAGCATGCAAAACAATCTCTCTAGTCCTAGTGTAGCTCATACCCTCAGAACGTAACTTATAAGAACAATTGGATTTTTGATAATACAGGGCACGGAAAAAGGGTAACGTAGAAGACAGTTGCAGACCAGCGGAGCAAACATATCTTTCCAGCAAATCAAAAGGACAGGATATAGAACCCGTCTTGGCTAATAAGACTCTGGAACCATCCCTGTACTGATCTGTCTTACTCTTGACTATAGTAATCTCGACAAAGGTGTTATCGCAAAATTTAACATCACAGCAACGCAAAGCAGATAATTCATTAAAGCGGAGAAATGCAGCATAAGCGGTAACACAAATAGCAGCTAAACGCAAATCTGAAAGGCTGGCGGAAGGGCCTGCAAATTTGATACACAATTCGTAAATCATAACAGGAGTAACAGGCTCTTTTTTAGAAACGGGTTTTGCCAACTTCCTCTTCCCAGCTTCCAGAATATTTTTAACTAAACTTGAATTACAAGGGGTGGGAAACCCGTACAAATTGTGCGCCCAACTAATGCCGTAACAGGCAGACTCTAAAGCAGAAATTGAACAATTACTTTGGAGCAAAAATTCCAAATATAAAGCAACTGAAATGTCATCTGATGGTAAAGGAGTAATCTCACGATGACAGGAAGCCCATTCTCTGAACTTCTGAAAAGCCCTTGAATACCGCTCTGTGGTAGAAGAAGCTTTGGCCTCAACCGCACGGGCAGGCAGGCATGATGCTAGTCTCCGAAGTTCGGGGTCAAGAAGACGACCAACTTTGTCTGCAAATGCATTTCCACCTTGTAAACAAAAAACAAAGGAAGAAAATAAACACATAAATACTCCAAAATGTGTGAAATGGCCGTGTGAAACGGCGGTGTGAATAGCTGCACACCAACAAAAGGCCAGTGCCTATATAGCATCATAGAAGGCCAGTGCCTTCTAGCCAAACCGATCACAGAGCTCCATCGAGCAAGAGAAAAAGCACCGGTGTGCTAAAATTCTCCGATCCAAAAATAGCATTCTTATTGGACCCATGTAAGAACACATCTTTGCCGTTCTCAACGAAGAGGTAATCGATAACAAATAAATTAAAGGACCCTTGAGAATCTACCAGAAGAGGCCAAAAAGGTGCGGAAGGCCAATAAGGAATGACTAATATACCTTTGGATTTGCAAAGGCAAACATGGCGAATGACTCTGGTCACCAGTGTGACAGGAGGGACTAACCAGCAAAACTCGCCAGCCCAGCTGAAAGCAAATGAATCCACGCCTAGGCAATACGGATTGTAAAATCGAGAATAGAACCTAGGAACTTTGCAATTTTTGGAACTAGCGAAACAATCAACTGAGCACTGTCCCCAGTAGGACGTAAGTGCGTAAAAATAGCAATCCTTAACTTTCCAGTCGTCGCAATCAACGATTTTGCTAAGATAATCCGCTTTATCGTTGAGGGAACGAGGAATCCATTCGACGTCTAAGTCGATATTATAATCCCTGGTGACATAGAAAATATCCACAGATAATTTATGCAATTCTTCTTTCATGCTGCCCGAATCAACAATAATAGGGACTGCTTGATTATCAGTGAACCATTTAACAGAACTATTAGACAAACGTAGTGCGAAACTTTGGAGGGCAAAATAAACACAATGAAGTTCCCTCCAAGTGGAACTTTGACTCATTTCCAGTGGGTCCCAGTTCTTGTGTGCAACTGGAAAATCATCCATAGATAAATAGGCGGCACAGCCCAGAGAGCTAGCGTCTGAATACGCAATCCGAGTAACTGGGCGAACATCCTCTGAAAGGGGCCTAGAATTAAGACGAAGTAAATTTTCCCGCCAGAAAATTAATTCCTTGCGAGATGGCAAATCCAAAATAACAGACGACTCCCACCCTGCTCTGCAATCCAAGGCCCTGTGCAAGTTTTTGGTCATAAGCTTACAAAGATTACCAATAACAAGCATATTAGAAATAATACTGCCTGTGACAGAAGCTAATTGCCTAGCGGGCATAGTGGTGTGGGAAAGTGCGTCAAACAGACAAAGGGTTAATTACTGAAGGTGGAGACGAGCATTCCACAACAGAACCAACAGCTAAAAGATCAGTAATTGCTTTGTGAACAAAATCCGCATGCTGCAAGGAAGACTTATTATTACCGAAGGTGGCAGGAGCAGGTGTAAAATAAAAAGGAATTTTGTAGCCTTCCAAAATGGTTTGGCGAATAAACCAAGAAGCGCCTATATACTCCCAGAAACTAATATTACGCCTTAATCTACCTTTAACGGCAATGTTCTGCACGTCCTCTTGATAATCCGGACAAATTTCCGGAGAATCATGAAAATTAGGATCGCTAGTCGATTGGTAGAAAAAGTCAACTGGGTCACAATCGCCCAGAGAATTCACTGGAGATACAGGTAAAGGATACTCATCTTGTCCCAATCGTTTTAAGGCAGCATCGTATTTGTCCCTGGACCCATCATCCGTTTGTTGGTTTGGTGCTCGGTGGGTTTCGAGTGAGGTTGTTGCGACTGGGACAAACTGAGGAATTTGCCCAATGTCCGCGTTGGCCGCAGCTGAAACATTTGTCAGCGGGAACTGGTTGTCTTGCACGAAAGGACTGATGGCGAAAGGGCTGTTGAAGACTGAAAGAATGCTGAGCAGGAGCAGCCGAGAAAGAAGTTTGGGTTTCCGTTGCTGACTCACGCTGCGGAGCTCTGGGACGGGCAGGTTGAAATTTTCTTTTCTTTTCACGAATCTTCGACAGCGCCCTCTTCTCGGCTGAACGGAGCTTTTTCTCGTCTTCTGAATCGTCGGCGAGTTCGTCGGACTCATACTCTTCAACAGCAGTCCAACCTGCGGGGCTCTTGTCGGCGAAACGCACAAGTTTGTTGCGCTTATCGATGAGCTTCTTTGCTTCTTCGAGATCGGAAGTTGCAGAAGAGACTTTCCCTGCGCGAAGGTTCTTAGAGGCCGTCTCGATTTGGTCGAGGACGTTGAGATTAAACTCGAACTGTACTCTGTTACCTTTATAATTAAAGGTATTCGAAGCTTTCGTCTCAGTTTTCAGCTTCTTTAGCTGGCTCTGTGTAAGGTTGTCTTTCTCTTCAAGTTCGCGCTTGAAAGAAGTGAACTTCTGATCAAGCTTAGAGTCTAACAGTTGTGAAAATAACCGAAGGGTTTCGGCATTAGACAAGGGATCCTCATGTTCAGGAGGCGTAGTACTTTGGGAATCACGAGGAATATCGTGCTGTTCGGAATCGGACATCACTAAAAGCAAGTATAAAGAGATGCCTTCGAATGGTTTCTGCATAACTTACAATCTCTTAAATAACCAAACGAATCCCACAGGATTAATAAACAACTAAATCATTAACACAATCTTATGAATACATTCCTACATACTTCAGTTACATACCAAAACATTACAAAATACATTTAACGTATCTTCACTAACCACACATGACAATTTCCACATTATTACTCCTAGAACACGTGACGTGTTTATATTTTAATTAATCACCACAACACACGGATCGTCTCCCAATAGCTCAGTAGTCAGTGCATCCCTCTGGTCGGCGTGGGACGAGACATGGCTCCGACTCCGCCGAAATTTTTTCTTCAACTGGGTTCAATGTCGTGACAAACAGAAATCATTTTGCAGAGCTTAAGAAAATTTTAAACATGTCGCTATTATCAATTTTATTCGTTATCCTAATTTTCAGACCGGTTGTCAATTGAACATAAGAGCCGAAAGTAATTGGCGTTTATTGTAGTTTCGTATGCCATACACTTTGTGTTTGATTCTGAACCATTCAGCCAGGCCATGTAGGTACAAGGTAACGCAGACAGGCATTACTGCAAGGCTTTATAGTGTCAAAGGCGATAAATGTGAATATGATAATTTTTCCAAATAAATCGACTTCAGAACACTTCTTCGGCCAGTACAACCTGCCTCAAAGATAACGGATAAAGGATAAAGTCGCACTCGGGCCAAGGAAGCCCACATGACCGGCCATTTATACAACTGGGCCCAGTTGTAGAGAAAGCCGATTAACGTTAATCCACGATTAAAAGTTAACGGCGGTTTTCATCTTGCCCGTTGAAAATGTTTTTAAACTCTAATTTTAAGCTAAGGGTAAAGAAAACTCTGATTCAAAACTGAAGGGCAAAAATATTTTGAAAAGGTCTATTTATTTCACTAATCAAACTGGGATCAAAATTCACGCTAATCCTAAGCGTGCATTGAACAACGGGGCGGAGAGAGACTGCGGGAACTGGGCGTCGAACCACCGACCTTCAGATCTGAATTCCAACGAGCTAACCACTACGCCCCCGCTTCCCCTCCTATCAGGAGGTAGGCGGTCTCAAATTTAAAGCTAGTAAAATAACCTAGGGATCGGCTTCCACTACTTTTTCTATATTTTGCGGATAGAAAAGAGACTTGACAAGAGGATTTCAGCAATCCTCTTTTCTTACCAACGTTTTGACTATTATTTAATAAATTATTAGTTTTTTTTTCGTAATGAAACAAATTTTTCTTTTGCAGTCTAATTTTGTGCTGGAATACGGGCGGCGTAAGAGATGGTTATATCTGGTATCTCTCGGGGGAGCTCCTTTTGTTATACATCATGTGGACACTGTCGTTTCCCAATGTTTTTTGTACAGAAAGTCGCTGGTTACTTTTGAAGTCGTTGCTTTCTGGGGATAAGAGGTTTCGAGGGATACTTTTCACCAGAATTTATTTCGTGGGATCGCCAATTTCAAGGGGATTGTTCCGCTAACTTTGCGGTAAGCGGAATAAAAAGACTCAATTTCCAGTTTTGATAAAAAATTTTCAATATCTCACCTGGAACGATTTCATAAACGTAGTTGGAATGTTGTACTCCTGTGCACATCTTATTGCTGCTGTCCAGGCAAGGATTGTACTCTGTGTTCTGACAATCAGTTTTTGTTCCATGTACATTGTAAGTATTCTTTGCGTCAGAGCTGCTCCAGCATTCTCCCCAATATTGGATCCCAAAGGTACTGTAACCTTTAACTTGGGCATGCTATGCACAGCGACAAACAAGACTGAAAACAATTGGGTAACTTCAGACAATGGTAGACGACAGAGTATTCTTTAGTATTACACCATACTGGTTAAAGTGCTACTGAACCCAAAAATGAATCTAGTGTAAAATATCGATAAATTGTTAGTTTGATTTCTAATTGACCAGGTAAATAAGCTTTGACGCCACGAAAACATTTTTATCGGTTTTTTTCGAACGCGAACATGGCCAAGTTTCTGTAGACACCCCTTCCTTAATTAGATAAATTATGCATATGACGTCAAGCCAAATAGCTTTCGGCAATAAGCCTCCACATTGGGACAGAAAAACGCTTGGATAAGTAATCTTTCCCTACCCCCGTGACGCGAAACCGTGGACAAAGTCCTGCTCCTGTTTTAAGGTAAGGAGCTCGAGACGCTCGATTGCGTTGAAAACTACTCTGGGCAACCAAAAGATAAATCAGTAATTTGTCGATCTAAAAAACGAGTGAAGGTAATTCGGTACGTAAAAATGTAATCTTATCTATCGTGGAAATTAGTCAGTGCCCAGTTTCCTGGCTGTATTTAAGCTGTGCAAATGAAACCTCACATGCAACTTAGCGGATAGTGGACAAATTAAATATTAATTAATTTTAGTCAATCAGTTCATTTTCAATAATGTCTTCATCGTCCTCCTCTAAAGTGTTCAATGAGAAATCCAAGCTCTACGGTAAATGGAATGGAATGTCGCTGCTCTAGGTGGGTATGATATTTTGTCTTAAGGAACTTGACTAAAACGTTCCATATACTTAAAAATTCCGATACAAGCCCCCCCGGAAAATACGCCTTCCCGAACATAACCCCCTCCAGGAGCCCATCACTCCCCTTCCCGAAAATAAGACCATGGGCTTATATTAAGTTTAATTCCCAAGAACGATTACGGAATAATATCCTCCGAGTCTCCACTCTAGCTACTGTGTAATTCTACCCATTCAAATAGCAATCTGAATGTGTCGGTACAACAGGAAGTTCAATTCCTCCACATGGTACACTCATATCTTCTGGCGTGGCATTTTCAGGCGCAAAATCCCTTATTTTCAGACTCAAAATCCCTTCCAAATGTAAGCCGCAACATTTTTGAAGCGCAAAACTCCCTCCAATAATAAGACTCCCTCCCCCCCCCCCCTCCCGAAGATAAGCCGTCTAAGCCGTCCCGAAAATAGGCCCACCGTAAAAACCTTTTAATAGACAACTAAAAGCCCAGGGCTTATTATAGGAATTTTATGGTATGAGGAATGTTGCAATACGGACAAGGAGTGGTTGAAAGTGACGAGGCTCGTATCGAAAGTATACATAAAAATGCAAAGATCGAGAGATACTGTAATAGAGATAAAATAAATGTCATCAGGTTAAAGCAATATCCTGCTCATGATCTCCCCCTACTACGGCGAAACGCCTTAATTGATTTATTGATAGACTTCTTATTACTTTGAAATAATCCATCAAAACAAACGCATGCGCGACAATACCATGTAAGAGCGACTGTAAGAGCACAAACAAGGCCAGCCTGCCCAAGGGAAAAATCAGGAACAAATTTTCTAAGAAATGGTCGTAAAGACGCATGCAGTCTGTAAGTGATTTACAGTTTAGTCCTTGTTTGCATAACAGTTCAGTCGCGGTGATGAAAATATCCAGCTATGGCCCTTTTTAAAAAGGACACTCTTGTTTGTTTTCCGAGGCTAGTTTTAAGGCCAACGTAACTTTAAGGTACGGAGACTCCGGCACTTACTCCGGTAGGTAGGTATCAAAGTTGTTCCAGTCAATACGTCTACCACTGGATGAGTTAATCCCCAGCTGTCGATCCTGAAACAGAAGTTCATTCATAGCTCTGTTTGGAACAGGTCTGTCGGCATGACAGCCTTTTTTCATGACGTATATTGAGCCTCCGCAAGCTGTAAGAACAATGAAAAACATCGTTGAATGAAAACACTGATTCATTGTATGGTCGACTACCCGGGATTTTTAAGTTTGAATCGTTATAATTCATCCATTGAGTCACCAAAAACCGACCATGCACTTCTCTACGAAAAATAAAAGTACTTTGCTTTTAAATAAAAACTTAAGTTTCATGCTTTGCTATACGAATACACTTATGTCTACTGCACTAACTTTGGTACAAAAACAATTAAACTTACTGACGATTTCGAAATCCCTGCTTCTGTAGGTCAGCATGTGAACGGGCTCCTTAGCTGGAGATAGGACGCTGAAATATTAGCGATAGGAACGAGGGAACCGTGCAAGTCTTCATCAAGCTTCGCCGGTTCACTCCGTTTGCTGATTTTCTGGCGCCATTTTCCCCAATATGAAGTTCGATCAAGGGTCGAATTATAACTAGGAATCATAGCCGCTGAATCATATTTGGAAGACTCCGGGTTTACTTATAACAGTGAAATCCTCGACCTAGACGTTTTCTAAGTATTTCGTATTGATTTCTGGTAGAAGCGCCAGAAATTTTCAGCTGTAATTATAGACGCGGTCGAGCTCTAGAATCAAAATGGTGGCTTAGTTGCTCTATGTTCTTGTTTCTCAGTCACTGTTGCTTTGCGTGTTCACCCTTAACCTTTTTATCAGATAAGAAATAAAGTAAAAAGAACGTATAAATAAAAAAATTGTGTCTGTCGTTTTAACATTTTGTCGGAAAATCACTTGTGTTGATGGAAAATTATAAAAAAAAAAAATAACCAGGCATACTAGAATGCACAAGAGGTGTACCAAAATTACATTTTTTGCTCAGCAATATATTTATTTAGAAACATCATCTGTGCACTAACATATACTTCTCACATTAAGAGCGTGCCTGAAAGACAAATCAGTAGGAATTCTTTAAGCGTTAGCCTCTGAAAATAGGAAACCAATTCTTACCTGACAACACAACCGAGGCTTCAATCGTAGAAGAGAGTAAACAACCATTAAGTAACAGATACAAAACAGCTTTCATCTTTCTTGAAAAAATGCAATCAACCGAGCTCACTACCTACATGAACAAATAAAGAAATAAACTGGGTTAAAATGGAAACTTTGAAATAAAAACAGCGGTAAGACATGGTGAACTCAGGAAATAGCAAACAACTTCATTTTTATAGTAACTGATACAGTTTTCTTCTTATATAAAGTCCGACTTTACTGGAATGAGTTATAACATTTTACTGCATTTCATATTAGACATAGAACTGCGTTCAAATAAAGTTGTTCATGCAGTTATTTCGTTTTATTAATTACTGCGATTCGGTTCCAATAATAAGAAAACTTACAAGGTAGTGAAATTAGACCAATAAAAGTTGTAGTTTGCCATTTGATTAGGGACATGTATACTCTTTACCAGTACAATTCAGTTTTAACTCAACCGTATGTAATATGATCACAGATTAAAGTCAGGTGATTGTGGACCAATTTACATTACTTTACTGTTTCCAATTCAAATTAAGTTCATGTGAAACATGGTGGCATCAGCGGCTGTTATCATTTACCATGCGTAGTGTTGTATCACTTTCGTTAATTTTTCATTGAAAGGTTTCTCTTTTGTACTGAAGTAAAAGACAACCGATTTTGCAAACAAAAGAGTATTAACAAATTTAGTAAACTTGCTCAGAAAACTTTATTTTATTTTTAACAGTTTTAAAACTGAAAAGCAGCGAAATCCGGTTAGTTCCTTTTAATTATTGTGACTGAAAAGTTTTGTGGTCGCTGAAGAGACCAATGATTTTAATCGTTACAATGGGGTGTATCTAGGGTTTGTTACCATACAAAACCACTAACATTTTTTTAATTTTTGTTTCGGTCTGTGTTGTTACTTTTTTCTTTTTTTTCTTTCAATTTTCATTTAAAGAAAAAGATATTTGTTTCAAATGCTTTTTTTTTTCATTAAACCTGATAAATCAACCAAAATCAGTCTCAAACGAATAATATTTGTCATAATAAACGATTTTAGATAGTTTAGTTAAACATTTCACAACTGAATTATTAGCGATATGAATCACCACTTTTATTTTCAAAAACTAAAAGAGGTAAATCAATTAATAAATAGAATTGAATAAAATAAAATAAAATCAACTCTAACCAACTGACAAGCTTAAAATAAATTGGCCACTTTAAGTCATACCAGCTAAGTATCCAAAGAAAAATATTTATGGATTCTCGTGTTTGGTTCTATAGCAACCCTCAGTTTTTAGACACTGCTCTACTATAAAATTAGCTATTTAACCTCGTAATTGAGATCGAAATAAGACAAAGACTGAAAATCCTGGTGTGCATTATAAGATTCTGTTTTGGGAATTGGTGCCAGATTTGTAATTTCATAATTTCATTTCATAACGGCCAGGCCCCTAGTTACATTACTGAACTGCTAGAGCCTTATGTACCAACCAGGAATCTGCGATCCTCCTCCAAAAACCTACTGAAAGTACCATCTGTCAAGTTAGTAAGTTATGGTCATAGGTGCTTCTCTTTTGTAGCACCTAGCCTATGGAACTTTTTAACAAATTTTATAATTAGACCATTGGTTAGTCAGTTAATTAGTTATTCGGATAGTTTAGTTAGTCAGTTAGTTAGTTACTTAGTTAATTAGTTAAGTTAGTTAGTTAATTAGTTAGTTTCATTCAAAGGTTTTAATGATCCTCAGTTTTCTTTATTTTTACAGCTTAGTTATTTTATTAGTTAGTTTATTTTCCTCATGTTTCACATATTTTTATGTTTTTATTGGTGATACTTCTAAAATTATTGTAAAGCGCTATTGGATAGCACTAGAAATAGCGCTATATAAATTCATTATTATTATTTATTATTATTAATTTAAAAATTATTTCATATCCAAGTTTCAAGAATTTGTTATCAGTTAACGAGGTGAAACCTTCTGACATATTTTCAAGTGCACGCTACGATTCGTTTCGGTGAAATATCCCTTCGGACAATTTAAAATTACCTCAGAAATTCGGATTTAATTGTGATGAAAAACTAAAGTTTACTTTGGCTAAAAGACATCTAAAAATTTCTTAACATAGCAAAATTAACTTACTTTTTGTTTTAGGAGGGGCAAATATGTCAGAGTGCGAAACAAGGTCACATTTTCGGCAAGCCAACAGTAGCTCCGAGTATGAGATTGGGTTCCCCGAGAATGAGATTGGGTTCCCTAGAATTACCTGCGACTTAAATTTTCAGCGAAAGAATCCGAACAGATCAAGCAGCGTTAGGGGCGTCAACAAAACCCGGAACATGGAAGATTCCGGAACATCCCGGAACAGGGCAAATTATCACAAAATAGATGAAAAAAAAAGTAATAAAAAATAGTGATCGTCAATAAATGATAATAAATAAAACAAGACAGAATAAAATGAAATAAAATAAAATAAAATGAAATAAACGATGTAGAATAAATGGAGAAATAAATATATGCATCTGCGACTAAATGAACGAATATACTAACTCTGACAAAATGCGCCTCGTTTCTCGAATTCAAAAATATCTCGGGTAACATTGAGGCTTTATTTTGGGAATCGAGAGACGGTTTACTTGATATGAGAAAATTAAAGCATTTTCGCAGTCACGCATGCAGTAGTCTCCTTTGGTGTTGCGTGACGACCCTAAGAACGCCTGCGTAGGAGACTACGCATGCAGTCACGCAGTTCCACTTTCCTCGCACGCTGTTGAGTTTCCTGGCCTCATGTTTATTCGGTTGTTTAAGGACGTTTTGTGTTTAAGTTGACTTCCAAAGTAAAAGTGTGCAGAGATGAATGAACCTAAATCATACTAACCGAGAAGAAGGAGTCCACCCTACATTAAAGATCTTTTGTCAAACCAGCTGCTAATTATTCTCTTTGCTCGTCTACACAATCTCTTCTGTTCGTTCCAAAAGTCAGCTGTTCTACACTTGGGGATCGCACCTTCTAAGATAACAAATTTCCCACCCTTTCTTACGCTGCAACTGAAACAAGGCACCGCTTTCGGTGAAGGTTTGTGTATCCGACACAAAAATTGTATCAGTTTTTTAGTTTATTTATTATTTTTATAGATTTATTCCTCTTGCCTTTGTCTTTTCTCCGCAGTAAAGATGAGTTAATTTGATGTGGTTTTACTTTTGTTCAGTTTTTCTGCAAATCCAGATCTTTGTCACAGATCTGGTAACTCTAACTGGTTACTATGTGGCTTAATCCATTTTTTTTTTAATTCAAGGGGAGACCAAGAAACCAACACGGTAGAAAATCACATGATAAATTTGGCGGGAAAGAGATGTTTTATATACTACTGTTACACCTTTTACCGTACCCAAATTGTGAATTAGCCAATGAGAAGCCTTGTTTACCGTCATGATTTTCTACGATATCAAGTCACTGACCTGATATCCTACGGTATCATGGACAGTTTGTGAAACTCGCATTTTTTTTTTGGCAGACTTTAGAGGCAAAAATTACAACAGAAATACAACGAAACGTAAAACTATTACATTTGTTAAACGAGAAAGTAATTTGTTTAACGGTAAGAGAGGGGAAAAAATACAATTTCGCGCTAAAATTGGAAGCGGCTGCACTGGCGGGCGCTCACGTGAACTTTACGGACAGCACTGAAACTTTTTTGGTTTCAAAATGGAGCCGGATTTTCCAAATTTCTTTCTTAACTTGGACTTCCAAGATTCACAAAATAAAACTCCAAACAAAAGAATTAAATAAAATGGCAGATGAGGAGTTAGAGAAGAGTATTGACGACCAGAAAAGTGTAAATACGTGTCGCTCTACAACGCCTGACTGATCACGGTAACTGAAAAAAAAAACGCCGGGTTATAGGACGAATTTGGGTACGGTAAATGCCTAATCGCACCTTTTTTGGTACGCTTCGGCAGCATATCAAGCTCGTTTGGTCTCACCATGAGTATTTTGGCTCGACTGCGTCTCGCCAAAATACGAACCATGGTTCGACCAAACTCGCCTGATATGCCGCTGAAGCGTACCAAAAAGGTACGATTAGGTATAAATATTAAATTTTGTCTGTTTGTTTGTTCGTTTGCTTTTTGGTTGTTTCTTTAATCGCTTTCTCTTTCTTTCTTTCTTTCTTTTTTTTTCATTTATTTTGTGATAATTTGCCCTGTTCCAGGATGTTCCGGAATGTTCCATGTTCCGGGTTTTGTTGATGCCCCAGCGTTAGCTCATGTAAATACCCCCTCAAAAAGGGAGTCAACAAAACCCGGAACACGGAACATCCCGGAACATTCCGGAACAGTCCGGAACAGGACAAATTATTACAAAAGAAATGAAAAAAAGTAATAAAAAAATTATGATGTCAAAAAAGATAATAAATGAAATAGAATAAAATTAAATTAAATTAAAAGATATAGAATAAATAAATATATGCATCTGTGACTAAATGAACGAATATACTAGTTCTTTAACCAAGGTACCGAAGGCGTGCCCGGCTTATAAAATGTGCCTCATTTCTCTATTCCAAAAATATCTCAGATAACATTGAGGCCTTACTTTGGGTTTCGAGAGAAGGTTTACTTGATATGAGAAAAGTAAAGCATTTTCTCAGTCACGCACGCAGTAGTCTCCCACGGCGTTGCGTGAGGACCTTAAGGGCCTGGCTAGGAAACATTGTTGCGGAAACATTGTTTCCAGACATGTTTCCTTGGGTGGCTAAACTTAGAAACATACGTTTTGGAAGGAAAATTTGCGTCTGTGAAGCAAAAATGTTTTTGACTTGATTCAGAAACATTTCCTTGCTTCCAGGCCGCAAAATTTGCTTCCGCAACATCTGTTTCTCGCGCGGCTAACTGGGAAGCATTTGCGTCTGCAGCAATGTTTCCGCAACAATGTTTCCTAGTTTAGCCAGGCCCTTTAAGAACGGCTGCATAGGGGGGACTACGCATACATGCACGTAGTTCCATTTTCCTGGCACGCTTTGAGTTTCCAGGTCTCACGTTTATTCGGTTGTTTAAGCACGTGTTGTGTTTAAGTTGATTTTCAAAGTAAAAGTGTGCAGGGATGAATAAAAGTAGTTATATAGTTGGGGGTACGAGAGCATTTTTGAAAATGCGCTCTTACCAAACCCAACTATGTAACTACTTTCCATCTGATGGCAACAATTTTATGGAGAACTATATGTATTTTATTTGATGGCAACAATTATATGGATGACTATATATTTTCCATTATATTATGGCTTCATTACGGCAATAGAATCCTCGGCATGACAAGTATTTGGATGGCTTGCGATAGCAAGACATGCAAAGACGAAGTCACGGGGATGGAGGATTCGTCATTGCAAAAGCCGCCTAGGCGGGAAGAGCTCGAAGAGCGATGGGCGGCTTAAATGTAATTCTATATATAATATGGTTTCATCTGGTGTTTTTGACGGGGGGTATAAAAGTATGGTTCCATTTTATAATCTCATCTTATGGCAACAATTTTATGGAGAACTATATGTATTTTATTTGATGGCAACAATTTGATGGAATCTATATGTTTTTATTTCATGTGGAAACGAACGCATTTTCCATCGCGTGACTTCATACAACAGGAAGTCTGAAATTCTCGGAAAGCAGACAGTCAATTAAACCACAAAACGCCACAGCTGTGTCGTGACGTCATTACTAATAGCTATTGTGTCAATGTCATGAGACGACCGTACGATCTCTATCTACCAATCAAAAACGTACCCATATATTATTTTTTCCAATAAATTTATCAGAAGTTTCTGCATTTTAGTTTTGAATTGCATAATGTCCGTAAGCGTAACTTGTTATTCCATCGTTTGCTATATATCGTTTATCGTCGAAACAGCTGAGTGACACTTTATTGAGCTCGTAACTACCTAGTTGATGATTGATACTTCTGATTGTTTTCATGGTATGATGTATTTGTTTATTATTAATTAATACATTTTTATAATCTTCATGTTTGATGTCGTTATTTATTGTATTTTTCTTTATTCCTTTGGCTGTTTTTCCTACTTTCTGGTTGTCTTTTATGTAACTGTACATTTTTGATCGCAAACCAACGAATTCTGTGATTGGTATGCCAGCTGCTTCATCCTTGAATTTACCGATTACCTTCTTGTTTGTCTTATTGAAATACGGAGAGTTTTCTGGATAGTCGCTGTTGTCAAATCGATCTATGTCATTCCAAAAGTCTTGGTACACATCTTCAGCTTCAATTTCATATGTTAGACTGTCTGTGTCAGTGAATAGTAGTCTAGCCTTATTACCATACTTTTCTTTTATGTAGTTATAATGAAAATCATACATTAATGTCTTACTTAGATCAAGAATACACATACCCACATATGCCGGCCTGTTTAGAGTTAGCGTTTCTTTGATCTTATGCACTGCTACCAGATTTTCATTGAATATCTTACTGCTGACATAAGTTGGTTTAGAGGCCATTTTCAATAGTTTCTTCTCATCTGTAATAAGTCTGACATCGACACGCTTTCTTATGTTCTCCATTGTCTTTCCAAACACTGAGTTATTCATCAGTTTGAAGAAGTCTTTTTCGAATGAATTTTTCGCTTGAGTACGTTTTTGTGTATTGAAGTCAATGTATTGTTTAAGCCATGGTGACTGATTGAATTCTAATACTCTGTGCACTTTCTTTACTTTCAATCCAAGATCAAGATACAACTGTAGATTTCTATAGGGTAGAACATATTTTTCTTTGTCACATAAAGTAGGGATCAGTTTATGCACCAGTCCTGTCGATATGTTGAACTTTTTCTGTATGTTCTTACAATATCCAGACAACATATCATCAGTTACTTTAACCTTTTCCGGTCCTAGAGGGTAGTCGTTATGAAGGTCATGCAACTCTTTGGGGTATTCTAGATCAACTTCTAGTATCAATCCTTTATTACTGTCTTCATTATACTGAGCTAAATTGATTTTATTAATCTGCTTTTCTGTCATCCATTTGAAACCACCAGTGGGGAGATATTGACTCATAGCCCAACCGTATAAATTATTAGCATCAAGGTACATAATATACTTTGAGGGCGCCTTCTCATCATATTCTTTCATGTACTTGTTGTTTGCTTTACCATATCGATTGGCTATATAAGATATACCACCACGCATACCTTTTTCAATGAATTGAAACATGTCTATGTCTGTCATTAGTTCCAATTTGATATTAGTCATCTTCAACATAGCATCCCAAGATAATCCTGGAGATGTAAAGTAGTGACAGGGATCAAGTTTATAATACTGAAGACAGGTTTTACGGAAGTTTTCAAACACGTCAGCTAATAGAAGAATATCAGACTTAAGATATAGATTGTGGTATTCACCCATCGTTTGTAATTGAAATGTATTCCACACTTTTTGAGCATGGCTATAATCCTCATTTGTTATGTGCTCATTATTCAATATGCTGTAAAATTCTTCTTTAGTTGGCAATTCTGTTTTATTGAATTTCTCAAAACTGTCCATGTAATCATAAGGATAAACACCTTTTCGCGTCATAAGATTGAATTTTTCTTTTTGGAATCTTTTGTTTGTATATTTTAAAGCTTCTGCTGGTAAGTTGCTAACTAATTTATCAAGACTAGAACTCATAAACTGGAAACTATCAATGAAGGTAAGATGGTTACCAAGCATGAACGCCATATATTTTTCCATATTGTTTGGAATTGCATTTATGTCCATTTTAATATTTTTTCCGTTTTTGGTGTATGTATTATTCTTAACAATAGCACCAATCTCTTGCATTATAAAATGACTGTCATAACCTCTTAGATTATGGAATATAACAGGAATTTTAATTTCTTCTGGATTTATTCTAAGTTTCAGATTACAGTCTTGATGTGCTGAGCCTCTGTATTTGCCAGTAATATGGCAATGATCTCTGACTCGAATGTCTTTTTCAGTATATTTTTTATCACAGATGTGACATGTTGTTGCTTTTTTGAATTCATCTTCATCCTCTTTTGTCATTTTTAATGGTTTGTTGAAAAATGTCTTCATAGCTTTTTTACAGTATTTTACTTCTTCTAACATATTTTCCATGAATTTGTACACAGCCTTTTCTCCTCTATATATTTGTATTGGTTTTGTATGCTTATCATCATAACAACAAATGACCTTATACCCATAACCACAGTCTGTGTGTTTTTGATAGGCTTCAGTGTATGATTTATTACTGTTAGGTTGACATCCTTGTACCTTTTCAGTTATAGCCTCAAAATCAGCATAGATAACAAATGGCACAGGTTGCTGCTTATGAAAATTATTGAATTTTAGTGTGTTATTTTCAACATTTGGCATGTTTATCGCTTGCTGACCGTTCACTTGAATACAGTTTTCTTTGTGATTTATTAGTATTTGTTCTGAACTGAAACATTGAAGACAGTACATACAAAAGTGTTTTCTTTCTTTGTGTTTTGTTTGGTTATACATAAATCTGTTGAAATCTTTTATTAGCACGTAATGCTTGTTTTCATTTTTCGTTACCAGAAGTAGTTCCATATGATCTTCATACTTTTCTTTGGAAACATAGATGGGATATGGCTCTTTGTTTTCATATCCGAATACGTTTATATTGATACTGTTTTGCTTCTCAATTTTGTTGTAATGTTTGACATTAACTGGAAAATCAATGTTTGAATAATCTAACTTTTCAACGTATTGTTTGTCTGTCTTTTTTATTCTTTGAGGATATTTTTCTTGTGGGTTTAAATGTCTTATGTGGCACCATCTGAAACATTCATTATCCTCATTTTTCATGTTTATTAAGCCTTTAGCGCTGTTTCGCAGTTCGTAAGGCAGTTGGATATATGAGGATCCTTTCAAGGGCTTGTATTTGACAATGTTTAAATAGTGGCTATCAACAGATTGGATGGTCCATCCTGAACCTTCTGATATCCACTGGGAGATCAGGTTTAAGATATTTTGTTTAGACATTTGTAATGCTTCATTGATTTCTGTATGGTTAATAATTGTTTGGACTTTACTGTTGAAATATCCATTTTTAATCACTATTTCACCATCAGACATTTTGCTAAATGTGACTTTCAATGTTTCAACGTATTTCAAGCCTTTCATTTCATTCAACAAAGTTATTACACGATGTTCTATAGCCTTTCTCGTGTTTTGCATTTGGGCTAAGGGGTCTTTATTGTTTTTGATGCTGATTTCATAAGACTTAGTGTAACCTTTTAAAGCTTTGTCTGTTTGTTCTATTTTGGTTCTTGGTGCTGGAACCGGTTTTTTAACTACATGTTGTTTAGTTCTTGGTGCTGGAACTGGTTTGTAATCATCCATAAACTCTATTGGTGGAAGAATGATGTTTTCTTCATATTCTTTAGCCATCTGTTTGACACTCTTGCGAGGTGTTGGTATTGGTCTCCTTGGTTTGTATGTTCTTGGTGCTGGAACTGGCTTGGTATCGTCAACCACTATGATTTTAGGCTTCTTCTTCTCCTGCTTCAGAAGCAATTTGATAAGTTCCGATTTGCTGAGTTTCTTCAAACTAGCTTTATCCATATCTATATGATTAGATTTTTCTGATTTCATTATATATACTATAGTAAAGATATTTTTTTAAGTGTCTATAATTAGTGCGTTCAAATTTTGTCGAGAATTCAAATGATCCGCGATTGGATCCTTTAAACTATATTATATGAAATATTTATTGTGTTAATTTATTGTGTAGAAAATCTTCTACCTGCTTACGATCGATTGTACTTAGTAATACATTGCTCATATCATCACCATCACGTATGATGTAGCGTGATTTAACTTTTTGAATTACATCACCACTATATCGTTCATTAATTAATTCATATCTTTTACCAACTGCTTTTTCGTCAAGTGTATTTAAAATTTGGGTTATGTACTCTTTTACTCTTATGTTTATTTTATCGTTATCATTTAACCGTTTTATTAACGCGTCAAATTGTTGTTTGTTTGGTTTAGCCATATTTACTTTAGTTAGTGGTTTAGACTTATTTACTTTCGTTAGTGGTTTAGCCTTATTCACCTTGTTCTTTTTTAGTAAGTGTAGGAAGTATTGATGATTTTTTAGTATGACGTTTTCTACATCAGCTCGCCTTAATTTTGAAACTTGGAAACCCTTTTTCACGGCGATGACCTCCTTTTTTAATTCCTTTACGGTGAAGTTTTTTAGATGATTTTTTAATTGTTGATTTACCATATATATATATGTATATATTTATGTATGGGAAAAATCTTTAATTATGTACGTATGATATTTATAATTCATGTATCTTCGCACGATATTCTAATAGGTTTGGTAAGTCACCAACCTTTAACCCATAGTTATAAGGGTAAAAACCATTCTCATGTAACCACTTAGCCTTATTCATTTTTTTTCTAATAATAGGATCATCTAGGGCTTCTGTCACTGTTGTATTTATATAATATTCTAGTTTTACGATACCATTTCGAAATGTTAACAAATTTTTTCTGATACTACTCAATACTAATCCATTTTCCTGAGCTGTATTTTTTAGAGTGTTTATAAATGCTTCTCTATCCTTGCTTTTTTCATACCCGGGCATGCCTGGTTCATAATGTGACATCTTAGGTAGACTATCAATGAATATAAAGTGATTGAATTTCTTATATACTGGGTCATTAGTTGGTTTAAAATCCCATCCAGCACCAAAGTATACCAGAGAATAACTCTTTGTCTTCTTAGTTTTTTTTAATTGAATTATCTGATTTCATATATTATATATATACTATAGATTTTTGTTTTTAAGTGTCTATTATTAGTGCGTTCAAATTTTGTCGAGAATTCAAATGATCCGCGATTGGATCCTTTAAACTATACGAGATGATTTATATTAGTTTTTCAAGAGTAACGTAATTTATAGCATCAAGTTCATAACAACTTAGACTATTTATGTATCTCACGCATTCATTACATATTGGAGTTTCTAAATAGTCGAGAAACCGTCTAATTCTTCTTCTAACTAGGATATGAGTTGCTGGTAGATAACATTCTTTACATACCAAAATGTCGTATTTTTTGTCTATTTCATTACTCATTGCTTCTACTTCTCGTCCCAGACGATTGATTTTTCTCATTGTTTTTTCTGATTTCATTATATATACTATAGTAAAGATATTTTTTTAAGTGTCTATAATTAGTGCGTTCAAATTTTGTCGAGAATTCAAATGATCCGCGATTGGATCTTTCGAACTGTAATTATGAAACATTATTATGCATTATGTCTTTGCATTATGTTATTGAGTTTTTCCCTGAGATTAATTATATTAGTATTTCTTCGGTGCTTATTTGTATTCAAATGACAATGTTTTCCAGCTAGAGTATAATTACGACCAGTATTGCAAACGTCACAATACCACTCTTTATTTAACATGTACTTCGATTTTTGTTGTTTTATAGCATCCTTTCTCTCTTCTTCGGTTGAATACTTTTGTGGTCTTCCACGACCTCTCTTAACATTATGATTCTCCATTATATATATATATATACTATATTCTTTTTTTAAATGATATTTCAATCTGGTTTAAACGTGGTCAGAAATTCAAATGATTCAATAACGGATCCTTCGAACTATATTGAAAAAATATTTTCTGCGCATGATATTATTTCCCATCAGCTCGTTTATTCTGTATTGTTGAATAATACATCATTTTTAATAAATTCTAACCATACTTTTCTATTCATTGATTTTGGTTGTATGAGAATATTTGTATCATCTGTTTCTGTGTTGTTAATATGC
Source organism: Siderastrea siderea (assembly GCA_964030785.1). Classification (NCBI taxonomy): domain Eukaryota; kingdom Metazoa; phylum Cnidaria; class Anthozoa; order Scleractinia; family Rhizangiidae; genus Siderastrea; species Siderastrea siderea. Next base: position 73,916,222 of record OZ034967.1, on the reverse strand, counting down.
TTTTTTGTTTTCAAGTGACGAGATTTCCCAGCCAATGTGTAATTTTTACCATTTTTGCAAACGTCACAATACCACTCCTTGCCCAACATGTGGGTAGTCTTGTGTTTTTTTCTTTCCTCGTCACTAAAAACTTTAGGTCTTCCATGACATCTCTTAACATCTTGATTCTCCATATATATAATCTATGTATATTATTTTTAAATGATATTTCAATCTGGTTTAAACCTATTCACCATAGAAGATGATAACTCCAGTAATTAGCGTATTCAGGATCCTTATACGTTAATTTACCATCTTTATTCTTTATCATAGAGGCTCTTTTACGATATCGTAAACGTCTATTCCAATCTTGGTGCTGTAAAAAATCTTCATGTCTACTATCACCAAAATGTATATTTTTACCGTTTTTGAGAGTGACAACATATTTCTTATTTCTGCGGTTTGAATATCTCAGATCCTTCGCATCGTACAAGTTTTTGGCTCTGAATTTTAAAGTATCGAAATCTTCTCCAAACAATAGATTCATATAATATATGTTATACTGTTTGTAAGTCCTTCATTGGAATCCAACTGTTAAATTCATCACTATACCCCTTCCACTTAACCAAAGCTTGTTTCTTCTTATAATCCCTCCGAATGACTTTATCAATACGGAAAACATTCTGTGTAGCTTTTAATAATTCAGGTTCATAGAAAGATCCCTTTATCTCTTCATCATTGAGGTCTTTCAGTTTGTATGTGATTGGGTTTGTATGTTGTATTTCATCAATTGTAAAAACTTCCTCAGACCAATTTGGTGTATAGCCCTTATCAAACACATTTCGTTTATATTTACTTATTCTAACCTTATCACCAGCTTTGAATTTCGGTTTAGATGTTACTTGCTCCAAATTACCATACAGATTAAAGTAAACAGTCCCTTCATTCTTCTTTTTACTGGCTTCTATTGGTGTCATTTTGATAGAGCTATGTTTAGTGTTGTTATACTTTTTCACTAATTTGGGTAGCATGTCTAAATACTGTGTATTACCTTGAACAGTAAACTGCTTCCACATCTTGGTTTTAATTGTTCTGTTCCATCTTTCACAAACTGACGACTTTTCCTCATTCTCAGTTGAGTACAAGGTTATTTTATTCTTATCAAGTAGTTCCTTAACATGTTTGTTGTAATACTCTTTGCCTTTGTCTGTCCAAAGATATTGTGGTTTTCTACCTTCTTTGAAGATTGTTTTAAAAGCATTCATAACCGTTTCACCCTTTTTATCTTTTAATGGGACGATCCAACCATATTTAGAGAATACATCTAAAACCATCAGAAGGTATCTGTAGCCAGCATTCCATCGACTGAACTGTTGCATCTCAACAAGATCAGAGCACCATATTTCGTCAATATGATTTACAATAACACGCCGCCGGGTGAAGTTACGCTTTATCGGTTTATGTAATTCATCAGCTAATTTTTCTTGCCAGTTTTCTTCACTCGACGGCCTTTTCCGTTTTTTGTCTTCCTTTGTTTTACACCGAGACCTAGTTTCTGCTTCGTGTTAATCATATTTCTAGCCAGCCAATGTCCCCATTGTCTTTCATTGTAAGGCACACTGTCTAGAGCCTTAACCATTTTTCTATCAGCTTTATTCTTGCATTTTTTGTCATCCTTGCAAACCGAATAATCGACGTCGTGTTGCATTGCTATTGCATCCGTTTTACCAGTCGGTTTATCATATATTTCTAATATTTCACCTGTCACTGGATCATACTCTAACTGCTTATCGAGAGGGTTGTATGGTCCTGTATATCGATGCCCAGGCAAAGTCCAGCCTGATTTTGGTTTGGGTAGCCTTCCAATGGCTTTATGGATATCTAAACTTCCACCATCCAAATCCTTTCTGTCGGTTTTATACTTTCTATTTGGTCTGATTTTGGTTGATAATTGATCAAGAGCTTGACTTCCGACATTTTGAATCATTGGATTAAACTTATCCAGAGCATAATCGATAGCCTTTTTCTGCAGTTTTGGGTTTCTCAAGGCTTCTGATCCATAATATCTTCCCATTTCAACTGCCTTTTTTCCAAGCCAAGGAATACCGTGGTGAATCAATAAATCAGCACCAGTCGATGCTACTGTATCTAGTACGCCCGCCCCTTTCGACGGGCCAACCCGTTTCCCGCCTGTTTGACGAATTTCGTCTTTGTAATACCACATTCAGCACAAGTGCATTTCATCATGGTTCGCCCGTTTTTGGTTTTTACATATCTTTCACTACCTGGTACACATAGAGTGACCTTTTTTTGTTTCACGCAATATAATCTCATATATATGAGTTAGATATTTTTAAAATACTGTTCTAAGAATTTCTCATTCTTCATTGTATCATAAATGTCGAAAACTTCCAACAGATCAAAATATGATTTGCCCTTATTCATCTCATTCAAAAAGTATAAACAGAAGTAACCGCATGTTGTCGTAAGTAAATTTTGTATTTGATTGTTCTGATGAAGCAATGTTAAGTTCTTCTTTTTAGCATGATTAACCATTTCTTGGAAGGGAGGCAAACCAAAGCTATCAAAGTAATTGATGACTTTGTCCTTAACATAAGTAGCTACCCAATGACTCCCTGACATATAACTCGGTTCATGATTGTAAATGAATAGAGCCTGTCGATGATTGTGAGGAACATTTTCATCTCTAGATAAAACATTGTTAATTGGTATATTCAAGTATTTACACCAATCAATTAAATCATAATTTGACAAAGGAATATTTTGATGAAATTTGGGTTTTACAATAGAATGTTTAGAAGAGGGACGTTTTTGAAGGGTGAGTTCTTGCCCAATAGTAGACCTTCGCCCTTTTTCTGAGCTTTTTTTTTTGGAGCCTTTTTTTTAGTTTTTTTAATTCCCATACCTAATGTTTGATCAGGCCAATTTCCATAAAAAGGCGGTGTTCTATAAGATCTGGGTGGTCTTTGTTTCGGTTGTCCCATCTGAGGGGCACCTTTACCAGTCATCGTCTTTATTGCCTCAATAGCTAAAGGGACTCCAATTGATGCAAGAAGAGTACCTAAGAACCCACCCGTTTGTACTTTTGTTGGTTTTATATGAACACCAGAACCTGTTTGTAGAGCATTTAATATATCCTTCTTTTGTTTGGTGGTCAAAAGATGTTTATATGTTATCAACTGATCGATTTTATTTTGTGGTATGAGGAACCCACCGGTTTGAACACCTTTTCCGGATATCTTCTTAACAATCTGAGATGCTCCTTCACTAGCTGCTCCAACTAAAGCTGATAAACCGATAGTTTTTGCTAATGTTGGTGCAAAAGTTCTTCCAAGCGTCAGAACTGTAGACAGAAGAGATCCACCTACTTGCTTTCGAATGTTTGTTTTAGAAAGTTTAATGTCCATTCCCTTTTTCAATTTTCTATTTTTTTCCAATCGTTTAACTATATTCTGAGGTACATACAGAGTGTCATTCCCAGATAGAGAGTCCTTCGTGAGCCTTAGAACTATTGTTTCTCTTTTATGATACGCATTACTAAGATTCTTTTTCTGGTTTGGTGATAAACTAACATTGATTTCATATAGTTGTGTCATATATTATATGTTAGATAAATTCTGTTTTAAAAAACATATTCATTTAAATTTTCATCGATGTTAAAAAACTTATTCATTTAAACTATCATCAATTCGTTTCCAATTGTCTTAACAACAACCTCACTCTCGTAAAATACGATGCTATGAGCTCGGACGTTTGCTGTCGGGGCTACATTGAGACGATAATGGAGAATCAACTGTTTAGGATCTCTTGTCACTACCTCTTTTTGATATGTCAAATCGAAATATATTAATCCGTACAAACTACTAAAATTAGATACATTAAGTTGTGTCCCAGAATTATAATCGTCTTTACGAAATGCATAACTCATGAGATCATTGAATATCCTGATTTTAGAATCTGCATCATACTCGAGCTCTGGGTAAAACGTATTGTTTCCATACTCTAAACGACAACTTGATAGAGAGCTGTTAGCGTCGGCGGCATTTAGCTTGAAAGTGTCAAACAAATACGGACTCCTCTCTGCTTCATCATCATTTGGTCCATCCGTTCTCTGTATATATATAAAAACATGTTTAACGTTGTCGATAGCTGGACTGATTTGAAACATATTCTGAATAGCTCTGGTATTTGCTGACTGATTGTAGAGATCTCGCATATATGTCCAGGTTGTTGGCTTAAGAAACTCTGAAACGAAATTACTATACATGCTGTCTTTTGGGATTAATCTAGGGAGCCAAAGATATAATCTCTTTACTACAATACGACCAGGGTCTGTGCCATTTGCCATGTGAATCAATTCACTGTCTTCGTTAAGTGTAAGTTCAATTGTGAGCTGCATCGGGGGCAACATTTTTCTTTCTAATTCTTGGAAATAGCTGTATCTGTTCAACGGAATCATCTCGTTATTCGATTTTGCGCCTCCACCGCCGTTATTCTGATGAGCCTGGGTTAAAATACGACGGGCCTCGAAACCTGTGTTTGTATTTGCTGTAGTTCCATCAGTATCAAGATACCAGAACGAATTCTTTCCAACGGATCTACTAAAATCATCACTGTATTCAAGTAAATTTTTAACATTCGTAATTCTATGTAAATTATCACTCTCGTATACTATTTTACCAGACGATTTAATAACCATATGTCTGATTAGACTGTGAGATCCGTTTATCATAGTGATGCGATCCGCTTGAGCATATCCAGTACCATCTGCCTTTTTTTGAAGCTCTTTAGTTACTTCGAAATACCCATTAAAAAAATCGAACATAGTCGACCTATCGTTGATTGTGAATCTGTAACCTGTCTTTTTCTGGCTTTGATTGTTAGCAGGTTGCTCAATGACATTATCCAAATGGAAACGAACGTATTCATATCGTTGCAGATTTTCATTTGTTCTGAAACTCATTTATATGAGTAGTTTAGATTAAAGTAACTCTTTATATAAACCATTTCCCACTTATTAGTCTATTTATAATTGGATAAAATTCACTTTTTAATAACAGTTTATCGTCTTAATCCAGTACCAGATATAAGTCTATTCAGAATTGTGTTGTAATCTTCTTGTTTTGGTTTAGTAGGTTTGGTTGGTTTCATGGTTTTATTCATTGATTGTTTAGTTGAACCGTGTAATTTTCTCATAATAAGCTCTCCGCTTTTTTCAGCTGCTTTTTTCCCCAGTTTGTCTCCAGCATGTGAAATACCAGATTCAAGCGCTTTTTTGGTAAAAGGTTTTAAAACCATTTCTGGAACTTTACTTAACACCCTTCCAACTGGTTTGAAAATGTTGTCAACAATGATCCCAGATCCTTTATGTTCATAAACAAATCGTCCAAGTTTTGGATGATAAATACGCTTGTATTCATACGACGACATATATATAACTATTAGTTAGATTAATCTCTCTTCTCTCTTAAAATCAAACTGAATGAAGTGTCACTATGATTAAGATCTATAATTCTTCGTTTGCCGTCTGTGATATACATTCTTATTTTATTAATCGTATTTTTATTACACGGGTTGTACTGAACTCGTCGAGGCTCTTGTGTGAATGAAAAACTTGGTGTCAAAGTACTAGTACTGAAACTATATATAATATCTGACTCTTCACCATCGACAAGACTGTCACTTATCAAATCACAATGAACATTCAATATTTCTCTGTCTTGTGAGAGATTAGGAATGCAATCTCCAACATTTACACTACTTGTTAGAATCTTTTTATTGAAACCAATAAGATCATTAAAATTACTTTGAGTAAGATCTAATCTGTAATTTGAGGCTAGTGTTATTATTGTCCTGAATACAGTATCGTTAAACTCCAGAGTGATTGGATATTGAGGGTTTGATGAGGTCCCTGTTTTTGTTTTTTCTTTGATTAAATTGTCAAAATCAACGTAATTCCATACTCCAGGGTTGAATATAATTTCCGTCCAATTAGCACCACTATCTGTCGAATATCTTATTTTCTAATTATTGAGTTCTTTCGTAATGTTAAACCAAGTAAAGGACATCGAAATGATTCGGTCGAGGCCGATTTCATATTGTCTGTTTGAATCTAGTATTATCGGATTACTGTATTTGATTGTGAAATCCGATGGTTTATTACCACTTATGCCCTTAACGGTATGACTGGATAATACGAGTTGTCTATTCATTATATGATTAGTTTACATAAAATAGTTTTTGTATATTTTGTTGTATTGCGACTTATTGAGTATTCAATTTCTCAACAAGATGTCGAGAAGAGCGACGCCTGTATTCCGTAACTCAATGCTATTATTACCGGCAACCCTTGATCCAATGATCAGTTCAAGTTTTTTAATCATTTCTGTCGGATTGTTGAAAAACTGGACTTGTCCACCTCTTTTTGTTTTTTTCTTCAAACCAGATCCTTTAATATTTTTTAATCTTTGATCATTGTACTTTATATAATCAGTAAGAACCTTTCTTGTATCTTGAATAATTTTTCTTCTATATTGAGCTTCAGCTTGAGTTATTATACCTTTATTTAATTTTTTAGTGATTTCAGTCGATTTACCACTTAGTTGTTTCCTTTTTTCTTTAGCTTTCTTCACGGTCTTGGTAAGATAAGCTTTCCTCTTATAGTCATTCATATCTTCTTGTTGAAGTCGTATTTCAACGTCTTCATAATTCGGTATTTCAAGTTCATCCAAAACTTGGTTAATTGCATCCTCTTCAATAATAGCGTAATCTGGTCCTTCTTCTTCGTATTCAGGTAGAAGATCTTCAGGTTCATACATAAATACTGGATCTATATACATTTGTTTTTCACCTGATGCTAAATCCTTAAGGACATCTTCATAACTTGGAGGTTTTGGAACCAATTGTTTGTCATTTTGTGGTAGAACTTGATCACCAAAAAGATCTTCCAGTCCATAATCAGGCACTTCATCATCAATAGCTATTCCATAATCTGGAACAGGTCCCTTTTTCTTTACCAATCTCCTCAATGGTAATTTTGGAGCTATTATATCTTTCAAACCAGATGTTATAGGTTTGAAAAGTTTCTCTGCCTCGACTTCACCCATTTGATCAGATATCGTTTTTTGTTTTATTGTCTCTCTAATTGTGTTAATCTTTTTACCAAGCTCGGATCGTTTCTCAGCCATTTCTTTCCATTTGAGTAAACTCATTATATCATTTGTTTACATAAAATTTCGTATTTTGTTCGGAAAAATTAGGGTTATCATATATAAAAACGCTCGCATAGCGTGTCGCATAGCGTGTCGCCAAGCGATAAAATTGTATAACATAATATCATATGAAGATTCAAAATTACGACATTCAAGATGATGAAAACAACGATTTTGTTCAATTAAAGAGTTTCATGCCAAACCGATGTTTCAGGATGCTCGTTTGTGCTCCATCTGGTGGCGGCAAGACCAACCTTCTGCTTGATATGATCTACAGGCTTCTCTATTTTGATAAGATATATCTTTACGCTCGTAATCTCCAACAAAGCAAATATAAGCATCTGTTGAAATCTCTTGAACCAATATCAAAAGAGGTCGGTTATGACGTGATAGAAGCAAGTAATGATGACATCATCCCTCTGACAGATTTGTCTGATGAAAACCAAAAATTAGTCATATTTGATGATTATTTGAATACAGGTAAGAAAAATGACGAACGGATACGTGACTACTTTACCAATTCTAGGAACAAAAATTGTTGTTGTATATATCTGAGTCAAAGCTATTATGGAACCGATAAAACAATAAGACTGAATAGTTCACATTATTGCATATTCGATTTCCCATCAAGAAATGAACAATCCATGATTTGTAGAGAATTGGGTGTTAACAAAGAGGATTACCAAAAGGCTACTAAAGACCCATTCAGTTTTCTGTATGTTGATAAAATAAGAAAATCCAATGCCAAAAATTTCGATGAAAGAATATAACCCAATATTATATGAGTTATACTAACGGAATCCTTAATCACAACGACCTTCACGGACAAGGTCAGATAGGACCAAGAGGGTTGCCGGGTTTACCTGGTTCTAAAGAAGATAAAGGAGATAAAGGCGATAAGGGTTCAAAAGGTGATAAAGGGCCACAAGGACCCCAGGGCCTAAAAGGCGACAAAGGCGACAAAGGCGACAAAGGTGATCGTGGACCTCAGGGCAGTGCCAGCGGTTCTGCTGATATTGATATGCAAAACAAGTTCGATATTTTGCGATTAAAAAGCAACCCTTATCCTGTCCACGGTGATCTGACAAAGGTAATAAACTATCAGGACACGAGAAATATCTTTCTTTCGAAAAAGGAAGGTGGAAAGATGGAAGCAAGCATTATTATGAACAATAACACAATCTATAACGTTAAAGACCCAACACAGGCAGATCAAGCCACAAACAAAAAATATGTTAATAATCAGCTTGAAAAAAAAACTGGATAAAGGAGCTACTATTGATATGAAAAATAAATCAATTATCAATCTTGATCTTCCATCAAACCAAAGAGACGCCGCATGTGTCGAGTTTGTTAACAACAGAATTGATGACATGACACAAAAAAAGTTTCTCAAAGTTGATGGCACTAACAATATGACTGGAAACTTGAACTTAAATAACAATAAAATTATTAACTTACAAACCGATTACAGAGTTTCGAAATCCGCAGTTAATGTTGATTTTGTGCAAGAGGAAATATCAGATTTGAGAGATCTTGTCACTCAAAAAATTCATGAATCCCATATCACTACCTCGGGACAAAAAATGGACGCCTTCAGATACTTGATGGAAGACACTGATGAATCTTCGAGTGAAAACAATATCGAGGTTTTGGGTATTGTTGATTTTCCCAATTCTCCTCATCAAATTAATAAAAAAGCTTACCAACTTAAACTCTTGTTTGAAAAAGGCTCGCCCAACCAGTACCAGTCACGCCTCGGTTTTAACTTATATAAACTTCCGGTCGGTTACTATACTATGGTTGTAGAATGGTTTCCGCCGGAAATGAATGAGGTAAGTGTAACAACGCAAGCAACAACGATTTCAATTTCTAATCATACAACCAAAACATTTGAGAAGTACACCAAAACAGTTATCAATTTTCACAGATGGGGTAGCTCACCCCCACAATACCTATATCTCGATCTGCACGGTACAGTCAGTAATCCATCATTTTTAACAATTGGTCATCTAATTGTTTATGGTGTAAAAGAAACAATTTCAAACGTTGATCCAAGTGTCTATGACACCGCTTTTGTTATTGAAAATGGACAAATGGTAATGCAAACAAATTTGTCTTTAAACGGACACAATTTGGGTGGTTCCGTTCATTATATAAATGGGAGTTTAGATGCGAAAAATGGTGAAACATTTTTTTCATTAAATGGCAATTCTAATGTACTCCTTCCAGAAAAAAGCTATATATTAAATATAACAGTATTATATAAAAAAATGAGAGGCCCATTTCCACTTATTCCTTTAAAAATATTTAAAAGTGGCCCTGCGAAACTTTTCACTTCAAAACAATCAACTCAAAAACAAACAATAGATATTAATTTAGAACTACCAAATGGTCTTTTAATGGTGCAATTACATTCTCAAAATTTTATTAATGAAAAATTCTTAATGTTGGTTAAATATAGAGTGCCATAAACATTTTTACATTTATTATATAGCACAATTCGGGATATATACACATTCAAAGCTGACCATATCCCAAAAGAAATAAGCGTTGAGAATTCGATGAAGAAGATAATGAATAATCTAACATAAGGATATATATGAAAACAGCAACTTTAATCATCGAAATCATCGATAGTATCGAGAAATTGGTTCAAAACATCAGAAAATTATACTATAGTATTAAATTATCATTCAAGAAGAAAAAAAATGTAACCATATAATATATATGGATAAACATAATATATTCAATTGGAACCATGTTTCAGAAAAATTAACGGAAAATCAAATATCTGAGTTGAAAGCATTATACAAATTCTATCATAAGAAATACTGGCTTGCCAAAATGACTTACAAATATTTCAAAAAAACAGAACTTGCATGTAATATTGGATCCGCTTTATTGGTAGCTACAGGAACAATAGTTGGTGGTGTAACACTAAACCCTATTCCTCTTGGAGTGATATCCGGTACTGGGCTCTTACTTAAAACATATTCAGAGACTAAAAATTTCAAAAAGAAGATAGAAATGTCTAAATTCGCATACACTTCGTACGAAAAGGTTTTAACACATTTACGGTCTTTTATGAGAGGACTGGAGTATAATGACAAAGAGATTCTTGATTATGTCAAAACTCTCGATGATCTCATCGTTGAAATGTGCCCTTTAACTGACAAATTTGAAAAGAAATATAATAAAATGTTTATTCAATAATGGATTTTATTTTATCACCTATAAGAAACATAATGCTAGCATAATATCGATCGTAAAAAGCTAATGTTTTTTTCGATTTACTAATTGGAATTTTTTCGTAAGATATCCCCATCATCTTGAATATCATTCTCATAATGAAATTAATGCTAATCATCCTTTTCCGAGTTCCATTCACTAGGGGAAGAATCTTACCTAGCTCTGCAAAAACTAGTTCAATTTTACGCTTATCGTGATATGATATTTTAATGTTATATTTTTGTTCGATATCTATGATTGTATTATTGATGTGGTACTCTCGATGGTAAACAGATTTTCTTATAAATCTATGTCTATTTTCATAAAAATCAACATATTCTTTAACATAATTATATCCTTGAATGACACCACAAATCTGACATACCAGCATTCCGTCTTCGTTAATAATATACTGATTATCACAACATAATTCATTTTTTACTAAACGTGGTTTTTCATCAGAATCCAAAATTTGGTCACAGAAAGGACAAACAATATCACCTGATTCCTTCAGTTCCTCGTGTATATATTCATTACAATTCATTTATATACTATTATACGAGATAATATTTTTTCTTTTACACATGTGTGTTTCAAAACGACTTAAATTTTATCTAATTATATATATATACATGAAAACTACAAACCTGAAAATCACAAACCGACAAATAAAAACATCAACAAATAAGTATAAGCATAATGATGGAAGTACAGAAACTATAGAAGAATTCGAAGTTTACTTCGACAACATAGATACACCTGCGTTCGTATGTATGAAAGTCGTATATAGAGATCCTAACGGTAAAATTGATAAAGACAAATCATTTGTTGCCAGAGATATGCCTTGTGGTTTCCACGATGATATAGCCCGTCGAGAAGAATACACTGACTCTGACTCTGAATCTGACTCTGACTCTGAATCTGACTCTGGATCTGACTCTAAATCTGACACTGAATCTGACTCTGAATCTCCTAATGCTAAACAAGTTATTTAATTTAGAGACCTTTTATAATATTTTTAAGATATAACCATGCTTTTATACCCCAAGGGAGAACCGTCTGATAGAAACAAACTTCCTGTTGTATGAAGTCACGCAATGTATAAATGCGTTCGTTTCCACATGAAATAAAAACATATAGATTCCATCAAATGGAAAAATGCGTTCGAGTCATATGAAATAAAACATATAGATATTCATGAAATTATTACCATCAGATGAGATTAAAAAATGGAACCATACTTTTATACCCCCCCGTCAAAAACACCAGATGAAACCATATTATATATACAATTACATTTAAGCCGCCCATCGCTCTTCGAGCTCTTCCCACCTTGGCGGCTTTTGCAATGACGAATCCTCCATCCCCGTGACTTCGTCTTTGCATGTCTTGCTATCGCAAGCCTTCCAAATACTTGTCATGCCGAGGATTCTATTGCCGTAATGAAGCCATAAAATGAAACCAATATGTGTAAAAAATGCTCTGGTACCATATTGCATACTGTGCCCTACGAGACTACGTCTCTACCCACAGTATGCTGAAAGGAGCCTCACTCGTCACTAAAGTGACGACTTCCCGAGCCTGCTCGGCTCCTACCAACATATGAAACTGCTTTTTATACCCCCCAGAAGAAACCATAAAATAATTTCCATCATATGGAAAGTAGATATATAGTTGGGTTTGGTAACAGATCATTTTGAAAAAAATGATCTGGTACCCCCAACTATATAACTACTAATAAACCTAAATTATACTAACCAAGAAGTCCACCCTACATTAAAGATCTTCTGTCAAACCAGCTGCTAATTATTCTCTTCGCTCGTCTACACAATCTCGTCTGTTCATTCGAAAAGTCAGCTGTTCTACACTTATGGATCGCGCCTTTGCTCATGCTGCACCTATTTTGTGGAACTCGTTGCCATTAACTATAAGAACAAGTAGCATCCTCGCCATTTATAAAAAGCAACTGAAAACAAAAGAAAGCTTTTAATTTATAAATAATAATAACTTAATGTAAAGTGCTTTTAAATATGTTATAGTATTAGCACTAAATAAATTGATTATTATTATTATCATTTTTATCGAGTGACAACAAAATTTATTCTTCTTGCCTTTGTCTTTCATCCGCTGTAATGTTGAGTTAATTTGCTGTAGTTTTACTTTTGTTCAGTCCAAGTTTTTCTGCAGATCCCGATCTTTGTCACAGATCTGGTAACTCTCACTGGTTACTATGTGGCTTATGCATCAGTCAATTCCAGCTGCGCCCATCCCCCCCCCACGGGCAACTGCAGGGCATTTGCGCACCCTGTCAGTTCCGGGGGTGGGGCATTAGCAAATTTGGCACGGCCCGGGGGTCGGGCATTTGCCTACCCTGGGGCTACCCCCGGGATTTTGACACACTCGTGGTTTCCGACTCGAAATCCAAACATGGAGGATTTTAGGTAAGATGAACGTTTATTCGTTTGTCTCACGATGGAATCGCTTTGAGTTGTTGATCGCGACGTTTCGACTGCAATACTGCTAGTCTTCATCAGGCGATGATATAAGACTTCATCCTAATAACATCAATAGAGAGAGCGGAATCGAAATTTCAGAAGCTTGGATACCTACGATCAGAAAGCACAACAGCCGACCAACCACAAAACGGACCTGTGAGGGAACAACATCTAATAGTCGGAACAATAATGAGGATCGAAATGCACCAATAGCAGCGAACCATCATGCTACAAATAATGACACATAAACAAGTGACCTCATCGCCTGATGAAGACTAGCAGTATTGCAGTCGAAACGTCGCGATCAACAACTCAAAGCGATTCCATCGTGAGACAAACGAATAAACGTTCATCTTACCTATCTTACACCACGATGAACAATAAACACATCTTTAATGGAGGATTTTATCGCAAAGGACCAGCAGTTCGTCGCAGATTGGATCGACCGTCATGGACTGGACAAACTAGTGGAGGTTTTCTCGATTTTATGCATTTCTTCATTGCTTATCAAGGCACAACTTAAGCTATCACTATTTATTAAAAACTGGACTAGGTATATTGGATTTCTAGCATTTTGATTGGCTGAACGGAGCTAGGCTATCAGCTCATATACCTGCTGTGACAAATATGGTCAATGAACACTCAACAACAAAGTGAGCTGAAAGTTTTTTCCTCGCGAGCAACCCGGCGAGAAAAATGGACGAGAAAAATCACTTGGCAGTGAATTTAAATTAAGCAGAAATTCCAACATCGTCTCCAACAAGCATCACCAACAGCGTCGTCTAACACAAGTCAAAATTGTTTGAAGAAACTGTGCAGAAATAGAAATTTAAGCATTAAGCGTCGTGTTTACAATTAATCTCTTTCATCGATATCGATCGTCACGTCGATCATTGAAATTGAACACGGTAGGTTTTATCAGGAAAGCGTTCCACTTCAAAATATCAAGACAAGACATAAAATAAAACACAGTGAAATGGGGCAGGAGCATTTAATAAAGGCTATCACACATTCATGGCGAGTCGGTGCGAAAATCATGAAGCAGTCTAAACAAGTACTAAAAAAATACAGCGGCAAACTACCAAGAAGGAAGGAAGGGCGAGATTTTTTCGCCTTTAACACGCAAAATTGACACTGGTTTTACCTGCACTCGTTGTAGCTCTGTGTTCCAACAGGACCAAATGCTCAGATAGAAATCGGATGCCACGTAAACGGAGTTGAATCGCTTTTCCAGTTGTTTGAATGTTGTTTTTAAGCTTGCCATTCCGTCAGCAACCTCTCAACCGAGAACAACTGCATTTTGCACTTTGCATTTAACAAACTATGATGGTGACTTCTAATGTTCCTCACTACAGTAATCTTGCTTCTGAGCTGCATGGAAATTACCTCTTCAAGTTCAAATTTGTTCTGTCTTCAGTTCGATGAAACACGCACATGATGGCTCCGTTGTGCGAACAGATTACAAACTTGTTCAGTTTCAACTCCAGCAGCTAATATGGTGAAATTGTACAGCTTCAATCCGCTTTGAACGATGATAACAACAATGTTTCAGGAAAAATCAAACAAGTACCATATTTCAGAGCCAATAATTAGAAGATTTCTTTCCAAAACTTGTGCTACTTTGTTCACTTTCGAGCAGTTTTCATTGATTCATTCAGCTTTGCAATGAAACGCTGCAACACTTCGCAAGGTTTTGGCGCCTTTTTCGTTCAGTCATGTGAGCAATTCTTGTTCCGTTTAAATTTCTTTTCTCATTTTTCCTGTTCTTTCTTGATTTTTTTTAATAGTGGTTAAGTTTTTAATAAAACAATTATTCTACTCGGGCTTGCTGGATATCAAATGATTATAACCAACTCGGCGCTACGCTGCCTCGTTGGTTATCTATCATTCGATATCCAGCGCGCCCTCGTAGAATAATTGTTAAATATAGCGAGATTGGGAACGATCAACGTGAATCGACGTACGTGTGCTTCTTTGTTCAAGGATTTAAATAAAATTTAGTCGCGATGACTCTTAAACTATAATTATCGATTATTAAATTCTTAAAAAGTGTATAGGGATCGACGTTTTATACTTTCGCATATTATTCACAACAGATGACTTTTATAATGACAAGATTTTTGTTTACTAGCGAACTGTTTTCAAACATTTAAGTAACAGTCAACTATCATGTAGTGTTGTCTGTGAAGTATTAAAATACCAGTTTGGCGTTATTAAGTTTATTAACATCGGATAGTGCCATTACAAACAATAGAAGTCGGAGAGGCAGGCCTACAGAAACAAAAAATCACACATTTAATGCTGAAAGTGGCATTATTGTGCAATGAATGAAAACTGCTGCCGTGTTGATTGGGGACGTACGATCCCGGGGGCGGGGCATTTGCCCTCTTCCTTGGTCAGAGGAAGGTTTTGTTGACGGCCCCTCAAAAAGCCTTGAAACAATTTGAGACAACAGAAAACGATCTTTGAAGTATTTTGCGTAAATTTCTCGTTGGGTTCCCCTGGATTATGAGCAGTTAGATTCATAAATAAAGAAAAATACTTCCTAGGTATGAAATGATATATGTACTTACCTCACCTCGACTTGTCTTGGTTGAAAACAATAAGCTTACGTTCCTCGTGTCGCCTTTATACTTGACTCCAGCCCACTTGCACAAAGTTTTTGATTAACGTTTTTTGCATTATTTTTACATTATTTTTACATCATTAATTTTTTCACGGCTTTCTTGTCAACTGATCAATGACGGCATTAACCCTTTTAAGCCCTAACAGTGACGAAAATGAAATTTCTCTTTACATCGTCACTACTTGTTCAAACATTCGAGAGATGGAAATAAAGAAAGTGATCAACTAAGATAAGATGTCTTGATATTTAAACAAATTCTCCTTACTAGTTTAATAAGAAATGTAAGGAGAACAGTAAGGAGAATGTGCATTTTTAATTCAGCGCTTAAAGGGTTACTAAGTAAGAGGCGGGCTGTCACATTTCCCGTTCGTGCTCGTGAATCCTCTCCTCAAAGTCCTTGGATGAAACAACCCATCAAAAAGCTGACAAAAAGTTGTCAAGAATAATCAACCTTGTGAAAGTGGCAGCGGTACGGCGCACAATACTACAATACACCATTTACTTTTTGAGTGTTACTTAATTCTTTAATTTTGTTTTGATATAAAATCGATTAAATCAGATACAATATCCAATTTAATAGTGTGGACTTTGGTAAGCGAATAAAAGGCTAATCAATAAATTGTAGTGAATCTTAATTAGAGCCTTCGATGAAATTTAAGTCGATTTGATGCATGACGTTGCTCTTGATTTTCATGCGTTACTTTTCTTGTGAGAATTCTGAACACACTACCATCTAAAAGTTTTTTCACAATGAGCATTTGAGGCAAACTAAAATTCATCTTCAATGAGAAAACACAGAAAGACATGAAGACTTCGAAGCAGAATGCTGTCTCAACATTGAGGGCTTCTCTAGAAGCTGTAAGCTGAAGTCAAGAAAAGATCGACGATCCCGCTCAGACGGTCAATTTCCGCGCTACCGAAAAATTTCTGTATCCAAACACAGTGTGGCTACGAATTCGTGTTGATAATGCCAAAGTCACTGGCTTGCATAGGGAGAAGAGGCTGTACTTTAAAAGGGATTGACTGTTAAAGAAACAAAATGCGTATGAAAAAAGGAACTAGAAATCTAACTCGGCTCAGAGGTTTGAATTTGAAAAAATCTGAATTTGAAAAAATTGAATTTGAAACAGAAATTATTGAGGAAGATTTGGAACATTCAGTTGTCACCAGCGTGGGACAAAGAAAAAAATCCGAGTCCCCAACGGGAATCGAACCCATGACCTTCCTTTACATCGGGTGGGCGCTCTAACCACTGAGCTACTGGGAGACTCGTGGCTTGTTATTGTTGTTTATAAATTTTCTCGTTGGGTGCCCCTGCTTTAACAACGTGAGTACTTTCATTTTAACCAGAATCGTAAACATTTATACCCGCAAAAATTTCATGCCACGCGGTGATGATCTCTAGCTGATACCGCCTTTCGATCAATTTCTCTTTTCCCTTTTTGTGCATGTTCGATCCGTTTTAAACAGTTTTGTGACTTACCACCATTTTCACTACTACGAGACTTTTCTTTTCAAAACACCTCTGAGCACTTTGCTATACGCTTCCGTCAATCATACCTTATATGGAAAGTGTGTGAGGTTACTGCAATTGAATTGAGCTCGAAGGAATAAAGATAGCGCCAAATTATCCCGTATAAATTTGCGCTGGCGAGTCACATATTGACTAGTAAGAGGCTTTAGAGTCGTTGATGTTGCAAGAATACTTCACGTTTGGTAGATATTTGTAAAGAAATTTCGACATTTCTTCAGAATTAAATACCCGCTCGGTGGATTATCCTATGCGGTGGATGGTAAGCTTGCGTTTAATCTCGTGAATAAGCTAAACCGAAGTGTGAAGTAAAAATTCTAGCTTTTCTGACCTGAGAATAGCATACGACATGTTATTCACCACGAGTATAAAACTGGCAATATCCCGAAGTGTACGAGGACGAAATTGAGGAGTGGATAGAGTATGCAACGGGAAAATGAATCATGATCGGCGTGCGATCAACCGATTCGTGAAGAAAATGGGTTTGACAAGAAGAAAGCTGAAGAAACGTACGTAGGACTTGTTGGATTGTTTTTGCAAGAAACGATGCCAATTCTAGTCACCTGTCACCCAAGGAATGGATCACCCGAGGAATGGAATGAAAAACAAAGCATAAGCGCTTTATAACGTTTTTTGTTCCGTCTACGTGAATGTTAACGCTGTGACATGCTAGCAAGACAAATCTGAAAAATCGTTATTTATAAAATTAGAGCGGGAACGGGAAAATATCAGGGAAAATATTTTAGCACAGTCTCATGCTAACTTCTTCGTTATAGCTCACTGTGATTACCAAAGAACATGATAAGCGAAATAGGGCGATCTATCGTCGTGGGTCATCGCTAAATTTCACCGAAAACAGTTGCTATTTATAGATGAATCAGAACTTCTCAGATTCATCTAAAAATAGCAACTGTTCTCGGTGAAATTCAGCGGTCCTACGACAATACATCGTCCTGTTTCCCTCATCACGTTCTTTGGCAATCGTCTTGAGTTACAACGAAGAAGCAAACTTGAAAGTAGGCTTAAATATTTTCCTCGATTCCCCGTTCCGGCTTGTACAAATAACAATTTCCCAATCATGTGACAGCGTTATATGTTTACATTCTCGAAACGTAGAACAACAAACGTTACAAGCGCATTATAAGCTTACGCTTTATTTTGCTTTCTCAATTCATTCCAGAGGTGATAGGTGATTAGAATTAGCAGTGTTCCTTCCAAAAAAATGCAGCTAGTCATACGTACCTTTCTCCTTGTAAAACCCATTTTCTTCACGAATCATGATCATTTTCTTCACGAATCACCATTTTCTTCACGAATCATGATCGGCACGCCGATCATGATTCGTTTTCCCGTTGCATACTCTATCCACTCCTGAATTTCGTCCTCGTACACTTCGGGATATTGCCAGATTTATACTCGTGGTGAATAACATGTCGTGTGCTATTTTCAGGTCAGAAAAGCTAGAATTTTAACTTCACACTTCGGTTTAGCTTATTCACGAGATTAAACGCAAGCTTACCATCCGCCGCATAGGATAATCCACCGAGCGGGTATTTAATTCTGAAGAAATGTCGAAATTTCTTTACAAATATCTACCAAACGTGAAGTATTCTTGCAACATCAACGACTCTAAAGCCACTTACTTGTCAATATATGACTCGCCAGCGCAAATTTACGGGATAATTTGGCACCATCCTTATTCCTTCGAGCTCAGTTCAATTGCGGTAACATCACACACTTCCCATATAAGGTATGATTGACGGAAGCGTATAGCAAAGTGCTCAGAGGTGTTTTGAAAAGAAAAGTCGCGTAGTAGTGAAAATGGTGGTAATTGGGTCGTTGTATACCGTGTAGCATAATTCTTTTTCCAGAATCTCTTTTTTGCCGATTTTTGTCATTTTGCTCTCGATTTGCAATTGGAAAAAAGGTCCCTCAAATCTTTTAACATTTAAAAACTGTTACCACTGCCCAGGAAATAGATACAGCAACAGATAGATAAAATAAACAACAGCCCAGGAAATAGATACAAGAGTATATGTGTGGCATTTCAGAGGATTTAATTAGCATACTAATGAGGGAACCCAATCGAACCGTAAGTCGCCATCTTGGATTGAACCCTAATTTATTCAACCCTAACCCTAAGTTGGTTGTTGAACCGGCCATCTTGGATTTGAACCCTAAGTTTTTAACCCTAAGTTTTTAAGTCCGCCATTTTTATTTCCTTCGAGGGGAAGGTTTCTTCTCCCAATCCGCCATGTTTTTTTCTTACGAAGCGAAGCTTCTAAGCCGAAGGTTTCTTCGCCATTTTGTTTTCTTACGAAGCGAAGCTTCTAAGTCGCCATCTTGGATTTAACCCTAACGATATTTTTGGTTTAAGTCCGCCATTTTTATTTCCTTCGAGGGGAAGGTTTCTTCGCCATTTTCTAACCCTAAGTTTAATTTCTCTTACTTAGAAAAAGAAAAAAGAAATTTGGTTGCTGGATTCGAACCTGCAAGATGAGAAGAATAAGAATTAGTAACCCGTTACCTACCTACGTGCGCCACGCCGCGGCGGGCTGACAAATGACTGAAATTAAATCTATAGAATGTTTCGGACAAAAACAACGTTTTATTCGAGATGGCAGTAAGCCCCCAGTGGAGCGAATGCGTCTCCCGCTGAATAAACCGCTGTATTTTCTTATAGGGACATCAAACTCTTATAGTTGATGTTTATTTTTGATTCTCAACCTTGTGGGATGTAGAATAGTCGAACAAAAAGAATTACCTCAACTAGGAATCGAACCTAGATTTTTGCGGCCACAACGCACTGTCTTACCATTAGACGATTGAAGTTTTTGGTACCAGGGCTCCTAGCTATATTCCGAGAAATACACTCTAGTTACCTGGTACTTTTGATTAAGTAATAAATTGTCTTATAGATGACTTTGTAATTTCAATCGCTTCCATGTGGGACGGCCCAGTGGCGCAATGGTTAACGCATCTGACTCCAAATCAGAAGATTAGTGATTCGAATCCACTTTGGGTCAGTTCTTACGCAAAAATTCTTTTGCTAATATTACGCTTTTGGTCAAAAGCTTCTAGTTATTTGGTGGCTCCTAAAAGAGCCGTTGTTTTTTGTCGAGGTTTAATCCTCGTCTTCCGAGGTTTTGCGGCAGCGGATTGCTTTCTTCCAATTCTTTTCTTTACTGCGCCAGCCCTGCATTTCTAAAAGCTTTCTCATACCAATGGAGATAGGTATTTTTCTTCTACGGCAGAATTGTAGTTCCATCAACATATGGTATGGACCGCAACGGCAAATGTTCCACAGCTTTTCTAAGATCTGCAAAATAAAAACACTTTGTTATTTCTTACGCATAAAAGAATATTACGCTTTTGGTCAAAAGCTTTACTTAGAATTGGTGGCTCCTAAAAGAGCCGTTTGTTTTGCTTCTCTACTGTTGCTCTTCTTGCTCCTCAGCAAATCGTTGATAGATCGGGTCAGGTTTTCGGCAACAGATTTGATGTTTAAAGATCACACTATGGCGCGATCTTAAAAACTGTCTAATGCCGCAAAGAACTTTCCATTTTTTAGCGAAATGGATTTCACGCAACATATGAAATGGTCCACAATCACAAATGTCCCAGAAGTTTTCAAGTACCTGGTGGACGCATCGCAGTTGATCTCGGTGATGGGCGCGAATGGCTAAACGGATGATGTAACGCTGGATCTCTTCGGGCAGAAAATCCCAGTAACTTCTGACTTGTATAAGACTAGCCATGTTTAGTGTTGATCCAAGTTTAACTTGCTTTATAACCGATAACCGTACCTCACAGAAAACATGGGATTTTTTTCAAAGAAAAAATCCGACAAACGTTACCGCTCAAATTAGTATGCGTTTTTCGATCCGAGCGGTCTTTCAAAGATGGTATAAAAACGCGGTTTACCATTATTGTGCTTCGAACGTTAAAAGATGGAGAGGTGTTTAGGAAGTGGTGGTTTCGCTAAGGTATACGAAGGTATTTACCGAGGAAAGACTGTAGCTATTAAACGCATGAAGACTACGACGAAAAATCCACTAGCCACCCGCGAAGCCTTCGAAGCGGAATCCCGTATCCTGAGTTTAAATCACCCCCACGTGATTCGACTGCTCACCGCCGAACCCACACGGATCATCATGGAATTTATTCCAAACGCTCAAAATCTACAGCGAATGATCGACCTCGATGTCAACTATCCCTGGCGAACCTACGCAAACCAGCTGATCCGAGCTGTCAGCTATCTTCACGCTAACAACGTGCTGCACCTGGATTTAAAACCTGATAATGTTCTTGTTAACCAACAAGGAGAATGTAAGGTGATCGACTTTGGTTGTTCGCAACCACGGTTAAACCCAAACCATTCGGCCTGTCAAGGCACCATCACGTATCGCGCCCCGGAACTTTTTAAAGGTCAACTCCCTACCACGAAAGCGGACATTTATTCGTTGGCGATAACCTTGTGGAGTATAAAACATCAACAACGACCTTACAACGGGAAAAACAGCGATGTTATTATTTATCAAGTGGTTGCCTTTCAGCGCCGACCAAGCCCAAACGATCCTGAATTTCAATTTTTATGGCACCCAGACCCAGACCAGAGACCCGAAGCAGAGCAGCTGAAGTTTTAAAACGTCTTACAAACGGCTCTTTTAGGAGCCACCAATTTTAATAAAAGCAATGACCTACAAATTCTTTTAAACTCTTGTTTATGAAATAAATGGTTACTGAGACAAACCCTTGAATAAAGCTAAAACCAAACGTTCTATGGGTGTCTTTTCTCCTGATAAAGTCTCTATTCTTTCGACAACCTTTCTCGCCGCTTCTTGTAATTGTAGTAATGTAGTAGCGTTTTTACGTTCCTTATCGTAGTCTGCCAAAATGTTATTCAATCGGTTCAACATCGCCGGGCCAGTAATTGTTCCAACTGGTAACTGGTGGGGGTTCCAAAAGAGACTGGTAAGCTGATATTAGACTTCTGATCCAGTGTAGGTGGTGCGCAGGACACAAAACGATTCACCACAGTCTTGAATTCGCTGTCTGGTAGTCTAGCTTCAAAACGTTCTCCTTTATACCAGCGGCATGTCTTGTCATCACACACAAACACCTTTTTATTGAGTTGTAGGGCCATTTGCACAGACCATCCTTGACTTCCTTCCACTTCTTTTCGATTCTCGGCTAACACACCAAAAGCGTAGGTCGTGTCAGAGTTTTTGACTTTGTAGTACTTGCGGTAAAGTGGGTCCAGGCGATCAGGTACATGTCGATTTAAAATAAACGCTGCTTCATGAATGACTTGACAAGCTTCTTGTTCTTCGTTGGGTTTATGTAGACGAAAAACGTTGATTTCATTTTCTACCGAGCAATCTCCACGGTTGGATGTTTGTAAATAGGCTCCGATCATGTTGGGAGACATGGTAGTTTTGAAAAGAATGAAACATTCCCTGAATTTATAGATCCAATTATACGTAAGGTGGGCAAGTCTAGGCAAACAGGTGTTGTCAAACAACCGGATGTTTACACTGACGCTATGACGTAAGGTGGGCAAGTCTAAGCAAACAGTTTACACGGACGCTATGACGTAAGGTGGGCAAGTCTAGGCAAACAGTTTACAAGGACGCTATCGTTCTGAGCATGTCTAGACAAACCTATTGTTCTGTATAGTATAAGATGGCTTGTTGCTCCGTTCAGATCATTCACTCACGATGCCAAGCAAGAAAAAACGCCCAGCTCCGTTAGATCTGAGTATTGTTCATCAAGATGCAGTTACTGTATCCACAAAGACGGTATCAAACCAACCTAAGAAGAAGAAACGAGGTCCGTACGATCCTGAAGTCTATCATGCGATTGAACAAATTCGACAAGAAGTAGAATCTAAACCAGTCACCAAACGAAAGAAACGAGAACCACCCCAGGATTCTATAGACATGTTACAACAACTCGAAAAAGAAGCAGAACAATTGGATCAACCGATTCAACAGCTGACCCCTGTTGATTCACGGGTCAAAGCTGTGAACGAGGGTTATCAACTGCTAGAAGAAGGAGAAGACCCACCACGCATATGTCCGTTTCATATGGAGACGATAGGCCCGGTCGTCAACAACAAGGGTTATCATTTATCCAAGTGCACCGATCAACCCTGCCTGATTTCTGTCTTCAACGATGACAACGCGACCTCTTACTTACAAGGCGTCTACAACAAAGTGCACAAAGATATCCATGATCATTGGGGAAAATTGCAGTGTCGCTGTGGTTATCTACCAGGACTTCGTCAAAGCAAGTCGGAACATAACCCGGATCGGATGTACTTGGCTTGTCGACAACATCAGTGCAAGTTTTTTCGATGGGCTGATCAACCTTTGGCTGATCCTGAAGATGTGATGACCTGTCCCTGTCATTTGGAAAAAATGGAAGAACGTACCGCTAAAACAGGATGGCAGTATCTCCGATGTCCCGCTTGGACTTGCTTTCTGTTTTGTGGAAAAGCGAATGGAGAGAAATACATGTCAGCTGTCAGGAAAAACATTCATCCGGATATCTGCGATCGGTGGGAGAAAATCAGTTGTTTGTGTGGTCGTGTGCCTGTTCTCAAACAGAGTTTCAGCGCCAAGAATCCAGACCGTTTGTACTTGACCTGTGGTGATAATCGATGTAAGTTCTTCCGATGGACTGACCTTCCAGTGGACAAAGAAAATTTTGACGATCCTGTGGCTGTCCAAGAATGGTTGAATACCATACCAGACTTGGGAGAAAGCAACAATGGTAAAGAATTACCCAAGCTGTATGGAGAAGGACTAACTCAAGCAGAACAAAGACGACAACAGACCAAGTTGGGGCGACAGGAAATCGTGGAATCGGACCCACCTGTGTATGTCAACCAAGGGTTTGTGGATCCCTACCAAACAAACTTTGAAAAAGACTATGTACCACTTCACAAAGATGTCATGGAACGTGGAACGCTAGGTTTATTTTAGCCACAACAGACATTTTAGACTTCATCTTCCATGGGGGTTGTATGGGCTTCGTGGAATACATCCAGTGGTTTCAGACTATCGGGTGACATTGAATTTCCTTTTGGCATAGTTGCATACAGCTTAAAAGTATGTTTTTTCTTTTCGGTTTCTTTACGAACTGCTTTCATACTATTAATAGAATCATAGGTAAAAATAATATTTTGTCATTTTAAGTTCTTCCGTAAGGATGTAATAGGTTTTTATGTTTTGTTTATAGAAAAAGGTTTCAGACCAAATCATTTCATCTTCGTTCCAGTAGACCAGAAGCGTTGGAGTATGTTGCTTGAGATCGAAACGACATTCCAAATCAAAGTAGTCGTGGGTCGTCGATAGCATGCGTTTACGTTTCACCTTTGGCTGAGAGGTTGTCTCGCACTAGTCCATACTGTAGTCAATAGAGTCAATTTCTTACCAAGACCCTCATTGTAAAATGTTATTCATAGAAAAAAGGCCTTAGGCTATAAAAACCATGTATTAAAATAAAAACATCATTTGACATTATGAGTACCTGTGTGTTGTTTCTCTGCGACTTACTAAGACAGTGGGTCTTGTATAAAAGCCATCTGGATGTGTGTCAACAACTATTCGAGTTAAACGACCTTGATAATGAGTCGCTCCCACCTTATCATGACAAACCTTTAGAAATTTTAGAAGAAACCTGTATTGAATACAATTTCTATCGTTGGGTGGCTTACCTCTTATGGTTACAACAAAGTGATAAACCTTTTTACTGGTTTCGACAGATTCTACGAAAACATAAAATTCCCTCGCTAGCGGATCTCCATAAACTGTTATGGTTTCTAAAAAGAAACAAGTTACTCCAGCCCAAGCTCTCCTTAAACGATATCGGGATCCCTCTAAACCCGGTAGTTTAGGAGGGGTAAAGCGTTTTGCCAAGACGTGGAAAATTTCCAACAAACGAGCCCAAAATTTATTACGCAAAGATTTAGCCTATACGCTACATCGACCCCGACGACGTAAAGGATTTCCGACCTTACCCATTCAAGTGATGAGTCGAGATGATCAATGGCAAGCGGATTTGATCGAAACACAGAATATCGCTAAAGAAAACAAAGGTATTCGTTATTTGCTGACAGTGATTGATATTTTATCCAAGTATGCGTGGGTTCAACCCCTTAAAGACAAGAAAGGACCGACGGTGGTCAAAGCGTTTGACCAAATTCTTAAAGAAGGACGACAACCCTTAAAGTTACAAACGGATAAAGGCAAAGAGTTTTATAACAAGGAGATGACAGCATGGCTGAAAAAGAACAACATTCAACATTTTTCCACCGGTGGAGATGCGAAAGCGGCTGTGGTAGAACGATTTAATCGTACGCTCAAAGAAAGGATGTATCGGTATTTTACAGCTGCCAATACCTTGACGTTTACGGATATGTTGCCAGATTTAGTCAAAGGCTACAATGCTAGCACTCATTCTAGTATCAAGATGGCTCCTCAAGAGGTCACCCTCAAAAATGAAAAACAAGTTTGGAATACCTTGTACGGAAAACCACCCAAACATCGAAAACCCACGTTGAAAAAAGGAGATATGGTTCGCCTTAATAAAATTCATCGCCCCTTTGCCAAAGGTTATTTACCGGGGTGGACGGAAGAAGTGTTTTTGGTGGATAAAGTCAAACCATTTCCTGCTTACAAGATCACGGAATGGGATGGTACACCTGTAGATGGGACCTTTTACGAGGAGGACTTACAAAAAGTCTATACGACCGATGTGTTTCGGGTCGAAAAAGTACTTAAACGACGCAAGAACGAGTTGTTTGTTCAATGGAAAGGGTGGCCTGACAAGTATAACAGTTGGATAACCACCGAAGATGTACGTGACCCTACCAAGTCATAGTAGTCGCAAAGAATTTCCTAACAATCAACCCAGTTCGTTTAAAGTACGTTTAGCAGAACCTTTACGCTTGTTAGGAGATGATTGGCAAGTGGGTTTAGCTTCCATGTCTATACCAGATCGAGGAATGGATCTGTCTCATATTCAACCTCTGAATCGGGGTTTGTTTATCATGTCTTCTGTGCGTAAGAAAAAAGATAATACGTTTGATTACAAGATACACACGTTGACGTTGAACGATTTAACACGTTTTCCCATTCAAGATGGTATATCTTTTATGAAAGCTGTGCTGTTATGGTATCAAGAACAATTTAATCAAGAATTCAAACGGGAGTATGAAAGTGTGGATCAAGATGCAGGAAAACATACTTATCTCAAGTTTTATTTAGACGACGGTGATTTAGTCATGGATAACAACAAACTGATACGAAAGCGGTTCGGGGGCGTCAACGACCCGTTACCCATCTTTGCCTTTACCCAGGATTTTGGTGTCAAAATGGGATGGATTCGTCAAGATTACAAAAAAGATTGGGAACCCGGGCTTAATCTACAGATTGTTTACCACAACAAGCGGGTTCAGACACGAGGTCAATACGATTTTCGTAACCAAGATGGAACGGCTAACTTGTACATGCGAGAGGAAACAGATAATGAAGGAGTCACTTGGTTTTATTTGACAGGTCGTTGTAGTTGGAGATTTTCAGCCATAAACAGAATGTTTGATCGTCTGGTGACTTACCCGAACCGTTCTTTGCATGTCTATTCCGATGTAGGTGGTAGTTCTATGGTGGGTAATCGTTTTACCGATTTGTTAAAGGAAGTACATTATCCACGTCAAGGTCAAGGCAAAGTCTACTATGAACCAGAACATATTCACTATTTGCCGGTGCGACGTGAAGTGATTGATATCATTGAAGTGAACCTAACAGAAAACACAGCCTCTGGAGAAGAACTCGTCAGGTTTAAAGACGATCACACGTTACTGACGCTACACTTTAAAAAGGCAACCGATTTAACATTATTTCATTAAAAGCAAAGCTTTCACCAAGATAACTGTCTCAGATGTCGTTCTTTGTGACCTTACCGAGTCATACTAGTCTTCAAGAATTTCCCAACAATCATGCGAGTTCGTTTAAGGTCCGTTTACCAGAACCTTTACGTTTAATGGGTGACAATTGGCAAGTCGGTTTAAGTTCATTGTCTTTACCAGACACCGATGTCAATTTGTCTAAACTAGCCAACCCCAATGAATACATTTTTGGAGAAACATGCTACATCATGTTGGGGAGTCAACGCATTCAAAAAACGTTTAATTTACGTTTTGACACACTTACGGAGTATCGTTGGCCTGTCTCGGATGGGGTTAGTTTTATGAAAGGAATTTTAAAATGGACGGATAAGCGGTTTCAAGAAGAAAATTGGCAAAGCTATGGGTTTCATTACAAAGAAAACAACCAGAATACCTGCTTAACGTGGACATGGCAAGGAGAGGATTTGTTCTTGGACAACAGTCATGTGGCACGACATCAATATACCTCTGGAGCGGTTCAAAATTATAGCCCGTTTGTGGCTTTTAACAAACGCGTGTGTCTCAAAATGGGGTGGTTTGTGGAAACCGAAAGCGGATTTCAACTAGGACCCAATCTCATCATGAGTTTTCCGAACGGAAAAGTCCCAGCCAAGAATGAGGTGGATTTTGTGACTGTTCCTGCTTCGGATCCGCTGTATTTTACCAGTGATACCGATGCTAACAACACAACTTGGATGTTTCTCAGTATGCGAGTCAATTGGACTTTTATTAATTTAAATCATGCTTTTCGAAGTGTGGTTCAAGATCCTACTAGAACCCTACATATCTATTCCGATGTAGGAAGCAGTACCATGGTGGGTGACAAAATTGTGGATTTGCTGCGTGAAGTCAAATATGATCGTACCACCCGAGGACAAGTTTACTTTGAACCACGTCATATTCAATATATACCGGTACGACGCGAAGTGATGGACATTATTGAAGTACAAGTCGCAGAAACGGCAGGAACAGGAGACGATTTAGCTCAATTTGGACCGGGTCATACACTTTTGACCTTACACTTTAAACAAACATAAAACAAAGAGGTGGTGTGATTCCCATCGGTGCTATAGTCCCTGGTTTAAAGGGAAAACAGCGGATGAAGAAAAAGAATAAAAGGAAGGCACAAAAGGGAAGAGGTCTCAAACGATACTATCATGCGCGGAGGTAGTTTAACCCGGTTTCGAACCGACGACCAAGAGGGAGCAGGAGTTATTAAAGAAACTCTAAAAGGCGGATTCAAAGGAGCTATAAAAACACGAAACCCCCTCAAGTTACCCAGTAACATTTCAAAAGGGGCTCAAGCAGGATTTAAACAGGGACTTAAGCGAAAAGCAGAACAAGTCTTGGAAAAGGAATTGGGGAAAGTCTTGAAAAAACCCAAAGTTAAACAAGCCGTCAAAGTCACCACGGCCCTTTTTCCTAAACAAGTCAAAAAAATTCGAGATATTTTAGGTAGATAACTTTCACACAAAAATGGAACCGATCCCTTCGAGACCTACATTTCGAATGGCAGATAAAGGGTTAGGGACGAGTCGTCGTGTGTACCATCAAACAGGGGGTTGGATTAGTGGCGAAGTGCGTCGACCTCCAGGTTATCAACTGGCAAAGTATATAAGGCAAAGAAAACAGAAAAAGTAAACCCATTTCATCATGGCCGTCAACATGGTTATGAGCTCCACGCTCGACTTGTTTAAGAAACCGGAGACGGATTATAGTATTGAATCCTATCGCATGGTGACCATTCAACCGACCACCACAGGTATTAACCCTATGGAATTTATTGTACCTAAACTGGAAAGTTTTGTGGATTTAAACCGAAGTTACTTTACGATGGAACTACAGATGAAAAAGAGTGATGGAAACAACTGGGATAACACGGAAACTTTGTGGCCCGCTAACAACATCACCCACACGATCATCAAACAGATTGATCTGTACTTGAATGGCACTTTGATCAGTCCTCAATCGGACACGTATCACTACAAGGCTTATCTACAAACACTGACGAACTTTGACACCAAAGATGGGCGAACGGTGCTAAGACCCGCAGGTTGGTTTAATGGGATTAACCCTCCCCCACAGTGGACTGCTAACAATGTGGATACCGCATCGAATTCAGGCGCTGGGCATGCTGATTACAAAGCCTTGGCCCCGAACACCAAACTCTTGCTATCCAACATGAGTACAGAAAGAGCTGAACTGGCTGGAGGTAAAGTCAGACATTATGTCTTTGTTCCTCACCTAGAAGTTTTTCACACAGGCAAAGCCTTGGTGCCAGGGGTTGAAATCAAGATGAAGTTCCACTTTAATGACCCTAAAGTTTTTCTGGATGGAGTTGGTAAAGCGGGACGTCTGACAGAGTCTGATATCAAGATACGATTTCATTTGTGTCAACTAAGACTGAACGAAGCGGTGTACAGATCGTTGGAAAGTAAACGACATAATGGAAAAGCAGTCGCCAAGTACCCTACGGTTCGAAGTGAAATTCGAACTTACAGCATGGAAAATACCAAGAGCCGAGAAGAAATTCGAGATTTGTTTCAGAATCGTATCCCAGACCGCATGATTGTAGCACTGCTTGACAGTCGTGCTTTCAATGGAGCGTATGACAGAAACTGTTTCTGTTTCCAGAAATTTGATCTGACTTCCATCAAGCAGATTGTGCGTGGGGAAGAATACCCGTACGAAACGCTGGAATTGGTAGGCAATGATAGCAGTCGAGATTTGTTAGGATACTTTCGGTATCTGCTCGCGAGTGGCGCTTGGTGTCATCTGACAGGGAACATGCTAGAAGAAAAAGATTGGGGAGAAGACAAAGGTTGTACGCTATTCATGATTGACAATGTAGCCAATGGCTGTGCTGATAGCCGAAACCTCAACCCCAAACAGTCTGGAGACCTACAGCTTAAATTGGAGTTCCGAGCCGCCCCCGCCAACAATATCACCATCCTCGTGTACGGTGAGTTTGAAAATCTGCTCGAGATTGATCCCAACGGCGCAGTCCTCTACGACATCTACCAGCACTAACTCTCTCGCTTTTGAAAAAAGCTCACTTAGAGTCCTAGAAAAGCTACGCTTTTCGTAAGAATTTTAACTCTTTCGCAAAAGTTTCTTTTGCTGTGAAAGAAAATGGAATTTGTACCCTTATCGACCCAAGAATGTAATCTCATCGCCAATCAAGATCCTTCTTTGAAAAATATCTTTCAAGGTACTTTCCCTTGTGATGGGTTACCTCGACCCCGTAAAAAGAACGCCGCCTATATTGTCAACACCGATCCAACAGGACAACCCGGTCAACATTGGATTGCCCTATGGTTAGAAAACAATCTGATTGAAGTCATGGATAGCTATGGTTTACCTCTGGAATGGTATCGAACGACACAACCCCTGATTGACTGGATAACGACACTGGACAAAAGACATTGGGTAACGAATGGAACCACGTTACAAGGATTACACAGTTCGGCCTGTGGACATTATTGTTTAGCCTATCTTAAATTGAAAGCGCGTGGTGGAACTTTAACTGATTTCTTAGCTTTATTTTCAGATCACGATTATGTGCAAAATGATCAAAAAGTTGCCACTATCTTAGATCCACTACCTATGCCTAGCACAACCTTTCTCAATCAATGTTGTCAACCTCGTGAAAAAGTAATAAAAAGCGTTGCATGGTAGACATTCGTCTGTTTTCTGTGTAACCTGAAGCTCGTAAGAACTCTTTCGCAAATAAGTCCTAGAAAAGCTAGGCTTTTCGTAAGAATGGAGTTTCCGTTGGTGCAACCTTTTCAGATTCATACCCCCTCTTCCATATTAGTAGTAGGTCCTTCTGGGTGTGGGAAAACGGTCTTTACACAAAAATTGTTAGAAAACAACTTGGATTTGTTTGAAACGTATCCTCAAAGTATTCATTATTGTTATGGAGCATGGCAACCCAAGTTTAAAGAAATGAAGTTTGCTCAATTTCATGAAGGGATCCCTGAATTAGAAGATTTAGACCAATGGTTTCCGAAAGGAAAAGGGATTTTAGTGTTGGATGATCTGATGGATGAAGGAAGTCATGATAAACGGGTCTTGGATTTATTCACGAAACATTCACATCATCGAGACATTACCGTGTTGTACTTATGTCAGGATATGTTTCCAGCAGGGAAATATGCTAAAAGTATTTCTCGAAACGCCCATTATGTGATTGCGTTTAAAAACCCTCGGGATCAATTAGGGGTTCGTAATTTACTGTTGCAAAGTTTTCCCACCTGTTGGAAAGAATGTTTAGAGACCTATCAAGCCTGTACGCAAGAACCTTTTGGCTACATGTGGTTAGATTTACATCCAGCCTCCGGGGATGATGAACGTGTGTTATCCCATGTCTTAAAAGACCAAGGTTGGACCCGAAGTTATCAGAAAGGACAAGGTCTTGGTACCCCTTGGACCGTCGCCAAAAAAGCCGAGTGGTTGACTCGTAAACTGATTCCTTCTACACGACACGTCTTTGATCGGTTTTGGAGTGGAGATATTGCCAAGAAAGCGTTTGCAGGGAAAGCCGGTATTTTTACCAAGAAATTTTGGACACGTCCGAAGGAAGGTACTAGGATACGTGTGGTTAAAAACCCCAAAACAGGGAAGTGGGAAAACATCTACGAAGAACCATGATGCTAGTGACAACAGAAGAATGGCAACAATTTGTGGAAAATGTTAAAGACAAAGCGAAAGAAATGCCACCTGATTCGATGGATTATGACATGATATGGTTTTTCTATGAACAAATCAAGCATGGTCAAATTCCTATAAATAAGATGATACAAGACTATGGAGAATCATATTTTCGTGAACTGATTGAAACTTTAAAACCATGGACCCACGACTAAAAACCCTGTTTGATTTTTATCATCGTCAATGGTGGACGTATAAACAACGTTGGAGTTATTTCAAATGGATTTACACGGTATTGAATGCCTTGGCTTTACTTTTAGTGGCAACAGGGATGATTGTGGGTCCTATCATTCACAATTCGATTTTAGTGGCTGTCTTAGCGGCCGCAGGTACGTTTGTCAAAGGATGGAACGAGTTTAAACAATATCGACATAAACTGAGAATGAGTGCTTTTGCTTATACCACCTATGCCAAAGCGCTGAACGAATTACGACAAAGTCTTAGAGAAAATAACACGGATTCCCTTCAAAGTTTTATTATCAAAATGACTAGTTTGGATGATATCATTGTGGATTTAGCGCCACCGATTCCGACTCGTGTGTCAGAAGCCTATAAAAACAAGTATCAACCTTGTGAAGTGGATAACTATAAAAGACCACCGACCCCGTACCCACGATGTCAAAATTTTTTCAGAGAGGAGGCGCATTACGTCGAAGAAAGCCACGTTTAGTGGATAAAATTGCTTACGGCGCTAGTTTTTTGTTAGCAGGACCGGCTCCCACCTTTACAACCGCTGCCGGCAAACTCGCAGGTCAAGCGTTCAAAGGGATTACAGATAATATCAGACATTATCGACGACGACGACGATGAGGCGCTTGGAACAACATAAACCTTTTTTCAAAGCGTTGGCGGATCAACCTAGTCAAATCTCAAGACGACATCTCTTGTTACAAGCTACCAAAGATCAAATCAATATGTTGAGTGAGGTTATTTTAAACTTATTGAAACAAAATGTACCTGTGGATCCAAGTTTGATGGCAAGACTTCGAAAACATAAACAGATTTTAAGAGAACTACGACTACGCCAACATTCGGTGAAAAAACGTCGTCAGATGCTCATGGATGCCAAAGGCAATCAATTGTTTCGTGATTTATATGACTTGGTCTGTGTATGCTTATCTTAACCTTTAAAAAGCTTGCAAACAAGTACATTTTCATTTAGAGCTTGAAAAGCGAAACTGTTCTTTCACACGCAAAGAATTAAGAGATGGAGGGATTTTATAGAGTACCCGCTAAAGTATGGGAAGAACTGATTGAATCGTATCGAGATGAATTGACGGATAATTCACAACTCACCAAAGCGGCCAAATTAGCAGCGGAAAAGAATTTATGGCTCGCTTCGGGGTACCCACCCTCTATCATCAATGCCAACATTAAACCCTTGTCAAAAGAATTGGGACATTTAACCAAACGGATCAGGGAGGAAGGTGAAGACGAAGGAGACCCCATCCCTCCCAAACCTATAAAAAGGATTAAAGCTAAAGTCAAAACCCCTAAGACGACACCAAAACCCAAACCAAGTACTGGTAGAAGACGGTTACTTCCTACCCGTCCTGACGAAACCAACCCGAAACCTAAAAAACGAAAACGGCAAACCGAAGTCGAAAAACTACAACCCAGACCCGGATGGGAAGAATGGGGCGCCGGACGAAAACTAAGAAGACAACTCGAGTACGACGAAAGCCCTTAGGGGTTCAACAAGGAGGAGCCTTTGATGTGCAAAAAGCCTTAGCCAAAACAGGGATTGAATTTCACTGGCCTGGGTATCAATATTTAGGACCTGGGACCAAACTCAAGAAACGACTGGCTAGAGGAGACCCAGGGATTAATCGGTTGGATAAAATTGCCAAACAACATGATATTGATTATGATAAAGCCAAAAATTTAAGGGACAAGTGGAAAGCCGACACGAAAATGATCAAAGCCATTGATGCTTTACCCGGGAAGAAAACAATCCCTGAAAAAATTGTCAAACGTATCATGCAAACCAAAAAGAAAATAAAATTGTAAAAGTCAATAAACTAGCCAGTTTAAAAAATCTGCCAAATGTGTTTATTTTAACTAAAAACCTATGTACAACAACCCTAATGGTTTTTTCCTAAGTCTAGTTACAATACCCATATTTACAATATTTGGCGAAGCCCTACTAAAATCTAGTTACATTAAATTCATTCTAAAAATTTTACCTAAGTGCCCTAGTGGCCTTTCTCTATTCCTTGTCTACCAACACTCGCCTTAAAATGTCATCTCCGTAAAATTACCCTATTTAAAATTACTAAAGTTCCATGTTAAAAAAGTTCACTTACAAATCTAATAGAGTGTTTATGTCCAGCTCCATGCCCTCCGTATCCAACTGACCGTAACCATACGGGTAGGTAGTAAACGTATCGGGGTCCACCACTCTCTTATCGAACACGAGTTGATAATTTTTGGTCTCCTGGACAGTTTTCAGCTGCAGTTGTTTCACATCCCGTACAATTTTGTGTGCGCGTTTTACAGGGTATTTACGACGGACCACTTGACCATTGATGATTTGAGGATCCTGGATCTCCGTTAAGACATTGTTTCTCAGAATTTGATAGTTTAACTGTTTTGAACCCTCCACGTTCAGTGAGAACCCCTTCACTTTACACTCTTCTTTGTCGTCGTCTTGAACATAGCCGTAATTTTTAGGACCAGCTGATGCGAATTCTTTAATGTACCGGTATTCTTTCTTCTTTTTGTCGTACAGTTCGTCTGTGAGATCACCCAAATAATCATCAGTGACAGGACGGTAGTGTTGTTCGTTGTTTTCATCAATCACCAGCATGATGCTATCTGTGTCATAATACACAATCTGCTCCTGACCACGTTCAAGCTCTTGGTACAGTTTCAAACGGGCCCAACAAGTGGTAAATGCCGCGATAAAAATATTGCATTTACCGTTAATTTCTGCGTCTTCGTCTCTCATGGTGTAAAATACATCGATGGCATCTTCATCCACTTGGTTGGGATCCTGACGACTAGGCAACAACTGTATTTTCTGAATAATGTATTTATCGGATTCCAAGAAGTCGTGAAATTCTTGGGGGCTGGTAAAATGAACGCACTGAGTCTTATTGGGGCGCTGGCCAAACTTCCCCCACATACTGTTCAACATAAGCTTTGCTAACGATCTCAAACCATGGTTCACGCCTTTATCCAGTTCTTGGGCGGATAACTCGATGCCTTCTCTGTTCTTGAAAATGGTGAGAAATTCATTCTTCTTAGTATCGTCTGTGCACCATGCCGGCCACCCGCTTGCTTCCGTCTTGATGCGATACCACTTGTCAATGTAATCCTTAAACAGACCAACGCATCTTTGCTCTTCCGGGAAATGATAGACTTCAAGGATTTTTACAACGGTATATCCCTGACGGACCGCTTCTTCGATTTCGGGGGTACACCATGTACCTTGGATTTCACGCTCTAGGTCTGAGTGCGGACATTCCCAACCACGTTCCAGGAGGGGTAAATCCAGTTGTTGCGAGGCGCAAGCAACACATAGCGGAAATAACAGTTTACCGTTGACTCGCACAGGAAGAACAGGGTGGTACAACTCTCGCGGGGCTCGAACGATGCAGTGAGCGATGCCAAAATAATCGTGAATATTTTGGTTTTCGGGGTTGAGCAGGACTTGTGGATGGCCAGTGGGATACATGGAATATTTGTTGCAGAAAGGGTACAAACTTGTAAAGTCATAGTATTTGATTTTTTCACTATCCGTGCATTCGTGAAACAGCTTCGCCGCGTTGGTACGGCCGCCGAAAAAAGCCTGTCGCGGATCCATGCGATCTCTTAATTCCAGATTGTTCACAAAGGCAGCACATTGTGGGTTCTTCTTTTTAAAATCTTCCCATTCGCAGCCCCACATCTCTACTACGTTGTACCCAATGCTTCTTAACTTGGCTACTTTTTCTTTGGCGACCTCCCTCACTTCCCACATTTGTCGATTGTCGAGACGCGTGTGTCTTTCAGTACGGTTGGGAAAACAGTCAGTGCACCCGTGGAAGTAACAACCTTGGAATTCGAATACTGTTTTGGTGGCGTGACAGTACCCATCCACTTGGCCCACGTACTGGATAACTTTTTCACCACCATTCCCTGCATGCTGAATAAAATACGCTCTTTCGTTGTAGGGGACCTTCATAGCGTCATCACATTCTTGTTCTGCTTCCGTATAGTTGTTTCTTTGGCAGTGTTCGTTCCATAGGAGCCATTCCATGGCTTGCTTGCTCTGGTTACCCTTGAGACCAGCCCACCCATATGCAGGTTCGCTTGCGATCGTTTCGTCTGCTGTACGATTGATCATGTCTTTATTACACGCCGAAGCGATCGTAATATGTTCGAAGGGGTTAAATCCATTTACCACCGTCTTTCCGTTTTCGTCTTTAATTTCCGTCTCCTTCTGAAACAGGCGCTGAAAGGTCTGACATCCCTCCCTCAATATCGTCACATCCATCTGACAATAAGCTTTCATATCCCGTTTAAAATCGAAGATGGCGTCACCTTCGGTCTGCTCTTTGTACCATTTGTTGAATTTTTCCAAATCCTCCATGGACATGGTTTCGGGCATGTAGTACTTCTTTTCAGGGAGTGGACCCACGTAATCTTCGTTCTCCCGACGGTTAAATAAATGGGGGAAGTACCCCTTCGCGTAATGAGCTTCTTCTCCGTTAGCATCCACGTATGACAAACCAAAGGTGGCGGGGAATGCTTTCAGCGGCATGGCGAAAAAGTTCAACGAGTCAATAAATCTAATGTCAAAGTGCTCCAGCTCGAGGATTTTCGCCCCATTTCTGATCTGTGTCAACTGCTTGCCGTCACGATACATTTCGTTAATAATAAAGTATCCATCATAGGATTGCAGATTGTGAGCAATCACAATAAGTCTACGTTGTGTGTGTTCCGTCATGTTCTTTAAATCCTTAATAAATTCTTCCACGCAGTTGCCCCCCCACAAAGTGACCTCATTGCCTCTGTCATCCTGGTAGATAAGGAGGTTTGCCTCGTGAATCCCGGTCTCTTGCCTCGCCTCGATGTCAAACCAGACATGGATAGGTGGCTGGTTTTCTTTGGGGCTGTCGCTGTTTGTGTTCCGGGCTGCCACTCCTTCTTGCTCTGCGATTAACTCTTCTTCCAAATCCACGGGCTCTACGTCCGAGTCAGGATCTGCTTCGGCGGCGGCTGCGGCTTTCTTTTGACGTTTCGCGAGTTTCTTGGCGATGGCGGCTGCACGACGCTTGTCCCGGACTTTTCCTGCTGACTCGATAAAACATCTGTGATCTTCGAGCTTGACATAATCTTTGCATGTAGGACAGGAAGCAAACCCACATTGATGTTCACGAATGTCTTGACGGCTACGGTTGAGCTTCTTGCACTGCTTGCATCGACGAATGTTGAAACAGAGACAGTCTTGGGGATTCAGTTGACCGGAGATAGAGTATTTCAAGTGATTGTCATAGCAAGTAGAACCATAGAAGTAGCGGCCGCAGGGGAGACATTTCCGTTTAGGTTTCAAGCCTTGCGGGTGAGCTTCCAGGAAATCCGGGCAGTCTTCACACCTACAGCATAGACAGAACTTGGTGTTGTCATCGGATTGGCAACGATGCTGACCTTTATGGTTGTAACCCTTCAGGCAATAAGGGCAGACGTAAGCTGTCTGGCGGTACCCCTTCAAACTGGTACAAGCATGGTAGTGGTTGTCCACGTGGATGATGGTGATCACTTTCTTATCTTTATGGTAAGGACTGAAGGCCACAGCTTCATGGTTTCGGCTTGTGTAGATACAGATGAGGCGATATCCAGGCAAAACGCTCTGAAACTTTGCAAGCTCGTCAGCTCCAACAGCGCCATCCAGGGGGACACCTGCGGCTTGACAGAGGGCAATAGCGGCTTCTTTCTGGGTCTTATCTGAAATTTTACTCTCGGTTTTCATCAGGCGTTTTCGCATTGGGTGATTTGCTGGATAATCTTGTGCTGCTTTGCTACCAATGATGGAACGAGCTGCACATAGGTTGTCCATGTTATTCTTGATTTTGATCACTGACTTGTTTTTCACCAGAAATTCATCGATTCCTTGGTAGGTAGCTTTCGTCCTTCTGGGTCTTTGTCCACGTACTTGACGGTAAACGGGGGCAACGGTTGTGATCTCCATGTGGAAGGAGTCGTCCATGGCGAAGTCTTCGTTTGAGTTTAAGGTTTGCTGTAAGTTTTCAAAGATAGTATCGACTCGTTCCGGGTTGTGACGCCAGTCACCCACAGTCATCCCATTACTGCGATACGTACCCGCGGCGAGACGGTTGCTGAACAAATCAAAAAAGAGACGGTGACTATCGGGGATCGTGTCATTATCCAATACTTGCTGAACAGAGCGTTGCATAGCATCGCGGATCGCTGGTGCAATTTGGTCGATGAGATTTCCTTCTTGACGAAGACGCACTTCATAATTTCGTTCTTGAATCCCGTAACGACGATTCCTTTGCCGTTGTAGTGGACGAAGATCGAACACAAATCTTCCTTCGACGTTGGGATTAATTTGACCCCCTGATTGTTCAATTAAGTCACGCTGAAAGTCCCTCTGTTCTTGTCTAGCATGGTCATAAATCTGTTGCAGATCGTGTAAATCCATGGCTGCGTTTAGAATATCGTCGTCATTTGATAACGAAAATGGATCTTGTTCGTGTAACTCCATGGCGCGAACCAAGTCTTCATCCGAGATAGACATACTAAGTTAAGGAAAAAACCGGGTATCAGTTTTTGCGTATGAAAGTTTTGTGAGCTTTTTTAAAGCGAGAAAATTATAACTTTGTTTTGGTTCGCTAATTCTCGTTTGTTTTGGTTCGCTAATTCTCGTTTGTTTTGGTTCGTATGCTAATTCTCAGTCGTCGTTTGTTTTGATTCGTATGCTAATTTTCCGTCGTCGTTCAGTCGTCGTCCTCGTTCAGTCGTCGTTTGTTTTGGTTCGTATGCTAATTCTCAGTCGTCGTTTGTTTTGATTCGTATGCTAATTTTCCGTCGTCGTTCAGTCGTCGTCCTCGTTCAGTCGTCGTTTGTTTTGGTTCGTATGCTAATTTTCCGTCGTCGCTTTTCAGTCGTCGTTTGTTTTGGTTCGCTAATTTTCGTTTGTTTTGGTTTGTTTCGCTTGCTTTGGTTTTTCTATCAAAAACTGATACTCGTTTTCTATTTACTTAAAGACACTTTAGAAATATTCGGTTTTTTCTTAAGAAAAGTCCACGGTTGGAGTTTTCAGTAGTGGTTGTTGATAAGTGCTAACACGCTTTGGGTTGTTCAACAAAGTAGGTTGTTCAACTTGAGGCGAATGTTGACTTGCAACGAACCTACGCGTCCTCGCACTCGTTGGCTTTTCAAGAAAAACTTTTTTACCAATTGGTTTGTCTAGTAAACAATTGAAAAGGATACTTACGTTTTAGGTCCAAATGCGTGGCTAATGAGCTTCAAAATCTTGTCTTCAAGCTTTTCTTGAGGCTCTAAGTTGGGAATCTCGATGCTGATATTTTCTCTGTTGTATGTTGACTCTGGGATGAAATGACTGAAAATCGAGCGTTTTTATAATCGTACCTCAGATCCCTTTGTGACGTATAATTGAAAAGAACGGAGCGTCGTTCTATTGAATTGGGTACAGTCTTATTGTGACGTGAATTGGGTGTTGCTCTATTGTGACGTGAAGCGGACGTGTTAGGACAAGTCCGCTAGATTATCATATCAAGCGGTTTATAGACAAAACAAATTATTTTGGGAAAAGACATGGAGGAGATCACATTGATTATTGATTTGGAAGGGTTTATTCTTTCCAGTGGTTTTATCGTTCGAGAATTGGGATGGTGTACGATCCGAGGCGAAAATGACAGTCAACATTTTTATTCTCGCGTGCGCTACAAAGATTTAAATTATAAAGATCGGCGAACGGTCAATTTTGTTTATAAACATATTCACGGTTTACGCTTCGAGGCGAGTTTCAAAGAAGTCGCTTTACCGCAAAGAGATGTAGAAGCGGTTATTCGAGCGCTCTACCGCGGTGGACTTATTGCTTACAAAGGCGGTCATTTAGAAAAAGATCTCCTTGACAAGATGGGATTACCTTCGATTAATTTAGAAGAGTTGGGTTGCCCGAAAGCCGATTCACTTTGGAGTCAATACGAGGGAACAAGTTGTGGACATCATAAAACGGATTTATTCAAGATGGTGCATTGCCCTAAGCAAGAAACGTTTTTATTTTTTCAGTGGTTACAAAATAAACTGAAAGAATAATATTTTCTTAGCAAAACAAACAACGGTTCTTTTAGGAACCACCAATTTAAATAAAGTCTATGACCAATAAAGCAAAAGAATGTTTGCATAAGAAATAACAAAACGATAGTTTTGTCCCAAGCAAAAAATATTTTGCACAATCGAAACGATTGAAAAAACAAAAGTAGCAGAACGGGGTTTCGATCCCCGGACCTCTGGGTTATGAGCGGCTTCCACTGCGCTATTCTGCATCCCACAAGGTTAAGAATCAAAAATAAACATCAACTATAAGAGTTTGATGTCCCTATAAGAAAATACAGCGGTTTATTCAGCGGGAGACGCATTCGCTCCACTGGGGGCTTACTGCCATCTCGAATAAAACGTTGTTTTTGCCCGAAACATTCTATAGATTTAATTTCAGTCATTTGTCAGCCCGCCGCGGCGTGGCGCACGTAGGTAGGTAACGGGTTACTAATTGGATACTTTCTCATCTTGCAGGTTCGAATCCAGCAACCAAATTTCTTTTTTCTTTTTCTAAGTAAGAGAAATTAAACTTAGGGTTAGAAAATGGCGAAGAAACCTTCCCCTCGAAGGAAATAAAAATGGCGGACTTAAACCAAAAATATCGTTAGGGTTAAATCCAAGATGGCGACTTAGAAGCTTCGCTTCGTAAGAAAACAAAATGGCGAAGAAACCTTCGGCTTAGAAGCTTCGCTTCGTAAGAAAAAACATGGCGGATTGGGAGAAGAAACCTTCCCCTCGAAGGAAATAAAAATGGCGGACTTAAAAACTTAGGGTTAAAAACTTAGGGTTAAAAACTTAGGGTTCAAATCCAAGATGGCCGGTTCAACAACCAACTTAGGGTTAGGGTTGAATAAATTAGGGTTCAATCCAAGATGGCGACTTACGGTTCGATTGGGTTCCCTCATTAGTATGCTAATTAAATCCTCTGAAATGCCACACATATACTCTGATACAATATATTTTATCTAATATTGAATAAAAAAGATTTTCTTCCTGTGAAGTGTCTATGGTACGGTGTGCAGTAAAAGTCGATCAGTGAAAGGTCTGTCAGTTTGATTGTCTTCGACGCAACTCCAAAAGAAATAAATGTTGTCAGACGAGACTGTGTCGACTGTGTTAACGTTTCCTCTCTTTCTAACAACCCGCTGCTTGAATCGGGAATCACCAAACTTGGCTCCCAGTAGACAATATGACCACTCATCGCGAATCCCAAACATTTGTCCTCGAAAGATACGAAAAATCGCCAATCCTAAAAACAAAATCCCGATACATTTCATGCAACAAGGTGGATTTCTGACGAGTTGTTGAAATTACTTTTAAGGGTCACGATTTAAGGAGCTCTAGTTTTGGTTTCGACTGTAATCCTAGAGCCTTCTATTGCTTTTTTAAAGAAAATTAGATCTGCCCCGTACCCCCTTTACTGTCCTGTCGAGATTTTAAGTGAAAACCAGTGATGGTGCCGTGTTAGCTGATATTAGAGATTTTATTGGCTAATGGTAAAATAAGTAAATATAATGGCAATGGTAAATGGTAAAATAAGTAAAACTATACTAAATATCGTGTTTTGATCATACAAAGCATTTAAAAGAAATGGCCCTTTGTTCCCAATAATTCAAATCGTCATTTTTTCACCCTGTTCGTTTCAGGGAAAATTAAAACACCCTATGCTTTTCATCTGGTTTTTCATCTACGGAGAAACTTAAGCTGGATGAGTTTGTTAAATATTTGGTGTGGCTACGTGACATTGAGTCTTTATACGGGTACATATCGCAAATCGCTTGCCACGTGCCAGCCAGTTTCTTCCTTTTTCCTGGTCAGTCTATCTGGCTCAACATTCCTTAGTTGTTCCATATGCTTATTCCTCAGGAATGCAAGGTAATCGTTTTCACTCCTCACTAGTTTTTCACAGAAAGCTTTTGACTTAGGATTAAGATCGCTTTTAATTGTATAGCCCTTAACAAATTTGTCTCTGTAAGTACGTCGAAGTCGAGTTCCGTTGGTCAAACACAATTGCTTTATCTCAGGCTTGTAGGCTTCGTCCACACTAATTCCATGATTTCCCGGCTGATCGGAACAGGTTTCCTTCTCGACAACGCAAAATAATTCTCGCAATATAAAACGGACGTTGAGGTTTTGATCAGCGAGTGCACAGGCTCGATTCGTTTCGAAAACGGGAAATAAACCCGAAAGTAAATATCTCCTTCAAACTGTAAGCGTAAACTAAAGTTAATAATCAAATACGAAAGAACTGGCCACTGATGCGATCTGGTTTTCAACTAAAAATGAATTTAAGTTTCGCAATTTGATTCTACTTTCTGAATCTCCGAGAAAACCCCTGAAAGAAGAACCAAGATAGAACCTAATTTGAATTGCAAATTTTAATCCGTTGCACGACGACCTTCCATATATGGAAGTCCGTCGTCCAATGTTCTTACGAGCTCGTGACGATAGCCTGGCAAAGATAACCTACCCACTCGCTTTAGGGGTTTTTGGTAAGCTGAGTAGAACTGGGACTGAGTGAATTTCAAAATGGCGGGCGGTTTAAGCATCTACCATCGAACTCAGCCGCTGAGAGAATCGGGGAGAAATAGGGATATTTGCAGAAGATGATGTAGAAATCAAAGACACAGAACAACAGAACTAACGGTAAGATGATAATTTTATTGGAGTCTCGACATCTTTCAGCGCTGTTTCCTTGAAACAACTTTCGATTCGAACTCCATGTTTCCTATAGCTCATGATTGGATGCGTAATGCGAAATCTACCTGGCCAACCTAAAAGTGTGTCACTTCCAAGAACAAATGTTAGATTCCTCGCGTCTCCATAACGAAAGAATATGTTGGCCATGGTACTTGATCCAGTTTTGTGCGTTTTGAGAAAAAGAATTTGTTTAGCGGGGAAGCACTCTGGCTTCTTCGTAGGCACGGTAGAAAGAGCGGTTGTGTTGACAATTCCGGCCCTGTGAGACAAGCAAACAAAGAAACAGATGAATAATAATCAGACAATTCCGGTCTTAAGGGATTTTTATTGTCCTGTCCTTGCAAAATTTAAGCTTATGAGAGATGTACCTTGTTGTGATTTTGTCCTTGGACAGGATCTATAGTAGGGCGAAAAGGGCGAAAACAAAAGGAGGGCGATTGAAGACCAAGAGAGAACTGCAAGAAGCCTTTTCACAGGCTCC
Source organism: Siderastrea siderea (assembly GCA_964030785.1). Lineage (NCBI taxonomy): Eukaryota > Metazoa > Cnidaria > Anthozoa > Scleractinia > Rhizangiidae > Siderastrea > Siderastrea siderea. The sequence goes on along the minus strand of OZ034967.1, from coordinate 73,872,987 downwards.
TTAAGGTTCCCCCTTACAAAAATAATTTTGGGAGGGAAGAGGGATTTGGTTTAAATGAGGGGCAATTATTCGAGTAAATACTGTTTTTGCACTTACTTAAGGTGATAACTCGCCTGCCAGCGTCGAAATCCAATCAGCCGTTGAACATCAACCAAGTACACATGCAAAAGACAGACCAAAGAAAGCAATATAACCAGGCAAAAAAGACGGTTGATGAAATTGCAGTGAAAAACTCTCATGGCTGAGTCCTCTCGGCGGATTGGTCACTACATGTACAGCTGAGCGCTCTGTTCTAAACCCGTGATAGAAGTAGCGATGGTAAATAGCAGATGCGATAGGATCCTCCGCATTTCTGAAAGCTCACAAAGGACAAATCTGAAACAAAATGAGAAATCCTGATAAATATATACCACGCACTGTATGCGATGTGCGCAGTGTCACTCTTACAACCAGTCATACTTAAGATTAGCTCGTGAACACTCATGCATCTGTCAAGCAATTGTTACAAGACAATGTAATGACATTCATATCCCGAAGGTGAACTAACTTAGAGAATGCGAAACGATTATCACTCTATTTTACAGGAGCCGTGGAGCATAATGACTTGCCTTCCCATATTCCCATAGTCGAAGAAAAGTTTTAATAAGCTTCTAGAAGGTGTAAGGATTACTTTTCAATGGTAAACATTTTTAACTACAACATATTATGAAAATAGTTTTAATTTTTTAAGATCAGGTATGTATTTTAATATTTCAGATACTTGGTTGTTTATTTATTTATTTATTTTTTAATTTAGTAACAGGACCCTCTTTGTTACCAGTGTTTTTACACTGATGGGGCTATCCTGTGTAAACATCATCATGATCATGATCATGATGATCATCATCATCATCATCATCATCATCATCATCATCATTATCATCGTAGGACTGAAAAATCGAAAGTCAAAATTTTTGTTCGTGATTCGTTCTTTACACAGACGGAATAATCCAGTCGTTGTTTCTCGGCGAGTTTTGGATTCCTTTATAATGACTGAACAACTTGGTTTTTCTTCGGCGAGTTTTGATGCTCTTCTTCATGCAGGTGGAATTTGCAGTAGTCTATTACACAGCGTTTTGGCCCGTCATGCAACCTTCCTCTTCAGACAAAGATCCAAAAAAACGGTTGCATAGGAGACTACATTTGCAGTTGATCATCGGCGAATTTCGTTACAGTGGTATTTCGACTCACAAGCGTCCCAGCAGGCTTGATTCCACTTCAAGTAGAAGTACTTGCTTCCAATCTACTTCAAGTTGAGTTGTGGTGGATGCCAATTCCAAGAAAACTTGTTTAAACAATTCATTCAAGCTCACTTTTTCACGAATGGCTGAAGGCCGTTTTTCGTTCCAGCTATTCTAATTGGCTTTGAGTTTGATTTCACTAAAGTTTTCCTTTTTCCGGACTGGTGAAACTTTTCATAGTTTAGATCAGTGTTTCCCTGGAATCTGGTTACCGGGGATAGGATAATTTTAACAACCTTTCTTTCATTGACATCCACCAAAACACAAATGGAAGTGAATAAAATGAAGAGCGCTTGGGCGCATGAATATGAATTTTTTTTAATTGCTATATAAGATATGAACATGTACATAAAAATGATGGACGACCCACCTTGAAGTTCGTGCCCACCGGAGGTTTCTGGACAGCGCAAACTGGCTTGTTCGAAAAAAGAGGTGACTTTCTCAGTGATTAAAATAAGTTATCGTTCACTGTAGAGAGCTGCCTCCCATCAATGCATAACCTTTGCCTATCCCATCTAATAATCACTTACAAAATAAACTAAATAGATTACAAATATCAACCTTGAAATAATTAAAATTTTGAAAGCACAAATTAAATGTCAAATTTTCCGACAGTCGGGTTTTTTTTTAATAAACAGTGTGATTTTGCTTAACCCGTGAAACAAAATTACTGTGTTACAGTCAGTGCCTATTGAACTTATTCTTTCAATAAATAGACAGGAGCACGGGTTAAAAATAGGAAACTCTCTCCGTGTTACAAGAGAGTTATTGGGACCCCAGTGGATATAAATATGACGAGAAAAGCTGTGAAAACAGGGGGCGAAGGCGAGTATTTGCTTAGCTGTTTTCATGTTTCCAAAGTTCAAAAGTGTTTCATAACTCAATACAAATTAAACATGAAAAAAAAGTGAGAATTTGCTTTGTGAAGTGGAGGCTCAAATAGTTTTCTAGGCTCCATTAAAATGATTAACGGTTTTTAAACAATGAGATCAAAGGCAGTGTCTTGTTTGTTTCGCAAGAAACAGAACGCTTTTCAATTTTTAGTCCTCGCGTCCTCGGTTCTCAATTAACGATTTGTAATTTGTCTCCGCTAGATCAATGTTAACGCACCGAGGTGCCAAAAATAACTACGTGGTAGTTGTTAATTAGAAATACATGAGCTATAATTAAGGAGGCTCGAAATGGTTTTCATACTGCGTGCGTGTAACCTAGCTACACACAGTACGATAAGACTGCCTCCAAGCGACAGCTCAATGAAGCCAAATTTCTATTTAAAAAAAAAGAAGAGATTGAATTGCGCGTCGTGAATAATCGCGCAAACCGGAAATAAGACGAACAAGCAAAATATGTTTTTTTCCCTCAAAATTTAGCGCAGTTACCCTTCACATGCATGCAACATTCAGTATACCACTTCAAATAGAAATGTTTGGGGGAAAGTTTTATTGTGGAATTTTTCACATTTTTGTTTTCATATTCTACCGGTTATGTTGAAATATTGGGTAATATTTTAAAAAGTAATCTGTAAAGCTAGATCTGCGCCTCGGTTTTTCAGAATCAATTCTCTTTTAATATTAGGCAACCGAAGAGAATATGTTTGACCGTTTTGGGTAATGACGACATTTCCACGGCGTGGGTCATCAACGGGATTCACGGTCAGTTTCGGGGCATCAAGCGCAAATGATCAGTATTAAAATACTGAGTAAGACGGATAATTCTGCAAAGTTCTTGCCAGCAATTGGCGCATTGTAAAAAGCTTCCTGAGTTCATTGCAAAAGTTTCGCCTTCACATGAGCCGAAGGCAATGGAAGAAGCGACTGCTTTGGTTGAACATTGCAAAAATTTCCTTTGGGATAATGAACATCGCTTTGAATCCGCGCTGTAAGCAGTATAACAGGGGCATTGATTGGTCCCCAAGGCCATATATTTCGCTGTTGTATCAAGGGTTGAGGGATTGAAAACTACGAATTTGTGGTTTTGAGCATTATTTTCGGCGGGTTTTCAGTTTTCGATCGATTTTTCTTCCGGTTTTTCGGTTTTGATGGAAATTTTGGCTGGTTTTTCGGTTTCTGATAGGCCCCAATGCCCCCCCATTACGGAATCGAACTCTCGCTATTATGATTATCACAGACTAGAATTATGGATCTATCTGATGGCGCAAGCCCGCAAGCCGTTTGGCTACCAAAGTGTAGTGTAAAACAGGTGAAGTTTATAACTAGGGCATATATAGTAAAGAAGAAGTTGGTTTAGAATATTTAGTATTAGGTTTTGTCACAGTTACCAGGCATGTCCCTTACTTTAAATAATAAGTGGAGAAAAGAGGAATCAAAGCAATGCTTTAACTAAACCATGATCGAAGAATTGAGTGCAGTATATTCTCCCTCAGTCTGTTATCTGGCATCTATACACGGTGTCTATACTGGACTGTGAATTGCAAAATTGTTCTGGGAAAGAGAAAAGGTCGCACAGTTTCGGTTTCATTCCAGTATTAAAACACGTCAGTTGGTAACAATAGTAAAATTATCAAGAAATTACAGTAGCACTCGGTTTACGATGTTTTAATATTTATTTAATACAAACAGGCAGGTTTTCCTTCAAATTATAATCAAACACAGGTGTAATGTGAACGCGGCTTTGCTGTTTTGGAAACATGAAGCTGTAGCAAAACGCTTTCATAATTCACAAGCTATTGCCAAAGCTATGTATCGATGTATATGATGGCAGTCAAATGAAAAAGCGTAATGTACTAACTGGCAGTCTCGTTTTGCTATCCTAAAAATGTAGAAAAAGAATGGAAACAGTCGGCCTATTACGAAGACGAAACTACGCAAATTAATTTCATGAAAACGTGATCACTTGTCAGTAACGCGCTGTAAATATGAAATATACGGCCGGAGAGGCGGGTTAGTGTGATTAGTGGTACTATGGAGGCGTTTCACTAGGTTCTAGGAAGCGGATACCCGACATCGCCTTTGATAGATCGAAAATGTCCCATCTCGGACATTAGAGGTAAATTTAATCCCCCATTTCAGACCGGAAGTGAGTAGAATACACTAATCACTGGAGACAAGTCAAGGAATATATATTTCTTAGTCTCGGGTCACATACCTGCATTACCCTCTCCTCCCTCCACGCCTCCCTTTGGAAATGACAGTATGCACGTCATGTGATTATCACGTTTTCTCGAAAAATGGATGCACTTCCCTTCTCCTGCGCACTCACTTTGCTGATTACGAGCTGTATTCACTTCCTTCAGCTCCGATGTTTGAGTTTTAGTGTCAATTCCATGAATAAGCAAACCTTCATATCTGAACGATGATCATATGACAGCTTTATTTATTCCCTCGGAAGGCCTCTGTGACAGCGGGGTACCAGGTTGCAGGTAGGTATTCTGTGCAGGGCACCTTTGATTCGATTGTGTTTGTTTTGTTCTGTTTTGGCGAAATAGATGATTGCATAACGAAAAGGTAACTTAAAAGATGTGGGGAATCACCCAGCCTTGGTGTATTTGTTATGGGCCTATGGCGTAAGTCATTTGGTTGTCACAGTGCAGTTCAAAGAGTCGAAGTTATATGGGTACTGTGGAACCCCGATGAAACGAACCCCGTATAACGAACGATATTCAGTTTAGACCAGTAAAGTGAAGTAAAAAATACCCCGATTTAACGAGCCTCTGTTACAACGAATTTTCCCAGTCCCGTGGTACTTTGTCATGTAAGATTTATATCGCGAATCCGCTGTAGTAAAGAGCCATTACGGAATCGAACTCTCACTATTATGATTATTATTATAAGCAGTGACTGTGAAGAATGCATCAACAGTGTGCTATCATTTAACCATGAACAACTGAGTGTGAGACGTTCTCCCTCACAGTCTGTATTTTGGCGTCTGTGCTGGATTGTAAATTGCAAATTGTTTCTACGAAAGAAATAAGGCTGTGCAGTTTCGGTTTCATTTCTTGGTGGGAAATAAGCCGGTCATCACGAAAATACAGTAAAGCTCTTGATCGGCAGCATCCGGTTGGTTTTTTCCTGTGAGTCTGAGATTAACCTAAGTGTCTAGGTATTTGGCATTTCTGATTCAGAAATGTATATACTAATCTGTACTAATACATTGTTACGAAACTCTTCAACAACGCTTTTATTTAACCTTAGCTATGACTTCTCGACTTACATTAGGTATAACAATTATCGACAGTAAAGAATCGAACTTATACAATGAAAATCGTATCAATAACAAGCCAAAAAACTAATTTTTGTGATAGGTGTAACTTCTCCACGCAAATTCTAAGTTCTTAAAATCTGATACTCATGCCCATAAGTCTCTAAGTTTAAAACACCCAAAATTTCAATCCAGGGAATATTACTGATTTGTTGCATTCTCGTTCCCAGAGCCTACGATCCGTTTTGTCAGCGACGGGATCGTAGGGCTCTGGTATCAGCCATTACCGGATGTCGTGAAATTCACGACATCCGGTAGCGCATGTCCAATTCGTTAAGGTGCTATTGCGCCTGCTCCGTTCTCGTCCGTGGAGCTCTGGGCATGACAATTCTGACAACAACTGAGAAGTTTGAATTCCTATCGATCGAGCGTGGTGCTTTATGGATCGACTAAAAGCTGTTCGGGACCCTCTTAATCTCCTGCAATTAGCGGAAAACCTGCTTTAAAAAGAACAAACTTAAGAAGCTGCCTTTCGTGCCGTAGTTGTTCAGAAGAACGATTGTCACTGCATTTTGCTCACGGGTTTTGGATTTGCATCTTGCCTGATGAAAGGCATAATATTATTGCATTTGCGTTATATTGAACTGTACAGTTATTTTATTACATTCGTCTGGTTTCTGTTGTATGAGAATGTCAACTGTGTACTTATCGTTTCGCCATCGCTAAACGCTATACTGTATTACGTTTTACCCCATCGAAAATTTCCAGAAGCATTTGGCGCCCAAGTTTTTAAACATCGACATCAAGAGGTCATTACAAAAGTTGATGAGACAAGCTTTAGTTTTGTAGAAAATGCTGTAACGAGGAAAGAATCGCTGGCATTTAGCGACAATCTCAACACTTTGAATTTAAAATTTGGTCGCTTAATCTGCCCTAAGCCGCATTCTTTGCGTGGAAATTGATCAAGTCAATATATTAATTAATGGGGCAATTAATGCCCTGATTTATTAACCTATGAGAGCGATGCTAAAATTCGGCCTGATCGCAGGTTATGATTTATTCAATCGGAAATAAAACGTTATGCGTGGAAGCCAAAAAATTTTTACGTTATTGCGCATACAGTTTAAATCGGCCAATCCAAAAAAAATAATTTTTGGCCGTTACCAGAGCTACAAGAGACGTAATTTAAAAAAAGCCGCGTAGCTCTGGGGACAAGAATGGATTTGTTGGTAAACCAAGTCGCAAAATAAAAGGTGTGGTGGCCATTATGTTTCGTCCAAAACGAAAAGACTTGGTTTTGAGACTGTTTAAAGTCGATTAAGCCAGTCATTACGGTAAACAGTACAAAAACAGTGCCACAATTGACAGCGATCTAATTTCCTGAAAGGCATTTAAAGCAGCACATGAGGATTATTCGCCGACAACCTGTCGGCAGTAAACCAATTTAGAAACCTAGATATTCAATAGCAGAAACCCAGGGGGGGGGGGCACTCAACAAATTTGTGTTACCCTTTTGTATACCATTTTTGACAGAAAAGGTACCCCTTTCGTATACCTTCCATTGAAAAATGGTATCCCTTTTCTAACCCCTTGGAAGGAAGTCTTCTTGTCGTTTTCATGTAGCGTTTAATAAATTAAAATGATACAGACATCAGGTGCGTCTACTCGAAATATTTTAATTAAAGGCCCTTTTAAATACCTAAATGACAGATTTCCCTACCCTTTCATATACCTCAGCTCGTGAAATCCCTACCCTTTTATATACCTGAAGCCTGAAAAAGGTTCCCCTTTCGGGCGGAGCCTCCACGTATAGCCCATTATAGGGAGTACTCCCCACTGGGGCAGAAACTGAGGATTATAACTATTTATCAGTCACTTTGGCCTTTCAGAGACAAAATAGCTTCATAATCAATTGTCATAATTTAAAGCGAAAACTGAGTTAATTAAGAATACAAAATTAAAAAATCTGAGTAGTATAACCGCTCTAAATTTATTTAAGAGTGCTTTCCATGTCAGAACCGTCTGGCCATTTTGTAAATGGTACGCGTCAGTTTATAAGAACTGGTTCTCGCCGATATGGCCAAATTGGCCTTCCTCTTATAGTGAAGCACCATTGTTAAGCAAATTTGGTAACCTATCAAGCCAAGAAATTTCGATAGTGACGTAATGGTCACGTGACCGTCCGTCTGTCCGCTCCACAGGGTCACCAATATGAGGTGGCACACACTTGTGATAACCCTGTGCTGTATCCCGCGTTTTTGTCACGAAATCGCACGGTGACCCGCCTTTTAGCAAAGAAAACAAAAGTCAACAACAATTTTATTAATGGAAAGAAAAAGTTCAAAAGAACAAAGTGCAAAAGATTACTCAGTTGTTTTTGGTGGAAGGCGAAAAGTTCAAGTTGCGATTTGCCTTCGAGGACTTCATCTTTGTTGTCGGTTTTGCCGGCCGCGAACTCGGTTGGCACAACGCTTGAGTTCACAGCATTTGGCAGCGGTCCTGACGCCAAACCTAGCAGAGCTAGTGCCTAAATTCTGGGTTTTCTGTCCACAACCATAGTTTTTGCGGCGGTCCGAACACATTTTCCCACGAAAAACGCCTGTGTTTTTCGTAACACAGGAACTTCCACAACTCGCATGACATCGAATCGAGTCGAAGTACATCGCTTGAATTCGCAGCATTTGGCAATGGTCCGGACGTCAAACATAGCAGAGCTTGTTCCTTCTGATATTTTCTGTCTACAACCATGGTTTTTGCTGCAGTCCGAACGTGCCCCTAGAGGAAACCATACAGATACTTGCTAATAAAGCTTAAATAATAATAATAATAATAATAATAATAATAATAATAATAATAATAATAACAGTTTCTATACACGCATTTCGCAGAGCCTCAATGCGTTTACAAGATAAAAATATTAAAACCTAAATTACAACCTTAAAAAAAAAGTCGATAAAACCAAATCTTAATTTGACGACGTAGCAGAAGTTGTTCAGTGGTTAGTGCGATCCCTTTGCGTTCTGGCTTGGCGGTTCGAATCTCAGAGGAAGGAGAGTTTTTTTCCCTTTTTTTATCATTACTTTAAAAATGAATAAGTTTCAGCTATTAAAAAAAGTGGAGCTCCGCTTTTAGGCTTGGCTAAATCTATATATTAGTAGGACCATCATATCCAGTTCTCACGCTCCGGCGCGCAACACGGGAAGCGCGTGGAATTTCGTTTTTTTTGGGTGCAACTGATGACCTGAAAACCTTTTTTCAATTTGCAAAATAGCAGCCATTTCTGAAAATTACAGTAAAATTGTTTTTATTAAAAATTCAACCACTTATTGCTATAAAATCAAGAAGGGAGAAATAAAAAAGAGAAAGGAGATAAAAGAGAACAAGAATTGATCATGACTGAATGGAATAGGCGCCAAGGGGCCAAAACCTTGCAAAGTGTTGCAGCGTTTCTCTGCAAAGCTGAATGAATAAATGAAACTGCTCCAAAGTGAACGGAGGGCTACCGAGTACGAGCACAAGTTTTGGAAAAAATCTTCCAATTATCGTCTCTGAATTGTGGTACGTGTTTGATTGTTCCTGAAAAATTTGTTGTAATCATCGCTCAAAGCAGATTGAAGTGGTACGATCTCATGGCTGTAGCTGTGGGAGTGGACAAGTTTGTAATCCGTTCGCACAACGGAGCCATCATGTGCTTGTCTGATTGCACTGGAGACAAATTAAACTTCAACGGTAATTTCTATGCAGCTCAGAAACAATATTACTGAAGTGAGGAACATTAGAATTCACCATCTTGCTTGTTTAACGTATACCACAAAACGCAGTTGTTTCCAGTTTAGAGGTCACGGACGGAATGTAAAAAACAACACTCAAACAATCGAAAACAACTCAAAACAACTTGGAAAGCGATTCAATTTATTTTACATGGTATTCGATTTGAATTTGAGCATTTGGATCTGTTGAAACACAGAGCTATGACATTAGTGCAGGTAAATTAATGTCAATCAGTTTTGTGTGTACCTATAGACAAAAGAATGTCGCCCTTTCTGGTATATTATCGAGCGCTTTTTTTTAAAGATTGCTGAACATGATTTTGGTACTGACTCATCATAAATGTGTGACAATTTTGATGAACTGCTTCTCTCCCATTTTGCTGTCATTTTTCTAAGTGCCCTATAGCAATTTGCTTTTCGGGCTCTATGTGAGGCCTTCCGGGTGAATTACAATTTTCGAAAGTCCTAACTCAGAGCTACTGGCAAAGCATCTCAAATGTCGAGGTGGTCATGCAAAAATGGCTTCTGAACGCGTCGAAATATCTGCAGATTTTGGCAAATTGTGCCAACAGAAAATACAAGAACATGAAATTAAAGCAAATTCGTCTTCAAAGACTTGAAAAAGTCTCCTCTTCCTCTGAAAACAGAAAGTCTGCAAGAAAAGTCAGCGAAGTTTTGCGAACTGAATCTGCCATATTGTTAACAACACGTAAGGCCCACGCAAATGATCACGCGAACCGGCCTTTATCTTTAGAGCAATGAGAATCAGTTCTCCCTGACCGGCCAGTTCTGACAAATGGAAAGCGCTCTTATAGTGATGCTTCATAAAGTGTTTCATTCTGTGGTTTAACTTTGGTAGGTTTAATAACAGAAATACAGTTCCTGTAACACCTTTGCCTAAATGACGTGACGGCAAAGCAAAAGTGAGAGTAGGACAAGGATTTCTATCAAACGGTTTCGAGGCGGAAATGATTTCTGATTTCGGCTGTATTCATACATAGTGGATTATTTAAGCAAAAATTATGACAGGGCTAACAAGTATAAAAACATAATTGAAGTGTTGTTTAATTTTCATTCTTTTAAAATAATCAAAACGTAAAATTATTTGATCCACAGTAGCTTAAAATCAGAAACTTCCGGCATCCATGGCGAGGAGTCCAGTCAAAGCTCTAAGTGAAAGTGACGTCACACCAGCTGCTGAGGAAACACTGGATTTTGATGACGTCACGTTAAGAGGTGAGAAGAAACATGTTTGTTACTTTCCACTGGTTGTTGATACTCTATCAAATGTTATATGCTTGTAGCTGTCAATAAACATTGTTCATTCCACCGTCAAGCTACCAGGGGTGGGGCAGAACACTTCTCAAATTTTTGTATACCCATGTTCCAACGATATATGACGTCACTTCCGGTTGCAAAAAGCGCTGAACTGGTTGATCAGCGAAGGTTCAAGATGGACGCTTGGTGCCACTTAATTTCTTCGTTATTTTCACCAACAGTGAACCATGATGTTGTATGTTGTGTATTAACGATGTTGCAGAGGTATTTTGCCAGCTATTTAAGCCAATATTTTGGCAAAACAAATATGCTGAGTATCATTTTGACGATAAATGACACACAGCTCCGGGGAATGTCATGGCGATTTTTTCGCACTTTCAAAACGAGTGGCGTCCACGATTTTGGCTCTTGTGGTTTCTGATTCACTGAAGGCATTAATTAAAATAGCCTATCCTGAGTGGAATATAATGGAGAAAACGCTTGAAGTCACAGTTTGTAGTGTTACCATCGAGAAGGTTAGTAGTAAAGGGGGCCCACATGGACGACTGGGCCTCGTTTTGATGTAAGGATGACGTCATAACCGGAACCGGAAGTCACGTGTTTTAAGAGGGGGAAACCGCTGACCAGTTGGAAAAAAAGGATCGCGGGCTCATGGGAACCGGAAGTCACGTGTTTTAGGATGAGAAACCGCTGAGCAGTCCAAAAAATCGATCGTGGGCTCAAGGTGGGTTAAAACCGCTGAGAAAACGCGGGCTCCAAGTCCAAAGTCCAATTTTTGGAACGGGGGTAACCCTTGGAGTGAAAACAACACAAAATGAATAAATCACGTTTATTGTTATACGTTTTACAATAACTGAGAAAATGGTTTTTCCTGAGTGTTCCTTAATGTTCAATAGAGGGTCCCCACCATTGTTTTTGACATCGAGTTATTCTTCGCCATTGGTTGTTGTCACGGATCGATGATCTTGTTGGGGCTTTCACTGGTATCCATAGGGGTAGGTCTTGAAGGTGCGGGGATCGATGACTCGTTTGTTGCAGACTAACTGATAGAACTTGCTGCTTGGTCGGGTGTACAGTTGGTAGTTTGTTGGATTCCGTACAATTTGGTGGGAGTTGATCACCTGGTTTTGGCGAGGGTTGGGAAGGGGTCTTTCTATTTCATCTTTGACATTCTGACGCATGACGTCGTAATTCAACTGGGTGTGTCCTTCACTGTTGAGTCGGAAGCCTCTGACCTTGCATTCCACCTTTCCCTTATTAGTAGTATACCCGTAGTTCTTGGGTCCTCCACTGACAAATTCTTGGATGTATTCATCATCAGCTAATTCGGAGGCGAAGTCCCCTAGATAAGAACCCAAGGTAGGTTGGAATTGAGTGGGTGTTTCCTCCAGGTAGATGACGGAGTCGGTGTCGAAGTAGAGGACTCTTTCCCCTAAGGCTTCCAGGGCTTGATACAATTTAAGGCGGGCGTGGCAGGTGGTGAAGCAGGCCACAAAAATGTTGAGGTTGGGTGAGACGCGGATGTCCTCTTTTTGGTTTTCGTAGTGCACCTCAACCATGTTGTTATTGATAACGGACACGTGACGTACGTCTAAGGCATCTGTATCCAAGAAACAGTGGAAGGCATGAGGATCATCAAAGGCTTGGATTTGGGTCTTGTTGAGGCGTTGTCCAAACTTGCCCCACATGGAGTTCAACATCAGCTTGGCTAATGTTCGTAGGCCGGGGTTGTATTCGATGTTGTCGTATTCTAACTGGATACCCTCCTTCTCATAGTAATCCTGAATGTATTTCCTTTTTTCTTCTTCGGACATGTTTTGTGTAGGCCACCCACTAGCTTCTTGTTTGATTTTAAGCCAGGTATTGACATAATCGGCGAAGAGGCCCTCACAGGTTTGTTCAAAATGCCAGACTTCATAGATGTATTGGACTTGGTACCCCAATTCGACGGCTTTCTTTAATTCGGGACTGCACCAGGTACTGGTGAGGGCGCGTTGTTCGTCGGGGTGAGGGCAATGATAGGATCTGTCCAAAAGAGGTTTGTCCATTTCTTCTTCCACACAACGGGCACAGAGGGGAAAGAGCAGTTTGTCGTCATGACGGTAAGGCAGCACGGGATGGTACAATTCACGGGGAGGCAGGACTTTGCATTGGATGAGTCCAAAGTACTGGTGTATGTCAGTGTGACCCGGTTGAGAAAGGATGGTGGGATGTCCTTTGGGGTAGGTGGACTTCTTGTTCACCCACGGGTACAAGGAGGTGACATCGATGTAGTGAATTTTTTGTCTGGGGGTGATATGATGGTAGAGTTTGATGGCATTGGTACGACCTCCACAGAAAGCATCCCGAGGTTGAAGAGGTTGGATAAAGTTGAGTTCCCGGACGAAGGAGTCGATCTCTGGTTGGGTTTTTAGGAGGTGCTCCCATTGACATCCCCACATTTGAATGACGTTGTACCCTTGTTTGGTAAGCTTTTGGACTTTGTCTTGGGTGGCGTCATAGAGGTCATGCATAGTCAGATCATAGTTGCGGGGATGTTTTTCGTGGCGATGGGGATAACAGGTAGGGCATCCGTGGGTGAAACAGCCTTGAAATTCGTAGACGGTGTGGGTGTCGGGGCAATAACCATCCACATGGAAGTTGGTCCCGGGGATCTTATACTCGCCTTCATTTCGGACATGTTGAATGTACTGTGGGTCTGGATTGGCACTGGCCAAGAGATCGGCGGGGGTAAGATCTTGGAGGGCGCGTTGACGTAGTTGGTGATCGCACCAGGTTAACCAGTGAAGGGCTGGGATGGACTGGTTGATGTTGTTTCTCCAGCCCTTATGACCGGCGGGTTCACTGGCAATACTGTTCGGGATCATCCGGTTCATACGTAAATCTCGATTACAAGCGGAGGCAATGGTGACGTGATCGAAGGGATTGAAGCCTGTTAAGTCTTCAAACATGCGTTTGAAAGTGAGACATCCTTGTTTCAAGAGTCGTACATCGGAGCTGCAATAGTCCAATAACTCTTGTTGAAAATTAAACACCACACCCTGGTCGCGTTGTTCTTGATGCCAGGTTTCGAAGGCTTGTCTTCCTTCGAGTGACATGGCCTCAGGCATGTAGTAATCGCGTGAGGGGAGGATGCCCACGTAGTGTTGATACTCATCCTCGGGTCGGTTGAACTTGTGGGGGAAATACCCTTTGCAGAGTTCTGTCAAACCAAAGGTTTTGGGAAACGCGGAGAGGGGCATCTGGAAGAAACTCATCGAATCGATGAACCGGATGCGATCGTGCTTGATCTCTAAGAGTTTACACCCGTTGCGGAGTTGTTGGACGATACGGTTGTCACTATAGTATTCTTGGATGATAAAGTACCCATCGTACCCTTGAAAATTATGGGCGATGACATTGACTTGACGGGTATCGTGGAGGGTCAAGGTATCCAACCATTCCAGAAAGTCACGGATACAGGTGGGACCTGGGAAAGGCTTGGGTTCATGGTTGTCTTCGGTTTCGGCCACGACGAGATTCGCAATGTGTTTTTCCTGGGGTTGCATGGCTTCGATATCAAAGAAGACGTGTAAGGGAGGCAGGTCTTCCTCGTCCTCGGAGGAGGCATGGGGTTCCGCGGCGGCACCTCGTTTGGCGCGAGGACCTTTTTGACGGGTCCTCTTTCTCTTCTTTTCGTCTTGAGGTTTGGGGGCTCTTTGTATAAAACAACGGTGGTCGTCAGCGTGGACGTACTGATGACAAGAAGGGCAATCCACGTGGTAACAACGGTGACGTTGAATGCGGGACAAGCCCACATTTTGTTGATAACAGTTAAGGCATCGGTGTCGTTGAGAGCACACGGAGGACTGGAGGTCCGTGGCGGGTTTGCCAGCATGGGTCTTGCTGGCATGGGCTTCCAAACACGCGGGTCCGAAAAAGTCCCGATGACACGACTCGCAACGTTGAGTGGCTTTAAGGTGTCGGGGGTAAGCATGTTGAAAGTCTGGACAATCTTTCTGTCGACAGGCTCCGCACACCTTGGTCTTGGTGCATCGATGACGTCCCTCGGTGTTGTAGGGTTTCCAACAATCCGCACACACATAACTGGACCCGAAAAACCCCGGCAAACGAGTGATCACGTCGTAATGGTCTTTGTTGTGCAACAGGATCAGTTGTTTGTCTCGTAGGGGTCCAAACGTCGTGATGTGAAACGATCGCTGTGCATCCACCAGGATGATCTGGTAACCGGCCAGGGACGGAGCTTGACTGAATTGGGTCAAGGCATCATACCCACAGGGACCCCATGGTACCTTGGCCTCGTGATGAAGTAAGAGAGCCATTTCTTTTTGGATGTTGCACCCCTGTCGAATACTGTTCCATTTCGGGTGCTGGTCCACGCGAGCTTTGGCGGTGACAAGGGCTCTGGCGCAACAGAGTTGATCGTTGTTGTTGGTGATCCGGATGATGGATTTGGAATTTTTGGTTAACAGGTCCATGGTGGGATGACCTGGTTTCCCACGACGGGGTTTGCCGGTGCCTTGAGGAGCATGATGGACTTGAGTGATGGAGACTTGAAAGGAATCGTCCATTTCAAATTGTTCGTTGCTGTTGAGGGCTTGGGCTAAACGTTGGAACAGGGCCTCCACACGCTCTGTGTCTCGACGCCATTCACCTGCACGTAATCCCCACCCCTGAAAATTATTGTGCAGGCGATCGGATGCTATTGTAAAGTAGAGTCGATCTTGATCGTGGAGGTCAGGGGTGGTGGTTAACACTTGATCGACGGCTCGACGTAATCCATCTTGGAGAGCTTGGGTAATGTTTTGACCTGGAATCAAGGTCCCCCTTTGACGTAACTGGGTCTTGAAATGACGTTCTTGTACCCCCATGCGATCACTCTTCCGATTCACAAAAGGTTCGAGTTCAAAGTCGAAGGCACCCTCTTCATTGGTATCCAATCCTCCGCCACTTTGTTGAAGGAGGTGAGTTTGAAACGCATGTTGCCGTTCCAATTGGTCCATCAAATCATGATAGTCTTCATCATCGTCTGACATGGTCAGTCCTAGGAGTTGAAGGGACTCGTGGCGGGAAAGGCCGCTTGGCCCCGCCAGATCGTTGTCTTCGTGAGAGGACATGATCAGATGAACTCACTGGTGGTGGATGTTCGGCTTTTATAGGGTAAAAAGTCATTCCTCGCAACGTATTGTGGGCCAACTAGGGTGGGGGGACCCCCCTCCCCCCTCCCTAGATAGGCCATGATGCATTGCGAGGAATGATCCCAGAGACTATAAAACAGATCGCACCTCGAGGTGGGTCATCTCAACGTGGACTCTCGCCATGAGAAGCTGCTAGAGGCTTTTGCAGAATTCGAAGTGGATCTCGAGGTGGAGTTGGTGCTCGACCCAAGTGTCGTGGAGTTTGGTGAGAAGTTAAAGCGAAGAGAGCGGGGACCATGCAAGTCGTGGAACCCCCTGAATGTGACTTGGATGACCTTTCGTTTTTGGAGGACTTATTGAAAGACATGTCACCCGACGATTGGGAGCAGGTCATGGACGATGTCGAGGATTCTTCCTTTGATTTGGAGGCATTGGTGCCCCCTGAGGACCTCGTTCATGTGGAGGACATGTCACCCAACGAGGGCGTCGATTTGATGTATGATTTGGTGTCTTAACCCTCGTCTCAGTATTTTGGCAGAACATTGAATCGTCTTAGTATTTGGCAGAACATTGTGGTAGAACGTTTTGAAGACACAACTCATGAACCAATGAGACAGTGACATTTTCATTTTTTTATTTTTTACTCAACATGTAACGGTTTGCCATTAAATTTACAATTTTAAACGTTTCTTGGCTTGCATGATTTTCTTGACCACCCGTTCAGTCTTGTTTTTCTTGCCGGGTAATCGATCAATGGCTTGGATCATCTTGGTATCGGCTTTCCATTTATCTTGCAAATTCTTGGCACGACTGTAATCAATGTCGTGTTGCTTAGCAATCTGGTCCAAGCGATTGATGCCGGGATCCCCCCGTTTCAGACGTTTAGCCAAATGGGTGTTAGGGCCCATGTACTGATAACCAGGCCAATGAAATTCTTTGCCGGTTTTCGCAATCCATTTTTGCACATCCAAGGCTCCTCCTCGTTGGGGGCGTTTCCGTTTGATACCCCTTTTTCTCTTGGTGGGCATGTTTTAGTCACTGTCGTAATCCAATCGACGTCGTAACTTTTTGCCACGAGCCCAATCTTCCCAACCGGGTAAAGGTTTCAATCGTTCCACTTCACGAGCGGGTCCTTTGCCTTTGCGACTCTCGGCTAACTTTTTTTCCAAGGTCTTGCGCTGTTCTCGAATGGCTTCTAAACGCGACCGGGTATCCCCTCGACTGGTGGATGGGCTCCCTTTCTTGACAATCTTACTGGTAGTGGCTGCTCCTTTGCCTTTCTTGGTTGCAGGGGTAATGGGTGGTTTGGGAGTCGACGGGCTGCCTTTTATCATGCGCTTCAACCATTGTTCCACAGGTCCCGTCACCAAATCCCCGGCCTCTTCCTCGCCTTCTTCACCTGGCGGACCACCCGGGGCACCAACCCCCACCCCGCCAGGAAATTGACGAATGCGTTTGGTTAACTTGATTAATTCTTGACTCAACGGTTTGGTTTGAGCATTGACCAGGGCTGGAGGTAATTGGGGGTTGGCTAATAACACATGTTTTTTGGCGGCGAGCGTTGCGGCTTTGTTCAACAAGGCATTTTCGGTAAGTTCTCCTTTGTAATATTGAATGAGTTGTTCCAAGTCCTTGTGGGGAATCATGTAGACCTCGTCCATGGTCGTTGACTACAGTCGGGGCAAAGTTCCCCGTCTTCTACCGCACGGCAACTCTTACAAAGACGGGCCCTCAAGATGTGTTGGTACTCTCGATACAACAGGTGATATTTATGCTTCCAATAATGACACTCGTCTTTCCACTTGTCGGTGGCCCGATTGGCCTCTTGTAACAGAGTCATCCACGTGGCAAGGGTTAACGAACACATTGACATAGCACCTCGTGAAGTCCTTGAAACAATCCGCTTCCTTTTTGTCGGACTAACCACTGACGACGTTTTTTGACGGAATGTCGACGACGCCCCAAATCACGTAGTACCTTTTTATAGGGTTGAAGTTTAGCCAGCATGGGTGGGGTGACGGGAATCTTGTTTTTTAAGAAGTTCAAGACCAATTCACTCACAGCATTGATTTGATCGGCATTGGCATGTTGTAACAATTCTTGACGTTTGGAACCATTGGCTTCTTGTAACATGGACCGTAAAAACGGTAATTGACGTCGAAGACGTTGCATCCTTTATCGGTGACGACGACGATACCGTTGATTGGCTTTTTGAATCGTGCGTTTTATACGTTTATCCGTTTCCAAGGCCACGGCTTTCCCCAATCCTGCCATAGCGGGGACCAATAGATTTAAAAAACCGCCTCGTTGACGACGACGACGTCGTCTTCTCCTCCTTACCATGGGCGGTTCGTCAACAGACGTTGAAGGGCTTTGTCTTGTTTGATGGCATCCCGCGTCTCTTTATAGCCTTGACGGGTATTGCGTTTGAAATCTTGCCACCAACCCCCACCTCGTTGTCGGTAATGTTGTACATTATCGGTGATGCCTTTCAAGGCTTGGCCGCCTAATTTGCCTAAAGCCAGTCCAAACCCAGGTGCTGGACCTGATAGAAACATACTCATACCATGGGCAATTTTATCCACCAAACGGGGTTTGCGACGCATTAAAGCCCCTCCTCTTTGTTTCCTTTTTCTGCGTCGTCGTCGTCGTCGTTGGACGGCCATGGTTCTAAGAGTGTGGGACTAGGAGGGAGCGGCTTTTTATTGATCCAATAATCTTTGGGTCTCAAGGGACGAGGACATCCGTCTACATAGCATAGGGCTTCCAAAGGTTGGTACACAAAATGACCATGGTAATCTTGCACACATCGTTTGGGTAACGGAGGGGTGAAATCCACAATGGTATCATCCAAGGTTTGCATCTTGATTAAAAATCGTTCCAGATCCTCCAAGGGAATACCCCGCACATGGGTTTTCAATTCGGTCAAGGCTTTGGCATAGGTGGTAAACGCAAATCGACTCATGGTCACTTTAAATCGGTATTGTTTAAAATCATTCCATCCTTTGACCACGGTCCCCACGGCCGCCAAACAGGCTACCAACATACTATTTTCCAATAGCGGACCCGCAATCATGCCTGCAGCCATCAGGAGTAATGCCATGCCATTGAACAAGGCATTGATACACTTGTAATGATTCAACATTTTTCGATAACACCACCATTGTTGATGATAAAAAGCATACAAGGAATCCATCCGTTGTAATAATTCCGGGGGGAAGGGAAGACCATGCTGTTTCGATCCATTCAATAACGACACGACGGTTTTCATCCTCACGGCGAAACACGGGACGACGAGGTTTGTACGCTGGGTGCTCCTCCTTGTTTATAACTGGTCACAATGCTATTGGTCATGGTGACATTAGCAATTTCACGTCCTTGGGCCAACTGTTCTTGATCTTGTAACAGCATCCGTAAACGTCGTTGTAAATCCGCTTGACGCAAGGTACGAGGGGGTGGAGTCCGAGATCCTCGAGGAGTGGAGGGGCTGGAGGAAGGTGTCCTAGGTGAACCGGGGAAAAGTCGTCGTCGTCGTCTACCACGTCGTCCACCACGACGGCCACCGCCACCACCTCCTCCACCACCACCACCACCTCCACCACCTCCTCCACCACCACCACCACCACCAGGTCCACCTGCTCCACCACCAGCACCTCCACCTGCTCCACCACCAGCACCACCAGCACCAGCTCCACCTGCTCCACCACCACCAGCACCACCAGCACCAGCTCCACCTGCTCCACCACCAGCACCACCAGCACCACCACGTCCACCACCTCTAGTCCTAGGACCACGGCGTCCCCCACGTCCATTTCCACTTCCCCCACGTCCATTTCCACTTCCCCCTGCACCCGCTGCTGTCCGAGCACCCGCCACTGTTCTTCTTCGTGGATCGGGTGACACGCGTGCGCTTCCCCAAGTAGGTGGACTGTCCACGGAAGACGGTGGGGTGGTCTGGGGGCTACGGAATGATTGACTTCCTGCACTTCCTACCCCTGCTGGGGAAGAGGCCTGGGCAGGGGGCGCACCATCTCTACCGGTAATGGGGAGAGATTCCATAAACTGAAAGAGGGGCTCGGCTTCCATTTCCTCCATGGCGACGTCGAGAAGGCCTTGGTCTCCCGTGAAATACAAATCTTGCCAGGCGCTTGGGGACATTTGATTACCGCTGGCCGCCCCCACCCCCGCAGGGGACACGGTATCGTACGATTGCGGAGGTTGACGGTCATCATCATCATCCGCCATGGTTGCTCGCTTATTTTCCTGTTCCAAGGGACTCCCTTTATAGTCGTTTTTGATAGGTGCGAGTCCATCCTTCGTCTTTTAACAGGTGACTCAACAAACGTTGTTGATCGGACGAGGCGGGATGTAAATCCAAGACCAAATACCCATACGGTCGTGTGGTGGCTTGATGAAACGTCTCCAACGTGTCTTTCCAAGTGGTCGGAAACGATTGCAGCATGACATTGCGTACCCCTAATTGATCTCGGGGGTTCTTGAACGCCACGATGTAATGGGCATTGCGGGATATACTTTTCGCATAGCGAACCACGGGAAACATGTCTTGGCACAAGTATAGGACGGTCACCCCTTGATGATGTGAATGTTTGGTGAATAAATCCAACACGCGTTTATCGTGACTCCCTTCGTCCATTAAATCATCCAAGACCAGGACTCCCTGTCCTTGAGGAAACCATTGCACCAATGCCTCATGATCGGGAATCCCTTCGTGAAACACCACCCCATGATCTTGCATGCCTTGAAATCGATCTTGCCAGGCCCCATAACAATAATGCATTTGGGTCGGTAGGGTTTCAAACAAGTGGGGGTTGTCTACCAAGAGTTTTTCCGTAAACACGGTTTTACCACATCCCGAAGGACCCACCACCAAGATAGAGGAGGGGGTATGAAAACGAAACGGTTTCCCCGTTTGCATGATGACGAACTACCCTTAGAAAAAAAAAAGGCACCTTTTTATTGGAATCGGTGGGACTCGAACCCACGCACGACCCAATCGCTATCCTGGATCAAGTCCAAAGGCTCTACCCACTGAGCTACGACTCCGACACCACTTTTTTCCAACAAATTTTATTTAACTATTACATTGATGATACGGATGACAACAAAGTTGATACCATCTGGCTTCTTGACCTACAATCAATTGTTGAAGGCGTTGACCCGCTTGATGGTCATTACTAACATAATCATGATCCGAAAACTCATTTAAAAAATCTTGCAAGGTTCGTCCACGGACTTTGGCTTTCAAATACAACAAGGCGTAATCACCACAACTCTTGCTTGAAATGGCTTGGAGGGACTTGCCATTGGTCACCACATACTTCCAATGTTGCACGATCCAATCTCGTAACGGGGTAGCTTGCACGTACGTGTCCATGGGCAAGGCATAACTGTCCAGGACTTCACACACCTTTCCATCGGTCCACACCGCTAACCAATGTTGTCCCGGTTGATCGTGTGGGTCGGTATTCACAATGTACCCTTGGGGTTGGGTCTTGACAGGACTCTTGGCTAAACGATCACAGGCCACCGTCCCGTAAAAGACAGGGTTCAATTGGGGGTCGTCTCGGGCTAAATAATCCAACTGGACATTATTCAAGGCCACATGTTCCATTTCTTCAGTGTTGGTAAATGTTATACAACACGGCTCCGTTCCTGTCAATCTCCAGCAAATTCTCAAATTCTCCATACACGAGTACGGTTATATTGACACCGGGGGCGGCTCCAAATTCCAAGACCAATTGTAAATCTCCACTTTGCTTGGGGTTGAGGTTTTGACTGTCAGCACATCCATTGGCGACATTGTCAAACATGTACAAGGTACAATTTTTAGCTTATCCCCAATCCAGCAGTTCTACCATATTGCCTTTCTTTTTACACCAAGCACCACTGGCTTGCAGAAAACGGAAGTAGCCTAGATTATCTCGAGTGCCATTGTTGTGCACTAACTGTAGGGTTTCATAAGGGTATTCTTCTCCTTTGACAATCTGTCGAATGGAGGTCAGACCAAATTTCTGGAAACAGAAAGGATCTCGGGTCACATCTCCATTGAAGGCTCGGCTGTCCAGTAACCCCACAATCAATCGGTCAGGTATTCTGTTTTGAAACAGGTTCGGGATATCAAAGCGGACCAGGTTGTTTTGCATGCTGAAAGTCCGGATTTCACTACGGACGGTCGGGTAAGCCGCCACTTGGCCTTCATTGTGTCTTTTTTCAGATAAACTCCTGTAGATGGCGTCATTCAAACGCAGTTGACAGAGATGAAACCGTAGTTTCACATCCCCTTCAAGTAAGCGGCCAGCTAGAGCCACTCCATTCAAAAACAGGCTGGGGCTGTTGAAATGAAATTTCATCTTGATTTCGATACCAGGCACCAACAGTTTGCCAGTGTGAAAGACTTCCAAGTGGGGGGTAAACACCAGACTGTGGGTGACACCTCCAGCATACTTGGCCACTTCAGCTACCATGGCGGCCAAGGCTCCTTTGTGGTTGGCACTGAGAGCGGTATAGGCAGCATCAGGTCCGGCAGAGTCTGTGTTGGTGGCGGTCCATTGGGGTGGGAAATCCACTTGATTGAACCAGCCTTGGGGTCCTAACACGGTCTTGCCATCTTCTCGGTCATAATTCAACAAGGTTTCTAGGTAAACTTTGTAATGATAAGTGTCGGATTGAGGACTGATCAACGTGCCATTCAACTGCAAGTCAATTTGTTTGATGATGGAATGGGCCAAATTATTAACGGGCCACAATTTTTGAGCGGCGTTCAAGTTCCCGGCATCTTGCTTTTTCAAACTCAATTCCATGGTAAAGTAACTGCGTCCCAAATCCACAAAATCGTCTAACCCTGGAATGATGAATTCCATGGGATTGATACCCGTGGTGGTGGGTTGAATGGTGACCATGCGATAGGCATTGATGCAAATGTCGGTGGGTGGCACCTTGAAAATCCGTAACGCTGAGTTGACGGTCCCTTCGGAACGCGGATGCGCTGGGGCAGCCCCTTCAGAGTAGGTAGGGGCTGTCGCGCTTGACATCACATTCGGCATGGTTAACGTCGTCGTCGTCGAGTACTGGTACCCCGTCGTCGTCGTGAGGGGTTTTTATAGCGTCGTGCTAAACGTTGTCTCAAATCAAACCCGGGGACTCGCATCACCTCGGCACTCAACCAGCCACCACGTTGTCCTCTCCTGAGTTTCCAAAACGGATACAGTCCTCCCCATTGAGACAACCCTCGATTACTACGAATCCGTCGAGGTCGTGAATGCACGGGTTCCATGTTCACACTCCCAAAATATCACGCGCACGTTTGACTTGTTTGGGAAACAAAGCACTAGCCACACGCACGGCGTCTTTCACGTTCTTCTGATTCAAGGCTTTCTTGGCTTGTTTGGTGATTTCTTTTTTAATGACTTGTTCGGCTTTGCGTTTAACACCGCGTGTTAACCCTGCATTCAATCCTCTCTTGATATTACTAGGTAGTTTTAAAGGATTTCGCGTGCTTTTAAGGCCTTGGAACCCACCACGCATGACCTCCCTCATCAACCCGCTGCCGTGTTGATCATACCACTCGTCGGTTCGAAATCGTGTCAAACTTCCCCCTCGCATGGTTGTCTTCTTTGCTCTTTCACCAAGGTCTATGCTTCACGTCACCCCCTTTGTCTTTTTATACCCCCTGTCATCGGCCTTTCTTTTTCTTCCGAGTGGTCGCTGCTTCGATGGCTTTTTTACCACCGTAACCCGCTGCACCACCCACTGCTCCCAACGTGGCGGCTTTCCCCACAGCCATCAAGGCTGGCACGAGAGCGGCCAGAGGCAAGAGACCGCCTCGTTGCCTTCTTCTTCTTCTTCGACGTGCTCTTGTCTTGGGCATCTTTGACTGACCATCCCCCTTTTTTCCCTTTTTATGTCTTTTTGAAGTGCAAGGTGACCAGGGTGTTGCCTTGGCCAAACCTGACCAACTTATCCTCGGTGCCAGACGTTTCGGTGACTTGCATTTGAATGATTTCCACCACTTCATTACGAAGCGGTAGGTAATGAATGTGCAACGGTTCAAAGTACATGGTACCTCTGCCTTCCCGCTTGTAATGGATTTCACGCAACAAATCGGTCACGCGATTGCCGACCATCATACTGCCTGCCACGTCCGAGTACACGTGCAACGATCGCGAGGGATCTCCCACCACTGAACGAAACGCCACATTCAAGTTGGTGAAACGCCACCCACAACTCATACTCAATCGTAAATGATCCGGTGAAAACGCACGCACCGTCCAAAAGACCGGGTTGTGTTGATCGTCGTCCACATCGTTCCAATCGTTGTCAATGGGTTTTGTCATGTTGGGGATTTGATCCCCCATGAAGTCTTGTTGTAAGTTGGGTCCCAAAATCAACCCACTGCTAATTTTACGTAACCATCCCATCTTGACAGCCAACTTGGTGTAGATGTACAGGGCTGGCGTGTCGGTTTTGCAATGACAGACATTGGTGTTGTCGATGATGAGATCGTCGCCTTCCCACTTGAACTTGACGTATCTGTGTTTGCCTTGATCATTGGTAAACCGACCTCCTTGAATCGCCGTTTCCTTGCGTCGTTGTTCCAAGTGAGCAATGGCGGCTTTCATGAAACTCACCCCATCCACCACCCAATCCAAATGTTGAATGTCATTGATGAGGGTTTGTGCGCTATCTCTTCGCCCGACCGTTTCCCCGTCTTTTCCACCCGGTTTGGGATAGGTTTGGTCCCAGGTCGTCGATAGGATGTACCCATCTTTTTGCACCAACTCGTACAAATTGACGTGCGTATCCGGTAAGGAAATGGCACTCAACCCCACTTGCCATCCGCCTCCTTGTAACCGTAACGGTTGAGGTAAACGAATCTTGAAGGAATTGGCTTGGTTGTTGGGAAATTCACGTCGGTTGGCATGACTCGGTAACATCACGTAGAACGACATGTTCTCTTCTTCTTCACACTACCACTTCCCTTTTAAAGTGGTGTCTTAACCCTCGTCTCAGTATTTTGGCAGAACATTGAATCGTCTTAGTATTTGGCAGAACATTGTGGTAGAACGTTTTGAAGACACAACTCATGAACCAATGAGACAGTGACATTTTCATTTTTTTATTTTTTACTCAACATGTAACGGTTTGCCATTAAATTTACAATTTTAAACGTTTCTTGGCTTGCATGATTTTCTTGACCACCCGTTCAGTCTTGTTTTTCTTGCCGGGTAATCGATCAATGGCTTGGATCATCTTGGTATCGGCTTTCCATTTATCTTGCAAATTCTTGGCACGACTGTAATCAATGTCGTGTTGCTTAGCAATCTGGTCCAAGCGATTGATGCCGGGATCCCCCCGTTTCAGACGTTTAGCCAAATGGGTGTTAGGGCCCATGTACTGATAACCAGGCCAATGAAATTCTTTGCCGGTTTTCGCAATCCATTTTTGCACATCCAAGGCTCCTCCTCGTTGGGGGCGTTTCCGTTTGATACCCCTTTTTCTCTTGGTGGGCATGTTTTAGTCACTGTCGTAATCCAATCGACGTCGTAACTTTTTGCCACGAGCCCAATCTTCCCAACCGGGTAAAGGTTTCAATCGTTCCACTTCACGAGCGGGTCCTTTGCCTTTGCGACTCTCGGCTAACTTTTTTTCCAAGGTCTTGCGCTGTTCTCGAATGGCTTCTAAACGCGACCGGGTATCCCCTCGACTGGTGGATGGGCTCCCTTTCTTGACAATCTTACTGGTAGTGGCTGCTCCTTTGCCTTTCTTGGTTGCAGGGGTAATGGGTGGTTTGGGAGTCGACGGGCTGCCTTTTATCATGCGCTTCAACCATTGTTCCACAGGTCCCGTCACCAAATCCCCGGCCTCTTCCTCGCCTTCTTCACCTGGCGGACCACCCGGGGCACCAACCCCCACCCCGCCAGGAAATTGACGAATGCGTTTGGTTAACTTGATTAATTCTTGACTCAACGGTTTGGTTTGAGCATTGACCAGGGCTGGAGGTAATTGGGGGTTGGCTAATAACACATGTTTTTTGGCGGCGAGCGTTGCGGCTTTGTTCAACAAGGCATTTTCGGTAAGTTCTCCTTTGTAATATTGAATGAGTTGTTCCAAGTCCTTGTGGGGAATCATGTAGACCTCGTCCATGGTCGTTGACTACAGTCGGGGCAAAGTTCCCCGTCTTCTACCGCACGGCAACTCTTACAAAGACGGGCCCTCAAGATGTGTTGGTACTCTCGATACAACAGGTGATATTTATGCTTCCAATAATGACACTCGTCTTTCCACTTGTCGGTGGCCCGATTGGCCTCTTGTAACAGAGTCATCCACGTGGCAAGGGTTAACGAACACATTGACATAGCACCTCGTGAAGTCCTTGAAACAATCCGCTTCCTTTTTGTCGGACTAACCACTGACGACGTTTTTTGACGGAATGTCGACGACGCCCCAAATCACGTAGTACCTTTTTATAGGGTTGAAGTTTAGCCAGCATGGGTGGGGTGACGGGAATCTTGTTTTTTAAGAAGTTCAAGACCAATTCACTCACAGCATTGATTTGATCGGCATTGGCATGTTGTAACAATTCTTGACGTTTGGAACCATTGGCTTCTTGTAACATGGACCGTAAAAACGGTAATTGACGTCGAAGACGTTGCATCCTTTATCGGTGACGACGACGATACCGTTGATTGGCTTTTTGAATCGTGCGTTTTATACGTTTATCCGTTTCCAAGGCCACGGCTTTCCCCAATCCTGCCATAGCGGGGACCAATAGATTTAAAAAACCGCCTCGTTGACGACGACGACGTCGTCTTCTCCTCCTTACCATGGGCGGTTCGTCAACAGACGTTGAAGGGCTTTGTCTTGTTTGATGGCATCCCGCGTCTCTTTATAGCCTTGACGGGTATTGCGTTTGAAATCTTGCCACCAACCCCCACCTCGTTGTCGGTAATGTTGTACATTATCGGTGATGCCTTTCAAGGCTTGGCCGCCTAATTTGCCTAAAGCCAGTCCAAACCCAGGTGCTGGACCTGATAGAAACATACTCATACCATGGGCAATTTTATCCACCAAACGGGGTTTGCGACGCATTAAAGCCCCTCCTCTTTGTTTCCTTTTTCTGCGTCGTCGTCGTCGTCGTTGGACGGCCATGGTTCTAAGAGTGTGGGACTAGGAGGGAGCGGCTTTTTATTGATCCAATAATCTTTGGGTCTCAAGGGACGAGGACATCCGTCTACATAGCATAGGGCTTCCAAAGGTTGGTACACAAAATGACCATGGTAATCTTGCACACATCGTTTGGGTAACGGAGGGGTGAAATCCACAATGGTATCATCCAAGGTTTGCATCTTGATTAAAAATCGTTCCAGATCCTCCAAGGGAATACCCCGCACATGGGTTTTCAATTCGGTCAAGGCTTTGGCATAGGTGGTAAACGCAAATCGACTCATGGTCACTTTAAATCGGTATTGTTTAAAATCATTCCATCCTTTGACCACGGTCCCCACGGCCGCCAAACAGGCTACCAACATACTATTTTCCAATAGCGGACCCGCAATCATGCCTGCAGCCATCAGGAGTAATGCCATGCCATTGAACAAGGCATTGATACACTTGTAATGATTCAACATTTTTCGATAACACCACCATTGTTGATGATAAAAAGCATACAAGGAATCCATCCGTTGTAATAATTCCGGGGGGAAGGGAAGACCATGCTGTTTCGATCCATTCAATAACGACACGACGGTTTTCATCCTCACGGCGAAACACGGGACGACGAGGTTTGTACGCTGGGTGCTCCTCCTTGTTTATAACTGGTCACAATGCTATTGGTCATGGTGACATTAGCAATTTCACGTCCTTGGGCCAACTGTTCTTGATCTTGTAACAGCATCCGTAAACGTCGTTGTAAATCCGCTTGACGCAAGGTACGAGGGGGTGGAGTCCGAGATCCTCGAGGAGTGGAGGGGCTGGAGGAAGGTGTCCTAGGTGAACCGGGGAAAAGTCGTCGTCGTCGTCTACCACGTCGTCCACCACGACGGCCACCGCCACCACCTCCTCCACCACCACCACCACCTCCACCACCTCCTCCACCACCACCACCACCACCAGGTCCACCTGCTCCACCACCAGCACCTCCACCTGCTCCACCACCAGCACCACCAGCACCAGCTCCACCTGCTCCACCACCACCAGCACCACCAGCACCAGCTCCACCTGCTCCACCACCAGCACCACCAGCACCACCACGTCCACCACCTCTAGTCCTAGGACCACGGCGTCCCCCACGTCCATTTCCACTTCCCCCACGTCCATTTCCACTTCCCCCTGCACCCGCTGCTGTCCGAGCACCCGCCACTGTTCTTCTTCGTGGATCGGGTGACACGCGTGCGCTTCCCCAAGTAGGTGGACTGTCCACGGAAGACGGTGGGGTGGTCTGGGGGCTACGGAATGATTGACTTCCTGCACTTCCTACCCCTGCTGGGGAAGAGGCCTGGGCAGGGGGCGCACCATCTCTACCGGTAATGGGGAGAGATTCCATAAACTGAAAGAGGGGCTCGGCTTCCATTTCCTCCATGGCGACGTCGAGAAGGCCTTGGTCTCCCGTGAAATACAAATCTTGCCAGGCGCTTGGGGACATTTGATTACCGCTGGCCGCCCCCACCCCCGCAGGGGACACGGTATCGTACGATTGCGGAGGTTGACGGTCATCATCATCATCCGCCATGGTTGCTCGCTTATTTTCCTGTTCCAAGGGACTCCCTTTATAGTCGTTTTTGATAGGTGCGAGTCCATCCTTCGTCTTTTAACAGGTGACTCAACAAACGTTGTTGATCGGACGAGGCGGGATGTAAATCCAAGACCAAATACCCATACGGTCGTGTGGTGGCTTGATGAAACGTCTCCAACGTGTCTTTCCAAGTGGTCGGAAACGATTGCAGCATGACATTGCGTACCCCTAATTGATCTCGGGGGTTCTTGAACGCCACGATGTAATGGGCATTGCGGGATATACTTTTCGCATAGCGAACCACGGGAAACATGTCTTGGCACAAGTATAGGACGGTCACCCCTTGATGATGTGAATGTTTGGTGAATAAATCCAACACGCGTTTATCGTGACTCCCTTCGTCCATTAAATCATCCAAGACCAGGACTCCCTGTCCTTGAGGAAACCATTGCACCAATGCCTCATGATCGGGAATCCCTTCGTGAAACACCACCCCATGATCTTGCATGCCTTGAAATCGATCTTGCCAGGCCCCATAACAATAATGCATTTGGGTCGGTAGGGTTTCAAACAAGTGGGGGTTGTCTACCAAGAGTTTTTCCGTAAACACGGTTTTACCACATCCCGAAGGACCCACCACCAAGATAGAGGAGGGGGTATGAAAACGAAACGGTTTCCCCGTTTGCATGATGACGAACTACCCTTAGAAAAAAAAAAGGCACCTTTTTATTGGAATCGGTGGGACTCGAACCCACGCACGACCCAATCGCTATCCTGGATCAAGTCCAAAGGCTCTACCCACTGAGCTACGACTCCGACACCACTTTTTTCCAACAAATTTTATTTAACTATTACATTGATGATACGGATGACAACAAAGTTGATACCATCTGGCTTCTTGACCTACAATCAATTGTTGAAGGCGTTGACCCGCTTGATGGTCATTACTAACATAATCATGATCCGAAAACTCATTTAAAAAATCTTGCAAGGTTCGTCCACGGACTTTGGCTTTCAAATACAACAAGGCGTAATCACCACAACTCTTGCTTGAAATGGCTTGGAGGGACTTGCCATTGGTCACCACATACTTCCAATGTTGCACGATCCAATCTCGTAACGGGGTAGCTTGCACGTACGTGTCCATGGGCAAGGCATAACTGTCCAGGACTTCACACACCTTTCCATCGGTCCACACCGCTAACCAATGTTGTCCCGGTTGATCGTGTGGGTCGGTATTCACAATGTACCCTTGGGGTTGGGTCTTGACAGGACTCTTGGCTAAACGATCACAGGCCACCGTCCCGTAAAAGACAGGGTTCAATTGGGGGTCGTCTCGGGCTAAATAATCCAACTGGACATTATTCAAGGCCACATGTTCCATTTCTTCAGTGTTGGTAAATGTTATACAACACGGCTCCGTTCCTGTCAATCTCCAGCAAATTCTCAAATTCTCCATACACGAGTACGGTTATATTGACACCGGGGGCGGCTCCAAATTCCAAGACCAATTGTAAATCTCCACTTTGCTTGGGGTTGAGGTTTTGACTGTCAGCACATCCATTGGCGACATTGTCAAACATGTACAAGGTACAATTTTTAGCTTATCCCCAATCCAGCAGTTCTACCATATTGCCTTTCTTTTTACACCAAGCACCACTGGCTTGCAGAAAACGGAAGTAGCCTAGATTATCTCGAGTGCCATTGTTGTGCACTAACTGTAGGGTTTCATAAGGGTATTCTTCTCCTTTGACAATCTGTCGAATGGAGGTCAGACCAAATTTCTGGAAACAGAAAGGATCTCGGGTCACATCTCCATTGAAGGCTCGGCTGTCCAGTAACCCCACAATCAATCGGTCAGGTATTCTGTTTTGAAACAGGTTCGGGATATCAAAGCGGACCAGGTTGTTTTGCATGCTGAAAGTCCGGATTTCACTACGGACGGTCGGGTAAGCCGCCACTTGGCCTTCATTGTGTCTTTTTTCAGATAAACTCCTGTAGATGGCGTCATTCAAACGCAGTTGACAGAGATGAAACCGTAGTTTCACATCCCCTTCAAGTAAGCGGCCAGCTAGAGCCACTCCATTCAAAAACAGGCTGGGGCTGTTGAAATGAAATTTCATCTTGATTTCGATACCAGGCACCAACAGTTTGCCAGTGTGAAAGACTTCCAAGTGGGGGGTAAACACCAGACTGTGGGTGACACCTCCAGCATACTTGGCCACTTCAGCTACCATGGCGGCCAAGGCTCCTTTGTGGTTGGCACTGAGAGCGGTATAGGCAGCATCAGGTCCGGCAGAGTCTGTGTTGGTGGCGGTCCATTGGGGTGGGAAATCCACTTGATTGAACCAGCCTTGGGGTCCTAACACGGTCTTGCCATCTTCTCGGTCATAATTCAACAAGGTTTCTAGGTAAACTTTGTAATGATAAGTGTCGGATTGAGGACTGATCAACGTGCCATTCAACTGCAAGTCAATTTGTTTGATGATGGAATGGGCCAAATTATTAACGGGCCACAATTTTTGAGCGGCGTTCAAGTTCCCGGCATCTTGCTTTTTCAAACTCAATTCCATGGTAAAGTAACTGCGTCCCAAATCCACAAAATCGTCTAACCCTGGAATGATGAATTCCATGGGATTGATACCCGTGGTGGTGGGTTGAATGGTGACCATGCGATAGGCATTGATGCAAATGTCGGTGGGTGGCACCTTGAAAATCCGTAACGCTGAGTTGACGGTCCCTTCGGAACGCGGATGCGCTGGGGCAGCCCCTTCAGAGTAGGTAGGGGCTGTCGCGCTTGACATCACATTCGGCATGGTTAACGTCGTCGTCGTCGAGTACTGGTACCCCGTCGTCGTCGTGAGGGGTTTTTATAGCGTCGTGCTAAACGTTGTCTCAAATCAAACCCGGGGACTCGCATCACCTCGGCACTCAACCAGCCACCACGTTGTCCTCTCCTGAGTTTCCAAAACGGATACAGTCCTCCCCATTGAGACAACCCTCGATTACTACGAATCCGTCGAGGTCGTGAATGCACGGGTTCCATGTTCACACTCCCAAAATATCACGCGCACGTTTGACTTGTTTGGGAAACAAAGCACTAGCCACACGCACGGCGTCTTTCACGTTCTTCTGATTCAAGGCTTTCTTGGCTTGTTTGGTGATTTCTTTTTTAATGACTTGTTCGGCTTTGCGTTTAACACCGCGTGTTAACCCTGCATTCAATCCTCTCTTGATATTACTAGGTAGTTTTAAAGGATTTCGCGTGCTTTTAAGGCCTTGGAACCCACCACGCATGACCTCCCTCATCAACCCGCTGCCGTGTTGATCATACCACTCGTCGGTTCGAAATCGTGTCAAACTTCCCCCTCGCATGGTTGTCTTCTTTGCTCTTTCACCAAGGTCTATGCTTCACGTCACCCCCTTTGTCTTTTTATACCCCCTGTCATCGGCCTTTCTTTTTCTTCCGAGTGGTCGCTGCTTCGATGGCTTTTTTACCACCGTAACCCGCTGCACCACCCACTGCTCCCAACGTGGCGGCTTTCCCCACAGCCATCAAGGCTGGCACGAGAGCGGCCAGAGGCAAGAGACCGCCTCGTTGCCTTCTTCTTCTTCTTCGACGTGCTCTTGTCTTGGGCATCTTTGACTGACCATCCCCCTTTTTTCCCTTTTTATGTCTTTTTGAAGTGCAAGGTGACCAGGGTGTTGCCTTGGCCAAACCTGACCAACTTATCCTCGGTGCCAGACGTTTCGGTGACTTGCATTTGAATGATTTCCACCACTTCATTACGAAGCGGTAGGTAATGAATGTGCAACGGTTCAAAGTACATGGTACCTCTGCCTTCCCGCTTGTAATGGATTTCACGCAACAAATCGGTCACGCGATTGCCGACCATCATACTGCCTGCCACGTCCGAGTACACGTGCAACGATCGCGAGGGATCTCCCACCACTGAACGAAACGCCACATTCAAGTTGGTGAAACGCCACCCACAACTCATACTCAATCGTAAATGATCCGGTGAAAACGCACGCACCGTCCAAAAGACCGGGTTGTGTTGATCGTCGTCCACATCGTTCCAATCGTTGTCAATGGGTTTTGTCATGTTGGGGATTTGATCCCCCATGAAGTCTTGTTGTAAGTTGGGTCCCAAAATCAACCCACTGCTAATTTTACGTAACCATCCCATCTTGACAGCCAACTTGGTGTAGATGTACAGGGCTGGCGTGTCGGTTTTGCAATGACAGACATTGGTGTTGTCGATGATGAGATCGTCGCCTTCCCACTTGAACTTGACGTATCTGTGTTTGCCTTGATCATTGGTAAACCGACCTCCTTGAATCGCCGTTTCCTTGCGTCGTTGTTCCAAGTGAGCAATGGCGGCTTTCATGAAACTCACCCCATCCACCACCCAATCCAAATGTTGAATGTCATTGATGAGGGTTTGTGCGCTATCTCTTCGCCCGACCGTTTCCCCGTCTTTTCCACCCGGTTTGGGATAGGTTTGGTCCCAGGTCGTCGATAGGATGTACCCATCTTTTTGCACCAACTCGTACAAATTGACGTGCGTATCCGGTAAGGAAATGGCACTCAACCCCACTTGCCATCCGCCTCCTTGTAACCGTAACGGTTGAGGTAAACGAATCTTGAAGGAATTGGCTTGGTTGTTGGGAAATTCACGTCGGTTGGCATGACTCGGTAACATCACGTAGAACGACATGTTCTCTTCTTCTTCACACTACCACTTCCCTTTTAAAGTGGAGGGTCAGGAGGGCATGGCCTTCGCCAAATTTCACCAGATCCCCATTGGTTTCGGCCATCTGGGTTTCCACGATTTCCACCACTTCATTGCGTACTGGGACATATTGAATATGTCGAGGTTCAAAGTGGGTGGTGTTTTGTGGCTGGTACTTGATTTCTCGTAAGAGATCGGTGATACGACCCCCTACCATGCTGCTGGTCCCTACATCACAATACACGTGCAAAGGACGCGCCGAGGGAAATTCCAACGAGGGACGAAAGGTCTGGTTCACATTCACAAACCGCCAAGGACACGATAGACTCAATTTCAGGTAATCCCCCTCCACTTTCCAAAAGATGGGCTTGTTGGCGGCATCGCGGACATCCGTCGGGGTGGGAATGGTGGAAATGCCTTGAAATTCTTGCAAGAGATTCGGACCCAATCGATACTGGCCGGGGGACGCTTGTTCAATCCATCCCATTCTCAGGGCCAAGGATCTGCCCCATGACACGTGCGCTACTTGTCGTTTGTAATCCACATTGGTGGTATTCAATAACAAATCCCCTTCGGAGGTCCATTCAAACGTCGGATACAATTTAACGCCATTGTCCTCGGTCCATTTGTTTTTGGGTTCGGTTTGTTTGGCACGGCTTTGCTCGTAACGGTACACCAGTTGATGAAAAAAGTGCAATCCCGTCGAGGAGGCCAATTCCTTTCTCATATCTCGACCGTAGACAGTGAGTTCGCGCCGTTGATGCCACCATCGATCGTTGCCTTGATCGTCTTGGGCATACACCCGTTCGTGCCATCGTACGTACAACAGAGGATGGGAATCACCCACGCCTCCTTCTTCCGCTATCACTGGAATGGTGGGTAAGGATAAACTCACCATACCCACCATCCATCCTCGTCCCATAAATCGGATGGGTTTAGGCAATCGGTTTCTGAAATGATGACTCTTGTTCCCAGGAAACTCTTTGGTACTCGCATGACTCATCAACGTCACGTAAAACGAAGAGTTGGGCACCAACGTCATTGTTTAGTCACGTCGTCTTTTGGGTGGGCTTGTCTCTTTAGTCTTCAGTTGTCGTTTGGGGGGCCTTGTCTTTTTCCTCTGGGGTGGTTGGAGAGACGTGACGTCTTGACTACGAATCCAACTATTGTACTTGTCGGGCCACCCTTTCCACTTGACCAACCAACGATCTTTTTGTCGCTTAAGTACCTTTTCGATGCGAAACACCTCGGATACATGGACTTTTTGTAAATCCTCTTCATAAAACGTACCTTGGACGGGGGTATCATCCCATTCGTGAATCTTATACGTGGGCACAGATCCCGGGATCACACGATGCACCACAAACACTTCTTCGGTCCAACCAGGTAAATAGCCTTTTTCAAAGGTACGATGAATCTTATTGAGACGTACACGATCTCCGACTTTGAATTTAGGTTTTTTCTTGTCTTTCAACCGTTGGGCATACAATCGTTTCCACACCGCTTCTTCGTTGTCCCACGTCACGTCTTGAGGGGCCATACCAATACTTCGATGCCGGGTGGCATTATACCCTTGCACCAACTCGGGTAAGACATCGTCAAACTGTAAGGTGTTGGCCGCGGTGAAATAACGGTACAACCGTCCTTTCAAGGTGCGGTTAAATCGTTCCACCACACTGGCTTTCGCATCCCCTTCGGTCGAAAAATGTTGAATGCCTTGCTCGTCAAGCCATCGTTGAAACGTCCGGTTGTAAAATTCTTTCCCTCGATCCGTTTGCAATCGATTCGGGTGACGTCGTCCTTCTTTCAAAATCTTGTCAAAGGCATGGACCAACGCCACCCCGGTTTTGTCTTTCAACGGTCGTACCCACGCGTACTTGGACAACACATCCAAGACCGTCAACAAGTATCGTATACCCCGATTATACTTGGCCAAGGGTTGCACTTCCACTAAATCCGCGGCCCATTGATCATCCAACCCCCATACGATCACGGGTAAGGTAGCAAAACGACGACGTCGTGGTTTATGCAAGGTGTAACCCACATCCTGTTCCAACACCCGTTGGGCTTTTTTCAAAGGGAGACCCTGGGCTTTAGCAAATCGTTGCACCCCACCTAAACTCCCCGGGGCACGAGGATCGTGGTACTGACTCAACCATGGTTGGGAGACCTTTTTCTTTCGAGGGGCCATACGTTCTGGCATTCACCCCATAAGGTCGATATGGTGGGGACCGTGTGGGGATGCGCCTTTTGAATGATTCGATACCATCGCCATGCCTCTGGGTGAGCTTTTAACCATAAGACAAACACCACCCATCGATACAGGTTGCGGTCGACATGGGTTTCTTCAAAGAGGTGGAGAGGATGCGTGTCCTCGGGACAAGGGGGTATGGGGATTTGGTTGCCGGGTTGGTGATCATATAAGACTTGACAAAGGGTTTGATGACATTGCCATTGTACCAGGGACAAGACAGAATCCCACGCATAACACACAGACTCCATGGTGACATTGATAAAAAATTTTATTCCTACTCCTTTTTAAAAGAGACCTAGACGGCCGCAGCTGATGGTCTCTAGACCTTTCTGCCAGTTGTCCACACTGTCACTGTACTTAGGGGGTGGTGGAGCTGGGGCTACCATCATTTCTTGACGGTTCTTGAGATCTTGAATTTCTCGTAACAATTGTTTCTCATAATCTGTCAGGGGCCGTTCTCGTTCCACGTCCTCTTTCCTTTGGACTGGAGGACCAGGGATGTCTACTCCACGTTTGGGATATCCTTGAGCATCACGGGTGGGTGGTTCAGCTTGTTGGTCGGCTTTTTTGGGAGGGTTGTCATGAAACCAACTCCAGTACTTGGGACCCAAGGGTTGATCGGCCCATCGGAAGAAGCCACACGTTTTCTTGGAACAAGTCAGAAACAAGCGATCGGGGTTCTGAGTCGAATGACTCTGTTGAAGCGTGGCGGGTTCACGGCAAAAGCATTGCAAACCACCCCACATGTCCAACACTTCTACATGAGGTTGACTATACACGGCTTTCATATACTCCAGAACTTGATCTTGTCCACAAAACAGCAAACACGGTTGCATGGGACATTTCACATACTTCCATCCCTTTTGAGATTCTCGGGCCTCCAAACGCACCTCATGGCAAGGGCATACCATAGTGTCCACCGAACTGGGAGGATCTTCCACATACGTCACCATGTATTCAGGCGGGGACACCATATCATTCAATTCTTTCATCATATCTTCCACCGCAGCTCGAGTGTCTTCTACCGCAGCTCGAGTGTCTTCCACGACCTCGCAGACCACAGGATCACAGTCCACGGGCGTCATATGTTGAATGCTCTTCTTCTTCTTCTTCCCCGCAGGGTGTACGCTTGGCTTTCTCTTCCGATCGACAGACATCGTACTCAAGGTTGATTTCACCCCCACTGCCCATGCCTTTTTATACGTTGGGCCCTTGCCTGTCATTGGTCAGCTTATTCAATCCAAATAAGGACTTGTTATCTTCCCATTGGTCAGCTTTTCCCTATCCAACTAAGGTCCTCTTGTCTTCCCATTGGTCCATTGTCCCTATTTAAGGAGCTCCCTGGGTCCTCCGACTCGTCATTCCAAGTAGATGGACTACTACCAAGATCTCAACCGAGACGACTTTGCTTCCACCGAAGACTATTTGGCTGAACGGGTCAAACGAGGTCTAGCAGCGGGATTCACGTTCCAACAGTGCCGACAGCACCACGTCATTGATTTCGGTTTGGCCTTAGGGTTGACTCCCACGGAGATTCTAGCTATTGTAGGCCCAGACACCGGCTACGTATTTCCCAACGAATGCCCCCCAACATCGACATGATTGGAGAACAAGATCTCGGTGCCTTGGAACTGCAAGTGGGTCATGGCCATGTGGTCTACACAGGGGGAGCCAAAGGTACGGATGCCCTCGTGGAAGAACATGCCAAACACTTTGGGATGCAACTAGAAGTCCTCGTCCCCCCGAACCATCCTCGAGCCACTTTCATCACCCCTTCTACGGTGGAAGTCCTGATGCTGGCCAACCCACATCTTCACCAGGCGGCTGAGAAACTAGGCAAACAAATGCCCAGTCATTTTTACACCCTGCAATTGCTGCAACGCAATTATCAAATTGCCAAAAAAGCCCATACCATCTATGCCTTTGGCATCTTGGAACCGGATCATAAACGTGTGAAAGGAGGCACTGGTTGGACTGTGCAATTGGCTATGGATCAAGGCAAACCCGTCTACCTGTTTGACATCCCCAGTCAATCATGGTACCGCTCGGACCATTACTACCAAGTCAATGAGAATGCCGCCACCCTGGTCACTGGCAGTCAATTTGTCCCTTGGGGACCTAAAAAGCCCACCCTTCATCAAAGCAGTGCTATCGTGGGATCCCGGGATGTGGACGAGAAAACCCGAGCCGAAATTCAAGCCTTGTTCAACCGCACCTTCTGTCTACCCGAGAACATTGATCAATTACGTATGGAACTGGAAGACTTTCATTTGTAATTGTACATAGCCATTTTTATTTTTCAATCTGTACATAGCTTTCTTTTTTAATTTTTTTTTTTTAGTTTTTATTTTTTCCAATTGTACATAGCTTTCTTTTTCAATTTTTATTTTTTCAAACTGTAGATAGCTTTTTTCAATTGTAAATAGGAGCGCCCCACCCAGCGTGGCAAAGAATACAGACCACCATTTGTAAAAAAACATCAACTCTTTTTTTTAATTAAAAAATAAAAAAGTTCACAACGCTGAGTTTGCACGTGGATTATAAATACTTTGTCTTGACTCACAGTAGCCTTGACTCACAATAAAATGGGAGATCCGCTTCAAATTCTTCAAACTCTTGGAGTAAGTCGTCTTGACGAGAGACCATCTTGAGATGACCCACCTCGAGGTTCGATCTGTTTTATAGTCTCTGGGATCATTCCCCGCAAAGCCTGATGGCCTATCTAGGGAGGGGGGAGGGTGGTCCCACCACCCTAGTTGACCCACAATACTTTGCGAGGATCTCTATAAAAGACCGCCTCCACTCCCCGTTTTTTCACTCCCAAGCCAGCAAGCAGTCAAGCAAGCAAGCAAGCAAGCAAACAAGCAAGAATGTCAAGTAAAAGGGATAGCGGTAAGCCTTTTTTATTCCTCATCTCTTTCAACAAACTAATCTAAGTAGTTAGCCTGTTCTGGAGCTAACCGGGCTAGGTCCCACGTGCTCCAGGATTTAATTAATGATTCGCTTTCTGTATAAAAAACAACCACGTCATGTCCGTTGACTTTTTCTGGAGAGTTGAAGGGTAATGATGGTACTGCCTTGTTTGAAAGGAGCCGGCTGTCCATTCGCTGTTTGAATGTCAATGGCAATGCTGTCAAAGATGGTTTTGCCAAGAGGAAAATACATCCGTTGCGTGGTATCAAACTGATGATCGGTATTGCCAGCATCAATGGCACGTAAAAAACCTTTTTCTTGATTTCCAACCACGCTGTCAATGACGAGATCCGTGTAAATCATGAGTTGTTGTCGTCCTTGTTGCGGTTTGACGGTTTGGGTGGTGGGAAATGGTTGTCGACTGAGATTAGGACCCAAGAACAACTCATACTCGAAATCGGGGTGGGTAAAGCTGACAGAGACGATGCCATGCGGTGGATATTTGTTGACAGGCCCTATGGTGGGTGTCCATTTGTGGCGATCGTCGTAATCCACGATATGTTTCACCAGATAATTTTTTTCTTGGACAATTCTCTGCGTTGGCGTTCCATCTTTGACAAGTCCCATCAGGCTGGCCAATTTCCATTCCATTTCAAATTGCATGTTGGCTGGTATGAGTACATACAACGAATCTAATTCGGAGGCGATGCCGGCATTGGTGATTTTCACGTAGGGTTGAGCCAGGTTAAGAGCGGCTAGTTGTTGTCGTTTCCCTAGATCGTCCACGTCCATTTTGGCTATATCCATCATGACTTCCATGTGTTGTTTTTCTATTTCGTAAGCGATGCCAATCCATGCCTCTTTCAAATTGTGGTAATACCCTGGCGGTAAATGGATTTGTTTGGTCACTTGAATGGGAGCCGTTCCATCAGCACGTTTTGGTATGTATCTGATATCTGTTTTCATCCAATGTTTTTGACTATCTTCTTGCGTCCAATTCTGCTTGGTTTGATCTCCCAATTGTTGATAAAAAGCCGGGTGTGAGATATGAACCAAGGCCGCTTCCCAATCATCTTCCACCAAATAATGTGAATGAGGAAGTCTGGCAGTAAATTTTTGATTCGTGCCTTGTGCTTGATCACTGATAAGGGTGATGTAAAAACTCATGGTCACAATCACCACCTAACCCCTCTGGTTACCTTTTTATACCTGCCCCCCGATGCTCAAATTGGACTGTGGACTTTGAGCCCGCGTTCCTCAGCAGTTTTGCTCCATCCTGAGCCCGCGATCCTTTTTTTCCCACTGGTCAGCGGTTTCCCACCCTAGCCAGAGGCCTATTCTGATACGTCATGTAAGCGTCACGAAATGTCCTCTCTTTTCTTTCCTCTGAGCCCACGTGCTCCAGGATTTAATTAATGATTCGCTTTCTCTATAAAAAAACAACCACGTCATGTCCGTTGACTTTTTCTGGAGAGTTGAGATGAAACTATTTTTTTTTTGTCGCCTCAAAAAAAAAAAAATTTGAAAACCGAAGCGGTTCTGTTTAGCTCGCAATGTTTTCCCATTCCCCGCGTTGTTGTGAAACTCTGCTTCTGATCGGCTGATACTTTGACCATGGCCTTGGACCTTGACCAAGGCCTGACTGGGACTGACCAATCACAACCAAATGACGTCACACTGTTTAGCTATATAAGCAGCAAAATTACCCCCGAACTTTCTTTTTTTCAAGATGGAGGAAGGTCAGGGAGACTTACGACAGTTTTTTCACAGATTTATTCATCGCTTTACCCCAGCAACCCTCGGCTTTACAAACAAAACGATGACAGCTAAGATTTCAGCGAAAAATGTGGGAGATTTTTATCTGTAGAAGCCGCCGAATGGATGTTTTGAAAACAGCGAAAGCTTAACACGAGGTAAGTGTTGTGTTTTGCTGCCGGCTAAAAATATTGAAGTGTTTAGCCTGTTTTTCCCACAACGACGAACTTTTCGATTAAAAAACAGTGTGTCTTATAATACTCGTTGTTTTTCCAATGGCTCTATTTTTTTTTGAAAACCGAGGCGGTTCTGTTTAGCTCGCAATGTTTTCCCATTCCCCGCGTTGTTGTGAAAAAATCCTTTTCTACCCGAAAGACTATTTGATTTATTTTTACTCTCTCTCTGTATTTCTTTTTTCCACAGTCCAACGATGTGCTGACTGTAACGCGGTGAGACAAACGAGATGACAACTCGTATTTTCGCCGAGAAGAAAGCGAGCGGCTTGTTGAAAACAACAAGCAAACCTCCACGCAAAGTAAGCATCATTTTTTTCTGACTGTCAGCTAAAAAAAAATATATAGATTTAGCCAAGCCTAAAAGCGGAACTCCATATCTACCGGTTACCATCGGTCACCTATAAATTAGGTACTTGACCTCGTTAATTACTGTATAGTTTTATTAAGCGTATCATTTTAGTATAAACTTAGAGTTATAATTCTGTTTCGTGATTCAAGCAAATCTAGTTTATCTATTTGTGCTTTCACTTTAAGTTCGCTAGGCAAATTCATTTAATCGTTTATCGGCATTTTTCGTTTGTTTTGATTGCTGTTATTTTATTTGTCGCTTTGTATTTTGTAATTGGAGACGCGTGTTCGCTTCGAAACTACTAGAAATTCTCTTTTGGTTTTGTTTACAGATTATTGCACAGTGTTGCACACATTTGACACATTTTGTCGTAAATTCAATCTGTTTACTGTGAATAAATTTAATTCTGTTTTACAACTGTCAATTGGAAAGCTATGTTCTTCTAATTCTGTTTGGCAAACGGATACGCTTCATTCGTTTTAAAATACAAAGGTCATGCTTT
Source organism: Siderastrea siderea (assembly GCA_964030785.1). Lineage (NCBI taxonomy): Eukaryota > Metazoa > Cnidaria > Anthozoa > Scleractinia > Rhizangiidae > Siderastrea > Siderastrea siderea. Next base: position 73,831,867 of record OZ034967.1, on the reverse strand, counting down.
AGGTCAGAATTATTTGTTCGCAAATTATTACTTTTCTGATCAACTTATACTCTTTCCCAGGGCGCGTGTTCCTTCCCAGGACATTGAACTTTGGACTCCGTGCCGCTGCCTGGCTTGCATAGTTCGTCATTGTGCCCTCGTCCTCTACCAGGGGGCCTCTCTTCATGGAATCATGCCTCCAGACATCGTCGCAAGCCACCAATCGACGTCAATTACAACAATGGATCCGTGACAACAACCAATGGCGAAGAATAACTCAATGTCAAAAACAATGGTGGGGACCCTCTATTGAACATTAAGGAACACTCAGGAAAAACCATTTTCTCAGTTATTGTAAAACGTATAACAATAAACGTGATTTATTCATTTTGTGTTGTTTTCACTCCAAGGGTTACCCCCGTTCCAAAAATTGGACTTTGGACTTTGTGCCCGCGTTTTCTCAGCGGTTTTAACCCACCTTGAGCCCACGATCCTTTTTTCACATTGCTCAGCGGTTTCTCATCCTAAAACACGTGACTTCCGGTTCCCATGAACCCGCGATCCTTTTTTTCCAACTGGTCAGCGGTTTCCCCCTCTTAAAAACACGTGACTTCCGGTTCCGGTTATGACGTCATCCTTACATCAAAACGAGGCCCAGTCGTCCATGTGGGCCCCCTTTACTACTAAGGTTATTAACACTCGACGTGAAGTGCTGCCAAGTGCTACATAATTACACATCCGTGGCATGCTGCTACAAGGTTGGTATTCGATTTCTTTATCTTCCTTTAAAGATTTATATTGCTGTATACAAAAAAGCCTTTATGCCAAAAAGAAAAATGGATTAATTGCATATTGCCGGTTTCCCCGGGGAAATTAGGCAACTTTGTGCTGTGTAGGTTTTCTTTTTTCAAGCTTAATTATTAGTGGCAACTGTGCCCTGTATTCTAATTTCGTGGCAAAGAGGGTAGCGCTGTGGAGTAATCTTAAATCTTTATTAATATTATCGTTTGGTAAATGTTTAGCGTTTTGATAACCGAAAGCTAGTTTCTCAATTACACACACAATTACACACATGAGGAAAAAGAGACCTAACTGCCTCACACCGAGGCATTTTGCTCAGCAATTACCTCTCGTGTGCAACAAAGCTCTTATAACAATTTCCCCTCAATGTCATGAAGAAAATTTCCAACAGCTTTTAATAAACGGTATGCTCAGGCATACTAGTGTGGCTTCAAATTACAGGAGGGAAACCCCGATGTAACGAACCGCAATACAACTAATTAAGACCCCGGTATAACAAAGGATATTTTTCAGCCCAGTAACATTCGTCGCACGATTTTACGTTTTCACGACAATTTGATTGTCAATCACAACACATTGTATCATCCCATCACCACTGCTACCATTACGAAAAAAAGTAAGATGCTTATCGCAATAAACTCTTGGTTATGTGAGCTACTAGTTTGTGGGTATGAGGTCAAGTGGCTGATTTCCGTTGAATTTATAATAGTGAGACAAAGCACGATATACAATAAAAACTGTCACATACAAGTGCCAGAATTAGAACAGTTGGCAAGTAAATGCTAATATATTCAAAGTAATGCCCAATGCATTCTTCCGTGATTTTTACTTTTGGTTGTAATCTACAGTGCAACAAAGAACAAAGAAACCAGATAAAAATCACAAAGCAATGAATAACGCATTACTTTGAATATATTAGCATCTACTTTGCCAACTGTGAATTTGTAACGCAACCTTCTCCGTCGTTTCATACATCCTCTTTATTAACATTAAATCTAAAAGTGTTCCAGTGAATCAATGTTAATAAGACTCCAAACTAAAATTGGTCACATCGTCAAGCACGCATGTTTAATGTTTTAAAAAAGTCTATCGAGCCGTTCTTAAGATTTTCGCAAAAGCGCTCAAATTAAAAAATTACAACAAAATTATTACGCGAATAATCTTAGAAAAACAAGTCGTTCTCCAGATCGCGAACACCAGTTTCAACAAAACTTTCTAGGCGTAAAATAGTAAGTAAAAGACACATTTTAACAGTATTTACTAGCCATTTCATCAAGGCGTTGATTATTTTTCGGTGCATTTACTATTACTAGGCAAAAACTAAGGTTGAAAATGTTTTTGCGCTTTACTTCAAAACAAACATACAGAATTTTTTTGTTCTTGTATATTTTGTTTGCCATACACCACAGTTTAAGATGCCGGTATTTGCTTTTCGAAGCGAAATCTGGATCGTGCAAAATTTCAGTTTTACTGTTTTCGAGGATTTTTGTCTATCGTTGTCATGGAAATATCGACTTTTACAAAATGTAAACCACGCTAAAGTTCAATCCAAAACCAACAAGTATTGCAAATTTCACGTTGATCTGACAAGGAGAAGACTGTCTAAGAGCCGATTCAAAAAGTTAGGTATGGTCATTTTCATTTGAGGAGGCACGATTTCCATTGGACAGCAAAATATCACACCTAAGAAATCTTGTTTGATTTTTACCGCACTGTCATTTTGCGAAAGCCGACTGTCGCGAAAGCCGCCAAAGTTGCTGCTTAGTGCTAGGTAACCAAACAAAGTTTGTATTTGTAACCAGGCTCTTGTGAAACAAAAGATGGCGGCCGATGTGGCGTTCAAATTGACTGAAGTGTAGTGCACATCGTAGTGCACAAATCCCAAAAGTTAAAGTAAAATGTCCGCGCCAAGATGGAGTAGACGTTGGCTGTACGATTCAACAGTAGAAGTGCCCAAAACAACAAGATGGCGACGTAAAACTGATTCCAGTAGCCCCGCACGTGAAGACGAAGTTGTTGACATTCGTGGGGAGTTTTCATCCGAGGTGTTCGTAGACTCATCCCTAGTGGACTTGGGAAACAACACTTCACCATTTAAGAAGCAAAAACGTTTAGACGAATGTCTGTCTAATGAAATGAACAAAACTGAATCATCTTTCAACGATGGTTCGCAAACTACAGCTGGTGGCCACGATGCATCCTGCAGGCAGAAGATTGATCATGAGTTTGAAATGACTAATGACTAGTATGTAGTCATCAGAAATTTTGCAGCTGTGATCTGCCCTGTGAGTACTTTGCAGTAGTAGAAGTTTCAGAGAGAGACGATGAGCAGCTGCCCAAGTACAGGGACAGGACAGTGGTTAACCACATTACAAGGGTGAAGACATCAAACAGGTACCTTCTTTTGCATTAGATGTTTTCTTATGTATCACCACCACTTGGAGTGACTATGTATTTTGTGTTAATAGCAAGCACCCCATTAATTGGGCACCTGATTTTCCGTTTGATTATCAGAGCATTACAGTTTATAGCTTCATATGTTTATTTAACAACTTTCTGTGTTCTCTCTTTTAGACTCATGGCTGTCCCTGTGGTAAACATTATGAGAAATTTTCTCAGAGTGGATGTGTGATCTGGATATTACATTTGTCTGCTACCAAATCCTTATGAAAAAGACTGACCAGTGTCACTGTCCTGTAAATATTATCACATTAGTTATCATTACGAGCTCCATGGTATGATGTCTGTAACAGTAGTGTTAGCAATTTATTAGCATGAGACTTAGTAGAAACATTAATTTATCCAAATACAAACATGCTTGGAGGCTTGTGACTACTGTTGCAAATAATAAAGCCTATTTAATACTGTATTCACAAATTGTGTGGAAATGCAATATCCTCTCGCACAAATCTGATTTCAAGAAAATCCTGTGACAAGGACTCAAAGAACCATATATACCAAAGGGTATTACTTAAAAGAATCCTGCACATGCGTCTGTCGCTTTTGACTAGGGAGCTTCAATGCATAAACTAGATCATTTGATTTGGCAAAGGATAACTGTTTGAAAGTTTCTAAAAGTTGTTGCATCCCATTTCGGACTCTCAATCAGTCATCACCTTTTTCAGACCCCCCATGTCCATTTATTAGATTTTGGGTGGCCACTTAATAGGGGTAAAGAAAATAGAAAACCCTCATCGGGATGTCCAAAAAGGTGGCAGAAGCCACTTTATAGAGGTTTTATTTACAGTATTTTACTAACAATAATTTGGGGACTTTGATAACTGGTGGCTTAATAGAGGGTGGCCACTTAATTGAAGTTTGGCTGTATTTTTATTTGTAAAAAATGCTGTATTGTTGAGTGCACACTGATATTTTTAACTTCACGGTGCTATTTAATAGCTAAGTGGGATGGTCACATAGTAAATACATAGGATACATTGATTGTTTATGTCCACAACATAGGAAATAAATAGCATTATGTTAAAGCTATGTCACCTTTTACCTTCATTCCATGAATGAAGCCACACAAAAACTTTGTCTTTTGAGACAAATGCTTCACTGTGTGTACAGAATCTGGCTGCGTGGCATGCTCACGACTTCACAGCCTGGAGTTCAAGATGGTACCTGGTAGTGTTTTCAGTGGAGTTAAGAGAGAGAAAATACTTCTAGTATTGTTACACCAGCAAAGTCGTGGGTGACAGCATTATGGCATTTCTTAACATCCCCACTTACTTAATGTAGTTACCTGAAAGAACGCCACCCTTGAATTAGTGCTGCATCATCCCAGCAACAATGTGGCACTATTGATTTTTATTTGCTTTTTGACATTGTTAAAAAATGCTGAAATGCTAATATATGGCTTGTTATTGCTGTCGTTGTTACTTATTGGGATCTGAGTAGTAAAGCATGTCGGTATGGGTAAACTAATGAAAAAGGCCTACCCCCCCAACTTTTTAAGCCAATGAGAGACTAGTGCCAGTCCTTTTTATCATGTGATCACGGTCGAGAGAATGGACCAATGAGAGAAGGGGTCAAAGGTCAACCGGAAGTAGATGTGGTCCAACCGGAAGTGGGGTCAAAGGTCAACCGGAAGTAGGTGTGGTCCAACCGGAAGTGGGTCAACCGGAAGGGATGACGTCAGGGGGGTGTCACGTGATTTGAGGGGAAAGACCGCTGAGTTCAATAACCAGACAGAGTGATTTCTTTTCAAACTAAGTTTAATGAATTTTTTGTTCAAATGGTTTCTTCTTCTTCTTTCTGACGGAGAGAACATTGTCCACAACAAGTGTCGTCGGGTCGGTGGCTGCAACCGGCTTCCAGACAACTGGGACAGGGGGGTTGATATTTCCAAGTGGTATCCGTGTTAACGGGTAAGACTTGTCCGCAAATTTGGCAGGGATCCCGAATATCGTCTCGTTTGCACCAATGAAGTGAAGGAAACTCAATCCCAGGTAGATCTTGTGAGGAGGAGGTTTTGGGTAGATTGTTATCGAGATGTTGGAACCAACGATCGATGGCTCTTTGTTTGACTTGAAGGTCTTGATTTTTTTCTTGGTAATCGCCTGGATAGTAACAGCCTTGATGAAAGTGTCCTTTGCACCAAGCTTTGACAAAAGCATGTGTATCGATGGAGACTTTGGGTGAATTGTTACAGAGCAGAAGTCCTTCGGTGTTGCGTCGTTGTTGCAAAGCGCGCCCGCCGCCCGCCGCCCGCTGCCGCCGATTCCCCGCCCGCGCGCGCGCCCGCCGCCGCCGCCGCCGCCGCCGCTGCCGTGTGATCCTCGTTTCTGATGAGCTGGTTTCAAAAACTGGAAGGGTGGGTCTTTTTTCCCCTACCAAATTCAAATACTACGCCTCAAGTCCATTTGACCGATCATGTTGAGCCCGCGATCCCTTTTTTCGACACTGGTCAGCGGTTTCCCACCCCAAAACACGTGACCTTCGTCTTTCCAGTCACTTCCGGTTCATCATGACGTCACTTCCGGTTCTCACCCTAACCCTCCCATTTACCTTTGACTCCTTACTACTCCTCAAAACCATTTACCTAGCGTTTCACTCTTGTTTTTCTTATTGAACCACTGTTTTATTGCACTCAGACCCCACTGGCATCTCCTTGGTTACCCTCTCATTCTCCTACCCCCTCCCCTTCTCTTCGCGCAATGCATGACTGGGAAACATTCCCTCCTCATCCCTCCTCATCCCTCCTCGCCGCCATGACCTAAAGCGACCCCCTTTACTACTTGGGATGGGAAACCGCTGGACAAAAAAAACAACAAGACTGGTTTTGGACAATCAACATTCTTTATTACATTCATCTCTTGAACACTGGCGGGATTGCCTTATGTAATTCCGGACTGACTACTCAGACATCGATAGGCAGTGAGGGAGGAACATAGTCGGCCCCTAGACCATGAATGACTATGCCCTTGTCCATCAGATGGACTACCTCGATGTCAACGAGCCGTTACAGTCAGCACATCCTTGGATTGTGGAACAAGAAATACAGAGAGAGTGAAAAATAAAGGAATAAAATATTCTTTCGGGTAGAAAAGGATTTTTTTCACAACAACGCGGGGAATGGAAAAACATTGCGAGCTAAACAGAACCGCGATGGTTCGCTTAAAAAAATATTTTTAGCCGGCAGCAAAAAAAAAAAACAACACTTACCTCGTGTTAAGCTTTCGCTGTTTTCAAAAAGCCGCTCGCTTTCTTCCCGGAGAAAATGCGAGTTGTCATCTCGTTTGTCTCACCGCTTTACAGGCAGCACATCGTTGGACTGTAGAAAAAAGAAATACAGAAAGTGAGTAAACATAAATCAAATAGTCTTTCGGGTAGAAAAGGATTTTTTTCACAACAACGCGGGGAATGGAAAAAACATTGCGAGCTAAACAGAACCGCGATGGTTCGCTTAAAAAATATTTTTAGCCGGCAGCAAAAAAAAAACAACACTTACCTCGTGTTAAGCTTTCGCTGTTTTCAAAAAGCCGCTCGCTTTCTTCTCGGAGAAAATGCGAGTTGTGATCTCGTTTGTCTCACCGCGTTACAGTCAGCACATCGTTGGACTGTGGAAAAAAGAAATACAGAAAGTGAGTAAAAATAAATCAAATAGTCTTTCGGGTAGAAAATGATTTTAGCCGGCAGCGAAACACAACACTTACCTCGTGTTAAGCTTTCGCTGTTTTCAAAACATCCATTCGGCGGCTTTTACAGATAAAAATCTCCCACTTTTTTTCGCTGACATCTTAGCTGTCATCGTTTTGTTTGTAAAGCCGAGGGTTGCTGGGGTAAAGCGATGAATAAATCTGTGAAAAAACTGTCGTAAATCTCCCTGACCTTCCTCCATCTTGAAAAAAGTAAGAATTTGGGTGTACGTTTGCTGCTTATATGGCAAACAGTATGACCTTATTTGGTTAGGATTGGTTGTGATTGGTCAGTCCCATTCAGGCCATGGTCAAGGTCCAAGGCCATGGTCAAGGTCCAAGGCCATGGTCAAATTGCAATCAGAAGCAGAGCGCATGTCTACGCGGGCGGGCGCGCGCGGGGAATCGGCGGCGCGCGCTTGGCGCGCGCTGTGGGGGAAACCAAGATTTTTTTTAGTGTGAGTTCGAATCCCGGTCGGGGTGGAAAAAAATTTTTTTTTTGAAAAAAGCATGGAAATTTTTTTTCGGGTCGAAGCGAGTAGGAGACAATGGAATGAAGAGTGTTTCTTGGGGATTTGGCTGGGAGGTTTTTTTGGGTTAGAAGCGATCGAGTTCGGCTCGGTTTGAAAACAAAAATCCTTTTTTTAAAAAACAGATAGTTTATTGGTTTTACTTGGATGACATAGGTTTTTTATTCATGTCAAGGGAAAAAGAGAGGTACAATGACATAGGGAATACATAGGGAATACATAGGTAGTACATAGGGACTACATAAGGAAAAAAGGGATCGCGGGCTCAGATCAGAAAAGAGAGGTACAATTACATAGGGAATACACACGCTTGTTAAAGACGAGCTTGTATTTCTTGGTTTTCAGCGATGGTTTTGATTCGTTTGGGTTCGGCGACGCGTTGAATCCGGTTCTGGCATGGTGATGTGCGTCACATCCAACTGCAAACTGTCGTCGACTTCAAAGTTCTCATTTGAGTTCAACATTTTACTAATCTGATCCAATATGCGTCGTGCACCTGACAAAGGATCGCGCCAATCGCCGACAGTTACATTGGCTGAGGTGTGGGCCGATTGAAGTCGGTTGGAAGATAAATAAATTTGAATTCTGTCATGGTCTGGGATGGACTCGGTGAGATCTTCTATAACGTCAGCCAATCCTTCTTCAAACGCGCGCACAATATTGCCATGTCCTTCTGGAAAACCCTCTGGCGGGTTTTCCACTCGTAGATGATACGATGTTCTGGTAATACCATAACTACGGGCATTCCTTTGTCTGAAGGGTTCTAAACGAAAAACAAAATGTCCTCGTCGACCCAGGGCGCCGCCTTGTTGTTCCCATTGCTGCATATACTCATTAAGATCATCGTCTGACTCGGTGTTACTTGCCATGCTAACAAGAAATGATGCGTTGAAAAGATAGAGAGGTGATATATAGACTGTTTGATTGACAGCTTCTTTTTTCTTATATATATACAGGCACCACTCATCCTTTTTCATCACTTTTTATTTGTTCAATGTATGGAGAGACGATTGCGTGCATCGACTCGTGTTTTTTGGTAAAAGCAAAGACAAACAAGTCCCTAAAATGGAATCTCCTTTTACTGCCAGTGGCAATATTGATTATTGTTCCCGTTTTTATCAAGACGTGATAGAATGTCTATGGAAACGATGTTGGATCGTAGCCATTCTCCAATATATTCATCAACACGTCCAGGATCTAGAACCCCCCGTTCAACCCATGTACAGCGAAGAAGCGCTTCTTCATGGACGACGTGTCCATGACTCGATCAAAACAGGAATACGTCAACTCTCGCTAGAGACCATCCATCGATCCTGGCAGCGTTTACTATTACACTATCATTTGGAAATCCCGAGCTGGCAACCCAACGACATTGAATTCGTGGTACAGATGACGAGTCCCGATCTCGTGACAGAACAAATTTTGGAGGAGATTGTATCGTTTCGACGCCAATTTAGTTCTTTCACCTATGAACTCTTGGGTTTCACTCATGAAGATGTGGATCATATTTTTGGCTGGGCGCGTGACACGTTACGAGAACGTGAATGGGCGGGCATCGACATACCCGATGGACCTGAACGTTGACCCCTATTTTTTGTCTCCACCAATCCTAGCTAAGATCACGTCATCATCGCCTATAAAATAGCGTGTTCTTTTTTCATTCTTTCTCTCTTCAATTCACCATGGCCACGAAGAGACCTTTGCAACAACTCGAAGAGATGGTCACTGCTTTACCCCCTGCACCGACGGAGAAAAAGTCCAAAAAAGACAAAAAAATCAAAATCAAAAAGCCACCCCAAGTGGATCCTTCTTCACCACCACCAGTACCGTCAACACCTACAACAACCACATTGTCACCACCACCACCAGTACCGCCGCCGCCACCACCACCACTCATCAATATGGATGACTTATTCAATGGTGACAATATTCTCAATTTGTTAAATCCGCCTGCTGCTAGTTATGAAGTACAACTACCGCCTATGGAACAAGCTTGTCAATCCGTTGTCTGTCCTATGCATGAAACAGACCTAATTTGCTTTCAAGCCCAAACCACAGGAGACACTTACATGAAATGCCAAGAAAAGAAATGTGGCCTCTTTTGTCATCAAGATCAAATCGCCACTTATCTCAAGATCATTAATGAAAAACTCCATCCTGATTATCTCAAAAGAACCCTGGTGTGTGACTGTGAAGAACCCGTGCTCCTACGAATCAGCCGATCCCAAGCCAATCCCAACCGCCCTTATTTCACATGCAAAGAAACACCCGAGGATCGATGTCCTTTCTTTCAATGGGCCGACAAACCCTTGAAACCCAAGAACCGAAAAAAACAAAGACAAGACACGACCAAGTAAAGACACACGAACTGTTTTTAATGAACAATGATTATGATACATGATAAAAACAAATGAAAAAGCAGGTCCGGAAAAAAGAGCATGATCGACCGGGGCGCCGGTAAAATGAAATACACGCGCTCTTTTGAGTTTTTTGACTTGTGAAATCTATAAAAGGCTGATGTTGTAAGAATAAAATTTTTATTAGTGTAACCATGGAGTCTGTGTGGTTGTGTTATGCGTGGGAGGGTTTGTTGTCCCTGGTGCAATGGCAATGCCATCAAGCCCTTTGCCAAGTGTTATATGACTACCAACCAGGTGAAAAAGTACCCATTCCCCCATGTCCCGAGGACACGCCTCCTCTTCAAGTCTTTGAAGAAACCCATGTGGACCTCAACTTGTATCGATGGGTAGTGTTTGTGTTATGGTTAAAAGCCCACCCCAAAGCGTGGCAATGGTATCGAATCATTCAAAAGGCGCATCCCAACACCATCCCTCCCATACCGACCTTGTTGGATGAGTGTCAGAAAGTATGGCGCCTCGAAAGACCAAACGAACCAAACTCGATGTCTCGCAATCATGGTTGACCCGTTACCACGATCCTAGAGCCCCCGGCAGTTTAGGAGGCGTGCAACGGTTTGCCAAGGCCCATCACCTCCCCTTGAAAAAAGCCCAACGCGTCTTGGAACGGGATTTGGCCTACACGTTGCATAAACCTCGACGTCGTCAATTTACCACCCTGCCGACCGTGGCCCTAAGTATCGACCATCAATGGGTTGCAGATTTGGTGGAAGTGCAACCCTTGGCCAAGTATAATCGGGGTATACGATACTTGTTGACCGTCGTGGATGTGTTGTCCAAGTATGCGTGGGTACAACCGTTGAAAGACAAAACCGGGGTGGCGTTGGTTCATGCCTTTGACAAGATATTGCGTACGAAGAGGAAACCCGTCCAATTGCAAACGGATCGAGGGAAGGAATTTTACAATCGCACGTTTCAACGTTGGCTCGAGGAGCAAGGAATCCACCATTTTTCTACCCAAGGGGATGCCAAAGCCAGTATAGTGGAACGATTTAACCGCACCTTGAAAGAACGTTTGTACCGCTATTTCACCGCCGCCAACACGTTGAAATTTGACAATGTGTTACCCGAGTTGGTCCAAGGCTACAATGCCACACGTCATCGAAGTATTGGTATGGCCCCTCAAGACGTGACGTGGGAAAACGATGCAGCCGTGTGGAAACGCCTGTACGAGAAACGATTGAAAGGTCAGAAAAAACCTAAATTCAAAGTAGGGGATCGTGTACGTCTCAATAAGATTCATCGTACGTTTGAAAAAGGGTATTTACCCGGTTGGACCGAAGAAGTGTTTGTCGTGCATCGTGTGGTCCCTGGCCCTGTGCCCACGTATAAGATTCACGAATGGGATGACACGCCCGTCGATGGCACGTTTTATGAAGAGGATTTACAAAAAGTCCATGTATCCGACGTGTTTCGTATCGAAAAGGTACTTAAGCGTCAAAAAGATCGCCTGTTGGTCAAGTGGAAAGGGTGGCCGGACAAGTACAATAGTTGGATAGCAAGCCAAGACGTGACGTCTCTCCAACCACCCAAGAGGAAAAGCCCACCCAAAGAGACAAGTCCCCCCAAAAGACGACGACGACGACGTGACTAAACAATGACGTTCGTCCCCAACTCTTCGTTTTACGTGACGTTGATGAGTCATGCGAGTACCAAAGAGTTTCCTGGGAACAAGAGTCATCATTTTCGAAACCGGTTACCCAAACCCATTCGATTTGTGGGACGAGGATGGATGGTGGGTATGGTGAGTTTATCCTTACCCATCATTCCAGTGATAGCGGAAGAAGGAGGCGTGGGCGATTCCCATCCTCTGTTGTATGTACGATGGCACGAACGGGTGTATACCCAAGACGATCAAGGGAACGATCGCTGGTACCATGAACGTCGCGAATTCACTGTCTACGGTCGAGATATGAGAAAGGAGATGGCCTCGTCGACGGGATCGCACTTTTTTCATCAACTGGTGTATCGTTACGAGCAAAGCCGTGCGAAACAAACCGCCCCCAAAAACAAATGGGCGGAGGACAATGGCATCAAATTGGTCCCGACCTTTGAATGGACCTCCGAAGGGGATTTGTTGTTGAATACCACCAATGTGGATTACAAACGACAAGTAGCGCACGTGTCATGGGGCAGAACCTTGGCTCTGAGAATGGGATGGATTGAACAAGTGTCGACGGGCGTGTATCGATTGGGTCCGAATCTCTTGCAAGAATTTCAAGGCATTTCCACCATTCCTACCCCGACGGATGTCCGCGATGCTGCCAACAAGCCCCTCTTTTGGAAAGTGGAGGGGGATTATCTGAAGTTGAGTCTATCGTGCCCTTGGCGGTTTGTGAATTTGAACAAGACCTTTCGTCCTTCGTTGGAATTTCCCTCCACGCGTCCTTTGCACGTGTATTGTGATGTAGGGACCAGCAGCATGGTAGGGGGTCGTATCACGGATCTCTTACGAGAAATCAAGTACCAGCCTCAAAACACCACCCACTTTGAACCTCGACATATTCAATATGTCCCAGTACGCAATGAAGTGGTGGAAATCGTGGAAACCCAGATGGCCGAAACCAATGGGGATCTGGTGAAATTTGGTGAAGGGCGTACCCTCCTGACCCTCCACTTTAAAAGGGAAGTCGTGGTGTGAAGAACAAAGACAACATGTCGTTCTACGTGACGTTACCGAGTCATGCCAACCGACGTGAATTTCCCAACAACCAACCCAATTCCTTCAAGATTCGTTTACCTCAACCGTTACAGCTCACAGGAGGTGGATGGCAAGTGGGGTTGAGTGCCATTTCCTTACCGGATGCTCGCGTCAATTTGTATGAGTTGGTGATGAAAGGACAACACGTCTTAGGCATCAAATGGCACCTGAAAGCACCCAGTCAAAGCGGAGGTACCTATAACAAATATGGAGCGGCCGTGACCAAAATTGACGATATTAAAGACTGGGATTGGGTGGTGGACGGAGTGAGTTTTATGAAAGCCGCCATTGCTCATGTGGAACAGAAACGACTGGAATCGGTTATCCAAGGGGGTACGTTTTTGGACGATCAAGGCAAACACACGTACGTCAAGTTTCGTTGGGAAGGCGACGATCTGCTCATTGACAACACGAATGTCTCTCATGATGGATCCGTTCGCACGCCCTCCTTTGCCGTTCATACCAAGTTAGCTGCCAAGATGGGATGGTTACGTAAAATCAACAGTGGATGGATTTTGGGTCCTAACTTACAGCAAGACTTCATGGGGGATCAAATCCCCGACATGACCAAGAACAGCGCTTGGAAGGATATCACCGATAAGGATGGGAACCCAGTGTTTTGGACCACCAGTCGAGTGGAAGACTATATGGAATTGAGTATGAGTTGTGGGTGGCGTTTCACCAACTTGAATGTAGCGTTTCGAACGGTGGTGGGGGAACCCACACGATCGCTGCATGTGTACTCCGACGTGGCAGGCAGTATGATGGTGGGCAATCGCGTGACCGATTTGTTGCGTGAAATCCAGTACAAGCGACAAGGACGTGGCACCCTGTATTTTGAACCGTTGCACATTCAATACATGTCTCTTCGTAACGAGGTGGTGGAAATGATTCATGTTCAAGTGGCTGAAACGATTGGTAGAGGAGGAGACTTGGTCAAGTTTGGCGAAGGCCATACCATTGTCACGTTACACTTCAAAAAGACATAAAAAGGGGGTGGCCAAGGGAGTGTCCCAATCACAAGATGCCCAAGACAAGAGTGCGTCGAACGAGACGAAGAAGAAGAAGGCAACGAGGGGGTTTATTCCCACTGGCCGCCCTCATTCCTGCCTTGATCGCTGGAGGAAAAGCCGTGGCGTTGGGTGCCGCGGGTGGTGCCGCGAGTTACGGGGCTAAAAAAGGGTTGGAAGCCGCTTTTCGGAAAAGAAGACGATGATGACGGTATAAAAAGGGGGTCACGTGAAGCACAGACAAAACGTTTATCCCTGGTGAAGAAGACACCATGCGTGGGGGAAGTTTGACACGATTTCGAACCGACGAGTGGTATGATCAACAAGGCAAAGGATTGGTGACGGATCTGATGCGTGGGGGGTTGCAAGGTCTTATAAGCACGCGAAATCCTTTAAAACTGCCTAGTAATATCAAGAGAGGATTGGAAACGGGTTTGACACGAGGTATCAAACGCAAAGCTGAAGACGTCATTAAAAAAGAAATCACCAAACAAGCCAAGAAAGCCTTGAGTCATAAGAGTGTGAAAGACGCCGTGCGTGTGGCCAGTGCTTTGTTTCCCAAACAAACCAAACGTGCACGTGATATTTTTGGAGTGTGAACATGGATCCCGTGCCTTCACGACCTCGACAGATTCGTAGTGATCGAGGGTTGTCTCAATGGGGTGGACTGTATCCATTTTGGAAACTCATGCGACGACAACGTGGTGGATGGTTAAGTCCCGAGGTGATGAGAGTCCCCGGGTTTGATTTGAGACAACGTTTAGCACGACGACGCTATAAAAACCCCTCACGACGACGACGGGGTACCACTCGACGCCGACGACGTTAAACATGCCTGACGTGAGTACGCAAACCGCCCCAGCTCACGAGCGTTCCGAAGGGACCGTCAACCCTGCATTACGGATTTTCAAGGTGCCACCGACCGACATTAGCATCAATGCCTATCGCATGGTTACCATTCAACCCACCACCACGGGTATCAATCCCATGGAATTCATCATTCCAGGGTTGGACGATTTTGTGGATTTGGGACGCAGTTACTTTACCATGGAATTGAGATTGCAAAAGAGTACGAACGATAACTTGGTGGCCGATCAGAAATTGTGGCCCGTCAACAATTTGGCCCATTCCATCATCAAACAAATTGACTTGAATTTGAATGGCACGTTGATCAGTCCACAATCGGACACTTATCATTACAAAGCTTACCTAGAAACCTTGCTGAATTATGACCGAGAAGATGGCAAGACCGTGTTAGGACCCCAAGGATGGTACAATCAAGTGGATTCCCCACCCCAATGGACCGCCACCAACACAGACTATGGAGGACCTGATGCTGCCTATACCGCTCTCAGTGCCAATCACAAAGGGGCCTTGGCCGCCATGGTAGCCGAAACCGCCAAGTATTCAGGAGGTGTCACCCACAGTCTAGTGTTTACCCCGCACCTGGAAGTGTTTCACACTGGCAAACTGTTGGTGCCTGGCATCGAAATCAAGATGAAATTTCATTTCAATGGCCCCAGCCTGTTTTTCAATGGAGTGGCTCTAGCTGGCCGATTGATGGAAGGGGATGTGAAACTACGGTTTCATCTCTGCCAACTGCGTTTGAATGACGCCATCTACCAGAGTTTATCTGAAAAAAGACACAATGAAGGAGAAGTGGCGGCTTACCCGACCGTCCGCAGTGAAATCCGGACCTTCAGCATGCAAAACAACCTGGTCCGCTTTGATATCCCGAACCTGTTTCAAAACAGAATACCTGACCGATTGATTGTGGGGTTACTGGACAGCCGTGCCTTCAATGGAGATGTGACCCGAGATCCTTTCTGTTTCCAGAAATTTGGTCTGACGTCCATTAAACAGATTGTCAAAGGAGAAGAGTACCCTTATGAAACCCTGCAGTTAGTGCACAACAATGGCACCCGAGATAATCTAGGCTACTTCCGTTTTCTGCAAGCCAGTGGTGCTTGGTGTAAAAAGAAAGGCAACATGGTAGAACTGCTGGATTGGGGCCAAGCTAAAAATTGTACCTTGTACATGTTTGACAATGTGGCCAATGGATGTGCTGACAGTCAAACCCTCAACCCCAAGCAAACAGGCGATTTACAACTGGTCTTGGAATTTGGAGCCGCACCCGGTGTCAATATAACCGTGCTCGTGTATGGAGAATTTGAGAACTTGCTGGAGATTGACAGGAACGGAGCCGTGTTGTATAACATTTACCAGCACTGATGGAACATGTGGCCTTGAATAATGTGCAATTGGATTATTTAGCCCGAGACGACCCGCAATTGAAACCGGTCTTTTACGGGACAGTGGCCTGTGATCGTTTACCCAAGACTCCTGTCAAGACTTCCCCTCAAGGGTACATTGTGAATACCGACCCACACGATCAACCGGGACAACATTGGTTAGCGGTGTGGACGGATGGAAAGGTGTGTGAAGTCCTGGACAGTTATGCTTTGCCCATGGACACGTACGTGCAAGCTACCCCGTTACGAGATTGGATTGTCAACCATTGGAAGTATGTGGTGACCAATGGCAAGTCCCTCCAAGCCATTTCAAGCAAGAGTTGTGGTGATTACGCCTTGTTGTACTTGAAAGCCAAAGCCCGTGGACGGACCTTGCAAGATTTTTTAAATGAGTTTTCGGATTATGATTATGTCAGGAATGACCATCAAGTGGGTCAACGCCTTCAACAATTGATTGTAGGTCAAGAAGCCAGATGGTATCAACTTTGTTGTCATCCGTATCATCAATGTAATGCTTAAATAAAAAAGTTCGTTGGAAAAAAGTTGTGTCGGAGTCGTCGCTCAGTTGGTAGAGCCTTTGGACTTGATCCAGAATAGCGATTGGGTCGTGGGTTCGAGTCCCACCGATTCCAATAAAAAGGTGCCTTTTTTTTAACTGGGTAGTATCATCATGCAAACGGGGAAACCGTTTCGTTTTCATACCCCCTCCAGTATTTTGGTGGTGGGTCCTTCGGGATGTGGTAAAACCGTCTTTACGGAAAAACTCTTGGTAGACAACCCAGACTTGTTTGAAACCCCACCGACCGAACGACATTATTGTTATGGGGCCTGGCAAGATCGATTTAGAGGCATGCAAGATGAAGGGGTGGTGTTTCACGAAGGCATTCCCGATCATAACGCGTTGGTCCAATGGTTTCCTGAAGGACATGGGGTCCTGGTCTTGGATGATTTAATGGATGAAGGATCGGGTGACAAACGCGTGTTGGATTTATTCACCAAACATTCGCATCATCAAGGGGTGACGGTGTTGTACTTGTGCCAAGACATGTTTCCCGTGGGCCGATATGCTAAAAGTATTTCCCGCAATGCCCATTACATTGTGGCGTTCAAGAACCCCCGAGATCAATTAGGGGTGCGCAATGTCATGCTTCAATCGTTTCCTACCACTTGGAAAGACACGTTGGAGACGTTTCATCAGGCCACGACACGACCGTATGGCTATTTGGTCTTGGATTTACATCCCGCCTCCTCCGATCAACAACGCTTGTTGAGTCACCTGTTAAAAGACGAAGGATGGACCCGCACGTATCAAAAATGTTGCAGTGATCAGGATGTCAAGTAAAAGATTGCCTCCCCCCATTGTGTTGGATTTGTTGGGAGATGCCAAGTAGACGATTACCAAGTAGAAGGTTGCAGGGATTGGCTCCCCCGTTGTTTTGGATTTGTTGGGAAAAAATTGTTGGTGATTATTTTCATAGCATGCGTTTGGACGACATGGATTACCAGGCCATGCAAGAGGTATATAATTTGGTTCGAAACCGACGAGGCCAATCTATTGACCGTTTAATCGATCGTTACAACGAAACGTATTTTCGTGAACTGGTGTGGACCTTAGAAGATCGAGCATGGCAGTTGATGATGCATCCCGACGTCCTTCGCAAGCTTACGCAACCGTTTCACCTGTAGGCACCACCATGACTTCCCAAAAAGAAAAAACCGTGGTATCCTTGCTGAATGGACCCTTGTCCAGAAGCCACGGTGAAAAATTCAAACCCGAACTTTTGCAACGCATGGATACCTTGTATGCCTTTTACCACAAACAGTGGTGGTGTTATCGGAAAATGCTGAATCATTTCAAGTTTGTCAACGCCTTGTTGAATGGCATGGCCTTACTCCTGATGGCTGCAGGCATGATTGCCGGACCCCTCTTGGAAAACAGTACGTTGGTGGCGTGTTTGGCGGCCGTGGGTACGGTGGTCAAAGGATGGAACGATTTTAAACAATACCGATTTAAAGTGACCATGAGTCGGTTTGCGTTTACCACGTATGCTAAAGCCTTGACCGAATTGAAAACCCATGTGCGTGGTGTTCCCTTGGAGGACCTGGAACGATTTTTAATCAAGATGCAAACCTTAGATGATACCATTGTGGATTTCACCCCTCCGTTACCCAAACGATGTGTGCAAGATTACCATCGTCGTTTTGTGTACCAACCCGTGGAAGCGCCATGTTACGTGGATGGATGTGCTCGTCCCTTCATGTCGAAAAGCTATTGGACGGAAAAGGATAAAAAGCCGCCCCCCTCCAGTCCCACACTCCTAGAACCATGGCCGTCCGACGAAGACGACGCAGAAAAAGGAAACAACGAGGAGGGGCATTAATGCGTCGCAAACCCCGTTTGGTGGATAAAATAGCCCATGGCCTGGGTATGGTTCTATCGGGTCCAGCGCCTGGGTTTAGCCTCGCTTTAGGCAAATTAGGCGGTCAAGCCTTGAAAGGCATTACCGATAATGTACAGTATTACAGACAACGACCTCAAAAAGGAAGTGGGTGGTGGCAAGACTTCAAACGCAACACCCGTCAAGGCTATAAAGAGACGCGAGATCTCATCAAACGAGACAAAGCTCTTCAACGTCTATTGACGAATCGTCCATGGTGAGGAGGAGAAGACGACGTCGTCGTCAACGAGGCGGTTTTTTAAATCTATTGGTCCCCGCCATGGCAGGATTAGGGAAAGCCGTGGCCTTGGAAACGGATAAACGTATAAAACGCACGATTCAAAAAGCCAACCAACGGTATCGTCGCCGTCACCGATAAAAGATGCAACGACTCCGACGTCAATTACCGTTTTTACGGTCGGTGTTACAAGAAGCCAATGGTTTGAAACGTCAAGAGTTGTTACAACATGCCAATGCCGATCAAATCAATGCTGTGAGTGAATTGGTCTTGAACTTCTTAAAAAACAAGATTCCCGTCACCCCACCCATCCTAGCTAAACTTCAACCCTATAAAAAGGTGCTACGTGATTTGGGACGTCGTCAACATTCGGTCAAAAAACGTCGTCAGTGGTTAGTCCAACAAAAAGGACGCGGATTGTTTCAAGGACTTCACGAGGTGTTATGTCAATGTGCTCGACCGACCCGTTAACCCTGGCCACGTGGATCACTCTATTACAAGAGGCCAATCGGGCCACCGACAAGTGGAAAGACGAGTGTTCTTATTGGAAGCATAAATATCACCTGTTGTATCGAGAGTACCAACACATCTTAAAGGCCCGTCTTTGTGAGAGCTGTTGTGTTGTGGAAGACGGGGAACTTTGTCACGACTGTAGTCAACCATGGACGAGGTCTACATGATTCCCCAAAAGGACTTTGAACAACTCATTCAATATTACAAAGGAGAAATTACCGAAAATGCTTTGTTGAACAAAGCCGCGACGCTCGCCGCCAAAAAACATGTGTTGTTAGCCGACCCTCAACTCCCACCCGCCCTCGTCAATGCCCAAACTAAACCGTTGAGTCAAGAATTAACCAAGTTAACCAAACGCATTCGTCAATTTCCTGGAGGCGTGGGTGTGGGGGCACCCGGTGGCCCGCCAGGCGAAGAAGGTGAGGAAGAAGCCGGGGATTTGGTGACGGGACCCGTGGAACAATGGTTGAAGCGCATGATAAAAGGCAGCCCGTCGACTCCCAAACGCCCCATTACCCCTACAACCAAGAAAGGCAAAGGAGCAGCCACCACCAGTAAGATTCCCATTGTCAAGAAAGGGAGCCCATCCACCAGTCGAGGGGATCTACAATCGCGTTTAGAAGCCGTGCGAGAACGTCGCAAGACTTGGGAAAAACATTTAGCCGAAAGTGGTTTGACGAAAGGCAAAGGCAAAGGCAAAGGCAAAGCACCTGCCCGAGAAGTGGAACGATTGAAACCTTTACCCGGTTGGGAAGATTGGGCTCGTGGCAAAAAGTTACGACGTCGGTTGGATTACGACGACAGTGACTAAACATGCCCACCAAGAGAAGGAGAAGGGGTGTCAAACGGAAACGCCCCCAACGAGGAGGGGCAGTGGATGTACAAAAATGGATCGCTAAAACCGGCAAAGAATTTCATTGGCCTGGCTATCAGTACATGGGACCCGGGACACATTTAGCCAAACGTCTGAAACGTGGGGATCCCGGGATCAATCGCTTGGACCAGATCGCCAAACAACATGACATTGATTACAGCCGTGCCAAGAATTTGCAAGATAAATGGAAAGCTGATACCAAGATGATCCAAGCCATTGATCGGTTACCCGGCAAGAAAACCAAGACGGAACGCGTGGTCAAAAAAATCATGCAAGCCAAGAAACGTTTAAAATTGTAATTGTTTTAATCACCTCGTGTTACAGCCCATGTTGTGTTCTTTTGGGAGAAAATAAAACAAAATGAAAATGTTTGCACCTGTCTTTTTTTTCAAGAAACAAAATCATCCAAATCAAACGGATCGTCCACATCTCAATTGTTCCCATTCGTCAGGGGACATGTGCTTTAAAAAGTCACACACCTCCCCTCTGCTCTCTCTCTTCTCTAATTGTTCAGCAAGACTCTTGTCTTGGACACGTTCTGCCTTCACCTTCTTCAAAATTTGCTCCACCTTTAAATCGTCTTCGAATGTTTCAAACTCTTCCAATAATTTTCTCGTGGTCATGATAAGATGCTCCAGCCAGGCGCACCCTCTGTTTTTATGTCCGTTGACTTTTTCTGGAGAGTTCAAGGGTGATGATGGTGCTGCCTTGTTTGAAAGGAGCCGGCTGTCCATTGGCTGTTTGAATGTCCATGGCAATGCTGTCAAAGATGGTTTTACCAAGAGGAAAAAACATCCGTTGAGTGGTATCAAATTGATGATCGGTATTGCCGGCATCCATGGCACGTAAAAAACCTTTTTGTTGATTTCCCACAATGCTCTGTGCGACGAGATCCGTATAGATCATGAGTTGTTGTTGTCCTTGTTGTGGTTTGACAGTTTGCGTGGTGGGAAATGGCTGCCGACTGAGATTCGGACCCAAGAAGAAGTAATAATCGAAATCGGGATGAGTAAAACTGACAGAGACGATGCCATGCGGTGGATATTTGTTGACAGGACCGACGGTTGGTGTCCATTTGTGTCGATCGTCGTAATCGACGATATGTTTCACCAGATAATTTTTTTCTTGGACGATGCGTTCACTTGGCGTTCCATCTTTCACAAGTCCCATCAGTTGAGCGAATTTCCATTCCATTTCAAATTGCATGTTGGCTGGAATGAGTACATACAAGGAATCTAATTCGGAGGCAATGCCTGCATTGGTGATTTTCACGTAGGGTTGAGCCAGGTTGAGAGCGGCTAGTTGTTGTCGTTTAGCTTGATCGTCCACGTCCATTTTGGCTATATCCATCATGACTTCCATGTGTTGTTTTTCCATTTCGTACGCGATGGCGATCCATGCTTCTTTCAAATTGTGGTAATACCCTGGGGGTAAATGGATTTGTTTGGTGACTTGAATGGGAGCCGTTCCCTCAGCACGTTTTGGCACGTATCTGATATCTGTTTTCATCCAATGTTTTTGACTATCTTCTTGCGTCCAATTCTGCTTGGTTTGATCTTCCAATTGTTGATTAAAACCAGGGTGTGAGATATGAACCAGGGCCGCTTCCCAATCATCTTCCACCAGATAGTGTGAATGAGGAAGTCTGGCAGTAAATTTTTGCCCCGTGCCTTGCGCTTGATCACTGAGGAGGGTGATGTAGAAACTCATGGTGACAACAAAATAGCCCATGGTTGCCTTTTTTATACCTATGAAAGGACCTTGACCTCCCAAGGCTCCTTAAAAACAAGGAAACGCGCTCGGACAGGTTTCCAACCAGACCATAAACACGACCCAACGCCCGATATTCCCTTGACAGAGTTCAATCGCCTGTAAAGGATCGTCTGTCGGTTCCGGTAAGTCAGTAGGTTCATACAACTGCTTACACAGGTACAAGTGTGTCTTGTAAAGAAACCAATCCTTAAAACTTGACGAGATATAGAGAAAACAACCGAGCATCTTTGATCTTTCCCTTTAGAAAAAGCGCGCAATAAAATTTCTATATACAAAACAAGGTGGGTGTGGATTGTGATGTCAACGGTTATTTCAAACCACCTCTGCATTAGAAAACATTGTCGACAACCATCGCGACCTTTATCATATACTGCCAGAACACGGAGACTAACACTCATACACCGTTTCGTTCTGCTGTGTATTCCACTTTTGGTCGTTCGATTTTCGAATGACTTCTTGGAGCGTCGTGCAATCTCGTTTTCTCTATTTTTTTGATAGCTATATGGTTGTCGGTTTCTTGACGACCTTGCGTGAGAAGACACCTGGGTTTTCCCTTGATCAAGGTGTGTAACTGCCTTCTTTCGAGGATCGTTTGCCTTCATCGCTGACTTTTTTTGATAAGAAAATGAAAACCGTGCACTTCCAAGAACATGTAGTCCGCTACATTTACCAATACAATCCAGCTGCACCTCTGGTACAAACGTCACCTTTGATTGATGACAGATCCGATGACGTCACGCCTTTCAGTATAAAAAGACAAGTCCTTAAAGCCAAACTTCATTCCGCCCATCTTCAACGCAGACGACGGCAACATGGACTATGCCAAGAATTTGGATCCCAAAACCTTCAACAACACACATGATTACATCTTAGAACTGGTTCGACGAGGTCTACAAGCTGGTTATGATCTCGAAGACGTCACCGAGCACTACAAAGAATTGATTCAAACTGAAGCCACCGCCATCATGAAAAGCACCGAACGCAACGAACTTCAAAAACAAATCCAAAAAGATTTGGACAATCTAGCTGTCATCGACAGAAACAATACCATTGTCTTTCCTTTGGAACTAGCAGGACGCACCTACAAGTCTTCGGAACGAGATCAGTATTTTGAAGAAATTTTACAAAAGAGACTGGAACGACGACACAAAGTCAACAAGTTGCGTGAAAGTGTTCTAGGACATAACTTGGATGACATTACCGAACATGTCAAAACCATTCTGGACCACGACAAAAAAGAAGAAGAGGCCTTTACCAGCCAATTCAAATAAAGCAGGACAACTATGCCTGCTAAACTAAAGTCTCCCAGATAGTTCCCAGGGGGAACATGAGATTGAACTCCATCATTTCGTTGTTCACCAGCCAGCAATCCACCATCTCCTCCTCTTCTTTATGCGAGGATGTGACTTTTGCCATAACTTTTTGGTTTTAAGCTTCGTCCACTTCACTTGATCCAACGGTCTTTCCAGTCGAAAGGAATGCCTCAAATTCTTCCAATAATTCGTCTGGACAAGAGCATCTCTTGGCAGCCTGGTGGTAAATCCTTGCCTGATCGGTCTTGATCTTCATGCCAATTCCATACCCTTTCCAAAAGTTTGAACGTATCCACATCAACATACCAGCTTCATCGCCTTCCATACGACAGGATCGTACAATTTCAACTCGGCAATCGGTTTCTGATCTGATGAATAGACTCATCACAAAACGTACTTGGTCCTCGCTATCAACTTATCGCTGTTACTTTTCCCACTAAGTCTTCCAAGACTTGCCCACTTGGAATCTGTAATGGCCACGGCGACTTTGACGTCATTCCGCCTTGTTGTGGTCAATGTCCGCTCACCACTTAAAAAAAGACTTGTTGTTGTTGATCATTAAACTGGTTGAAAAGAATCTCTCTGTCGGTTATGACGTCATGGGGCAAGTCTGTACCTATTTAAGGTGTGACAGTTAAACCAAATCAATTCTGTTTTTAGACAGAAGACAACATGGAACAAATCTGTATGATTGTGGATTTGGATGGCTATAAAGTCAAACATCATCCGTATATTGTCAGAGAACTAGGTCTTTACAGTGTATCGCACGGGAGTTTTAGCTGGTTTTTGGAAAACACGCTGCCTTACGTCTCGCTGGAAAAGCGAGATCGTAAAACGGTCAACTATGTCTACTATCATATTCACGGCTTACGCTTTGAATCGACCCCGCAAGAAAAGGCTTTACCTCAACATATGATCAAACCCTTGATCGACGTCGCCTATCAACGTTCCAGAACACAGCAGCGAACCATGGTCGCTTACAAGGGAGGCCATTTAGAAAAGGACCTTCTCGACGAGCTCCAAATTCCTTGTGTCAACTTGGAAGACTTTGGATGTCCTAAAGTCGAGAAACTC
Source organism: Siderastrea siderea (assembly GCA_964030785.1). Lineage (NCBI taxonomy): Eukaryota > Metazoa > Cnidaria > Anthozoa > Scleractinia > Rhizangiidae > Siderastrea > Siderastrea siderea. Next base: position 73,807,814 of record OZ034967.1, on the reverse strand, counting down.
ATCGCCATGGGGTTTGATGTAGGATTAACCTGCGGTCGTCACGCGAAACCTTCGCACCACTGTCCCAAACAAGAAACTCATTTGTTTTATCAATGGCTGCAGTCGCAAGCTTGAAACCATCTTTATCAGCACTAGAACTGCTGCGACAAGGTCTGCAAGCAGGTTATGATCTGGAAGACATTGCCGAACATTACAAAGAAAAAATCCAAGAAGAAGCAGCCGCCATCATGAAAAACACACAACACAAAGAACTCAAGGAACAAATCCAAAAAGATTTGCATAATCTGGCCGTCATTGACCGAAACAAATTTATCACACCCCGTAATTGTCCCTCTCTTTTCTGATCTGAGCCCGCGATCCCTTTTTTCCTTATGTAGTCCCTATGTACTACCTATGTATTCCCTATGTATTCCCTATGTCATTGTACCTCTCTTTTTCCCTTGACATGAATAAAAAACCTATGTCATCCAAGTAAAACCAATAAACTATCTGTTTTTTAAAAAAAGGATTTTTGTTTTCAAACCGAGCCGAACTCGATCGCTTCTAACCCAAAAAAACCTCCCAGCCAAATCCCCAAGAAACACTCTTCATTCCATTGTCTCCTACTCGCTTCGACCCGAAAAAAAATTTCCATGCTTTTTTCAAAAAAAAAATTTTTTTCCACCCCGACCGGGATTCGAACTCACACTAAAAAAAATCTTGGTTTCCCCCACAGCGCGCGCCAAGCGCGCGCCGCCGATTCCCCGCGCGCGCCCGCCCGCGTAGACATGCGCTCTGCTTCTGATTGCAATTTGACCATGGCCTTGGACCTTGACCATGGCCTTGGACCTTGACCATGGCCTGAATGGGACTGACCAATCACAACCAATCCTAACCAAATAAGGTCATACTGTTTGCCATATAAGCAGCAAACGTACGCCCAAATTCTTACTTTTTTCAAGATGGAGGAAGGTCAGGGAGATTTACGACAGTTTTTTCACAGATTTATTCATCGCTTTACCCCAGCAACCCTCGGCTTTACAAACAAAACGATGACAGCTAAGATGTCAGCGAAAAAAAGTGGGAGATTTTTATCTGTAAAAGCCGCCGAATGGATGTTTTGAAAACAGCGAAAGCTTAACACGAGGTAAGTGTTGTGTTTCGCTGCCGGCTAAAATCATTTTCTACCCGAAAGACTATTTGATTTATTTTTACTCACTTTCTGTATTTCTTTTTTCCACAGTCCAACGATGTGCTGACTGTAACGCGGTGAGACAAACGAGATCACAACTCGCATTTTCTCCGAGAAGAAAGCGAGCGGCTTTTTGAAAACAGCGAAAGCTTAACACGAGGTAAGTGTTGTTTTTTTTTTGCTGCCGGCTAAAAATATTTTTTAAGCGAACCATCGCGGTTCTGTTTAGCTCGCAATGTTTTTTCCATTCCCCGCGTTGTTGTGAAAAAAATCCTTTTCTACCCGAAAGACTATTTGATTTATGTTTACTCACTTTCTGTATTTCTTTTTTCTACAGTCCAACGATGTGCTGCCTGTAAAGCGGTGAGACAAACGAGATGACAACTCGCATTTTCTCCGGGAAGAAAGCGAGCGGCTTTTTGAAAACAGCGAAAGCTTAACACGAGGTAAGTGTTGTTTTTTTTTTTTGCTGCCGGCTAAAAATATTTTTTTAAGCGAACCATCGCGGTTCTGTTTAGCTCGCAATGTTTTTCCATTCCCCGCGTTGTTGTGAAAAAAATCCTTTTCTACCCGAAAGAATATTTTATTCCTTTATTTTTCACTCTCTCTGTATTTCTTGTTCCACAATCCAAGGATGTGCTGACTGTAACGGCTCGTTGACATCGAGGTAGTCCATCTGATGGACAAGGGCATAGTCATTCATGGTCTAGGGGCCGACTATGTTCCTCCCTCACTGCCTATCGATGTCTGAGTAGTCAGTCCGGAATTACATAAGGCAATCCCGCCAGTGTTCAAGAGATGAATGTAATAAAGAATGTTGATTGTCCAAAACCAGTCTTGTTGTTTTTTTTGTCCAGCGGTTTCCCATCCCAAGTAGTAAAGGGGGTCGCTTTAGGTCATGGCGGCGAGGAGGGATGAGGAGGGATGAGGAGGGAATGTTTCCCAGTCATGCATTGCGCGAAGAGAAGGGGAGGGGGTAGGAGAATGAGAGGGTAACCAAGGAGATGCCAGTGGGGTCTGAGTGCAATAAAACAGTGGTTCAATAAGAAAAACAAGAGTGAAACGCTAGGTAAATGGTTTTGAGGAGTAGTAAGGAGTCAAAGGTAAATGGGAGGGTTAGGGTGAGAACCGGAAGTGACGTCATGATGAACCGGAAGTGACTGGAAAGACGAAGGTCACGTGTTTTGGGGTGGGAAACCGCTGACCAGTGTCGAAAAAAGGGATCGCGGGCTCAACATGATCGGTCAAATGGACTTGAGGCGTAGTATTTGAATTTGGTAGGGGAAAAAAGACCCACCCTTCCAGTTTTTGAAACCAGCTCATCAGAAACGAGGATCACACGGCAGCGGCGGCGGCGGCGGCGGCGGCGGGCGCGCGCGCGGGCGGGGAATCGGCGGCAGCGGGCGGCGGGCGGCGGGCGCGCTTTGCAACAACGACGCAACACCGAAGGACTTCTGCTCTGTAACAATTCACCCAAAGTCTCCATCGATACACATGCTTTTGTCAAAGCTTGGTGCAAAGGACACTTTCATCAAGGCTGTTACTATCCAGGCGATTACCAAGAAAAAAATCAAGACCTTCAAGTCAAACAAAGAGCCATCGATCGTTGGTTCCAACATCTCGATAACAATCTACCCAAAACCTCCTCCTCACAAGATCTACCTGGGATTGAGTTTCCTTCACTTCATTGGTGCAAACGAGACGATATTCGGGATCCCTGCCAAATTTGCGGACAAGTCTTACCCGTTAACACGGATACCACTTGGAAATATCAACCCCCCTGTCCCAGTTGTCTGGAAGCCGGTTGCAGCCACCGACCCGACGACACTTGTTGTGGACAATGTTCTCTCCGTCAGAAAGAAGAAGAAGAAACCATTTGAACAAAAAATTCATTAAACTTAGTTTGAAAAGAAATCACTCTGTCTGGTTATTGAACTCAGCGGTCTTTCCCCTCAAATCACGTGACACCCCCCTGACGTCATCCCTTCCGGTTGACCCACTTCCGGTTGGACCACACCTACTTCCGGTTGACCTTTGACCCCACTTCCGGTTGGACCACATCTACTTCCGGTTGACCTTTGACCCCTTCTCTCATTGGTCCATTCTCTCGACCGTGATCACATGATAAAAAGGACTGGCACTAGTCTCTCATTGGCTTAAAAAGTTGGGGGGGTAGGCCTTTTTCATTAGTTTACCCATACCGACATGCTTTACTACTGATCTGGTAGGGCTATGTTATTGATGTCGTTTTTGAACATAGTACTAGACTGTGCACGTGTTCACAGATAGGAAGTAAGTGCCACCCTGAAATGAGCAACGCACACAACTTTCAAACAGTTTAATAAGTGCTGTGGAATATGGTACTGTTTTTTTTTTTAGATTTCTGTCACTGCCAGATGTCTTCTGTCCCTGTTTTTGAAATCTGGTGAAAGACAGCTTGAATTGGCTTTGGCTGTTATAATTCTAGAAGTTTTTCTACTGTATTAGAAAGTGATTACTTCACTGACATCACTACCAGATGCTTTTTTGAACACCAACCTTTCAAGTCAAGTGAGCAACCTCATTGATAAATCTGGCTCAACAGGTTTCTCACAACTACCACATGCAGTGAGGAATTTGCCTCAGGGTGCAAAATTGTGATGAAAACTGTTGCCTACAAGCTGAAATGGCTGAGATAAATGCCTGGCAAAGCATTTTGTTCAGCTTATCCTCAGTTATGTGGACAAAATTTATTCATTGTGGCCTAGGGTCAACTTAAATTGTTGACATTTGCCAACTGCTGATAAATACTGTTAAACAGGGAATAGTTTATGTACTGTTTAATAAACGAGCAGGAGTGTTTTATCGGGTTTAAAACCACGAGGCGTAGCCGAGTGGTTTTAGACCCGATAAAACACGATCTGCGAGTTTATTGAACGGCTTCAAAAAACGATCTCATAGAATAATGAACTAATGGTGCCATTTTCCCGTGCTATAACTTTATTCCATAGTCTCATCAAGAGAATGTCAAAATCGATCTCACAGAATATAAAGACATTCTTTCATGTTTTGTAGTTCCTATAGTCTTTGAAAAGAATAAAAAGTTTTGTTTAATGAGCTTCGGACCATTTTCCCGTGCTGCTAGTTCATGCTGCTAGATCTGAAAAGAATTATAAGATTAGATGATTTGTATAGTGGAAACTTCATTCAATAGTGAGCTCGATGAGAACATTATGGCTTCGAAGCACAAGCGGACGTTTCGCAAACCCAAAAATGCTGAAGAAGAGAAACAACTGCTGGAAAATGCCGTACCAAAGTCAACACGTTCCGTCAATAAGTGGGCTATGAAGATTTTTTCAGAATGGCAGTCAACAAGAGTAAATAAGAAAGCTTCTGAAGAGCCGAGCAGTTGTACTAATGACACATCACAAATTCAAGACTTGGAAACCGACGTGCTTGATATGACGGCAGAGTTGCTAAATTTTTGTGTAGATGTGTTGCTTTAAATGTTATTCCTTTTTTTTTTCTTGTTTATTTTATTTCATTTCTTTTTTCAGGCCTTTGATTTGTTCCAGAAGAGAGTTGGATTGATGGTAATTTACCTCATTACTATTCTTTATATAAAATGTTACCCTCATTAGTATTCTTTATATAAAGAATACTAATGAGGGTAACATTTTATATAAAGAATAGTAATGAGGTATATTACAATCAGCCCCGCTTTCCCCTGGGACTGAAATCAAATGCCGCCACCAGGCTTTTTAGATTGTTGATGTATTACCGGTTTTAAACAAGCATCCACGTGACTCATTTGCGTGATGTAATTGGTGGAAATGATCATTAATTATTCATGAGTTTTTGAAATTTATTTAGTACTTTCTTTGTATTCAGTAATGTGTGTGTTGTGGGTGTGATGTATGGGTATTATTTATGTAAAGTTGTAATATGACAAAAAATTCAGAAATAACTTGGTGATAAGCAGTGATTTTTGTACCATCAGGATTAACTAATATACACTTGATTTTTTACCACCCCTGACATAATAATTGCCCTGAAGGGCATGAAGAGTTAATATGTGATAAATGCTTATATTTGGGAATAAAGTGTAGTGACTTTGTGAAGACTTTTCATATGTTCTGCAATGTTATAAATATCTTCCACTTGACAGTGCCCTCAGATGTCTGTTTTGATTGCCTTGTAAAATTCGTTAATATGTGTTTTTGGAGAACCGTCGACTAGCGAACAAGCACGTGAAATGAATTGACCTCAAAGGCCGAACTGTAAAACACAGAAGGCCCCTGCGACAACCTCCCAGCCACCCCCCCCCCCCCCCGCCACATGGAGGACCGCTGACCAGCATTGTTTCGAGTTTAACTTAGTCTAAATTACAACCAAACATTGTTATTTTACTTCTGATTTTTGTTTTGACTCCCAGTTATTTATAGACCCAATTTTGTGTCCTCATGAGATGCAAGGATTTGGGATTCCAGTGCTTCTTATTAATAAATACTACTACGTGTAAGTCTTATATATAGGTATTTCAACTCCACTACACAGCAGATACGTGCGATACTTCGTCTATAATGAAGTACGGTACCCACAATGCACTACAACAATAGTGCCTAGCCCCTGCCCTTCTGTTTCTGTGCCGTTGAAATATTAATTTCTGTCTAATTCGTTGCCTACGTTACTCAAATGCCAAAAATTGCATAATGCGTGTCTGATACTGCATGAATTCTTTGGTCTTTATTTGAAAAGGCGTGACTCAAACAAGGTGCATTATTTGTTCTTTGGGTATTGTCTGTTTTCTTTACATTGCTGTTGTCTTGGAAATATGAAATCAGATGCCAAAAAAAAAAACAGTGGTACATGTATTGACATTATCAGGCTCCTTATACACGTCAGATACTTTGGGACTTTTAATTGCTCATGGAAACAGTTATTTTGGACGTTCCTGCAACTTGCTGTATGTTTTATCTATAAATGTACAGTAAGTGTACTTGTCAGGTCTCTTCACATGAAGGAAAAAAGCCTGCACAAACCCTTAGCAAAGTTAATGCGTTTAAATTTATTTACATTAATTGAAGGTACATACAGTATTATCTGTACATATTACACATGCCCTGTATGTGTTTGGTCAAAAATTGTCTTTGATTTGAAAATTTTAGTTTTTGTTTTCCTTTGTCTCAGATTATGGAAAATGGATCTAAGACAAAGGAAAATACAAAATACATTGTAAATTTGTAAATCTTCAAATCAAAGGAAAATTTTAACCGTAAGATATATTTTATTATTCAATAACTGAAGATAATGCTTGCGCTGTGATTGGTCAATACCTATTGATTATTATACCAGTAAACCACATGGAAAATATAGTTATTATATAAAAGCAATATACCACACATTTCTATGGTTTATTGGCTCAATAAACCACTTAGGTTGTTGGAATAACACTCGAAAAGCTTGTAAATCATTCGCCTTCGGCTTGTGATTTACAATCTCTTCTCGTGTTATTCCAACATCCCGCGTGGTTTATTGAGCAAATAAACTATAGAAATGTGCGATATGTTGCTTAAATAAAAAGCAGATAAAAAGAGTGAATGTTGAGTAGCAACACTAATTTTGTTGGCTATTCTGCCTTCTTCAATCTGGTAATATACATCTTAATTTCAGATTTGTATTGAGCACATTACTTTGTGAACTTTCTGCTGGTTTGAAGTACATTTTGTAAAAAAGTAATTTGTTGGGAGACTACTTCCTGTTGTTTAACTTTAAGATTATAAAAAATATCATTAAATTTCCTTTGACAGTATTTGCTTTGTTCCAAAAATATTGGCAAGTAGTATTAATGTGAACCTAAAACCGTTGGCTCAGAAATATTTTCCAAATGCTAATTTTGTTTATTATAAATTAAACAGTACTGTGATAGTCATTAATGTCCAAGTCTAGTAATATTGAAATGAACAGGGCTGTCACTAATGGTGGTGTAAATGGTGGGTAATAGGTGGCTAAAATGTGAAAAGTAGTCAGAGATCTGATATTTTCTTGTGTTGTCAACATGCACGTATATGTATCTTGTTTCTACCAAAGTCAGTAGCCGGAACTCACATGTCTAGCTAATAGCCAGGCCAAATCCCAAATCCCTGGCCATTAATGACAGCCCTGAATAAAGGTTTAAAACTAATGACTACAGCGTACTTTTCCATTTTAATTGACAGGTTTCAACAAATCGTGAAGAATACAGAGACATGAAAGACATGAAGTATGTTTTCAACATGCAGCTTTGGACTGTTCACATTCATATTATTTGTGAGCCACCAAAATTTTGTTGTTGAGACTGAGTAGGTGAATGGCATCTTCAATGTTTATTTTGACACAGCATGAAAGTTATAGTGTAGCGTTGACTGTTCACAGACTGTTCATCAGTGGTGAATGTTACTTTAGCTAGGCAATGTACAGACTAAGATAATGACATCTGTTGGTTGCCATTTCTGTTGCTTTGCACCTTCTGTACTTTGGGAGCAGTGGCTGTTCTCTGTACCTGGGTAATTATAAGGGACAGGTCATTAAATACAAAGAACTGGTAGCTGGAGGAGAAAGTTGGATTCCTGAAAAAGGAAATAGCAAATTGTGGGGAAAATTCCAATAGGCTATACAGCTAGGCATCTCTTACAGGATTAAGGCCTTTCTGATTTTTATGACATCAACTGACAACAATAATACATTTGGTATTAAAACTAATGGACCATAGTAAACAATTACAACTACATTTGTAAACAAAATAATGTCAATATAAAGGTAGGTTTATGGTACCAGAAAATACAATGAAAGACTTAAGAATTCTTTTCTACATGTTTGTCTGACATTATTGACGTTTTATATTTATAACTTACTATAGAAAGGTTAAGACAGAAATCTCTGTATAACTTTGCATAGAGCAGTCCTAGGAGAAGTGAAATGATCTATACATTGTATTGTTTACAACTTATCATAAATACTGTAGACTACAACTACATTAAAGATATAAAGACAATGATTGTTCTTCTTGAAGGGTATTCCAATGTTAATTAGGGAACGAAATAAATAAAGAAACAGGAGAAGAAAAGTCTCGGTAGCCACAAGAAATAATAACACTCAGTATTCTTTTGTCTATTTGTGCGGTCAAAAAGGTGAACGAAGGTATTCTTATTAACACAGCTTGTTTTCTTGAGCAGTTTCCTCCAAAAACGAAGAGTGTTAATGGGGTTCCTAGTCGTGTAGAACGCTTCCTTTGTAATTTTTTGATAAGAGAATTATTATTCTACATTATAGGCTATTTCAATGAAGTTTTGCATACCTTGAATTCACGATCTCCAGCGATTTACAGAATCCTCTTAACTTCGGGGAAGAGAAATGCCGACATCTTTCAGAGAAGGCAAGGCTCAAAAACACCACATTTTTAAATATTCATTAAGTCTATTTGCTTAACTAGTTAAATCAGTGGAAAGAGTACATATTTGTCTTCATCTTCACGAGAAATAAAAGGAAAATTTGCAGCCGATTGAAAAATATGGCCATTTTACTCATTGAGTGAACGAAACCGTTGCCGTCAAGTTTGATTTTCCCGCTCATGGGAGATGTTGTACGTTTTCGGACAGGATGTGACGTCATCTATCGTTGGAACATGGGTATACAAATAAAGTGCCAGGCGCCATTGGAGAGTTCTCCCCCGCCCCTGTCAAGCTACTAGAAAAAAAGCCTCAGGCATGCCTTTAATAACCCGTCATCCCTGATAGTTCTGCAAAAGTTTCGTCGAAGTAGGTTGTTCAAGGTTACGATGATTGAAGTATATTCGACAGGGAGTGGTTTTTTGACTTTGGTTTTCTTGGGGGCATGGCTAGGTTATTGCGATGCCTTACATCACGCTATATTTGGAGATTTCAGGGGACACCCCCTGAGGGGACACTAGAAAGTGTTTGTTACTCGATAAAAAGAGGAAAAATGGTGGCCCGACCAATTGTTGTACGCAGCAATTTTCAAGAGGGTTTGAACATTATACGCCTTTAAGAAGGTGAAAACAAATGGAAAAGCTCTAGAAGCCTCGATTCAAAGGAATGAATTAATTGACAGGTTGTAGCATTTTTCTCAAAGAGAAGGATTATTCTAATGTCTGCAACTTGTCGTAAAAAAGGTGGTTATTGTTCATTGTGGTAAATACAGTTAAATAATAAAGTGGATATCGTTTGTCTCACGATGTGGTCACTTGAGTTGTAGATCGCGACGTTTCGACTGCTTACTGCTAGTCTTCATCAGGCGATGAGGTCGCGCGTCACCATATGAATCACGATGGTCGGCTGTGATTGGTGCGTTTCAATCCTTATTGTTCCGTTGTGAAGTTGTTTCCCGAGAGGTCCAATTTGAAGTTATTCCCTCGGCGGTTCGCTGATGTACCGGTCTCCTGTTGTCTTTCTTGATCGTTGGTATCTACGCCTCAGTAATTTCAATTCCGTTGTCCCTATTGATATTATCAGGGTACGGGTGTACCAGTGTGAGTCTCGATCAATAAACTTTACCTCGTTCCAAAGCGGATGGTGGCCGGTCATGTGGGCGTGCTCAGAAACGGCGGAGGTCTGGGTACGGGCGAGTCGTATATCCCTGTCATGCTCTGTGATCCTCTGCTGCATAGATCTTCCTGTTTCGCCAATGTAGACTTTTCCACATTCACAGGGAATCCTGTAGACTACGCCGTCTTGTTTAGCCAGATTGACGGTGTCCTTAGGTTGCACTAAATGTGACCTAAGTGTCGTGTCGGACTTAAAGACGGCGCGAATACCTTGTTGTTGTAGGCAGCGGCGAAGCAGGTTCTGATACTCCTTTGATATACGGCAAGACCGCGGTGGACTTAAACTCTGTCGCAGGCTCTACCCTGGGGGCTGCTTTTCTTGTCCTGGTGAGCTTCTGCACGAAAGAGGAGGGATAACCGTTAGAAACAAGGACAGATGACAGATGTTTCCTCTCCTCAGAGATGACTGATGGTTTGGTCACGAGGCGTTTCGCCCGGTCGTACAGACACTTAACAATACAGCGTTTTACTGATTGAGGGTGGTGCGAATCATACGCCAAGTACTGATCAGTGTGAGTTGGTTTTCTGTAGACGCTGGTGGTAAGGCGGCCGTCCGGTTCTCTAGAAACTGACGTGTCGAGGAAGGCGATCTTACTCTCTTTCTCGGTTTCCATGGTAAAGGGGATGGTGGGTTGCTGACTGTTTAGATGGTGTAAGAATCTGTCAACATTACCGCGATCAAGGATGGTGAAGGTGTCATCAACGTAGCGCTTCCAGATGTTCGGCTTTTAGGGTGCGGACTCTATTGCTTGTTCTTCAAACGCCTCCATGTAGAGGTTAGCAATAACCGCGCTTTCCATGGCTGCGCCTTCTTGTTGTTCGTAAATCGATCCGTTATACTGGAAGTATGTGGATCTTAATACGAAATCCAAGAGGTGCGCAATCTCAGCAGGTGTTAGCGTCGTGCGGTCTGCAAGGCCGGGGTCGCTCTCCAACTTTCGTCGCTCGGCTTGTACGGCACCTTCAATTGGAACGTTGGTGAATAGTGACTCTACGTCGAAGGACACCATGATCTCGTTGTCTTGAATCTTCTCACTGCTGATGCGAAGTGAGTTGAGTTGGTCACCGTGAAATCTGAGTTGCCTGTTAAGGGAGATAAGATGTTAGCCAAGAAAGCAGATAAGTCATATGCAAAGGTGTTTACGCAGGACACAATAGGCCTTAACGGAAGCGCTACGATGATGACACCTTCACCATCCTTGATTGCGGTAATGTTGACAGATTCTTACACCATCTAAACAGTCAGCAACCCACCATCCCCTTTACCATGGAAACCGAGAAAGAGAGTAAGATCGCCTTCCTCGACACGTCAGTTTCTAGAGAACCGGACGGCCGCCTTACCACCAGCGTCTACAGAAAACCAACTCACACTGATCAGTACTTGGCGTATAATTTGCACCACCCTCAATCAGTAATACGCGGTATTGTTAATGTCTGTACGACCGGGCGAAACGCCTCGTGACCAAACCATCAGTCATCTCTGAGGAGAAGAAACATCTGTCATCTGTCCTTGTTTCTAACGGTTATCCCTCCTCTTTCGTGCAGAAGCTCACCAGGACAAGAAAAGCAGCCCCCAGGGTAGAGCCTTAGACAGAGTTTAAGTCCACCGCGGTTTTGCCATATATCAAAGGAGTATCAGAACCTGCTTCGCCGCTGCCTACAACAACAGGGTGTTCGCGCCGTCTTTAAGTCCGACACGACACTTAGGTCACATTTAGTGCGACCTAAGGACACCGTCAGTCCGGCTAAACAGTACGGCCTAGTCTACAGGATTCCCTGTGAATGCGGAAAAGTCTACATTGGCGAAACAGGAAGATCTGTGCAGGAGAGGGTCAAAGAGCATGACAGGGATATACGACTCGCCCTTACTCAGACCTCCGCCGTTTCTGGGCACGCCAACATGACCGTCCACCATCCGCTTGGGAACGAGGTAAAGTTTATTGATCGAGACTCACACTGGTACACCCGTACCCTGATAACATCAATAGGGACAACGGAATTGAAATTCCTGAAGCGTGGATACCAACGATCAAGAAACACAACAGGAGACCGGTACATCAGCGAACCACCGAGGGAACAACTTCAAATCGGACCTCTCGTGAAACAACTTCACAACGGAACAATAAGGATCGAAACGCACCAATCACAGCCGACCATCGTGGTTCATATGGTGACGCGCAACCAGTCGACCTCATCGCCTGATGAAGACTAGCAGTAAGCAGTCGAAACGTCGCGATCTACAACTCAAGTGACCACATCGTGAGACAAACGATATACACTTCATTATTTAACTGTCTGCAACTTGTTAACGAGTCATATATTTCGGGCCTTGGAGTTCCTGAGACTTTTTTTATACCCTTATAAAACAAAAAATGTAAATTACACGTATAACTATGAGTTTATTTTGCCATGACCGTCTATCCCAATTCATCTATTTGAAATCTGGTTCACATTAAGAGGGCACAAAAATGTTAGAATCTACCGTGCGTGGGTTAAGTTTGTGGAATTAAAACATTTAACAGTAAAAACAAAATTTGTTACCAGTTTTAAACAAAATGAAAAAGTCTTGTTTTCAGGAGAAACCTTTAACTTCGGCGATTAGCTCGAGATCAACTTTCGACAAGTAGCCATGCAATTATGCACGTAACGCAATGCACCTGCCATTATACTACTTTATTATATGGCTACAATAGTACGTGCGCTCTGATTGGCTGCTGAGCGGGCAAGATTTTCTTGTAATGACCGGGCATTATAAAAATTTTTCTCGGCACGACGGCTACTTTGGGGTTGTGAGTAAAAGCTACGAGCGCGGGCGAAAACAACAAAAAAATCCCACAAAATATCAGCTATCTTTTCAATAACTGAAAGAAGAATACTCGCATACCAATACTTCTTTAGTATGAGCGACGAAGACAGCCACTGCGAGAGCGAGTTTTATTATCCAGAGGAGGAAGAACAGGCCAAAAACTGTTCAAGAACAGAAAAGTAAAAACACTGTAAAAAAAAACGTCAAGTGATTTGAAGTGTTTTTACCGTTTTCTTGGCGAGATAAACAAGACAAATTAATGTTCAGATTTTGCTGAACGACAGGGCGACCGCCGAGTAAACCCTGTAGTGTGGTACACGAAGGTGCCCCTTGGTAAAAACTAAAGAGGCAACTTCTTGAAAACAGCCGCAGATGAAGCCAGTCTACAAAGGCAAGGATCAAAAGTCACAAACCACAGTGTCAGGAAGTCCAGCATTGGCCGATTGCTAAATGCAATTACTCCAGAGACTTCTGTGGCTCAACTAAGAATTAAGCGGTCACAAAAATCTTCAAAGCCTCCAATCATACAAGTCAGCAAATGAGCACCATCAGCGACAGATGTCCTATATCTTGAGTGGTTCAAATCAGTCCCAAAATGGCCAGCAAATAACTGCTCCTTCAGCCAGTAATAGTGGCCAGTTAATGTCAAGTACCCAGCAATCACACAGCCAGCTGAGTCTCCAACACACGACAAATTTGCTCGCTGTGAATAATGCAAGCGTTCCAGCAGCTTCAAATGGTGTTTTTCCTGGAGTGAATATCAGCAGTATCTCTGGATGCCAGTTTCACATCTTCAATGGCCCAGCGAAGTTGATCCAACAAGGGAAAAGGCGCCGTGATGTTATTGAGAGCGACGACGAAGACTAACATTCATCGCAAATGTCACTGAAATCACTGCAAGTTCTCCCCACGTGTTCAAAATTCAGTCACAAACTAGGCCCAACTTTGCCTTAGCTTTTAAACTTTTTAAGGGTCAAACACTTGTAAAAACAGGTCAGTGTGTTTTGTGAAATTAAAGTGGTTGAATTTGCCCTTGATCTTGACGTGATAAAGACAAAAATTGTCTCATTGTCAAAGAAACTGTTTCTTGTGGTTTCGATCGTATCGCCAGGTTCGTTTCGGTTTAGTGAACACGACCCAATCTCGTTCCCAGAGGCTGCATTCCTTTTGGCCAGCACCAGGGATGCAAGACCTCTGAGATAATCAATGTCAAAATGCTGACGAATCGAAATCTGATTGGCTACTAAAAATTACCGGAAGTCTTCAAGTAAGAAGTTTCAAAACAGGAAACGAAAATGTCTTGCGATGTTTTTGCTGGACGTCTTCGATCACGCCAGAGACGGACAGTGCGAAAGAAATCAGAAAATGGGCGATGCAAACTAACAAAGAATCGAAATACAGTCAAATTCACATTCATATTAGACAAGACGTAAAAAGGGAACAAGTGTCGGTCGCATGATCAAAACGAAAAAGGCGCCAAAACCTTGTGATATGTTGCAGCGATTCTTAACAAGGCTGAATGAATACCCGCTTCAAGATAAACGACGGTCGAAGGAGCACAATTTTGGTATAATTCCTCTAATTTCCAGCTCTAAAGTATGGTTCATGAACACCGATGGCTTGAAAATTGTTCTCAACATTGTCTAAAGCGGATGGAAGCTGGAAGTCTTTCTAGTGCAATCGTAGAAGTTAGAATAAGCGGCTTTGTATTAAAAATCCGTTCACTCCGAGGAGCCATGTCCTGCCATGTGCGAGTTTGGTGGAACAGAAGACAGAATTTAAGCTTATTTTGTTGAACTGGAGCAGATAATCTCACTGTAGCTGAAAAGTGTATGGTGGATTGGATTCTTAAATTACGTGGTGCAAAAACTAGTGCGGCGGCCGGACAGAATGACAAAAACAACGAGAACAGCGATCCTGTTTATTTTTGCAAGACATCGTATCTGTCGTATTTGTAAGCTTTGAAAGTTTGCAGCTGGCAGGACTGATAAACCTCTTCGAGTGTAGGTAAAGGGTCTTTCTTTAGTGTTAAATTGCTTCACTCTCAACTTTGATTGTCTGTGTCCATCCTTGTTTGTGATAGATTTTTAATGTTTCTAGCTGTACTGAAAAGTGGCTGTTCAGTTTGCCTTGATTCATTGAGGTGAATTATTTATAGACCTGTGATACTCGTTAATAAATTGTACCCAAGTCAGTTTTTGTGCTTGTTCTATGCAAAGTTTTAGTATTTCGGCAAACGAGCTTTCCGTACAAAACCTATACCGTAGTTAAATATTTACCGACGTAGTGGTGGAGAAAACACAACACCAGCACAGTCGAAAGGCGAACATAACACAACGCGGGCTCAGGTACGTTTCATAAATAAATGACCGCTCTACTTTGTCCAAGACCGTTTAATAGCATCAGTACAGTTGATTTGCTCTGTGTCTTCCTTAATAAATGAGCAGTCGCACTCTGAAAAAAAATTTAAGACGGAATCCATCAGGAAATCGAGTAACCAGTGGACAAAAATTTTGTACCAGAACAATTTTAAGTATATCGAATTCTTTTTTACACTTTTTAAGAGCTATAGACGTAATAAGTTATCTGTAATAATACCAATAGTCCAGGAGCTAAGGCCTTATTTAAGGAGTTGGCACAACCCAGACCACAGAAAAGGTTTGACACCGGATTATGGTAGAACAGTATCTCCTCTTTAATGGCAGGTACTATGTAGAGTGAGATTGTGGTATCACTCGTGAGATACGGAGCGATATTTACATCGACCTTGAATACAACATGGAAGCGAGGCAAAACTGATTAGTCATCGGAAACTTTATTTCTCATTCAGAAATGACTGTCAAACATACCAAAACAGAAAAAGAACTAACCTGCGATCAGACTCTATTTTCGTTTCGCTCGGTGAAACATTCAGGCCCGACGGGTGAAACGAAAAATAGAGCCTGATACAATTCTTCTACGGAACGTCTACCGCCCACTTTTTTGATTGATTGACATTCAACAAAATAGCCAATCAAAATTTCTTCTGCTTGCACGATCCTCGGTATGCAAATTTCCCATAACGGCAATTCGCAAAAAGTCACGCAAATGTCGGCAAAATAAGAAAATCATAGGCAACGATATAATGTGAAAATGTAAATTTGAGTGCTTGTGTCTAGAACATATTATGTTCTAGAAAGCACTCAAATTTACACGATTGCTAACTTGAAGGTTCCGGTATTGTACATGGTTGCTCTGTCTGAACTGAAACTGAATGAAAATTCAAAACACGACGAGGTTGTCATGTCCCAAAATATGCTGCATGCTTGAATCCTTTCCCATTTCAGGTGGTATCCGGAAATATTCTCTTCGCATTTGTCACCGATTTTCTGCGTAAAAAAACCTTGGGCAATTAAGAGAAATACCTTCAGTTTCATTCTTTAGAATGAAGATATACATAAAACCGTTTATAAACAAAGGAGTATTTTGTAATTTAATTTTGTTTCAGAAGTGATAAATATTTGAGATTAGCAGCGAATTTTATCTCTAAACAGCAGTGAATTTTAAAACGAAGAACATTTATTATAAAACTAGTCAGATCCTTTGATGTCAATGTTAGAGATCAATAAAACGACATAAGTATTAAACAATGAATGAATAACTGAAAATTGTATTGCGACTTGATTGCGGTTCTCGCCAAACATCAGTTTGCCGTTAAGTTTACCGAATTATCGGTTGACTTGTTGATCATTCTTGGCGAAAGATACTTGTTGGTCTGCTGTTCGTTTTGTTTCGTAAAACGCGGAAACAGCCACTACTCTGTTCATGTTATCAATACCAGCTGAAAGCCGTCAAATGAAAATTCCGAGACACGATGCGATAAAACGGAATACATACTTCACTCATACTTCACTGTTGCTGTACTTCTCTGCTCCAGGTGAGAGACAGCTTGCGTCAAACCGAACGCCATTCTCAGGAGAGAAAGAAATGGTGACAATTCTCCTAGAACGACAAGAATTTATTTGAGCAACACATTTTACTTCGGCAGACTTGTTCCTTGGTTGTTCCTTGGCGATGGCGGTCTGATCGAAATTGTGAGCGAGTTTACTTCCGTTGACAGCTGTATTGTTAAAGGGCCAATCAGATGGCGAGATTCCCGCGGCCAAAATTTGGCCGCCGACACGAACTCCTGTGAGAGATTGTATCAGGCCCTATTTTAGCGAGCGACCAACGTAAGAGAATATGAGAGCGATGCTAAAATTCGGCCTGATCGCAGGTTAAAAAAGAACAAAAACAAAAATATTTTGAATTAGGTATGAGGACTCTGAGTCAGTCACGTGACCGATCATGTGACTTTTAGCATGAATAAGTACTGCATACCTGCAATATATCACTTTCTCTTTTTTGTGAAACCTAAAATAACTTCTCTTTTGCTATTGTTACAGATTCCTATTACTGTCTTAGCCACAACCAATCACGGAAACTCATTAAAATGAGATTTCATGAAAATAATCTAAGAAGAAATGGCTTAAACGTGGCCCTAACAATGACTTTGCCAACAGCATGAAAATGAGGCTAACTACATTTTTGGCAAAAAATGCAACAACGAATATATTTAGGGATAAATCGGCCATTAAAGTAGAGAACAACGCATTCTAAACTCCATTAGTTATAAAGAGTTTGTCAGGTGACAGGTCACGTGACCCTGAATGTGCAGAAGTGCCTGGTATCTACAATAAATCCTATTAACAACTTTCGCTTTGTGTGAAATCTGAAATAACTTTTCCTTTACTTCTTTTCCAGTATTTCGTTAGCATCCTAGCTATTCCAATCTTCAACATTTCAAAAAATGGTATTTTGAAATTACATATCTGAAGACAAAATGGCAAATACAATTTTCGGACGAAAACGAGGCTTAACTTATGCCTTTTCTGAATTCATCAAATGGAAGACATTTGAAGAGGAATTGCTAAATTTCATTTGATACTACGTTTTATCAAGTAGTGGAAGTTTTTTAAGAATGATTCTGTCCATTCAAGTAGCACTTTAGTTCGTGTGAACCATATAAAATAGAAATTTTTGTCATTAAGGAAACAAACTTAGCAGATTTGACAAACTGGTCACCGTTCGCATTCTGAGGCACTTGAATCCTTTGAAATGGAGGTGGCTTTTCATTGGCCATAGACATATATGCTTCTGTGCAGGAAAGGTTGTTCACTTCACAGGAACAATTCCAGGTACATGCTGACTGGATGCAATGGCTCTTCCTCTAGTCTCTACCCATTTCCATCAGGCGATGGAAGAGTCAGCATAGACAAAATGGCTCGTTTCCAAACATATGTTTGACAGTTTGCTTGCGTCATGTGATGGCCGAGACTGTCAACTGTTGGAGGAAGCTCCTCGCTCTTGTTGTTCCTTAGGAAAAATAGGTAGTTGCGGACATCGTGTGCTTTTGCAAAGCATTCTTTGGGACTGTATGAAGTGCACAGGAGTTCTTCACTTGACCTCAACGTCGACTCACTAACGACTGAGTCTCCACCAAATTTGGACAGTTGCTGTTGTAGCCGATTTTCTTTCAGAAGGGTCTTCCAAGCAGTCTTCTTGCCAATTCCTTGCAGGGAACTGGTAGAGTCGCCACTGGTTAAGGCGTGGAATGCTGGAAGAGCTTTGCAGAGAAGCTGACCAAGCGAAGAGTGCAAAGGTGGTATGAACCTCATTCGATCTTTCCCTCCTGTTTGAAACCATAACTCCTGGCACTCTAGATAGTGGATATGTGCTTTGCACAGCACAGCAACATCAATGTGATGAATCAATTACATGTAGCAAAAGCCTGGTGTCAGCTTCTCTTGATCAAAGGGCAGTGATAGTAAAAAATCGCTATGGCATTGGGAGACGGATACCGCCTTTACGTTATCTATCAGTCCTCCAGCTAGAACAACCATCTGATGGGGCTAAAGGTTCTCCGGAGAATGTCGGCATATTTCATTTGACAAGTAATCTGCCAAGTTCTCTTTATTTCTTGGATTCAAAATGTACTTTCCCCACTGCTTTGGGATTGGAGTGGATTGACTGTGAATCTTTACCTATGAGGAACGTGATTCACCTCTTTTATACCGGTCTCCTCCCTTGATGGATTGTTGAAGATACTAGTCAAAAACCAAGTCCAACCTACTACAGTTGTTTTGCCTCATAGTGGGGGTGATGATATCATAGTACCTACCATTCATTTCTCCAAGGGTTGCTGCACCCCCTGGAATCACCATCTGAATTAAGCCGTCCCATCTACAAATATATAAAGGTCCTAGGAGCAGAGGCTGGTGAGAGACTAGGAAGTACGTTAATCTCTTTCTCTAGAATGGTCATCAGTTTTTCGAAGGCTACCATCCGGGTGTACAAGGGCCATCCGATCAGTTGAAAGCTCGTAGCGAAGAACGTCCTTTAGGTTGAGTTTTTATTCTTGGCAACCACGATAAGTCATCTAAATATCTGACAGTCTGCATCAATGATCTTGGCATTAGATCTTTTCGTCGAGTCTTTTTTTGCCGTAGAGATGAACGTTTTAACCTTTAACTTTGAGAATGCCTCCCAGAAATGGACCTGGTCAGTATCAATTCTGGCAGCTCTCCATGTTACGTCTTCCGGCGGCGGTTGCATTTAAAAGGCCATCTGCCACTTCATCAGGGATAACGACACCTGCTGCGAGAAATTTCTCGGCAGCATATTGGTCTTCAAGAATCATGAATAGGGTCGTTAGGCCAAATATGAAGCTGGAAACCAGTTTTTCCACATCTCCGTCTCGTTTGGCTTGAGTGGCACTTGCCTCTTTGTGTGTTCCAATGCGTTCACCATATTCAACCTCACACATTTCCTTTACTGACTTTGTGATGGCAGCACGCTCGTGGCTCATCAGAAACCACCGTTCCACAGCATCTTCCCTTGGAATGATACCAATTATGCCTCCCTTTAACTTTGAATCTAGGTTAAAGATTGTTCTAAGGCCATGACTGTAGCTTGTACACGTCAACAAGGTAAATGGGATGCCATCGGGCATAACTGGATCTATCCATGGCAATGAAATGACGTACCATTGCAGCTGTAGCGGACAAACTGGAGATTCTCCTCTTCCCAGGGAGAAATAGGTGGTTGAGGGCTAGGTGGAACCCCCATGCGAACTACAGTGGTCTTTAATTGCTCTGGAAATTTCCACTAAAGTAGCTATGGATTCACATAAATGGCCAGGTCGAACGTGATGACAGTGTCATTCTTATGTAACCATTTTTCCATCTGCTGCTGCTCTGGAACCGTTCCATTTTCATTGGGTCATAGAAATATGTTACAGGTGGCCCTCTACCACGTAAATTGACTTTTTCGATGGTAAGGGTTGTCTTCAACGATCCTCATTTCTTAGGGACTTGACGTGCAGGCTATGGGCCGAATTTCTTACGCTGAAAAAGGCCACCAGTGTGGTTGCATGAGTGGTATTCTTTCCGTCAATAGTTTGTTCGTTTTAGCTCGTTATCGCTACCAGCCGTTTGCTTGAAGATGCCTGGGAATATATTAGACGGAATAGTAACCCATGTTTCCTTTGATTTTGCAAGTATCTCCTTTGCAAGACAGGTGAGCAAGATCTCAACTTATTCGTACGACGAACAGTGGTCAATCTTATTCAGCACAGCGATGAGCTGTTTTGAGCCGGTTAGGTGTTTGACAGATATGGCGAGGCTGATAAGTTTGGAAAGTTGTACTCTAGCATGAGATGTGCACCGTACAAGGTCTTGTCCCTCACCACTGATGTTTGAACAGCCAGTATAGGCTTGGTGGAAGAAGAAATCTTGCAGTGGAAAAGTTCAATTCGTCCACATTAAGAGGTTGCTGGTTGATGCCTTCACAATGAGCAGTCTCATCCCCTATAGCTTTTGAAACGAACTATATCATCCTTGCCATCTCATTTGCGTCGGGATGAACTGTAGGGTCAGTAGTTTGCATGATTGGTGTTTCGGCGCCTGGTAAGCTGTGACAGCATTGATAACATTTAGGAAAGGTATTGCGCTTGAATAAACTAGCTTTGGTTATGTAAGGGCAGACGGCCGGGGGGAAACTAAGCTTTCCTTGAAGTGGGTTATATATCTTGATTTCAGTTTATGTCTAGTGTCGCAGTCAACACTTTTCCCCTTCAACGACTCTTTGTAAATGCCAAGGAGAATATTCATGTCATAAGCTTTACCTGCCATGATTTCTGGTGTAACGAGTTCCAGTAGCTCATTGAAAGCTAGCTGAAAGGGCAGAATTATTCTTGAAAATTGTATTAGCCATTTTGTCTTCAGATATGTAATTTCAAAATACCATTTTTTGAAATGTTGAAGACTGGAATAGCTGGGATGCTAACGAAATACTGGAAAAGAAGTAAAGGAAAAGTTATTTCAGATTTCACACAAAGCGAAAGTTGTTAATAGGATTTATTGTAGATACCAGGCACTTCTGCACATTCAGGGTCACGTGACCTGTCACCTGACAAACTCGTTATACCTAATGGAGTTTAGAATGCGTTGTTCTCTATTATAATGACCGATTTATCCCTAAATATGTTCATTGTGTTGCATTTTTTGCCAAAAATGTAGTTAGCCTCATTTTCATGCTGTTGGCAAAGTCATTGTTAGGGCCATGTTTAAGCCATTTCTTCTTAGATTATTTCCATGAAATCTCATTTTAATGAGTTTCCGTGATTCGTTGTGGCTAAGACAGTAACAGGAATCTGTAATAATAGCAAAAGAGAAGTTATTTTAGGTTTCACAAAAAAGAGAAATTGATATATTGCAGGTATGCAGTACTTATTCATGCTAAAAGTCACATGATCGGTCACGTGACTGACTCAGAGTCCTCATACCTAATTCAAAATATTTTTGTTTTTGTTCTCTTTCTGTTTTGGTATGTTTGACAGTCATTTTTGAATGAGAAATAAAGTTTCTGATGACTAATTAGTTTTGCCTCGCTTTCATGTTGTATTCAAGGTCGAGGTAAATATCGCTCCATATCTCACGAGTGATACCACAATCTCACTCTACATTGTACCTGACATTAAAGAGGAGATATTGTTCTACCAGGATCCGGTATCAAATCTTTTCTGTAGTCTGGGTTGTGCAAATCGAATTTTTGGGGGGCTTAGCTCCTGGACTACAAAGACAATTTCTTATGGGAGCCCGTGAAATTAAATTTCAATTTTCACAGGAATTGTGTAAACACAGGAAAGATAGGCAAAGTTTTACGCGTAAGATTTCATTTTGTGAAATTTGAAATATATTTTCTTGGGCTCCCATAAGAAATTGTCTTTGGGGTTATTACAGATAACAAATTACATCCATAGCTCTCAAAGAATGTAAAAAAGAATGCGATTTGCCTTAAATTATTCTGGTACAAGGTTTTTGTCCACTGAAAATTAAAATTACTCAATTTCCTAATGGATTCCGTCTTAAGCTAATTTTTACGCGTATATGACGCGCGCTAAAAACAAGGTCAAGTTTTTTTAAAGGTTGATTTCTTGCTCAATTAGACTTTTCAAATTAGTAAGCTTACAAAACACAAAAAGGTTCTACACACTATTCGACTGCTAAATGAACCTCGTCCTTGACTATCGTTTTCTTTCAAGATGTCCCTGAAAATTTGTTAATTTGTAAAGGGCGGTAAGATGTGAAATAAAATTTGCGGCGGCACTTCAAACTCCTCGACAATGGCTACGTTTTCAGTACCCTTGAAAACTTTCATGCTTGATATTTGTTCTTCTATGAAAAAGTTTAATAAGGATACGACTACAATAAAAGAGTTAATTTTCTCTTCACCACTGTTGTTAAAAACCACACACATATTCAGTCACAAACGTATGGAGGCAGGTAGTCACTAAGAGATCTTCCATATTCAGCTTGCAGTACACAAATGGTATCTTTACCATCAACAACAACAGTCTTCAGCGCCTCATACTGGCGTTCTTTTCATTAGAGGTCCGGTCTCCTTTCTGAACTGAATTTTCTAACGCGAAGTGAAACAAATTTATAGAAACCGGTGCAGCCATCTTCGCGAGACTGCGAGCGAGGATTAGTTTCATTTTCACGCGAGTCTCGCGTGAATGTTAAGGCGCCAAAAGCAAGGGGACGTCGTAATATTTCGCGCCTTTTTTGTCTTTACACGACCCATAACGCATGCTCAGTTTGTAAACTGCCGCACATTGCCGCACATGCGCTTTAAAAAACCGGAAGCTGCAAAAGTGGCATCCGGTGTTTTATTATCTCAGAGTCCGTGGCATTTCGATCCCACTGACCGTAAATGCGCGCGGGCTCTGGGGACGAGATTGAACACGACCTCGAATGACCTCTTGCGCGTGCAAGCGGATGTTGAAAATTACTTCCGGTGTTTTTTTATTATATTCTCTTTTTGAATAGCGCTAAAAAGGCCATGTAATAAATAACTTTTTAACCCCCGTCCGTTCGGTCATTACAGGGAAATCTCAGACCTCGGCCTTGATGTATTGACCGAGCGATGACCTCACTCTTGGTTAAGTGGTAAGTGGTATACATAGCGAAATACTGAAAATGTAAGGGTTGTAGGAGAATTCAAAGGTTAATGTTTGCGATATGTTTTTTTTATGCAATTGCCAAAACAGATCATAAAATTTATTTATAAGACCCAATAGAAAAATTCCATGAATCCAGGTGCCCACCACTGGATAACTTCATCTTGTAAGGGCCTGTCTTTGATAAACCAGGGTTTTCTTGTTTTTTGAAGTAAACTAACATTTTGAGGTTTCCCTGAAGTTGAACTATGTCCTGTAGCAAAAAATACTAAAGACATTTTATCAGAAAACACCCCTATCCCTTTATTAACTAAATGGTAGGAGTTAGTGTCATATGTTTAATATATGTGATTTCATTTTAGCAATAGCAGAGGTCTACAAGAATGAAGGTAATGGTGAATACAGAAAGAAAAATTTCAACAACGCCGTGCACTTCTACACGGAGGGAATTAAAGTGAACTGCAAGGATGAAAAACTGAACGCGCAACTCCACAGCAACAGGGCGACAGCATACTTTTATTTGGGTGAGAAGTGTTCACTTTTTCTCTTGTGTTTTCGGTTTCTAAACAAATCAGTGCAAATCTGAGATTTAAGGTAATGATGCTTCATGAACACAGTACATGCCTTTCCATTTCTGGTGTTCCTTTTGTCACAGAAAACTACGATGATTCACTGAGTGATGCAAGAATTGCTACTGACTTGCAACCATGTTATGTCAAGGCAATCGAAAGAGGTGAGATTTCTGTTACCTGGAAAAAAATTAATTTTTGGAAGTCTTTCAGTACTCTGTAAGCCATGCAACTTTAACCCTTTAAGCCCAGCTAAAAATTGCATATTCTCCTCTGTGTTCCCCATACACTTCGTATGGAACTAGTAAGGAGAATTTGTTTAAATATCAAGACATCTTATCCTTGGTGATCCCTTTCTATATTCTCATCACTTGATTGTTTGAACAAGTAGTATAATAATATATAGTAATATATATAGTAATATAAAGAGAAATTTCGTTTTCGTCACTTTAAGGGCTTAAAAGGGTTAAAGCAAACACACAAGAACTAAGAAATCTGTAATGAGTTAAATTTTCATTGCTACGTAGTGGGTAGGATAAGCGCATTGATAAAATATATTTATTGGAGCATTATTCGCTCATATGACCTTAACGGGGTCGTGCGGCCCGATGGGGTATGGTTTTCAGAGGGTTTTGTCTTGAACGGGGTATCAATTTCATCGTTACACGACATTATGTAGTCGTTAATTTACAGAAACCTCACCACAAGCCGAATTCTTACCAGTTTGCCAATGTGTAGCATGTTGAAACAAGAAACCGTCTCTGACTACTCCATTCGAGCCATAAAGAAGGCATAACTTTGGGTGAAATGTCTTAGACAAGGTACGAGAAATTTGAGTTCTGTCTTGGACAGGGTAGCAAAATCAGAGATTTGTGTCTTAAACAGGTTCAGGGCTTAAACACCCGGGCCGCACCTCCCTACCCGAAGTTCTGCTGAGTGCCGCCCCGGGGAGGGGGCATTTATATATTGTTGGGCGTACGTTACTCTAAAATTAGGAAGGAGACTAGTTTGTGGCTTAACTTGCTTGTATCATCATCGTCATCATCATCATCATCATCATCATCATTAACAAAGACATCCCTTCTGATGATTACACTAGTTTCGTCATTGTGGATGAGGTCTCATGTGGGACTTAACACCAATAAGGAATCGGCGAGATCCACCACATTCAAGGCAAACCCAGCTTATTCAGCTTATACAGCTGCCCTGTGGAGATATCGTATTTTACAAGGAGAGTCATACAGTTAAACATCTCTACTTAATGCCTTAATTTTTAACATGTACATGGACCAGAAATAATGTCGAACTTCCTTTTTTTTAACTTGATAGGAGCAAGTGCTTGTGTTGAGTTGAAAAAGTTTGATGAAGCCATTACTTGGTGTGACAAGGGATTAGCAGTATCCTTTAGTTTTGTGTTGACTTTGAAAGCCATGAACTGTTATGTTATTTAGACTTGAACTCTCTAACATCAACAAGGGATGAAGCCTGTTCATTTCAGTTTACTGACTTGGTCGAAAGAAGCCAACGTTACACATAGGGTCTTACACAACTGCCCTCCATTCTTGCTGGTCCTATGTCCATCGATAAGCTCCCCCGGGGAACCTGCTGGAACCCTTGGTCAGGAGATGAATGCGACCCACAGCTGAACCTCTCCCACTGCAACAAGGCGCCGTAGCTCAGTTGGTAAAGGTACTTGTTGGTGGTTAGTTATCAGAGCTGATTGTCACGAGGCGGAGTCCATGTCCTGGATTCCACTGGAGCATTGAACATTATCCATCTTCTCACGCTGACCGCAAACACCTAATGTCCTAGGAAAAGTCAGCCATCAATGGCCTTTCTTCGTGTTATTGGGTTTATTGGCGTTCATAATGTAACCTAAAACTGCGCGCTGTCTGATCGGCCAAAAATGCTCTATGACAGTATAAAGCACATTTTTTATTGTTTTCGAAAAAAGAAAGAGACTAATTTGAAGAAAGCATTTTTGAGGTAAAAGTCTCTGCAAAAAACTTTCGGTTGAATATTTGAGAATGTATAGAAGTCATTTTATAAAAAGGAGGGAAAAGAAATATAGGTGAAGAAATAAGGCTTTGGGAACTTGTGTTCTCTTAAGCTTAAATTTTACATAGCAAAGCATGTAGAAAAGGCAAACCCAAGTACAGTGGAACGACCGGTGGCGGCCATAAAACTTTGATCTATCAACGGAACAGTGTTAAGATAAAAAAAAAAAAAAATCACTGAGCCTTTGTTTGGGCTACAACAATGTGGACGTAAGAACTGAAGAGGTGGTGGTAATAACTGAAGAGGTGGTAATATTAACGCGCTGCTTGTAAGGCGGGTTCCACTGTATTACATAGTCATAAAACACTTCAGGCATTTGTGAACACGAGAGAAATGCTGACGGAAGCGAGTGCTTTCTAACGTTTCTCAATTGTCCGTCGTGTTTTACAACAATCCAGTACATGGTGTTTTCTTCGTTTGTTAAATTATTTTGTGCTTTTGACGTATTTCAAAACTTGACTTGTGGAAGATTAACAAGAATAACAAGAAGTTGTTAGATTTAAGAAGCAGGTCTGCCCAAGAACAAAACAAGGTGCAACATGGGGTCAGAAAGAAAGCAAACGACCAGGAAGAAACTCAATCGGTAAGTGTGACACAAGCAACTCAATGTTGAAAACGGAAAACATTGATTCACTCGCCAGTGAGAACTACGAGGAATTTCCGAGGTTTTTCCGATTTTTATTCATTCTAAATGAATCGGAATTTTGTTAATTGTAAAGAAGCATTTCTGTGACGAATTGCTGAAAGTTGAGCTATCCGAAGATTGAATAACGATTTTTGTCAAACGAGCCTCGCTCATATCGATCTTGCAAAAATTACGAACAGTTTTCCGCTGACAGGTCAAACACCGCGTACTTGGGCGACCCATTGCCGTTTAAAACATACTAGGACATTTTCGTCCTCTGCTCTGTAACAAAAGGCGAATCGTCGCAGGTGAGTTGGCCCTGGCCAAACGGAGACGCAAGTCAACGCAAGTTTGGAAATGCGATCTTGCTTACGCAGACTTGCGATGGATGGCCAAACGGGCTTGCAGATAGAGGCAAGATAAACGCAAGTTGCAAAAACGTCATTTTCAGTGTAGCCTTGAGTGCGCCCGTACTAAGAAAAACAACAGGGAACTTAAGCACAGATGTTCTCAAGTCACGGGCAGCAACCGGAAGTTTAAGGGTTTCGTAGTCCATTTTGATGCCAACACACCTCTATAACGGCAAGCAACCAGATACCAAACAAAGAGTATTCCAGGCTTTGATGAAGAGCAGAAACAATCCAACAAAGGAAACATTCAACTTCGGGTTGACCTCCGTGGCGCAAAAACGATACTGAAACCAACTTGTGTCTATTTCCACTTTCGTTGGGTTGCCAAACGGTTAAAAACTTCCGTTCACTTACGTACAAATTTGAGCTCCATGAAACTAAACGCAAGCCATCGCTCGTCCACGCAAGCCATGGCCAAACGGAGTCGCAAGTTACCACAAGTTTTTGCGATAAATTGCGACTCCGTTTTTCTTGAAAAAGGAGTTACTAAAGACCTGTCAAGACAAATTTGCGCCAGTCGATCAAAAATTTATACTTATAACATACATTCTTATACGTGCGGTTTTTTCGTCAGTCAAATCCGTTACGCTTTCATTATGTATGAAGAGTCAAGATAACTGATTTTATGCTTAAAAAGAAAAAGAAACACTTCAGAAATGGCCTACATAATACCAAAAATGAAATACAAAGTTTTTAACCCAATTCAAGAACAAGTTTAGAAAGAAACAGGAGCAAAATTTTATAATTCAAAATAATCTTTATGTCCGACAGGAAAATGACATCTCTCTACACAAAACTGGCTCAGATGAAAAGGGGAAAACTGCAAAAGTAGGCACGTTTGGTAATCTTGGCAACGCTTACCACAGACTAGGAGATTTCAAGAAAGCCATAGACTACCATGAACGTTACCTAAGAATTGCAAAAGAAGTAGGAGACCGGTCAGGAGAGGGAAAAGCGTATGGTAATCTTGGTATCGCTTATCGCAGTCTCGGAGATTTCAAGAAAGCCATAGACTACCATGAACGTTACCTAAATATTGCAAAAGAAGTAGGAGACCGGTCAGGAGAGGGAAAAGCGTATTGTAATCTTGGTGTCGCTTACCACAGTCTCGGAGATTTGAAGAAAGCCATAGACTACCATGAACGTGACCTAAAAATTGCAAAAGAAGTAGGAGACCGGTCAGAAGAGGGAAGAGCGTATTGTAATCTTGGTGTCGCTTACCACAGTCTCGGAGATTTCAGGAAAGCCATAGACTACCATGAACGTGACCTAAAAATTGCAAAAGAAGTAGGAGACCGGTCAGCAGAGGGATACGCGTATGGTAATCTTGGTAACGCTTATGACAGTCTCGGAGATTTCAAGAAAGCCATAGACTACCATAAATGTTTCTTAAAAATTGCAAAAGAAGTAGGAGACCGGTCAGGAGAGGGAAAAGCGTATGGTAATCTTGGTAACGCTTATGCCAGTCTCGGAGATTTGAAGAAAGCCATAGACTACCATGAACGTAACCTAAAAATTGCAAAAGAAGTAGGAGACCGGTCAGGAGAGAGATACGCGTATGGTAATCTTGGTAACTCTTATCACAGTCTCGGAGATTTCAAGAAAGCCATAGACTACCATGAACGTTTCTTAAAAATTGCAAAAGAAGTAGGAGACCGGTCAGGAGAGGGAAAAGCGTATGGTAATCTTGGTAACGCTTATGACAGTCTCGGAGATTTCAAGAAAGCCATAGACTACCATAAATGTGTCTTAAAAATTGCAAAAGAAGTAGGAGACCGGTCAGGAGAGGGAAAAGCGCATGGTAATCTTGGTAACGCTTGTCACAGTCTCGGAGATTTCAAGAAAGCCATAGACTACCATGAACGTCACCTAACAATTGCAAAAGAAGTAGGAGACCGGTCAGGAGAGGGAAAAGCGTATTGTAATCTTGGTAACGCTTATCGCAGTCTCGGAGATTTCAAGAAAGCCATAGACTACCTCGAACGTACGCTAAAAATTGCAAAAGAAGTAGGAGACCGGTCAGGAGAGGGAAAGGCGTATTGTAATCTTGGTGTCGCTTATGACAGTCTCGGAGATTTCAAGAAAGCCATAGACTACCTCGAACGTACGCTAAAAATTGCAAAAGAAGTAGGAGACCGGTCAGGAGAGGGAAAAGCGTATGGTAATCTTGGTAACGCTTATCGCAGTCTCGGAGACTTGAAGAAAGCCATAGACTACCTCGAACGTACGCTAAAAATTGCAAAAGAAGTAGGAGACCGGTCAGGAGAGGGAAAGGCGTATTGTAATCTTGGTGTCGCTTATGACAGTCTCGGAGATTTCAAGAAAGCCATAGACTACCTCAAACGTACGCTAAAAATTGCAAAAGAAGTAGGAGACCGGTCAGGAGAGGGAAAAGCGTATGGTAGTCTTGGTAACGCTTATGCCAGTCTCGGAGATTTCAAGAAAGCCATAGACTACTATGAACGTGACCTAAAAATTGCAAAAGAAGTAGGAGACCGGTCAGGAGAGGGAAAAGCGTATGGTAATCTTGGTATCGCTTATCGCAGTCTCGGAGATTTCAAGAAAGCCATAGACTACCATGAACGTGACCTAAAAATTGCAAAAGAAGTAGGAGACCGGTTAGGAGAGGGAAAAGCGTATGGTAATCTTGGTAACGCTTATGCCAGTCTCGGAGATTTCAAGAAAGCCATAGACTACCATGAACGTGACCTAAAAATTGCAAAAGAAGTAGGAGACCGGTTAGGAGAGGGAAAGGCGTATTGTAATCTTGGTGTCGCTTATCACCGTCTCGGAGATTTCAAGAAAGCCATAGACTACCATGAACGTCACCTAAAAATTGCAAAAGAAGTAGGAGACCGGTCAGGAGAGGGAAAGGCGTATTGTAATCTTGGTGTCGCTTATCATCGTCTCGGAGATTTCAAGAAAGCCATAGACTACCACGAACGTGACCTAAAAATTGCAAAAGAAGTAGGAGACCGGTCAGGAGAGGGAATAGCGTATGGTAATCTTGGTAAGGCATATCACAGTCTCGGAGATTTCAAGAAAGCCATAGACTACCAAGAACGTCACCTAAAAATTGCAAAAGAAGTGGGAGACGACATTAGCATTGCTAAATCGCTTCAAGACCTTGGTGTTGCCTTTGAATCTCTGGGCTCTTTTGACGAGGCTATTGATTGTTATCATCACAGTGTAGCAACATTTAATGACGTTAGGAGTCGTCTTAAATTTCTTGACGAGTTTAAAATTAGCTTACGCAATTTGCACCAGTTGGTATACGTAAGGTTATGGCGTCTGTTGGTAAAGCAAGGAAAGTTTTCAGAGGGGCTTATTTCTGCTGAACAAGCACGTGCACAGGCTCTAAATGATCTTTTAGAGTTGAAGTATTCTCCTGTAAAGCAGCAAACAGAGTCAGGATCAGGGACCGAAACTATGCAAAACGTATTAAGTTGCCTTCCGTCAAATACAGTTTTCATAGCGATTGGAGAACAAGAAGTAATTTTCTGGGTTTGCCAGAAAGAAAACGATCTTAAGCTAAGAAGAAAACAGATCAGCGGTGATGATGATGCCTTCACTTTTCTTCAGTCTTTGATGCAAGCTACGTGCCAGGAAGTTGGCCCAAGAAGTGATATCAAATGTGAAGATCGTTCCTTGGATACGGCAAGAGATGAAAACGTTGCAAATGAGAGATCCGCTCAAGACGAGAAACAAAACCAGTCCGTGCCATTTGAGAAAAGTGCTTTAAGGACATGGTATGACACCATCATAGAACCTCTTCAAGACTTGTTGCTTGACAGTGAACTTGTATTCGTCCCCGAGGGTCCAGTGTGTCTGGCTCCATTTGCTGCTTTCATAGACTCGAATTCAAAGTACCTTTGTGAGTCTTTCAGAATTCGAGTGACTCCCTCCCTAACCAGTTTAAAGTTGATTGCGGAATGTCCAGCCGATTACCACAGTAACAGTGGGGCGCTTCTCGTGGGTGATCCGTGGGTACAAGATGTTACATATCAAGGCCAAAAGCTACCGCAGCTGCCATTCGCCAGAGAAGAAGTACAGATGATCGGAAAAATACTTCACACTGATCCCCTCATTGGAACAGAGGCAACAAAGGATGAAGTGTTGAAACAACTTTCTTCAGTTGCTTTGGTGCATATTGCAGCTCATGGGCGGATGGAAACAGGAGAAATTGCCTTGGCACCAAATCCACAACCTGCATCCAGGGTATCTGTGGAGGAAGACTTCATTTTAACTATGACAGTAGTAAATTACGCTCGTTTGTGGCATATGGAGGCTTCTGATTGGTCGAGAGCGATCACGTGACTAGAGGAACTTCCGGTGGGGGAAACCGCTGACCAGTGGGTAAAAAAGGGATCGCGGGCTCATGGGAACCGGAAGTCACGTGTTTTGGAATGGGAAACCGCTGGCGAGTAGGAAAATAGGATCGTGGGCTCATACAACCGGAAGTCACGTGTTTTGAGATGGGAAACCGCTGACCAGTGGGAAAAAGGGATCGTGGGCTCATACAACCGGAAGTCACGTGTTTTGAGATGGGAAACCGCTGACCAGTGGGAAAAAGGGATCGTGGGCTCAAGGGGAAGTAAAACCGCTGAGAAAACGCGGGCTCAAAGTCCAAAGTCCAATGTGGGGAACGGGGGTGGTCCTTGAAAACAAGACAAAATGAATAAATCACATTTTTATTGCTTTGTTTTACAATAACTGAGAGATGATAAATAAAACACAACAACAAAATGCTATTGAACATACTTTATTGGTTGTTTCATTAATAAGGTTTCCAATATTTCCAATCGCTTCTAGAGCAGGGTGGTGGTCTCATTGGGTTTAGTCGTTGAGTCAACCACTGTCTCATGTTTGGAATGACTTCGTTTTTGGTTTTACCCAGATAGTAGACGTTGTAATGGTTACCACCCAAATCATCTATGAGTCGTCCATAGTATTCTTCAGTGACGGGCATTTCGATGGCATGAGAATGGGCAAGCCATAAAGGATTGTCTTTCCAAACGGTCCTGACTTGCGCAGCAAAGTGCACGTCTTCTTTCCATGGTTGAATAGGATTGATTTCAAGGACGGCAAGAGGAAAGGGTTGTAGGCAGCTTGGACATTTGAAGATGGGACGTCGCGTTGGGGGTGGTTTGTGACAGGTGTGAACACAGTCGATATGACAAGATCTCCCACAGCATTGCAATATGGTATTATTGGTGACAGGTTGCAAACAGAACAGACATGTGTTGTTGTTGTTTTGGCCCAGCAGGTTGATGTTGTTTGGAGCCACCAGGTTTCTGTTGTATTGAGCCATCAGGCGAAAGGATCAATCACTTGTTGGGCTTCTGAACTAAGGCTTGGATCATCCGGCGATTGTAACATGGCATGGGGAAGGTGGTTTTTTATAGAGAAACAAAAGGGTCACGTGGGAGGGAAGGGACCAATGAGAGAAAGACCCATCATGCTGTGGGAGGGGAAGAGGTGGGGGTACCCCCCTCCCCCCTCCTTAGATAGACCATGGTGCATTGCGCGAATCGGGGTATATAAGTCAAGGGAGGCCCCAGGACGCCATTCCTAGCTTTGAGCCGGTCCTTGTTGACTTTTGTCAGTTGCGTAGGAAAACATGTCCACAACGAGAAGGCCCTTGGGCTCCTTAGCCAGTGAAATGAATGTGGGAGGTCCAGACTACTTGCGGAGGAGAGCGGGAAGGGAGCGAACAGGAGTGGAGCGGCAGACCCGAGTGATGCGGGAGAGAGAAGAGGAAACCTGGCGCCCTCTGAACCGTAGACGCGTGGTTTCTTTTTTTGAGTTATTTTTAAGGTGTATGGTCTGGACGGAAAATGGAGAACGGGAGGGCCGGCCCCATCCACAGATCACAGAAGCGTTGCTGGGCGCTCTGGTCCGGAAAATCATTCCTTGGGTGGACCAGCACCGCATCTGGACCCATTTGGAATGGCGGTGGCCCATGACGCTGGAACACTTTAAAGAAATGGATAACGAACTTGAACTTTATTTACCAAGTGTGTATGCGGGCCATCCATGGCAGAGAATCAAAAGCTATTTCGGGGACATGGAGCGGGTGCGGGAGCAGCGGCGGGAGGAGGAGCGGGAGAGAAGACGGGAGCGGGCCAACCAAGTGCGACGTGTTTTGTTTCCTTGAACATTTTGTTTATTCATGTTGAGTTTCTTTATTGTGAGTCAAGGCTTCTGTGCGTCAAGAGACATTTATTTATGATGAACGTGCAAACTCAGTGATGTCAGTTTTTTATTTTTTTAATTAAAAAAGAGTTGATGTTACAAAGGGTGGTCTGTGTTCTTTGCCACGCGGGTGGGGTGTTCCTATGTACAATTGGAAAAGCTATCTACAATTTAAAAAAAAAAAAATAAAAACTAAAAAATATGTACAATGGGAAAAAGTAAGAAATTGAAAAAGAAAGCTATGTACAATTCCAAAAGTAAAAACTAAAAAAATTACAAATGAAAGTCTTCCAGTTCCATACGTAATTGATCAATGTTCTCGGGTAGACAGAAGGTGCGGTTGAACAAGGCTTGAATTTCGGCTCGGGTTTTCTCGTCCACATCCCGGGATCCCACAATAGCACTGCTTTGATGAAGGGTGGGCTTTTTAGGTCCCCAAGGAACAAATTGACTGCCAGTGACCAGGGTGGCGGCATTCTCATTGACTTGGTAGTAATGGTCCGAGCGGTACCATGATTGACTGGGGATGTCAAACAGGTAGACGGGTTTGCCTTGATCCATAGCCAATTGCACAGTCCAACCAGTGCCTCCTTTCACGCGTTTATGATCCGGTTCCAAGATGCCAAAGGCATAGATGGTATGGGCTTTTTTGGCCAATTGATAATTGCGTTGCAGCAATTGCAGGGTGTAAAAATGACTGGGCATTTTTTTGCCTAGTTTCTCCGCTGCCTGGTGAAGATGGGGGTTGGCCAGCATCAGAACTTCCACCGTAGAAGGGGTGATGAAAGTGGATCGAGGATGGTTCGGGGGGACCAGGACTTCTAGTTGCATCCCAAAGTGTTTGGCCTGTTCTTCCACAAGGGCATCCGTACCTTTGGCTCCCCCTGTGTAGACCACATGGCCATGACCCACTTGCAGTTCCAAGGCACCGAGATCTTGTTCTCCGATCATGATGTCTGGGGGCATGGCTTTTGAGAATGAAGATCTAGGGACCAAGGGACCGTCTTAAATAGGGACAACGGACCAATGGGAAGACAAGAGGTCCTTATTTGGATTGAATAAGCTGACCAATGGGACGATAACAAGTCCTTATATGGGTAGGATAAGCTGACCAATGACAGTCAAGGGTCTAAGGTATAAAAAGGCATGGTCGGTAGGGGGTGACATCAACCTTTGAGTACGATGTCCACCGATCGGAAGAGAAAATCAACCCATCCCCCAGAGGGGAAAAAGAAGAAGAAGAGCATTCAACATATGACGCCCGTGGACTGTGATCCTGTGGTGTGCGACGTGGTGGAAGACACCCGAGCTGCTGTGGAAGATATGATGAAAGAATTGAATGACATGGTGGAGCAATCACCCCCATCACCTCAATTCACCTTGACGACCGTGTATGATCCTCCCAGTTCAGTGGACACTATGGTATGTCCTTACCATGAGGTGCGTTTGGAGGCCCGAGAATCTCAAAAGGGATGGAAGTATGTGAAATGTCCCATGCAACCGTGTTTGCTGTTTTGTGGTCAAGATAAAGTTCTGGAGTATATGAAAGCCGTGTATAATCAACCTCATGTAGAAGTGTTGGACATGTGGGGTGGTTTACAATGCTTTTGCCGTGAACCCGCTACGCTTCAACAGAGTCATTCGACTCAGAACCCCGATCGGTTGTTTCTGACTTGTTCCAAGAAAACGTGTGGCTTCTTCCGATGGGCCGATCAACCCTTGGGTTCCAAGTACTGGACGTGGTTTCATGACAACCCTCCCAAAAAAGCCGACCAACAAGCTGAACCACCCACCCGTGATGCTCAAGGATATCCCAAGAGGGGCTATGACATCCCTGGCCCGCCCCCTCGAGTCCAAAGCAAAGAGGACGTGGAACGAGAACGACCCCTGACAGACTATGAGAAACAATTGTTACGAGAAATTCAAGAGCTCAAGAACCGTCAAGAAATGATGGTAGCCCCAGCTCCACCACCCCCCAAGTACAGTGACAGTGTAGAGAACTGGCAGAAAGGTCTAGAGACCGTCAGCTATGGTCGTCTAGGTCTCTTTTAAAATGAGAGAACGAATAAAAGTTTTGATCAATGTTACCATGGAGTCTGTATGTGATGCATGGGAGTCTATCTTGTCCCTGGGGCAATGGCAATGCCATCAAACCCTTTGTCAAGTCTTATATGATCATCAACCCGGGTCCCAAATCCCCATACCCCCTTGTCCCGAGGACACGCATCCTCTCCACCTCTTTGAAGAAACCCATGTGGACCACAACCTATATCGATGGGTGGTGTTTGTCTTATGGTTAAAAGCTCACCCAGAGGCATGGCGATGGTATCGAATCATTCAAAAGGCGCATCCCCACACGGTCCCCACCATATCGACCTTATGGGATGAATGCCAAAAAGTATGGCCCCTCGAAAGAAAAAGGTCTCCCCATCATGGTTGAATCGTTACCACGATCCTCGAGCCCCCGGCAGTTTAGGTGGGGTGCAACGGTTTGCTAAAGCCCATCGTCTCCCTTTGAAAAAAGCTCAACGGGTTTTGGAACGGGATTTGGCCTATACGTTACATAAACCGCGACGTCGTCGTTTTCCCACCGTCCCCGTCATTGTAGGAGGATTAGATGATCAATGGGCCGCGGATTTAGTAGAAGTGCAACCCTTGGCCAAGTATAATCGGGGTATACGCTACTTGTTGACGGTCTTGGATGTGTTGTCCAAGTATGCGTGGGTCCAACCGTTGAAAGACAAAACCGGGGTGGCCTTGGTTCATGCCTTTGACAAGATTTTGAAAGGACGACGTCACCCGAATCGATTGCAAACGGATCGAGGGAAAGAATTTTATAATCGGACCTTTCAACGATGGCTGGACGAGCAAGGCATTCAACATTTTTCGACCGAAGGGGATGCGAAAGCCAGTGTGGTGGAACGATTTAATCGCACCTTGAAAGAACGGTTGTACCGTTATTTCACCGCGGCCAACACCTTACGCTTTGACGATGTCTTACCCGAGTTGGTGCAAGGCTATAATGCCACCCGGCATCGAAGTATTGGTATGGCCCCTCAAGACGTGACGTGGAACAACGAAGAAGCGGTGTGGAAACGATTGTATGCCCAACGGTTGAAAGACCAGAAAAAACCTACATTGAAAGTCGGAGATCGTGTCCGTCTCAACAAGATTCATCGTACCTTTGAAAAAGGCTATTTACCCGGTTGGACCGAAGAAGTGTTTGTGGTGCATCGGGTGATCCCGGGCCCTGTGCCCACGTATAAGATTCACGAATGGGATGATACCCCCGTCCAAGGTACGTTTTATGAAGAGGATTTACAAAAAGTCCATGTATCCGAGGTGTTTCGCATCGAGAAGGTACTTAAGCGACAAAAAGATCGTTGGTTGGTCAAGTGGAAAGGGTGGCCCGACAAGTACAATAGTTGGATTGCAAGTCAAGACGTCACGTCTCTCCAACCACCCCAGAGGAAAAGTCCACCCAAACGACAACTGAAGACTAAAGAGACAAGTCCACCCAAAAGACGACGACGCGACTAAACAATGACATTGGTGCCCAACTCTTCGTTTTACGTGACGCTGATGAGTCATGCGAGTACCAAAGAGTTTCCTGGGAACAAGAGTCATCATTTCAGAAACCGATTACCTAAACCCATCCGATTTGTGGGACGAGGATGGATGGTGGGTATGGTGAGTTTATCCTTACCCACCATTCCCGTGGTAGCGGAAGAAGGAGGCGTGGGTGATTCCCATCCTCTGTTGTACGTACGATGGCACGAACGGGTGTATGCCCAAGACGATCAAGGCAACGATCGATGGTGGCATCAACGTCGCGAACTCACTGTGTACGGACGAGATATGAGAAAGGAATTGGCCTCGTTGACGGGATCTCACTTTTTTCATCAACTGGTGTACCGTTACGTGCAAGCCCGTGCCAAACAAACCGAACCCAAAAACAAATGGGCCGAGGACAATGGCGTTAAATTGTACCCGACGTTTGAATGGACCTCCGAAGGGGATTTGGTGTTGAATACCGTCAATGTGGATTACACACGACAAGTGGCACGCGTGTTATGGGGCAGAACCTTGGCGCTGAGAATGGGATGGATTGAACAAGTGTCGACGGGCGTGTATCGATTGGGACCCAATCTCTTGCAAGAATTTCATACGGACTCCATTCCCACCCCGACCGATGTCCTGGATGGTAGCAACAAACCCGCCTTTTGGAAAGTGGATGGGGATTATCTGAACTTGAGTATGACGTGTAATTGGCGGTTTGTGAATGTGAACAAGACCTTTCGTCCCTCGTTGGAATTTCCCTCGGTGCGTCCTTTGCACGTGTATTGTGATGTAGGGACCAGCAGTATGGTAGGGGGTCGCATCACCGATCTCTTACGAGAAATCAAGTACCAGCCTCAAAACACCACCCACTTTGAACCTCGGCATATTCAATATATCCCAGTACGCAACGAAGTGGTGGAAATCGTCGAAACCCAGATGGCCGAAACCAATGGGGATCTGGTGAAATTTGGTGAAGGCCGTGCCCTCCTGACCCTTCACTTTAAAAGGGAAGTGGTGGTGTGAAGAAGAAAGACAACATGTCGTTCTACGTGACGTTACCCAGTCATGCCAACCGACGTGAATTTCCCAACAACCAAGCCAATTCCTTCAAGATTCGTTTACCTCAACCGTTACAGCTCACAGGGGGTGGATGGCAAGTGGGGTTGAGCGCCATTTCCTTACCGGATACCCGCGTCAATTTGTACGAGTTGGTGAAGAAAGATGGGTACATCCTAGCGACGTCGTGGGAGATCACTTATCCCGCCCCGGGTAAAACCGATGGCACCATGGCCGCGCGCATAGGCACGGCGCAAACCCTCATCCAAGACGTTCAAGATTTGGATTGGGTGGTGGATGGCGTGAGTTTCATGAAAGCCACGATTGCCCATTTGGAACAACGACGCCAGGAAACGGCCATTCAAGGAGGCCGGTTTACCAACGATCAAGGCAAACACACCTACGTCAAGTTCAAGTGGGAAGGCGACGATCTGCTCATCGACAACACGAATGTCTGCCATTGTGGTAACAAAACACCAGTCCTGACCATCTACACCAAGTTAGCGCTCAAGATGGGATGGTTACGTAAAATTAGCAGTGGATTGGTGTTGGGCCCGAACTTACAGCAAGACTTCATGGGGGATCAAGTCCCCGACATCACCAACAACAGCGATTGGCAGGATGTCACCGACGGTCAGGGGAACGCGGTCTTTTGGACGGTGCGTTCTATTTTACCGGATTATTTACAATTGAGTATGAGTTGTGGGTGGCGTTTCACCAACTTGAATACGGCGTTTCGGGCGGTGGTGGGGGAACCCACCCGATCGTTGCACGTGTACTCGGACGTGGCAGGCAGTATGATGGTAGGCAATCGCGTGACTGATTTGTTGCGTGAAATCCAGTACAAGCGAGAAGCACGTGGCACCCTGTATTTTGAACCGTTGCACATTCATTACATGTCTCTTCGTAACGAGGTGGTGGAAATGATTCACGTTCAAGTGGCTGAAACGATTGGTGCCGGAGGAGACTTGGTCAAGTTTGGTGAAGGTCATACCATTGTCACGTTACACTTCAAAAAGACATAAAAAAGAGAGACGAGAAGGGAACCCAAATCAATCATGCCTCCGAAACG
The DNA here is from genome assembly GCA_964030785.1 of Siderastrea siderea. NCBI lineage: Eukaryota > Metazoa > Cnidaria > Anthozoa > Scleractinia > Rhizangiidae > Siderastrea > Siderastrea siderea. The sequence goes on along the minus strand of OZ034967.1, from coordinate 73,769,170 downwards.
ACGACGACGACGACGACGCCGACCACAGCGTCCACAAGCGGGGGAAGGGGTCAATGCAGTGATTGCCGGGATTCCTAAGGCCGCTTGGTCCATCACCAAAGGGGTAGAAAAGTTAGCCAAAAAGAATTACCTAAGATCAACGAAGAAACGTATGGAAGAAATGCGAAGTGGGAAACGCAAACGGTGGGCGGGGGAATCGTTTACGTGCAACGTCATGTGAGTATAAAAAGAAAACAAGAGTTGTGAAAAACAAACAAAGATGCCCAAGACAAGAGTGCGTCGAAGGAGACGAAGAAGGCAACGAGGGGGTCTCTTGCCCCTGGCCGCCCTCATTCCAGCCTTGATCGCTGGAGGAAAAGCTGTGGCGTTGGGTGCTGCAAGTGGTGCCGCGAGTTACGGGGCTAAAAAAGGGTTGGAAGCCGCTTTTCGGAAAAAACGGCGATGACGGTATAAAAAGGGGATCACGTGAAGCCCACACAAAAACGTTTATCCCTAGTGAAGAAGACACCATGCGTGGGGGAAGTTTGACACGATTTCGAACCGACGAGTGGTATGATCAACAAGGCAAAGGAGTGATGACGGATCTGATGCGTGGGGGGTTGCAAGGTCTTATAAGGACGCGAAATCCTTTAAAATTGCCTAGTAATATCAAGAGAGGCTTGGAAACGGGTTTGACACGCGGTGTTAAACGCAAAGCCGAACAAGTCCTTAAAAAAGAAATCACCAAACAAGCCAAGAAAGCGTTGAGTCATAAGAACGTGAAAGACGCCGTGCGTGTAGCCACGGCCTTATTTCCCAAACAAACCAAACGTGCACGTGATATTTTGGGAGTCTAATGGAACCCGTGCATTCACGACCTCGACGGATTCGTAGTAATCGAGGGTTGTCTCAATGGGGAGGACTGTATCCGTTTTGGAAACTCATGCGACGACAACGTGGTGGATGGTTAAGTCCCGAGGTGATGAGAGTCCCCGGGTTTGATTTGAGACAACGTTTAGGACGACGACGCTATAAAAACCCCTCACGACGACGACGGGGTACCACTCGACGACGTTAAACATGCCTGACGTGAGTACACAAACCGCCCCGGCTCACGAGCGTTCCGAAGGGACCGTCAACCCTGCCTTACGGATTTTCAAGGTGCCACCGACCGACATTAGCATCAATGCCTATCGCATGGTTACCATCCAACCCACCACCACGGGTATCAATCCCATGGAATTCATCATACCGGGGTTGGATGATTTTGTGGATTTGGGACGCAGTTACTTTACCATGGAATTGAGTTTGAAAAAGGCGAATGGCGCGAACTTGGTGGCCGCGGAGAAATTGTGGCCCGTCAATAATTTGGCCCATTCCATCATCAAACAAATTGACTTGCAGTTGAATGGCACGTTGATCAGTCCACAATCCGACACGTATCATTACAAAGCTTACCTAGAAAACTTGTTGAATTATGACCGAGAAGATGGCAAGACCGTGTTAGGACCCCAAGGATGGTTCAATCAAGTGGATTTCCCACCCGAATGGACTGCCACCAACACAGACAAAGCAGGAAACCATCAACATTGGCAAGATCTGCCTGCTAATCATCAAGAGGCCTTCAATGCCTCTGCGGCCGAAGTGGAGAAGTATGCTGCAGGTCTTACCCACAGTCTAGTGTTTACCCCGCACTTGGAAGTCTTTCACACTGGCAAATTGTTGATGCCAGGCATCGAAATCAAGATGAAATTTCATTTCAATGGTCCCAGCCTGTTTTTGAATGGAGTGGGTCTAGCTGGCCGATTGATGGAAGGGGATGTGAAACTACGGTTTCATCTCTGCCAACTGCGTTTGAATGACGCCATCTACCAGAGTATCTCTAGCAAAAGACACAATGAAGGCCAAGTGGCGGCTTACCCGACCGTCCGCAGTGAAATCCGGACCTTCAGCATGCAAAACAACCTGGTCCGCTTTGATATCCCCAACCTGTTTCAAAACAGAATACCTGACCGATTGATTGTGGGGTTACTGGACAGCCGTGCCTTCAATGGAGATGTGACCCGAGATCCGTTCTGTTTCCAGAAATTTGGTCTGAGTTCCATTAAACAGATTGTCAGAGGAGAAGAATACCCTTATGAAACCCTCCAGTTAGTGCACAACAATGGCACCCGAGATAATCTAGGCTACTTCCGTTTTCTGCAAGCCAGTGGTGCCTGGTGTAAAAAGAAAGGCAATATGGTAGAACTGCTGGATTGGGGCCAAGGTAAAAATTGTACCTTGTTCATGTTTGACAATGTGGCCAATGGATGTGCTGACAGTCAAAACCTCAACCCCAAGCAAACAGGCGATTTACAATTGGTCTTGGAATTTGGAGCTGCCCCCGGTGTCAATATAACCGTACTCGTGTATGGAGAATTTGAGAATTTGCTGGAGATTGACAGGAACGGAGCCGTGTTGTGCCTTGAATAATGTGCAATTGGATTATTTAGCCCGAAACGACCCCCAATTGAACCCGGTCTTTTACGGGACGGTGGCCTGTGATCGTTTACCCAAGACTCCTGTCAAGACCCAAGCCCAAGGGTACATTGTGAATACCGACCCACACGATCAACCGGGACAACATTGGTTAGCGGTGTGGACGGATGGAAAGGTGTGTGAAGTCCTGGACAGTTATGCTTTGCCATTGGATACGTACGTGCAAGCGACCCCGTTACGAGATTGGATCGTCCAACATTGGAAGTATGTAGTGACCAATGGCAAGTCCCTCCAAGCCATTACAAGCAAGAGTTGTGGTGATTACGCCTTGTTGTACTTGAAAGCCAAAGCCCGTGGACGGACCTTGCAAGATTTTTTAAATGAGTTTTCGGATCATGATTATGTTAGTAATGACCATCAAGCGGGTCAACGCCTTCAACAATTGATTGTAGGCCAAGAAGCCAGATGGTATCAACTTTGTTGTCATCCGTATCATCAATGTAATGCTTAAATAAAATTTGTTGGAAAAAAGTGGTGTTGGAATCGTAGCTCAGTTGGTTAGAGCCTTTGGACCTTTGATCCAGGATAGCGATTGGGTCGTGCGTGGGTTCGAGTCCCACCGATTCCAATAAAAAGGTGCCTTTTTTTTTCTAAGGGGTAGTTCGTCATCATCATGCAAACGGGGAAACCGTTTCGTTTTCATACGCCTTCCTCTATCTTGGTGGTGGGTCCTTCGGGATGTGGTAAAACCGCGTTTACGGAAAAACTCTTGGTAGACAACCCGGAGTTGTTTGACACCCCACCGACCCAAAGGCATTATTGTTATGGGGCCTGGCAAGATCGATTTCAAGGCATGCAAGATCAAGGGGTGGTGTTTCACGAAGGGATTCCCGATCATGAGGCCTTAGTGCAATGGTTTCCTCAAGGACAGGGGGTCCTGGTCTTGGATGATTTAATGGATGAAGGGAGTCACGATAAACGCGTGTTGGATTTATTCACCAAACATTCGCATCATCAAGGGGTGACGGTGCTCTACTTGTGCCAAGACATGTTTCCCGTGGGTCGCTATGCGAAAAGTATATCCCGCAATGCCCATTACATTGTAGCGTTCAAGAACCCCCGAGATCAATTAGGGGTACGCAATGTCATGCTTCAATCGTTTCCGACCACGTGGAAAGACACGTTGGAGACGTTTCATCAAGCCACGACACGACCGTATGGGTATTTGGTCTTGGATTTACATCCGGCCTCCTCCGACCAACAACGGGTGTTGAGTCACCTGTTAAAAGACGAAGGATGGACTCGAACCTATCAAAAACGACTATAAAGGGAGCCCCTTGGAACAGGAAAAAAGAGAGTAATCATGGCGGACGATGATGACCGTCAACCTCCGCAATCGTACGATACCGTGTCCCCGGCGGGGGTGGGGGCGGCCAGCGGCAATCAAATGTCCCCAAGGGCCTGGCAAGATTTATTTTGGTCGGGAGACCAAGGCCTTCTCGACGTCGCCCAGGAGGAAATGCACCCTGAGCCCCTCTGGGAGTTTATGGAGTCCATCCCCCCTGTCGGTGTAGATGGTGTGCCCCCTGTGCAGGCCTCTTCCCCTGCTGGGGTAGGAAGTCAAGGAAGTCAATCCTACCGTAGCATACACACTACCCCGGAGTCTTCTGGTGCACGAACCCCTGCGAGTCCTCCTAGCGTACCTTTGGCAGCGGGTGCTCGAACAGCAGCGGGTGCTGGGGGTAATGGACGTGGTGGACGTGGTGGTGGACGTGGTGGTGGACGTGGTGGTGGTGCTGGTGGACGTGGTGGTGGTGCTGGTGGTGGACGTGGTGGTGCTGGTGCTGGTGCTGGACGTGGTGCTGGTGGTGCTGGTGGTGGTGGTGGTGGTGGAGGTGCTGGTGGTGCTGGTGGTGCTGGTGCTGGTGCTGGTGGTGGTGGAGGTGGTGGAGGTGGTGGAGGTGGTGGTGGTGGTGGTGGTGGTGGGGGTCGTCGTGGACGACGACCGAGACGAATACGAGGACGACGACGAAATACCCCCACTTCCCCTTTGACACCTGCCTCCAATCCAGCCAGCCTTCGAGGATCTTGGACATCTGGGAGTCCACCCCCTCGTACCTTGCGTCAAGCGGATTTACAACGACGTTTACGTATGCTGTTACAAGATCAAGAACAGTTGGCCCAAGGACGTGAAATTGCTAATGTCACCATGACCAATAGCATTGTGACCAGTTATAAACAAGGAGGAGCACCGAGCGTACAAACCTCGTCGTCCCGTGTTTCGCCGTAAAGATGAAAACCGTCGTGTCGTTATTGAATGGATCCAAACAGCATGGTCTTCCCTTCCCCCCAGAATTATTACAACGCATGGATTCCTTGTATGCTTTTTATCATCAACAATGGTGGTGTTATCGAAAAATGTTGAATCATTACAGGTGTATCAATGCCTTGTTCAATGGCATGGCCTTACTCCTGATGGCTGCTGGTATGATTGCGGGTCCCCTTTTGGAAAACAGTACGTTGGTAGCGTGTTTGGCGGCCGTGGGGACCGTGGTCAAAGGATGGAATGATTTTAAACAATACCGATTTAAAGTGACCATGAGTCGATTTGCGTTTACCACCTATGCCAAAGCCTTGACCGAATTGAAAACCCATGTGCGGGGTATTCCCTTGGAGGATCTGGAACGATTTTTAATCAAGATGCAAACCTTGGATGATACCATTGTGGATTTCACCCCTCCATTACCTAAACGATGTGTGCAAGATTACCATGGTCATTTTGTGTACCAACCCTTGGAAGGTCTGTGCTATGTAGACGGATGTCCTCGTCCCTTGAGACCCAAAGACTATTGGATCCATAAAAAGCCGCTCCCTCCTAGTCCCACACTCTTAGAACCATGGCCGTCCAACGAAGACGACGACGCAGAAAAAGGAAACAACGAGGAGGGGCTTTAATGCGTCGCAAACCCCGTTTGGTGGATAAAATTGCCCATGGCATGAGTATGTTTCTATCAGGTCCCGCGCCTGGGTTTGGACTGGCTTTAGGCAAATTAGGTGGTCAAGCCTTGAAAGGCATGACCGATAATGTACAACATTACCGACGACAACGAGGTGGGGGTTGGTGGTCCGATTTCAAACGCAATACCCGTCAAGGCTATAAAGAGACGCAAGACCTCATCAAACAAGACAAAGCCCTTCAACGTCTATTGACGGGTCGACCATGGTGAGGAGAAGACGACGCCGTCGTCGTCAACGAGGCGGTTTTTTAAATCTATTGGTGCCCGCCATGGTAGGATTGGGGAAAGCCGTGGCCTTGGAAACGGATAAACGTATAAAACGCACGATTCAAAAAGCCAATCAACGGTATCGTCGTCGTCATCGATAAAGGATGCAACGTCTTCGACGTCAATTCCCGTTTTTACGGTCCATGTTACAAGAAGCCAATGGTTCCAAACGTCAAGAGTTGTTACAACATGCCAATGCCGATCAAATCAATGCTGTGAGTGAACTGGTGTTGAACTTTTTAAAAAACAAGATTCCCGTCACCCCACCCATGCTGGCTAAACTTCAACCCTATAAAAAGGTACTACGTGATTTGGGACGTCGTCGACATTCCGTCAAAAAACGTCGTCAGTGGTTAATCCAACAAAAAGGAAGCGGATTGTTTCAAGGACTTCACGAGGTGTTATGTCAATGTCTTCGTTAACCCTCCCTACGTGGATGACTCTATTACAAGAGGCCAATCGGGCCACCGACAAGTGGAAAGACGAGTGTCATTATTGGAAGCATAAATATCACCTGTTGTATCGAGAGTACCAACACATCTTGAGGGCCCGTCTTTGTAAGAGTTGCCGTGACCAGGAAGACGGGGAACTTTGCTCCGACTGTAGTCAACGAACATGGACGAAGTGTACATGATTCCCCAAAAGGACTTGGAACAACTCATTCAATATTACAAAGGAGAACTCACCGAAAATGCCTTGTTGAACAAAGCCGCCACGCTCGCCGCCCAAAAACATGTGTTATTAGCCAACCCCCAATTACCCCCCGCCCTGGTCAATGCTCAAACCAAACCGTTGAGTCAAGAATTAATCAAGTTAACCAAACGCATTCGTCAATTTCCTGGCGGGGTGGGGGTTGGTGCACCGGGTGGTCCACCAGGTGAAGAAGAAGAAGAAGAAGCCGGGGATTTGGTGACGGGACCCGTGGAACAATGGTTGAAGCGCATGATAAAAGGCAGCCCGTCGACTCCCAAACCACCCATTACCCCTGCAACCAAGAAAGGCAAAGGAGCAGCAGCCACTACCAGTAAGATTGTCAAGAAAGAGACCCCATCCACCAGTCGAGGGGATCTACAATCGCGTTTAGAAGCCGTGCGAGAACGTCGCAAGACTTGGGAAAAGCATTTAGCCGAAAGTGGTTTCACGAAAGGCAAAGGCAAAGGCAAAGGCAAAGGACCCGCCCGAGAAGTGGAACGATTGAAACCTTTACCCGGTTGGGAAGATTGGGCTCGTGGCAAAAAGTTACGACGTCGATTGGATTACGACGACAGTGACTAAAACATGCCCACCCAGAGGAGGAGAAGGGGTATCAAACGGAAACGCCCCCAACGAGGAGGGGCCTTGGATGTCCAAAAATGGATTGCGAAAACGGGGAAGGAATTTCATTGGCCCGGTTATCAGTACATGGGCCCTGGCACCCATTTGGCTAAACGTCTGAAACGGGGGGATCCCGGCATCAATCGCTTGGACCAGATTGCTAAGCAACACGACATTGATTACAGTCGTGCCAAGAATTTGCAAGATAAATGGAAAGCCGATACCAAGATGATCCAAGCCATTGATCGATTACCCGGCAAGAAAAACAAGACGGAACGGGTGGTCAAGAAAATCATGCAAGCCAAGAAACGTTTAAAATTGTAAACATTTAATTAACATGTTAAGTCAATAAACAATGTCACATTGTTATTCGGCAGTTCGGTAGTCTTCTGTAGTTCGTGTCTCAAGCAGGATTGGCGAGACAGAACCCATTGTGATGTAGACAAGCCAGATAAAAATAAAAACAATGTCATTTGATTCATGAGTTGTCAAGTTCATTGTTCTGTCCAAAATACTGAGACGGATGTTCTGCCAAATACTGAGACGGATGTTCTTCCAAATACTGAGACGAATGTTCTGCCAAATACTGAGACGAAATGTTCTGCCAAATACTGAGACGAAAATGTTTTTACGTTACTAAATCATACATTAAATCCACCCCCTCGTCGGGGGACATGTCATGAACGAGGTCTTCAGGGGGTACCAATGCCTCCAGATCAAAGGAACAAGAGTCCTCCACATCCTTCAGTAACTCGGTCCACTCGTCAGGTGTTATGTTCTGCAACAAAGACGAAAAGTCCTCCAAGTCAGAGGGGTCCAAGTCAGGGGGGTCCAAGTCAGGGGGGCCCAAGTCAGGGGGGTCCATGACTTGCACACCCCCCGAATCCATATCCGTGAGAGTATAAGAATCTAGAAATGATTCACAAAAAGAAAAGTTCTCAGGCATTTTAGGCGTCGATTTCTTAAAGTCCTCCAAGGGAATGGCCAGTTTCAAGGGTCCTAATGCTTTGATTTTCTCTTCCGTTTTCTGTCTCTCTACAGAAGGTAAGGAGGCACAAAAGTCATTCAAATACGTTTCCAGAGAAGGTTGCGTCCTACAATTAGTCAATACCACCCGCAGTGTTTTTGGCGTTTTGGGGCGAGGCACCTGCTTCCTTTTGTTTTGGTAGTACCTTCTAGCGAGCTCCAAGAACCTCTCGCGGTTCGCCCAGTAGTACTCTCTTCTTTGCGCATGCAGTTTCTCCTGGTTCGCAGCACGATAGGCCCGACGAGCCGCCCGGGCTTTGGCCCTTTTATTGTACATCCTTTTGTACGCCAATATTCGTACACGATTCTTTTGACGATATTCACGCGCTTGGACTCTCAAACGTTCCCGATGTTTCTCTCTATACTTTCGGTCATATTCGGCACAACGTGCTCGGTTCTTTTGGGCCCATTTTTTTTTGACGGCACGCCGTTGCTCCTTATGCGTCTCCTCATAACACCTGTGGGACTCCCGCACTCGATCCGGATATTGTTCTCGGTATCGTTTTTTGGCAGCACGCACTTTCTCTGGGTACTTGCGTCGGTAGTTGGCTTTTTTCACAATATTCCTCGCTCGGGCTTTCTCTGGGTAGCGGGCATTGTACCGGGCTTTTTTGATGGCGTTCCGTCTCCGTCGTCGTTCGTCTTTCGTCAGTAACTCTGTCGTTTCGTCGTCGTCATTCGGGTCATAGTCGTCAACGTCGTCGTCGTCGTCGTCCTCATCTGGGTCAGAGTCGTCAACGTCGTCGTCGTCGTTCGGGTCGGGAACATAGTCAATGTCGTTCAAGTCGTCGTCGTCGTCTGGGTCAGAGTCATCGTCGTCGTTGTTTGGTCGGTACTTCACGGGGGGTCTGTGACGACGATTGCTGCGGCGGAGGCCCTCTCTTTCTGGGGACATGGGGCGATGGGGGCGGTGCTGGCGGAGGTGTCCGTGGACGTTTAAATTGGTACCGCCAGTAATTGCAACAGTAATCCAGCCCCTCCACAAACCACTCACACGTTAATTGAGGGTAGCACAGGGGGTGAAAAGGAGCCGCCTGTTCTCTTCGAAGTCTCTGGGCTTCCACTTTTTCCGGCTCCAACTGCTTCAAAGTTTCTGCAAACTCACTAAAGCCTTCGTCCTTCAGCAACAACTCCTGCTTCACTTTCTCTAAGACCTCCTCCACTTCCAAATCTACTTCAAATTCTTCAAATGCTTCGAGCAGCTTCTCATGGCAAGAGTCCATGTTGAGATGTTCCAGCCCGAGGATCGATCTGTTTTATAGTCTCTCATTCGTTCCCGTGATGCACCATGGACCCTAACTAGAGAGGGGGGAGGGGGGTCCCCCCACCCCGTCCCACCCCTCCCTAGGGCACCCCCTCTCTAGGGGGCACCCTGTTTAGTGATTGGCTCCTTCCCCTCCCACGTGACATTTTGGTTCTCTATAAAAAACAGAGCCCCGATCTCCAGTGAGTTCATCTGATCATGTCCTCTCAAGAAGACGATGTGGCGGGGCCAAGTGGCCTCGCCCACCATGAGGTTTTAGCCATGCTCGGTTTGGACATCTCTGATTCGGACGACGACACCCATTCCTGTGTGGGGCCTTTGATCTGCCCCGAAATCCTGGATGACGATGATGATGATCAAGACTATCATGATTTGATGGATCATTTGGAACGGCAACATGCGTTTCAAACCCAACTCCTTCAACAAAGTGGCGGAGGATTGGATCCCTCTGAACACGTTACCTTCGACTTTGAACTCGAACCTTTTGTCAATCGGAAGAGTGATCGCATGGGGGTACAAGAACGTCATTTCAAGACCCAGTTACGACAAAGGGGGAACTTGCTTCCAGGTCAAAATATAACCCAAGCTCTGCAAGATGGATTACGTCGAGCCGTCGATCAAGTGTTAACCACCACCCCCGACCTCCACGATCAAGATCGACTCTACTTTACCATAGCATCCGATCGCTTGCACAATAATTTTCAGGGGTGGGGATTACGTGCAGGTGAATGGCGTCGAGACACAGAACGGGTGGAAGCGCTGTTCCAACGTTTAGCCCAAGCCCTCAACAGCAACGAACAATTTGAAATGGATGATTCCTTTCAAGTCTCCATCACTCAAGTTCATCATGCTCCTCAAGGCACCGGCAGACCCCGTCGTGGGAAACCCGGGCATCCTACCATGACCATGTTGACAACCAACAAAAAATCGGTCATCCGCATCCAAAATGATGATGAGCTCTGTTGTGCCAGAGCCCTCGTGGTCGCCAAAGCTCGCGTGGACCAGCACCCGAAATACAACAGCATCTGCAAAGGAAGACCCCTGCAGAGAACCCTAGCTCTGGACCTCCAGAATGAAGCCCAGGTACCCCTCGGTCCTTGCAGCTATGATGCCTTGACCCAATTCAGTCAAGCTCCCTCCCTCACCGGTTACCAGATCATCCTGGTGGATGCACAGCGATCGTTTCACATCACCACGTTTGGACCCCTTTCTGACAAACAACTGATCCTGTTGCACAACCAAGACCATTATGATGTCATCACCAAATTGCCGGGATTTTTTGGGTCCAGTTATGTGTGTGCGGATTGTTGGAAACCCTATGACAATGAGGGACTGCATCGATGCACCAAGACCAAGGTGTGTGGAGCCTGTCGACAGAAAGATTGTCCAGACTTTCAATATGCTTACCCCAGGCACCTGAAAGCCACTCAACGTTGCGGCTCGTGTCATCGGGACTTTTTCGGACCCGCGTGTTTCGAAGCCCATTCCAGCAAGACCCATGCGGGCAAACCCGTCACGGGCCTCCAGACCTCCGTGTGCTCTCAACGACACCGATGCCCTGACTGTTATCAACAAAATGTGGGCTTGTCCCGCATTCAACGTCACCTTTGTTGGCACGTGGATTGCCCGTCTTGTCATCAGTACGTCCACGCTGACAAACACCGCTGTTTTATACAAAGAGCCCCCAAACCTCAAGACGAAAAGAAGAAGAGAAAGAGGACCCGTCAAAAAGGTCCTGGCGCCAAACGAGGTGCCGCCGCCGCGGAACCCCCTGCCTCCGAGGACGAGGACGAGCAAGACCTGCCTCCCTTACACGTCTTCTTTGATATCGAAGCCATGCAACCCCACGGAAAACACATTGCCAATCTCGTCGTGGCCGAAACCGAAGACAACGATGAACCCAAACCTTTCCCAGGTCCCACTTGTATCCGTGACTTTCTGGAATGGTTGGATGCCTTGACTCTTCACGATACCCGTCAAGTCAACGTCATCGCTCATAATTTTCAAGGGTACGATGGGTACTTTATCATCCAAGAATATTATAGTGACAATCGCATCGTCCAACAACTCCGCAACGGATGTAAACTGTTAGAGATCAAACATGACCGCATCCGGTTCATTGATTCCATGAGTTTCTTCCAGATGCCCCTCTCCGCGTTTCCCAAAACCTTTGGTTTGACAGAACTCTGCAAAGGGTATTTCCCCCACAAGTTCAACGTACCCGGCGATAAGCGTCAAAACTACGTGGGCATCCTCCCCTCACGCGATTACTACATGCCTGAGAGCATGACACTCGAAGGAAGACAAGCCTTTGAAACCTGGCATCAACAACAACGCGACCAGGGGGTGGTGTTTCATTTTCAACAAGAGTTATTGGCCTATTGCAGCTCCGATGTACGACTCCTCAAACAAGGATGTCTGACTTTCAAACGCATGTTTGAAGACTTAACAGGCTTCAATCCTTTCGATCACGTCACCATTGCCTCCGCTTGTAATCGAGATTTACGTATGAACCGGATGATCCCCAACAGTATTGCCAGCGAACCCGCCGGTCAGAACGGGTGGAGAACTAACAACATCAACCAGTCCCTCCCAGCCCTTCACTGGTTAACCTGGTGCGATCACCAACTACGTCAACGGGCCCTCCAAGATCTTACCCCCGACGATCTACTGGCCAGTGCCAATCCAAAGCCTCAGTACATTCAACATGTCCGAAATGAAGGCGAGTATAAGATCCCCGGGACCAACATCCATGTGGATGGTTATTGCCCCGACACCCACACCGTCTACGAATTTCAAGGCTGTTTCACCCACGGATGCCCTACCTGTTATCCCCATCGCTACGAAAAACATCCCCGCAACTATGATCGAACCATGCATGACCTCTATGACGTCACCCAAAACAAAGTCCAAAAGCTTACCGACCAAGGGTACAACGTCATTCAAATGTGGGGATGTCAATGGGACCACCTCCGAGACACCCACCCAGAGATCGACTCCTTCGTCCGGGAACTCAACTTTATCCAACCTCTTGAACCTCGGGATGCTTTCTGTGGAGGTCGTACCAATGCCATTAAACTGTACCATCATATTACCCCTGGCCAAAAAATTCACTACATCGATGTCACCTCCTTGTACCCGTGGGTCAACAAGAAGTCTGTGTACCCCAAAGGGCATCCGAAAATCATCTTCACCCCGGGTCACACGGACATACACCAGTACTTTGGTCTCATTCAATGCAAAGTCCTGCCTCCCCGTGAATTGTACCATCCCGTGCTGCCTTACCGTCATGACAACAAACTGCTCTTTCCACTCTGTGCCCGTTGTGTGGAAGAAGAAATGGACAAACCTCTTTTGGACAGATCTTATCATTGCCCTCACACCGACGAACAACGTGCCCTCACCAGTACCTGGTGCACCCCAGAGTTGTATAAAGCGGTTGAATTGGGGTACCAAGTCCAATACATCTACGAAGCTTGGCATTTTGAAGAGACCTGTGAGGGCCTCTTCGCCGATTATGTTAACACCTGGTTGAAAATCAAACAAGAAGCTAGTGGGTGGCCTAAGGATGTCACGACAGAAGAAGAAAAGCAACGTTACATCGAAGAGTACTTTCTGCATGAAGGCATCCAGTTGGAATACAACAACATCAAGAAGAACCCGGGCCTGCGTACCCTAGCTAAGCTCATGCTCAACTCCATGTGGGGTAAGTTTGGACAACGCCTCAACAAAACCCAAATTCAAGCCTTCGATGACCCTCATGCCTTCCACTGTTTCTTGGATAGCGATGCGTTAGACGTACGTCACGTGTCCGTCGTCACCGACCAAATGGTGGAGGTACACTACCAGAAACAAAAAGAGGACATCCGCGTCTCACCCAACCTCAACATTTTTGTGGCCTGCTTCACTACCTGCCACGCCCGCCTTAAATTGTATGACACCCTCCAAGACTTAGGGGAAAGAGTCCTCTACTTTGACACCGACTCCGTCATCTACCTGGAGGAAACACCCACTCAATTCCAACCTGTCTTGGGTTCCTATCTTGGGGACTTCGCCTCCGAATTAGATGATAAAGAATACATTCAAGAATTTGTCAGTGGAGGACCCAAGAACTATGGGTATACTACGAATAAAGGAAAAGTGGAATGCAAGGTCAGAGGCTTCCGACTCAACAGTGAAGGACACACCCAGTTGAATTTTGACGTCATGCGTCAGAATGTCCAGAACGAAATCAAGAAACCCCTTCCCAACCCTCGCCAAAACCAGGTCATCAACTCCCACCAAATTGTTCGCAATCCAAAAAACTACCAACTGTACACCCAACCAAGCAGTAAGTTCTATCAGCTCGTCTGCAACAAAAGAGTCATTGATCCCAACACCTTCAAGACCTACCCCTATGGCTACCAGTGAAAACCCCAACAAGATCGTCGATTGTGATGTGGAACCCTCATATCAAATAGGAACACAAACCACAGTTATTGTAAAACAATCAAAATGTGATTTAGGAACACAAAGGAAAACCACAGTTATTGTAAAACAAAGCAATAAAAATGTGATTTATTCATTTTGTCTTGTTTTCAAGGACCACCCCCGTTCCCCACATTGGACTTTGGACTTTGAGCCCGCGTTTTCTCAGCGGTTTTACTTCCCCTTGAGCCCACGATCCCTTTTTCCCACTGGTCAGCGGTTTCCCATCTCAAAACACGTGACTTCCGGTTGTATGAGCCCACGATCCCTTTTTCCCACTGGTCAGCGGTTTCCCATCTCAAAACACGTGACTTCCGGTTGTATGAGCCCACGATCCTATTTTCCTACTCGCCAGCGGTTTCCCATTCCAAAACACGTGACTTCCGGTTCCCATGAGCCCGCGATCCCTTTTTTACCCACTGGTCAGCGGTTTCCCCCACCGGAAGTTCCTCTAGTCACGTGATCGCTCTCGACCAATCAGAAGCCTCCATATGCCACAAACGAGCGTAATTTACTACTTATGACAGATGTGTTAAATGTTAAGATACGAGCAAGACTGGTTGTGTTGAGTTGCTGTCACAGTGCTCGTGGGGAGATTAAGGCTGAGGGTGTTGTTGGCATAGCACGGGCATTTTTAGGCGCTGGTGCTCGGTCTGTTCTTGTATCATTGTGGGCGATTGACGATGAAGCCACTCTGGAGTTCATGAAAACTTTCTACTTGCACCTAGTGAAAGGAAAAAGTGCCAGTGAATCTCTAAACCAAGCCATGAAATGCATGAGAGAATCTGACAAGTTTAGTGCGGTGAAGTACTGGGCTCCGTTTGTACTCATTGGTGATGACGTCACACTGGAGTTTGGTAAAAACAAATAGTTGGTTTCCACCGTAAGTAGACCCATGTTAAGAGTTAAAACTTTCATATTGTTAAGCACGGCGTGGATATTCAAAGCAGGATTAAGCTAGACTAGTATTAGTATCGACTGAATCAGTGTTTAAAAAATATGGATCCTTTCTTTTGGTCTTTATTTTGAGTTTGACTGCTTTGAAAACCCTCAAATTTGCACTGATAATGCAATTGAAATGTCACATAAAATTCGCGGAATTTGTTTCCTGGATTAGCGGTAATTAACCAGTGAACAACCTGGATCAGAATTCCCCCCTCACACCTTGCACAAGTGCTACTTTCACCCATTATAGAAATAGGGGACATCAATTCTTAGAGTACTGAAACACAAGAAGGTTAAGAACGTGTCGCGAGATACGTTGCACGGAAATTTAGCGTATATAAATATAACGTCATAACTTTCCAAATGGCAAGTAGCTGTGTAAGAGATGAGTTACGCTCGGCTATGTTCCATGCGACTTGTGTAAGAATGTGTTCTGAGACAAGACATGTGCAGTGAAATTCCAAATTCTTGACCGGTCGACACACGAGAGAGAGACAAGGAAAATCTCTATCGTGTTATTTTCGCATTGTAACTTTACCATGCTCTGGAAGAGAAAATGAAGCGGTGTAGATCATGACGCTTAGGCAAGATGTCTTTCTATTTTATGAAAATTGGTCTTGAAAAAATTTTTCTTTCATTTTTTTCTTTTTAGCTGCAAAACAAGAAGTGTATTTTGTGAAGAAGGCCTGAGCATCGCACAAACGGCCTACTCAATGGATACGGTTTCATTTCAGACTGTAAATATTGTGACCGTTTAAAGTAATGTTAGGTTTTCACTTTTGTATGAGGACATAGTTATCAGTGAAATGAAGTGTACCCAATAGGTGTGTCCATTTTAAGGTAGTATTCCTAATTACGCCTATGGATCTTTATTTCTTAGCCGTGTACCATTTTTTCGGTTCTTTTTATTCAACTCGAATGCTTGCCATGAAAGTGACCTGT
This sequence comes from Siderastrea siderea, assembly GCA_964030785.1. Classification (NCBI taxonomy): domain Eukaryota; kingdom Metazoa; phylum Cnidaria; class Anthozoa; order Scleractinia; family Rhizangiidae; genus Siderastrea; species Siderastrea siderea. Next base: position 73,753,471 of record OZ034967.1, on the reverse strand, counting down.
CTTCTCCTACTTTCGATTTGCATTTGAGTTTTACGCGAGGAAGTTTTAACGTAGACGCCAAGCTTAACTCTGTGCTACTTAAAAAAAAAATTGCTAGTATGCTAAAGCATTTTCAAACAATTTAAGAAATAATATTTCATACTGTCGGCTTACAAAAAATATTTAAGAGATGAGATTGAGTTGCGTGCCGTTTAGTGTATAGCTTAACATGTAAACAAGTACTGCACATGCATGTTGTATTAACTTTCCTGTTTCTTTCGCTCCCTGTATCTTGAAACCTAAGTGTTTTACAGAAAATTCATATATTCTTCTTAACATTCGTCGGTTAAAGCTTAAAGAAAAACAAAACATCGAAAAATTATTCATAGTTAATTTCAAGCTATTGAAATTATGAAGAAGACAAATAAGCCCTGGTCTTCCCTGGGAATCCCCTTTTTTGTAGCGCCCTCGCGTTTAAGCCAGAGGTATTAAGTATTTTTCATAGGAGAGAATCACAGTAACTGTTTCTCTTAACGATACCAAAATTCAATGTTATGAATATTGTTGGTTAGAATTGTAATAGGTGGTCGTTGATAGAACACTTAATGTGTTTTAGCAAGGCGTTGATTAAAGTTTCGTGATTATGAAAAAAATTGTGTTTCTGTGTGGAGAAAAAAACTTGGCTACGTGTACTGCTTGGAAGTTTGTTGACTTTATAGTTAAGTTTATGCGTAGGCGTAACTAGCCGTACGAGCTTGAAAACGTTCGTTTGATAACAGAAAAGGTAAGAAGCCATGTGTTTAGAAAGAAAGAATATTGGTACCAGTTTTCTTTGACGACCGCATTAAAAGTGGTTAAACTGTTTTGTGTTGAGAGTGTGGTGTAGTTGAGATAAGACGACTAAGAGGTTATGATTTCTTTATGCTCATGACCCTAAGTTACTGTAGGTAGCCCTAAGTTCATTGGTGGGCAAATTTTGTTCCCACTATGTTAGTTAGTGATCCTCTAGTTAATTTGTTTACAATTAGTATTACAATGCTTACTAAGTAACAACAAAAACTGTTTTCACGAAAAGTAACTAGCTGTACGAGACGACAAGACGAACATGCAAGGTGAAATGTGGGGAAAAATGCTAAATGCCGCATTTGCACCATTGTCTGCAGTCAGCGTTTCAGTGTCAGGCAAAAGTGGCCATTAGCGGCTTGGATCCACATTTACAGCGTGTTCAAATATAACTTTAAGATTTGTATGACATTAATTCTTTGCTCTTGAAGCAGTGTCAGTGTCACCGTATTAGCAGAACTAACTTAGGAAACATATTAAGTTATAAGTTTGTAGTTTTCTCATTTTGGTTTGTTTCGTTTTAATTGCATGATTGCCAAATATCCGTTGTTTGGCTGGCCCGCAAAAAGTATGTATGGCATGTGTTCGAATCTTTTTCCATAAGCAAGGTTTTCAGTTGTAAGGTAATCTTCCAACCGCAAGGAGAAAAAAACGTTGTTTAAGAACTGTAGCTATATAGGTCATCGGAGTTATTCTACCCCCGGCGACAAGATCAGACGTAAGTCACGCTGGTAAATTTACTAAGTTGTTCAGTTTCCTCTTTTTTTTTTACAGCGTTAAATTTGTATTTTATCGTTCGCTCCTTTTATTTTAGACACTCGTGCATTCATTTTCAGTTTACAGCGCAAGTGTTGTAAAGAGTACGCTCAGCCTGATTCTAATAAACACGTAAGCTCCTACTTCACTGTGGTTTTTTAGGCGAACTTCAGTACACAAACAGCCAGGTTGACCTGGCAAACTGAAGTACACAACACTCCGTGTCCGGGGTACTTAGAACGCTAAAACCTGTGATATGACACGCAGAAAACTGAACAAACCTGATGGCGAAGCGCGTTCGATTCCAAGCCGAAAGCCTGCAAGAGTAGTGGCCATACTCGTGAATGAAATGTATCAATAGAACGCAACTCAATTTTGATGGTCATGACTATGCGTGCGTACGACGTCATAACACACTTCATGTAAAAGCATCACGTGCCACCGCAAGTGATATTCAAATAGACGCCTCCCCAACTCCCACATCTTGGGATGTGAACCCAGGATATATAGATACAATTACTATTTTTGGACAACACAGATTTCCGCAGACGTTAGCCTGCAAGTTACTGTTCAAAATGAGCAATGTTGCACGCGTGGCGCAGTGCGGTCTTTGTACGGAAGCATTACGGACCTATATGCGTCCGCATCTTTTCCAGCGACTTGGTACCGGTTTTGAGTCAATAATACGTGAGGGCAGCGGTTTCCTTTGGGGAGGGGCGGGTTGAGAGTAGGGTTAAGAGGGATGTGGTTCTCAGTCCTCTATCAGGCCGCTTGGTTAGCCGTTTGGTGTCCTGGCAACCAAAGTGCAGTTCAAATTAACTGTCAAGATACACTTTTTTGTAGTGTTCGGGCATTCATAGCGATCGAAGGAACTACAGCAACGTCACTTCCGGTTTTAAGGGCCTTGAAATGTGAGTCAGTTCAAAAATCTTCTGGCTGACAGCTACTTCATTTTCAACCCACACTCAACGTGAAACGTTAAGTTTACAGAAACGGTGTTAAGCTCTGCCTTCAAGTGAAAGTTTCTAGGTCTGCATTGGTACGTTTTCTGCTTTAATCCACTCGACCATATTTTAAAGAAAGAACTCTAACGATCTCTGGAAGACAAAAATGTGCTGTTTGAGATTTTCAAATTTTAAAAAGCACCCAAAAAAAATAAAAATAAATAAATTTACAGCATATATTTTCAGCTTTGGCAGGCTGTCACAGGAGCCTGCGAAGTGTGTGAAGCGATTATAGCTAGCACGTTTCAGGTTTTTCGTTTCATTCACTGTTCATTCTGTATCTTCAACAAGCTATACGTTTCTTGTTTTCTTCGTTTTCAAGTGCCCTGCTGCAACAACAGTTGATAAAAAATTCTGGCACTTTGATTGTTTATTGACTATTTATTGCATGTATTTTACGTGTGGTCATCTTCAAAAATATAATAGATGGCCTCCGCTAATAAACCAACAGAAACACACATATTTTGGCTACACTTTTTTTATAACAACGTCTAATTTTTAGCTGAGGCTGAACCGGAACTAAATGTTCTTTTTTTTTTGGCGATTTGAGCCTGAAACGTTCTTAACAATGTTCTTAAGGTCCGTGCACGGTTCGGCCAATTCAATTTTTCATTTTTTTCACTGAAATAGAAAAATCAAATTGTGTTTATTTTAACTGTTTGATGCTTATTTTAAAATAGCGAAAAAATGTAACATGAATTAAAAACACGAAATTTGCACTGGTTTTTAATTTTTTTCAATTTTAAATTCATTTAAAGTGTTGAAAAAATAAGATTCTACCAAAAAAGCAACTTTTTGATATTTTTTCATTTTTTTGTTTTTCGACACAAATTGGAGAAATGAAATAATGAGGTAACATCAGTTAGTTACGTCATTTTTCCATTTTTCTATTTTCGGGAATAAATAGAAAAATGAATTCTTTGTTTTGTTCTGTCCATCGTTTCATTTTTCTATTTTTCGACCTGTAAATTAGAAAAATGGCAAAATAGCTTTGATGTTTTAGAAAGATGAAAAAATGACTTTCGTGTCTATAAGCGCTTCCATTTTTCCACGTTTTGACTTAAATTAGAAAAATGGAAATAATGGCTTTGATTCGTGTCATCCCAAAAAATGGTGTTTTAAGGTTATCGCGTGACCCAAGGCAATATATATTTTTCCCGCCAAGTTGTAACAGGAATGTAGTCTTTGTCTCCTGGGAGAACCAATGGACATTCCTCTTTTCAAACAATTTGTTTTCTGGGGGGGGGGGGGGGGAGGAAAAGAGACTTGTTGTTGGGAAAGAAGATCTGTAAACCAGTAAAATCTCGTCGGTTTTTAAGAAAGGAAGGCCATTTGACTTAACGTTGCTGCAAAGCGAGCCGGTGACAACAATTTAGGATTTACCGACAGAATGCCGTAAGAGCTTTATTGGGCTATTAATAGCAGTCTCCCGGCACTAGGACATATTGATCCGAAAATGTTTCTTTTTAAAGATGTTTGAAACAGTTATATTTGTAATACTTAATTAATGTGACTAGCATCACCAAATAATCGTGCAGACGGCTTACTTGTTAGACTTGTTGGGAATCCGCTCTCAAGACACGGAAGAGGCCAGCCGCGGCTTTGGCTTGTAGGCTTTTGTCAGTTATTTTATACAGCTATTTCAATTAACGTTGTCGTATGAAAGCTTAAGCCTATGAGACAAGACCGCAGGGTAATATGGGATTTTCATGCCTAAGTTCACCAAAATCAGCAGTACCTTTCTTGCTGTGCAATAGCAAAGCATATGGAAGAGTTTTTATAGTATAAATATTTAAAGAAAAACCTGAAAGAATTATTTTCAGATAGAGTTCTCGTTTAAAACTAATCTCACTGATCTTTTTGCCTACTCGGTTAAAACGGCAAATTTAAATCATGTGGGTACACGTGGAGCACGTGCATCGGTATGTAAATCTGAAGTAGGAAAAACAGCATCATGAAAAACATGGAACATGACTTTTCGCACATCATAACAAGTACTAACAACTGAAAATGAAAAGTAGAATCAGGAGTGCCGCTGACAATAATCGGATGGTGCCTATTTATCACTTACACTAAGAAATCTAAAGTTCCTGACCAACTGCTGACAGCCGTGAAACTAAGACTGATTTGCAACCACCCACACTGCCCTTCGGTCCTGTCGTGTAAGCTTGAAATGATCCGACAACCTTAATTGAAATAGCTGTATAACAGTATTAACATAATTAAATGTAAAGAAGATCATCGCAGTTATAGACGCAACTTTTGCAGTTGCGAAAAGAAAGCCTGGAAAAAATTCCGGCTGCGATATACCTCTGCGATATACCGGTGCAACGCTCTAACCAATTGAGCTAACAAGCCAACTGGGAGCTGGGCATATATTCATTATTTCATTTCTATCCCTCAAGGGTTTATAACAAATCGACTAAATGACCAGCTTTCTGTTGGCTTGTTAGCTCTATTGGTTAGAGCGCTGCACCGGTATCGCAGAGATCAAGGGTTCGAATCCCGTACAAGCCTGAATTTTTTTTTCAGGCTTTCTTTTCGCAACTGCAAAAGTTGCGTCTATAACTGCGATGATCTTCTTTACATCTAATTATGTTAACACTGTTATATAAAATAACTGACATAAGGCTACAAGTAGCCTGCGTAGCAGGCGTAAACGGGGAGGGGGAAGGAAAGCAAGAACGCGGGAGAAGGGGGACTGGGGCTAGGGACGAGGGAACGCCTGCTACAAAGACCCCCATTTTTTCATTTCTGCGGCCGCCAGCGGCCGCAAAATTCTGATTGGCTAATGTTTTGACAGTAATTCCCACGGGAATGACGTAATTTGACGAGGACGTGCAGTTAGAAGATTTGAACTTGGTTGCAGCAGCCAGCAGGTTGGGCCAGGTAGCGAAATCGAAACCAGAGCAAGAAACGGTAGTTACAGCTTTCCAAAGAGAAGAGATGTTTAGTGGTTTTGCCAAAGGGATACGGTCAGAAAGAAGAGATTTTGTCATCGTCACGCGTGAATTTCCGAGGCAGTGTAAATATCCCGTTTAATATCGGAATGAAGACTCCTTTGAGAACTATAAGTTGGAAGAAGAAGCCCAAAGAAACGCTCGACACCTTAAACAGTGGAACTCAGAGAACTAAAAGCGAAGAAATTATTCTTTGAGAACAGACGGTTGTTTTAAAGTGAAATCTGCGGTTGCAATAAGACATCACTCAAGCTGTTGACTTTGTAGGGAATCCATGGTAAAGCAACCTACATTTTTTATTGTAAATTTGTATTGAAATATAGTTTTCTAATTGTCCGATTCTTCACATTATGGATTTCGAGTTACTTTTGAAATTTCAAAACGTGCACTTCGGTCAATAGAATTGCCATTCAAATGTATCGCGGTTCTTCGCTTGCGTGTTTTAATATAAGCTTACCTTTCCTAGAAGCTAAAATTGAAGGTGTTTGATTTTCAGAAGCAAAGAGGGGTTTACCTTAATAAATCTTTTTATTTAGAAAAGCTTCGTGTCTCTTATTTCGAAAAAAGCGCAAGTATAAGTTCTTTGATTGGAAAAAAATTCTCATCCTAACTTTATTTTTAGATGCTTCATTAAATTCCTGCGTGCAGTCAGTCATGCAGGAAAGCGCGCGCCTGTTTCTGATTGGTGGTTGCATTGACAGCTTAATTAAGCAACTTAATTAGATTACCTAAAAATCGGTGGGCGGAGATGGAAAAATGGGGGTCTTTGTAGCAGGCGTTCCCTCGTCCCTGGCTCCCAGAACCCTTTTTGCTCCGGCGTTCTCGCTCCCCTTCCCCTTTCCCGTTTACGCCTACTACGCAGGCTAGGCTACAAGCCAACGCCGCGGCTGGCCTCTTCCGTGTCTTGAGAGCGGATTCCCAACAAGTCTAACAAGTAAGCCGTCTGCACGATTATTTGGTGATGCTAGTCACATTAGTTAAGCATTACAAATATAACTGTTTCAAACGTTTTTACGAAGAGAAATTTCAGGATCAATATGTTCTAGTGCCGGGAGACTGCTATTAATAGCCCAATAAGGCTTTTACGGCGTTTTGTCGTAAATCCTAAATTGTTGTTATCCGCTCGCTTTGCAGCAACGTTAAGTCAAATGGCCTTCCTTTCTTGAAAACCGACGAGATTTCACTGGTTTACAGATCTTCTTTTCCAACAACAAGTCTCTCTTCTCCCCTTTATAAAACAAATTGCTTGAAAAGAGGAATGTCCATGGCTTCTCACAAGAGACAGAGACTACACTCCTGTTACAACTTGGACGGAAAACTGTGCCTTGGGTCACGTGATAGCCTTAAAACACCATTTTTTGGGATGACACGAATCAAAGCCATTTTTTCCAGTTTTCTAATTTAACTCGAAAAATAGAAAATAAAAACTTGATAAACATCAAAGCTATTTTTCCATTTTTCTGATTTTAGACAAAAATTATAAAAATGAATGAACAGTGGACATAATTTGTATTTTTCCATTTTTCCAATTTTAGTCAAAACTAAAAAAATGAATAACAAATGGCCATAACTTGTATTTTTTCGAGTAAGCCCTCAACAATGAAAAATGAAATGAACTATCGATACAATCCGTGTACTTTCGCGCCAATCGATTTTTGATTTCAAATTGAAAATACAAAATCACAATTTTTGTGTTTTTCGATTTTCAAATGCAAATTGAAACTTAAAAATCATCCATTTTTTTCTGATTTTCGATTTTTCAGCTTTCTTTTCGTTACGGAAAACGTACTATTGAAAGTTAACTATTTTCAGAAAATTTTTATTTTCAATTGTCCTTTTCTCATTTCTCTTATACCGATTGAAACTAGAAAAATGAAGATGTCTGAACTTTGATTTCAATTTGGAAAGTCAAATTTCGTATTGATTCCACTTTTTTTTAATCTCAAAACACTACATCAAAACATTAAACACAGCAGAGGTTTGCGGGGGGGGGGGAACTCGACCAATTCGCCCTCCCCAGAGAGTGCTTTTCCTTTTTTTTTTTCCCTCTTTTTCCCTCTGTTCTCGGGCTAAAGTGTTATTTAGTCAAGAAAAGTCCAACAAAATAATCACGAAAAATATTAAGGGCATATGCCTGCCGGAACGAAGTTTTTTTGGCGCGAAACTTGCAAAATATTTTGGCCATCGCGCACCGCTCACTCAGATGGAATGACTAAACAAGCAAACAATATTTTTGCACGCAGGTTCATGGAAATATTGTATACGACAAGTAATTGTAAAGATATGTAACTGTAATGATTAACATTTGTTTTTCAAAAAAATAAACTAATCTACAAATTAACACAGAAATTCTGGTCAAATGCAATCAAAAAGCTAATTTATTATAATAGATGTCAACAAGTTCGCCCATGTTGATTTCAAAATCGAGTACAATTCATTTCATCAGAACTAAAGTGACTTGCTACTCGTGACACGTCACACAAAACGTATAAACCATCCGATCAAAATGAAACATGCGTACGCTAACAAACAGAATAAGGGCATTTCCAAATGAAAATTGTAACAAAACAAAGCTAACGTACATTCGGGTGTCAATAGTCACGGTAGTTCAAGTTCACGGTTCAGTCTATTCTTTTATCAAATTATCAAAAGTCCATCCAATCCCCGCACAATCAAAGTGGTTGCATCATCAATATTGTAATGTGGGCATGTAGTGTTGTCCGCCATCCACTGGGGCACACACGGATCGCATCCCAAAATGCTGTCTCAGCACTAGGCCATCCTCACCGGCGGGCTCCATATGTCTTTCCAGGATTGTGCGGGTGAGATTTGAGGTCACCTGATCTTAGAATGTCGCTAGTTGCCTTCTTTGCTGGTCCCCAATCTTGTTGTTAATTTCTATACAAAGTTCCGAAACTTGGGCAACTTCCTCGTCCACCGCATCCAGCCTCAGCATCAGCCCGAGAAGAGAGGGAAATAAAGCGAAAAGAACAAGAAAAGCACTGCCTAGGGAGGGCGAATTGGGCGAGTCTCCCCCCCCCGAAACCTCTGCTGTTTTTAGTGTTTTGATTTAGTGTTTTGAGATAAACAATGGAATTAATATGAAATTTAACTTTCTAAATTAAAATTAAAAGTTCGAATATCTTCATTTTTCTATTTTCAATCGGTAGAAAAGAACTGTAAAAAGGAAAACTGAAAATTGAAATTTTCTGAAAAACGTTAATTTTCAATGTTACATTTTCCGCAACGAAAAGAAAACTGAAAAATTGAAAGTCAGAAAAAAATGGTTGATTTTCAATTTTCAATTTGTATTTGAAAATCGAAAAACACAAAAATTCTGATTTTGTATTTTCAATTTAAAATCAAAAATCGATTAGCGCGAAGGTACACGGATTCCGCCCCCCCCCCCCCCCCCCCCTTCTCGTGAATGCATTTCTCAAGCAAGACTCGAGGTTTGCCGGTTCCTTCAGTGAACCTCATTAGTTGTTACTATGGTTAAGGCTCGTGCAATGATCATGAATCATTTTGTCGAAACGCGTGTTGTTCGCCACTTGTCTTACCTGGACTATCCGCCAGGCTTGATCAACCATCTTCTCGCGCCATATGCCAGCAAAGTATGATGGTCTGCACCCATCGATTTTAGTTTTGCTGTTTTCGTTTCGGTTTTCGGTTTTTCTGTTTTGTTTGTTGTTTGTTTGTTTTTACCAAAAAGCAAAAAACAGAAAGGAAAAGAAAGCAGATTAGATTAAATCCGTGTACAATCCGTGTACCTTCGCGCCAATCGATTTTTGATTTCAAATTGAAAACACAAAATCACAATTTTTGTGTTTTTCGATTTTCAAATACAATTTGAAAATTAAAAATCATCCATTTTTTTTCTGACTTTCGACTTTTCAGTTTTCGTTTCGTTGCGGAAAATGTAATATTGAAAATCAACTTTTTTCAGAAAATTTCAATTTTCAATTTTCCTTTTTTCATTTCTCTTCTACCGATTGAAAATGGAAAAATGAAGATATTTGAACTTTTGATTTAATTTAGAAAGTCAAATTTCGTATTGAATCCACCCTTTATCTCAAAACACTAAATCAAAACGCTAAAAACGGCAGAGGTTTCGGGGGGGGGGGACTCGCCCAATTCGCCCTCCCCAGGCAGTGCTTTCCTTCTTCTTTTAGCTCTATTTACCTCTGTTTTCGGGATAAAGTTTTATTTCTTCATAGAAAATCCTAAAATATGATCAAGAAAAATGTTAAGAGCATATCCTTGACTGGAGCGAGGTTTTTTTTTTTTTTGCGCTAATTCCCTTCACATGTTTTGATCATCGCGCGCCGCTCACTCGGATAGAATGACTGAACAAGCAAACAATATTTTGCGCGCAGGTTCATGGAAATATTAATTGTATCCGACAAGTAATTGTAAAGATATGTAACCGTAATGATTAACATTTGTTTTTCAAAAAAAAATCAACTAATCTACAAATTAGTATATGTAATCGCATGAGGCCGAGTAGAATTAAGGATAAATTTTCACGCGTATTTTCAAAGTTTTCACAAAATTGCCCGAGTCGCGTAGCGACGAGGGCAATTTGTGAAAACTTTGAAAATACAAGTGAAAATTTATCCTTAATTCTACGAGGGCTCAATGCGATTACTTGTTTATAACACAGAGGGCAAAATTTTCTGAAAACTTTTCATTGCACGTCGAAACACAATCCGCCGCCGGCACTCAGAATAAACAATTCTCCACACAAGCAGTTTATTAAACTGCTACTCAGCGTCCAGAACAAAAAAAGAAACTGTCTTTTATGCATATGTTCATCTTTTGAGATAATTACAATTCTAGTTCGTTGACAAACTCACACTCAAAACTCAAACTAAGTAAATTTATTTAAGCTCACCTGAGTTGCGAAGCGACCTCTCGCTCGCTGAATTAACCAAGGTTTTCGGTAGTTTTAGAACAAATAACCATTTGCTGTTTCCCGTAAAACGTTCAGGTTCACCTTCTAGAATTTCTCTTCGAACTATCAGCCGATTACCATACCATTTTTGCCAACCAACTCGGCTAAATTTAAACTCTGAAACTATATTCTTGAGTTGAACAACTCAAATCCAATTCAAAATCTGCTTTCGTTCCAAGACGCTTACAAAATGCAAATGGCGCGCTCTCGCGCTCAGCCAATCAAATGCGAGTATTTTTGGCGCTTGCCCAATCAGGAGTCAGTAATTTTGCCCTCGTTGGAAAGAAAATTAAGAAAAAATGCCCCCTGTCTCAACCAATCAGCAATCAGTAATTTTGCCCTCTATGTTATAAACACAGAAATTCTGGTCAAATGCAATCAAAAAGCTAATTTATAATTGTAGGTGTCAACAAGTTAGCCCATGTTGATTTCAAAATCGAGTACAATTCATTTCATCAGAACTAAAGTGACTCGCTACTTGTGACACGTCACACAAAACATGTAAACCATCGGATCAAAATGAAACATGCGTACGCTAACAAACAGACTAAGGGCATTTCCAAATGAAAATTGTAACAAAACAAAGCTAACATACATTCAGGTGTCAATAGTCACGGTAGTTCAAGTCCACGGTTCAGTCTATTCTTTTATCAAATTATCAAAAGTCCATCCAATCCCCGCACAATCAAAGTGGTTGCATCATCAATATTGCAATGTGGGCATGTAGTGTTGTCCGCCATCCACTGGGGCAAACACGGATCGCATCCCAAAATGCTGTCGCAGCACTAGGCCATGTTCACCGGCAGGCTCCATATGTCTTTCCAGGATTGTGCGGGGGAGATTTGAGGTCACCTGATCTTAGAATGTCGCTAGTTCCCTTCTTTGCTGGTCCCCAATCTTGTTGTTAATTTCTATACAAAGTTCCGAAACTTGGGTAACTTTCTCGTCCACCGCATCCAGTCTCAGCATCAGCCCGAGAACAGAGGGAAATAAAGCGAAAAGAACAAGAAAAGCACTGCCTAGGGAGGGCGAATTGGGCGAGTCTCCCCCCCCCCGAAACCTCTGTTGTTTTTAGTGTTTTGATTTAGTGCTTTGAGATAAAAAATGGAATTAATATGAAATTTAACTTTCTAAATTAAAATTAAAAGTTCGAATATCTTCATTTTTCTATTTTCAATCGGTAGAAAAAAACTGAAAAAAGGAAAACTGAAAATTGAACTTTTCTGAAAAAAGTTAATTTTCAATGTTACATTTTTCGCAACGAAAAGAAAACTGAAAAATTGAAAGTCAGAAAAAAATGGTCGATTTTCAATTTTCAATTTGTATTTGAAAATCGAAAAACACAAAAATTCTGATTTTGTATTTTCAATTTAAATTCAAAAATCGATTGGCGCGAAGGTACACGGATTCGATACAACTTCTTTTTATCCATTTTTCTAATTTAAGGTCAAAAAATGCAAAAATGGATAAACGATACAGTAATTTTAATTTTTCCATTTTCTTAATTCACTCAAAAACCGGAAAAGAGCGATTTCGATTTTTTTTTTTAATAAGGAATGGAAAATTAAAAAAATAGAAAATTAAATCAAGAACATTCCATTTTTCCATTTTTTTAACTAGGCTAAAAAAAACGTAAAACGAAAAATAGCAAAAACGTGCTTTTTATAAGTCGACAGTATTTTTTAACTTTTTAAAGTCGACATCAAATTAGAAAAATGGAAAAATGCAGCGTTTTTATCATAGTTTTCTTATTTAATTTTATTCCATTTTAATTAAAAATAGCAAAATACTATAAAGTTGAATGAAAATTGGCTTTTTCATTTTTTGAGAAAAATAGAAAAACGGTTTGGCGGAATCGTGCACGGACCGTATCGCCTCCAAATTCAGGATAGGAAATCATAACTTAAGAATCGAAAGTGGAAGATTTACAATCCCCAAAACACCTGAAGATCTTAGAATTTGCGATCACTGCAGTCTAAATTCAGTTGAAAATGAAATGCACGTCTTATTTCACTGTAACTTATATGATGATTTGAGAAAGATTCTACTTACTAAAATCAAGTTATTCACAAATTACAATAACCATGATAAAGTATGTTTTCTTTTTAACAATACTGACTCATATATCAGCAGGCCAACTGCTACTTTCATTTTTCAAGCATTTGAAAGACGAAAGAAAAATCATAATACTTAATTATACCATTCAATTACATTTGTTTTTCCTTTTTCGCTATTCTTAGCTCTCATAGTTGCTTATTGTATTTCAATCGGTAACACCATGTATAGAAATGGTAATACTGAATAAACTTGCTGTTGTTGTTGTTGTTGTTATAGTAATTTTCATTAAAAAAAATGAAACCCTTGTTTTATTTATGCGACTGGATATGTCAGTGTTTGACAAATTTGAAGCCATTTTAATATGTCCTTGGTATTGGTCCAATCGTCCTGAGCCTATTTCTCGAGAACTTTCTGCTTTAGTTAAAACTCGTAACACAACGTCATAACTTGAATTCTTCGTTTATGACAGAGGAACAAGATTTTCATTGCATGGCCGATCAACTTCAATTACTGACGTATCCGCAAAATGTCCGAGGCCAAACCCGGAAGTGTTACCCACTTTCGCTTCATCCTCAACCGAAGTCGTTTGTCTATTTAGCTTACGGCTGAGAGGGACATCTTCGATGAATACTGTCAGCTCAGTGATAGAGCGTCTGAGATTCCTTTTGAAGCTTCTCTTGAACAGCACATAAGTGATTGGATCCAGAAGAAAATTAGCGATTACGAGTCTGAGGGAGAAGGCATGCAGGCGGTTGCTAGGATACGTACGAAATGTATTACAGAAGAGGCGAATCTGAAAAGAGACAAGGAACAAACAGTTTGCAGCAATAAAAAACCCTCTGCACCAGGAAGGGGTGGGGGGGGGGGGTAGGGGGAGTAAAAAAGTAGAGTGGTAGAATGTTTTTAGGCTTCCTGCCGGAAGGCCATTTGCCGTGCATGGCATCTAGCATTCATCTCCGATGGCAAAACCGCTAACAGACGCCGTCTTATTCTCACAACAATTACGAAACGGTCATCAGCGAAGTGAGAAGGACTCCACACACTCCTATAGCGAGGTATGTAAACTGTTCCACCATGGTCTACAGGGAACCAGTGAAACTGACAGAAAGATCCTGAGCTTTTGTTAGATATGTACCTCCCAACGCCAGCGAAGGGAGGAGCTGCTACAGTTATACAAAATAGCGTGATAAATACACAGAATGTTTGCGCAAGGCGTGGCGTGGCGTTCTGTTTGTAGAAGAATGGTTTGTAAAGCGACGCCACGCGATCTAGCGACATAAATGTTACGATGCCGCCAGAAGAGAGTCCCAATGCCGTCGAGAAGAAACCCTGTTGCCGTGATAAAAAAGAGGACGTTAAAAATTTTTCTTCTCATTGTTAAAAGCCTTTGCCTCTAGTAATTGAAATATCGGTTCGTACGTCTCATGATCAGTTTAATTAACAACGTAGATACAGCAGGTGTATTCAGCGGAGAATGCTGTTGAGAGTTTTCATTCGAATCATTAAACAGTACATTTCATCGACAGACTTAAAGTCAGAACCATCATTGATGACTCAGCTCTAAACTGTTTGGCTGTAAGAGTGAAGGGTTTAAACATTTCACGCTCAAGTGAAAACAACACGAATGCCATCGAATTTGAAGTTCAATTCCTGTTTACGTTCAAAACTAGTTGCGCGATACTGCATATTGTAATTGAGGTGTAAAAAATGACGGACCACATACAGTGTTCATTTTTCAGTCCCAACAAGTTTGATAGCAGACATACAGTCTAGTCTTATCGACACCTCCTACTGCACAGACACAGAGTTGATTTTTGTCCCGATAAAAAATGGCCAAAATCATGACTCAATAAAACGGGACACGATGCAGACACCTGACCCTGTCCTCTTGATTCGGTGTCCATAAAATCGTGTCCGGACTAATTGAACAAGAGAACACGTGTTGCAATGACCGGGCTGTTAACTATATATGACCCAATATAACGTATGTATTGGCAAATCAAGAAAAAATTGTGATTATTTCAATGGGAATATGGATAATAATGGAAGTACTATTGAAACAAAAAAAATGTGGTTATTTAATTAGATAACTAACTTGTAAGCTACATTGCGGGGAATCTGCCATCCACTCGGCTCCTTTAACAAAGCCTTGGAAAACAAGAACTGCAGTTGAAAATGCTCCAATGAAGTCAACCCAGACTAATGCTCCCACGAACACGACAGGCGGGTTCTTACCAGTGAAGAAATCTCTGCGAAGAGCAAAGAGCGACAAACTACAGCCAAGCAGGGCACTGGATAACAACACGACTCCGACAATAACGTTCGCTAGTTTGTCCGGTGTTTGCTCAGCCGAACTGTTTGTTATTGAACCTTGAGTAGCGTTTAAAAAGACCATTATTCGTATTTAAAGTTTATCTCTTGTAGAAACTGCATACTATCTACTTCAGAATTTTGACTTGCGTCGCTATCTTCGTCGCAACACGTCTCAGGAAACGTTTTCTTCCTTGCAGTGAATATTCTCTCGTAGTATCGAGGAAAGACGAAAACTACCACACAAATACAAGTGACTTGTAACTGCGTATAGTTGTATATAGTTTAGTTTCAATCCTCAGTCCTTAGTTACCGACGTAGGTACCCTGTAAACTCTTCTTTCTCATTTAATCAAAGAATCGTTAATCACTGAACCGATTTTTTCTGGGGAAATTAGTATCTTAGCCTTTCACTCAGTTTTCAGTAGAGATCTACAAGAGAAAATACATATCCAATCACGAAAACGTTAAAATAATTAAATAATAATGCAAAGGAAGGACAAACCTTCGAATTCTTTGTGAAATTACGACTTTTTTCGGCTGACGTTCTCGACATAAATATACTTCGGACTTATTTGGGACTCGAGTTTGTGACACTTAAGCGATAGCTTCACGGACATAAAAGCATAAAATGGACAAATTGATGCATCCTGGTTTTTAAGGTAAATAAGTCATTTATGGACAGATCAGCTGTGTTGATTCTACTACCCAATCATACAATAACCATACTGCGGTATAGAATGTTTGTGATATTAGCTGATAACATCTTCATTTCGGTAAAATTTTAAACCTTCAACTTTTCAACTTCTTTTAGACCTTCATCTCGGAAGAGAGACAGTCCAAAAGAATCTCTTGTTATTTTTCCGCTTTTCAAACAGCACTACAGAAAAGTATTGCTCCGTAAATTTAATTTGAATTGTCCCAGTTTAGACCAGTTTAGAATTTCATACAAAGACTCAAAAAATATAACCGCATTTCCCAATTCAAGACCTTCCCGTCTAGGAAAAACCACATTTCACAAAATCTGCAATTAAGTAAATGATACCATAGAAACTATCGATGAGAGTTAAATTAGGACTGGAAAGAAATGATTTAGGTTTTGTCTTCAAAACACCAGCTGTAGTAAAATTAAAACCATATCTTCGGAGACAAACGACATTGTTTGATCATTCTTGACAGCCCATATCATTCTACATACAAACAGGCAAAATGGAACAAAAAACATCGACACTATAAAACTGAATATATTAACAGTTCAGGCATTTTAACTGCAAGATGATATCAGATGCAACAAGTAAAATTAAAATGTAAAAAAAGTTATTGCCGGTTTTTTTGCGGACCGTTCTGTCATAACATACTGAAAAAAATCGAATCCTTTTCTTTTGACGTTTTCGTGGCTTGGAGAGATAAACTGGCTCGAACCTATAAGTTCGTAATCTTAATGCCCTTGGAAGTTAAGTAAATAATTTTAAAAATTAAATTGAAATAAGAGAAAATAAATGAGGACCAAGTGTACAAAATCTTGAAAGCATTTTTAAGAGTTTTCTTTGAGGTGCTATCAAAAGCTTACAACATGGTTTTCTTGCTTCCCCACAGAATTTCGTTATGATTTATATAATACTGAACCTTTTTAGCCCTTTAATGTGTCCAAATCGATAACATATCAGTACTGATGAAATATGTAAATTCGGGCCGGGAATTGACGGCAACAACGTTTCATATCGTAGGAACGTTTATCACTGAAGGCATTTTTCGTAACGGACAAAATTATCGGCTGCAGCAACTAGGGCATTGCGCAGAGGTATTAAGGTGTCCGACCAAAGATAACAAAGAGATCTTCATTGGCGTAATTTTTTGTCCTGTCAAATAATCATGACCTTTTCCAAGCCTCTCTGCTTTTTTGTCTACAGTCCTGCCAAACGGAAATGTAATTGAAAGCAAGTAGGAAATTTACTTCAACTTGAGGAGAAGCCTGCGAGCAGAGAACTTTAGAGACATCAAACAAGCTTACTTCATTTTTCCTTCCCCATTCCTTACGCTCTGCCGCCGAGAAGTGTGCGCGAAAACTCACCTAAGTCAGCCTGCTTGCGCGGAACTTGCATTCTCTTCCGGTAATTGTGAACACTGATCCGTGGTGAGCTCAACTTGTTCTCACACAAGTGTTCACATACTTCAGTGAGGCTGCATTAAAACTAACTTTCTTGTATTTGAGAGGCAACCTGCATTCCGGTTTGCATAAGGCGATTTGCATCGTGATCAAAGTGTATTCATCGCCAAGTGCATAAGCAAAGTAGTGGCCTAGCATGTATTCTGCTAACTTGCACTGATATTATACCTGCATTTTCGTTTGGCTCATAAGACGATGGTGCGCGAGCAAATTCCGCGTGAGTTACTCCCCTTCTCGTCCATTCCTTTACGCGCTCGCCCACTAAACTTTGAACTTTTTGTAATCTGGAATTTAACAAATTGTAAACGTTCAGTGTGCAACCATCGAGTAACGGATGCACGCGGGAGGTTACTAAACACGAAAGAAGCGTTAGAGTCGCCTCGAGCGCCTGTACTTTCTTAGGAACAAGTGTATCCATAACTTCATGGGTGCACAGCTGTGGCCTTTACCATTCGTTTTGCAACATATTTTCGGGCATTTTTTTAGAAGATACAACGGTGAGAACTAAGATTTTACGGGTGCATTTATACTTGCGTAATCAATGGGTAAAGAGCTCAAAAATTTTAAACATCTGGCTTGTAAAAGTCGCGCGTGTCATATTGTTAACAATCTTTATCATAGAATTATATGTAGATCATCGCAGTGAAGATGTTTCAACCTAAGTGGTTGAAAAGAAGAAACCTGAAAAAATTCAGGCTTGAACGGGAATCGAACCCATGACCTCTGCGATATCATGAGAGGACAAGGGCTTCTTGTCTTTTGCAAACTTGACACTTGGAAAATAGGTTAAAAGTTCAATAAAAAGCTCACCAGGTTATTTTTTTCAAGTGTTATAAACTCCGTTAACCTGACCATTCTGTTGGTTGGACTGGTTTTCCTTCTTCTATTGTTTCACTTTGGTTGGTCAAGCTCAGGTGTCGAAGGAATCAATCTTATTGTCAATCCACAGAGCACTAATATATAGATTTAGCCAAGCCTAAAAGCGGAGCCCCCTGTTTTTTTTTGTTTTGTTCTTTGTTTTTTGTTTTTTGCTGGCACTTATTAATTTGTGAAAATACTCTCATTCAAGTCGTTAAATTAAAAAACAAAAAGAAAAAAAAATTATGTCCTCGCTGAGAGCCGAACCCGGATCGACAACGTTTACTGTTATCTGTATAGATGTTAATTTTTCTACTTATTTCTTTCTTCGTGACAAGCTGCCTATCGACTTGAAAATGCTGGTGTTTTTCCTGGCAAAATGTGTTCAGACCACCGTGAAAACCATGGTTGTGGACAGAAAAAACCAAAAAGCACTAGCTCTGCTATATTTGGCGTCGAAACCGATGCAAAAAGCTGCGAACTCAATCGGTGTGCCGACCAAGTTCACAACAGAACCGACAAGGCAAATTTGAACTTTTCGCCTAACTTTTTTCGCCTAAATTAAACTTTTCGCCTTCCACCAAAAAGATAACTGAGTATTCTTTTGAACTTTTTTTCCATTAACACATTTGTTTTTGACTTTTGTTGTCTTTGCTTGTCTTGCTACAACGCCGGTCAACATGAGATTTCGCGCCAAAAGCACGGGATTCAGCACAGGGTTATATCCAGTGTATGCCACTTTACATTGGTGACTCTGTGGTGCGGACGGACGGACGGACGGTCACGTGACTATTACATCACTACCAAAATTTCTGGTCTTGATAGGTTACCAAATTTCCTTAGCAATGGTGCTCTGCTGACGCGCTAGCGCGTGGGATCCGCTAATACTAGCCGTAATTCAGCCAATCAAAAGATTATTGCGAAACCCATATTACTCACAAGTTCCTGAATTATTGAACTTGGAACAACAGAACCAATTGGCGCTCCAAGAAAGACGAACCCATTCCCTAATCGATTCGCTCCCGAAAAATCTTCGGAAGCCCAAACAAGGCCGAACAGTAACATAGACATGACCCGAACCTCAAGATTAGGCCATAAGTTGTAAAGTGTGGATAAACATTTCCCGCAAACGAAAACGAAAACAAACCGATAGCGCAAACAAATCCACCGAATATGATGACGTTGGAGAATCCAAATCAGTTACTAAGAACAGCGGGAACCATCCCGAAGGCTTGTTTTCGCGTGCGTCAATTTGAAGTTTTTGAGTCGTTCTGCTCTCTTGTTCTGCTACAATCATCAACCTGTGTTTCAGCCAGGTGATATTTTATTTATTTTTGTTAGTAATTAACCGGGTAACTGCCCGCGTTTATTGATAAGAAAGCGCGCTGTTTGACTGTCACGTTCGCAAAGGCTGTAAACTCTATTATGAACAAGGCGTGAAAATTATGCATTTACGTCAAAATATCCCAAGAAAACCGCATTCAACCGATAACTTATATTTTAGTTAACAGTTAGAAAGCTCTTTTTTGTATATTCTAGATTCTAATAAGTTTACACGAAGCTAGAAAAAAATGATCCATTTAAAAAAAGCAGACGGCAAACGGCAGGTTGACTTTTGACCATTTGCCGAAAAAGGGGATGCTTATTCTTTCTATTATCGTGGAAAACAGAAAGCTGGAAACTGGACTGTACCTTATTACTTGAATTGTTCGCAAATTTCACCATTTTCTTTAAAACGCACAAAAAATAGTGTCGGGATCTTGTTGATAAGAAAATTAAGTACTTTTTGTTGTTGTTGTTGTTGTTATTATTATTATTAAAAGAACCCCTGCAGACATTCAAATAAAAACAAAGATGTCTATCAAAATAATTGATAAACGATTTATTGTAAACCATCTTCTTCATCGTTACTTTCCATAAGTTTCGGCAACACTTCCTTCGTACAGTCCTCAAACTCTCCCCTCATCGGCTCCTTGTAATTTAATTGCACAATACGATTTCACAAGAGACTTCAACTTCTCGATCGTTGACATGATGTGTACATTAAATTATGCTTGCTGTTGCTACGCCAAACCTCTTGGCGTAGCAAACCCTCAAGGCCTTGCATGAGGGTTCAGTGATTTGTCGGGTTGATTTGTCGGAAGCGCACATCTTTAACAGTAAAGTAAACATCTGTACTTCTGAGAACAGGAAAAAAGAAAAACGGCTTATTTCGCGCGGTAAATAACCGAGGCAGCTTTATGGCCTAAAGATTGAATATCGATCATGCTCATTATTGCCTTCAGAACACATGCAGCTTAATTGAGAATGGTCTTGTCGGTTGAGCTTATTCACTATTAAAACAACGATGGCTTTGTAATACACATATTAATTAAGTCAACAAACAGCAAATTTTACTGGGGTAGAATCGCGAAATTCCGTCACCAGATCGCAAAAGTGACATGTCGTCAGTACGTACACTCTAAAATAGCGAAATTAACGTGCCGCAAAAAATTCATCTAATAATGTATGCGAATAGTAGTCACACTTGCGCGCTTTTCGCTATAAATGTGTCTGGTGGGGGGGGGGGGGGGGGGAGGGAGGAGCGGGTGGTACTTGAAGTTAGCTTCCCTACATCGCCTTTTGATAGAGCGAAAATGCCCTAATCTGCTGCCCATCTCAGACTAAAGCGAGGTTACATTTTAAATCCTATTTAAGTCCAAAAGTGAGCAGAATACACTAGGTAGTCACAAGGAGACAAGATAGATAAGCAGATACAAAGCATCTGATACTAGTTTATCCGACAGCTATCCCCTCCCCTCCCTCTCCCGTTGTAAATGACAGCATAATACAGCATATGATAATAAAATGTCTCGGGAAACGGGAAAAAACCCTAATTGATTATTCAAATGCACTTTCCTTCTCCAGCACATTCAGTACAAGGCCGCGATCACTTTGTTCAGCTCCGGTTTGAAGTTTGGTGTCATTTCTTAAAAGCAAGCCTATATAATCTGACCGATGATATGACTGCTTTATATTTTCCTCGGTAAGCTTCTGTAACAGCGATGTAACTTGGATTTCAGGTAAGTATTCGGTGGATTTGTTTTTTCTGTTTTGGCGAATTGGATAATTGTGTGACGAAACTTTGGAAACTAGATGTGGAGTAATGGAATAACCCATGTAGCACTTGTTGTGTCTATAACGCAGGTTGTTTGGCTATCACAGTGTACATAGTTCGAACTTTTAAAGTGCCACTGGGACGAAAATTTATAGGTTTATTTCCGCCAAATTCTGTCGCAGAATATCGCGTTTTGTTCATATTTCCCCAGAAAACTGAACAACAAACCTTCCATCCTAATATTTTTTAGCTCCAAAGTCGCGTAAAATGTGTCCGCCATTACTGAAAACGTGTTCCTGGGAGATTGCGCAATTTAATAGCGTGTGACGTCAGAGGCTCACCTCAGTCGCATTTCCTTGTGTTTTGACTGAAGATGTCTACCGTCGACTGCGAAACCTCCGAAGAGTATTTCTACGATTCGGAACAGTCTTTAGCTTCTGAAGCCTCTGAGGATTCGTTTCATTCGGCAAATGAAGAATTTTTCTTACCGTACGATGTAAGAGCTGATGTGAGGTTTTAACTAGTAATCTTGTCAACAAACTGTTTTTAAAAGCTTTTTTTCTCGCCATACTATTTGAGTTATTTGGCGGGAGTTCAAAACATAAGCGAAATATGCTTAGACAATGATTGTAGTTCAGGCCCCAGTTGCTCAAAAAGTGGATAACTCTTTTTCAACGGATAAGTCGCTGTCCGGTGGATAAAATTTATCGCTTCATCTCGGTTGTTCAAAGCTTGGATAGCGCTATCCAGCCAGCTGTTCAGCCGCTATCCAGCGATCATAAAGTTGTCCATTCCAAGGTAGGTTGTGTAACTGTTATCCACTGTAAACCTGTAGCAAAATAGACATGGCTATTCGAAGAATTGATCTTTTAAGCTGTGGAAATTTAGACAAAACACCTATGAAAACTTTAGACTTTGATGCTCGCGAATTCTCAACCATGGGTCGATCGATGTTACTGTTGGCGTGGGAGAAAATAAAAGAAGCGATACTTTGTCTGCCGTTATTTATGTTCATTATATATTATAAAAAAGCATTGATATTTTTGCCCATTCTTGGCATAGTGTGGGAAACTTTCTTGAAAAACCGTAATTGTTGTAGTCAGCTGGCAGGCAGCTTATCGTGTCTATCATAGTACAGTGGTCACTCAACACATTGAAACACAAGTGCTTGGCGCAGCTAAATATTTTAAACAGTCTTATAGAATTCTTTTTCTGAGCCGAAAGAAGTGAAATAAATCAAAACCCTATTTTTCAAGAACTGGAGGCCTTGTGTGTCCGGAATCTAAATATTTGTAGTCAAAATTAAAAGCCACAAGGAAAATTTTCCGCTGCTAAACAACAACATGCGGACCGCCGAGAAAACGAAGCTTTCGCTTGCCTTATTCGCTGCGTAAAAATAATAACTTGATATTTAATCATTTTTCTTAGTAGTTCATTTACCAAGATTGCTATGACAGGTAAAAGAAATAAAATTGTTAAACCCTTAGGCAAACAGTGGCGTGTGATATTTTTTCCCAACTTCAATTTCCACGCACCGACGATCCGATCGAACAACAACAACAACATTTTATTTCCATTCCCAATTACAAATGCCATTGCACATAGAAAAGAGAAATAAAAAAGATGCAAAATCGATTAAATTACAATTCCTGTGTCTATTGATCCATTTCTTAATGCAAAAGCTTCGCCTTAAATGAAGTAACCTTATTTTTTACAAGTGAAAGCGTCAATGCTATTTAAGAGAAATACAATTTTAAGAATCGAAATAGAATATTTACTAATCATATCCTCCATTAAAGATTTTCTAATTGCATCATATCTATTGCAAGATAAGAGGAAGTGTACTTCGTTTTCAACTTCATTTGAGCTGCAGCATTGACAAATTCTCAGATGCTCAGGAAGTCTAGGGGTGGAATGTCTTCCATTTTCAATTCTTAGGTTGTAATTACCTAACCTAAGTTTCGCTACTACCCGAACCATATAATGTCAATCGAGTGTTCACCGACAGGGAATAAAGAGAGAAAAGTTTCTCCACAGTCAGGATGGTATGTTATAAAATAAATGTCCATGCTTCTAAGCGATTACTGCTCTGAAATTAACACTCGCGAAATTAAAAAAAGGAAAAGATAAGCAGTACAAACTACATTAGCTAAATCACGGCGATCAGGATTGCATTCGCCGAGGATCTTCGCGCTAGAAGACGGCAGAACTGAAAGGGTTTTCCACGACGATAATAAATTTCAAAATACGTTAAAATAAAATGAGTTTTGCACAATGATGGATGCGTTGAAAAGGAAACAAACTATCACTTCAACTGCGTTATAAGATTAGGTAAGTTACCTTTCGCCTTGTTCGCGCAGATAATGTTTTTTTTTCAAGTTCTTTTTTTTCCATATCGTTGGAATAGGCAATGGAATGATCGACCTCTGGGATCTTGCGGCATGAACAGCCCTCTGGAAAAACTCGTCCGTGAAGTGATCAAAATGCCTCTGGGGTTGAAATTCGCACTGTGTGAGTACGAACATTGTCCTTTTTTCCATTGCGGGTCCGCTAGCAGGGCTTCAATGAAGCAAAATACCAGCTCGGTGGTTGGATTTATTGTTGTAGCATTGTACAACACAAGTGCTACCTGTCATTACTGCTGTAGCAAGGAAGATTTCAAAGTCGTGCAACAAACAGTTGGCAAGAAATCTTTCCTCGAGGACAATTTACTATCCCGTGGGAAGTAACCATGTGAAGGCACCAGGTTTGAGGTGAGCCTCTGACGTCACTTCCACTCATTCGCAAGCCAGCTTCCGGAACAAGGGCCAGTAATGGCGGCCGCAAAATCTCGACAAAAACCGTCCGAAAAAAGCAACTTCTAGTCGTCGTAATAAGTTAAAATTTGGCATGGTGACTAAGAACCACAAACTATGTTCGAAAATGTAAAAAAATGGAATAGCAAAATTCTGGTCCCAGTGGCACTTTAACTAGAGAATAGTCAAAAGCCGTAGCGGAATATTCAGTATATTCAGTATTATGATTGTCAGAGATTCTTGATGTCTGTGACTATAAAGAATATGCGGAGAAAGTAGACATCCAACCTTGGAGAATTGATCATTCACCCTCAGTCTGTTAGTTGGCGACTACACTGGATTGTGAATTGCAAAATTGTTCTGTGAAGGATTAAAGGTTGCACAGTTTCGGTTTCATTTCAGTGAACACGCCAGCTGTTAGGAATAACTTATCAAACAACAGGCTGGGACACCAAACCCTTCGTTTCGGACGGAGGAATATCTGTTCGGAAGGCCTAAATTGCCTGAGATATTCGTATTTAAATGAAGTCAAAAGTATAGTTTCCTTAGGCTAAACATCACCTTAAACTCTCGGAACTAGAGGGCCTGATTAATTGCTACTGGTTTGGAGGGACAAATATGTCGCTTATGTTTTGATATAAGGTCAGCTTGCACTTTCGGAAACCCAGCAGCAGATCGGATATTTGGGAAAAGGACTCCGTTGGCAAAAATTCTGCGGCCTAAACTTTGAGCTGAAGAACAGATCAACCTCCGGACACCTATTCTAACGAAATATGCCCTATGAAAGCCCTGAAACAAACTCAGAAAGCTAAAAGATAAAAATTAAATTTAAAATTAAAATTACTTTAAATTTTCTCGTTGGGTGCCCTTGAAGAAAATTCAGTAACACTTGGTATGCGGCTAGTTTGAATACATTTGTTTTATACACTTAAGTTAGGCTTGTTCACTTCAAACTTTATCATCAAACTTAGTGTAATATGAGCAGATATAAGCACGGCTTTTGCTGTTTTAGAAACACTCGCTCTGAGTCCAATTTACTGTCCACTGTTTGGACATGTTTGAGGTTTCTCCTCGCTCCAGTCTCGCCGCGCTGGGGAGTACAGGCATACTATGTGATTGTGTCAATATATAGAACGGCTTTTTTCATGTGAATGTCGCGATCAGTTTGATTAAATATTCTTAATATAATATAGATCGCAAATCTCTCCGTTGATCATCGGCGAAGTGAAACCGTCACAGACGCATCTCGGGTGCATATTGAAACCTCCGCGATCACTTTGTTGCGCACTGAAGGATCGGTAGAGAATGCAAGCTCGACTATCCAATAACAATTTAACGACAGCTGCTAAGAAACCAACTCAACGGAGCTCAGGGACACAAATCAACTTGAGATGATTTTCGCTCTTACAACAGCTGCTAAAATCTCATTAAGACTGAATGCTCATATTTTACCTTGCGTCATGCTGTAACGTATGGCTTAGTACGAGTTTAGTATCGAATTATACAGTAAAAGATCGGGGATTTGGATACGAGTTTAATTCGATGCGATCTTTCGCTTGTTGACCGGCTTCTTCACACACAGGAAGCTACAATATTTGCCAGAGATGCTAACTTTATAGACTGTCAGCAGTCTCTTTCTGGATTTATAGTCGAGAGGGCGAGCGAACGGCTGAGAGCGCGAGCTATCACAGCTCCGCCGGTGATCACACAAACACATATTATGACTGTTTCAATATATAGAACGAGACAAAATTCGCCAACTTCGCAATATGTATTATTTAACAAGTTATCTAATATAGAGCCACCTCCTCGCCGATGTACAACGGCGAGGTACATGCGTCTGTATAAGATTGTACCTCGCCGATGTACAACGGCGAGGTAGATGCGTCTGTGACGGTTTCACTTCGCCGATGATCAACGGCGAGATTTGCGATCTGTATTATATTAAGAATATTTAATCAAACTGATTGCGACATTCACATGAAAAAAGCCGTTCTATATGTTGACACAATCACATAATATGTGAATGTCTGTACTCCCCACGCGAACTGCGCTCTCGCACGAGTCATTTCGCTTGCGCAATTTTCTTCGTCATTTTATTAAAAACGCGAAATTAAAGTGTTGCGACAAAAAGAAATAGTGTCGCGATCTTGCTGATGCGAGAATTAAGTACCTCTTGCTTATTATCTTATTGTAAAAAAAATGCCTGCAGGCATTCAAATAAAAACGAAGATGCCCTCTAAAAATAATTGATAAGCTATTTATTGAAAATCATCTTCTTCATCGTTACTTGCAATTAGTTTCTACGACGCTTTCTTCGCACAGTCCTCAAACTCGCCCCTCATCGGCTCCTTGTTTAATTGCACAATAAGATTCCACAAGAGACTTGAACTTCTCGTTGTCATGTTCCGTGTGCATTAAACAATGCTTGCTGCTGCTTCGCCAAACCTCCTTGTATGAGGGTTGATTCGTCGGAAACGCGCATCTTGAACAGTAGAGTAAACATCTGCAAATCTGAGAAACAGGGACGCAACAGGAAAATAATAAGACTGCTTATTTCGCGTAGTAAATAACCGACACAACTTCATGGTCTAGAGATTGCATATCGATCATGCTGATTATTCCTTTCAGAACACATGCGGCTTAATTGAATGGTCTTGTCAGTTGAGCTTATTCACTATTAAAAAAACGACGGCTTTGTGATGAGCATATTAAGTCAACAACCAACAAATTTTACCGGCGTCGAATCGCGAAATTCCGTCGCCAAATTGCAAAAGTGATATGTCGTCAGTACGCACACCCCAAAATAGCGAAATTAACGTGTCGCGAAAATTCATCCAATAAGGTATGCGAATAGTGGTCACACTTGCGCGCTTTTCGCTATAAATATGTCTGGGGGTAAGGAGCGGGTGGCACTTGAAGTTAGCTCTCTTTCTTAGCCTTTTGATAGAGCGAAAATGCTCTAATCTGCTGCCCCATCTCAGACCAAGGGGTTACATTTTAAACCCCATCTCAGAGCAGAAGTGTGCAGAATACACTAGTCACAAGGAGACAAGATAGATAAGCAGATACAAAGCATCTGATACTAGCTAATCGGACACCTCTCCCCTCCCCTCCCTCATCCTGCTGTAAATGACAATATGACAAAGCATACGATAATGAAATGTCTCGGAAAAGGGAAAAAACCCTAAATGATTATTACCTTCTCCAACGCATTCGTTATTAGCCGTACTCACTTTGGTGTCATTTCCTAAAGGCAAGCCCTTATATCTGAACAATGGTATGACTGCTGTATATTTTCCTCGGTAGGCTTCCGTGACTACGATGTAACTTGGATTAGGTATGCATTCGGTGGTTTTATTTTGTTCTGTTTTGGCGAATTGGATAATTCTGTAACGAAACTTAGGAAACTAGTTGTGGGGTGATGGAATAACCCATGCGGCGTTTGTTCTATTTAATATGAGTCTAAGACGCAAGTATTTTCGGTATCACAGTGTACAAGGGTCGAACTTGTGACTAGGGAATAGTAAAAAGTCATTGTGGAATATTTAATTTCAGTATTCAGAATATTCAGTATTATGATTGTCAGAGGTTCTTGATGTCTGTGACTATTAAGAATACGCAGACAAAAGAAGAATCCCAACCATAGAGAATTGAGTGTGGTGCATTCACCCTCAGTCTGTTATTTGGCGACTATTGTGGATTTTAAATTGGAAAATTGTTCTGAGAAAGAGAAAAGGCAGGACAGTTTCGGTTCATTTCAGTAAACACGTCAACAGGAAAAAATTAAGAAAACGAATATTTAATTTTCGGACTAACCGCACACACATATACCCCATCCACTCCTCCCTTTGTAAATGACAGTATGACACAGCATGCGATAATCAGTTTGTCTTTTGAAAAAAGGGAAAACCCTAATCAATTTTTCAATGCAACGTGTCGCGAAAATTCATCTAATAAGGTATGCGAATAGTGGCCATACTTGCGCACTTTTCGCTATAAATATGTCTGGAGGTAAGGAGCGGGTGGCACTTGAAGTTAGCTTTCCTTCTTTGCCTTTTGATAGAGCAAAAATGTTCTAATCTGCTGCCTCATCTCAGTCAAAGGGGTTACATTATATTCCCATTTCAGAGCGGAAGTGAGCAGAATACACTAGTCACAAGGAGACAAGATAGATTAACAGATAAAAAGCATCTGAAACTAGCTAATCGGAAACCTCTCCCCTCCCCTTCCTCATCCTGCTGTAAATGATGACAAACCATATGACAATGAAAAGTCTCAGAAAACGGAAAAAAACCCTAAATGATCATTCCCTTCTCCAGCGCATTCGTTACGAGCCGTATTCTCTTTGGTGTCATTTCCTAAAAGCAAGCCTTTATATCTGAACGATGATATGACTGCTGTATATTTTCCTCGGTAGGTTTCCGTGACAGCGATGTAACTTGGATTTCAGGTAAGTATTCGGTGGGTTTGTTTTGGTCTGTTTTGGCGAATTGGATAATTCTGTAACGAAACTTAGGAAACTAGTTGTGGAGTGATGGAATAAACCACGCAGCGTTTGTTCTATTTATTATGAGTCTAAGACGTAAGTTGTTTGGGTATCACATTGTACAAGGGTCGAACTTGCAACTAGGGAATAGTAAAAAGCCATTGCGGAATATTTGATTTAAGGACGTTCGTGCTCATTGTTTGCGCGCATCCTTACTGCGCACGTTATTCCCGTCGCAATGTCATGCCACGTCATGCATCGAGCGCATTGTCTAGAGTCCTCCACGTTACTGATTTCAATCCTTGTAGCAAGAAAGCCGATTTCGCCTTCCATAACCAAAACGTCTAAAAACACAGCATTTCCAACACGCTTTGTTTCCGAAAAAAGCACGGTGACCCCCCAATTTTTTTACTTTTCTGACATGAGTTGGTCATACTCTAAGGACAACAAAAGTTTGGAAAAAATCTGAACGTGGGAAGATTTGGGCGCGAACGTCCTTAAGTATTCAGAATATTCAGTATTGTGATTGTCAGAGATTGTTGATGTCTGTGACTATAAAGAATATGCAGGAAAAAGAAGAATCCAAACCATAGAGAACTGAGGGTAGTACATTCACCCTCAGTCTGTTATTTGGTGACTATATTGGATTTACAATTGCAAAATTGTTCTGTGGAACAGAAAAGGCGGCACAGTTTCGGTTTCATTTCAGTGAACAGGTCAACAGGAAAAAACAAATAAGGAAACGAATATTTAATTTTCAGACTAGCGGCACACACATACCCCATCTACCCCTCCCTTTGTAAATGACAGTATGACACAGCATGCAATTATCAGTTTGATTTTTGAAAAACGGGAAAACCCTAATTAATTTTTCAATGCTCTTCCTTTCGCCAGTACAGTTAATGATTTTGTTTGTAAAAACTGAAAGAGCCACCCTGTTTAAATAAAGGTATCTTAACTTATCTTGTTCAGCTCTGTTTGAAGTTTGTTGTCATATTTCCTAAAAGCAAGCCTTTATATCTGAACGATGATATGGCTGCTGTATATTTTTTTCGGTAGGCTTCTGTGACAGCGATGTAACTTGCATTTCGGGTAAGTATTGGGTGGGTTTGTTTTGTTCTGGTTTGTTGTACTGGATAATTGTGTAAGGAAACTTAGGAAACTAGATGTGGAGTAGTAGAATAACCCATGCAGCGCTTGTTATATTTATCACAAGTCTAAGATGCAAGTTGTTTGGCCATCACAGTGTACAAGGGTCGAACTTTTAACTAGGGAATAGTAAAAAGCCATTGCGGAATATTTAATTTAAGTATTCAGAATATTCAGTATTATGATTGTCAGAGGTTCTTGATGACTGTGACTATGAAGAATATGCAGGGAAAAGCAGCTCCAAACCATAGAGAATTGAGCGTGTTGCATTCACGCTCAGTCTGTTATTTGTTTTTTTTTTTGTTTTTTTTTTTGCAATAAAAAGCTTTATTGGTGTTAGTGCTTACAGTACAAGAAAATAACAATGAACTAACAAGACGCAAAAAAAAATAATGAAGGTATTGACGTGCGTTACAATTACTTTTACATAACAGTGCATACATTTATCGCTAAACTTACTTATACAAGGGTCTAAGCAGAAGAAAACATAGAAATAGTAGTATTAAAAAAAAAAAAAACTACAGAAGATTTCCATATATTTCTTTGCATTCAGGCAGTTTGTTATTTTGGATTGCGATTTCTCTTTGTATATTAAGTTTTTCTTTTAGGAGTGACAGAAAACTTTCGAAGCATAGTTTTTCGTCGTGTAAACATTTACAGAAGATGGAGTATTTCGCAATAAGAAGCGTGTAGTTTAAGGAGTACGAGTGCATCCTTTTGTCAAGAATTCCATATCACGCTCGGAAAAACTTTTGCGTCTTTTATCCGATAGAGCTCAAACTTTGCACAATGATAGAACTTTTTATTCCAAACAATCGTATCGTTTTTGTTTTTTCATTTTAACGGTTTTTGGCGGGGAAATGACGTCACAGTGCTAAAGGCAAATTTTCAATTGTCTCTTATGGCACAAAAAGTATATGATTCTGAAAGAACTCATTGAGATAAAGTGAAATGCGAAAAAATCATTGAAAAACCTCAATCCGTCTTGAAGATATAAAGATCTGAATTTTATAAATGTTCTAAAAATAGTAACAAAATGGCGGAAAATTCAAACTTCCGAACTTTATATCTTCAAGACGGATCGAGCTTTTTCAATAATTTCTTCGCATTTCACTTTATCTCAATGAGTTCTTTCAGAATCATATACTTTTTGTGCCATAAGAGACAATTGAAAATTTGCCTTTAGCACTGTGACGTCATTTCCCCGCCAAAAACCGTTAAAATGAAAAAACGAAAACGATACGATTGTTTGGAATAAAAAGTTCTATCATTGTGCAAAGTTTGAGCTCTATCGGATAAAAGACGCAAAAGTTTTTCCGAGCGTGCAGCTTCGTGCCCTCTGCTGGCCCGGCGTGATAAAATCATACTGTTTGATAATGTGATCTTTTCCTTAGTTTTGCTGTACCACCAGTTTTGAAATAAATTCCAAAATAATAAAGTTGAAGAGCAGTGTAAGAACATGTGATCTAAAGAATGTCTGTCAGTGAGACATTGAGGGCATAAATCACTATCCGATATTTTGGCTTTGAAAAGGCTAACTTTTGTTGGAAGGATATTATGAATAAGTTTATATTGAAACATTGATATCTTTATGTCATTTTTTATCTGGAAGGGTAATTCGTAAACTTTGTTTAAGATTGCTCGGTTAACACCATACCTCAAAATTTTGCTTTCAGCGGTTGGGGGTAAAAAAACCTTTTTTAACATAGCAGAGTAGACGTTTTTGGTAGAAATTATGTTTGTTTTATGATTTCCATTTTCTGCTGTTTCCCGGGGAGTTCTTTTAATTTTTACTTTCCAGTGATTCGGAATGGAATTGATCAATCCAAAATATAAAGTAAAAGGTGTTTCAAGATGAAATTTCTCAGAGAATTGTTTAAAAGAAAGGAAACTACCGTCATTTTGGAGAAGGCCTTTAATACGTAGAATATTTTTTTTGAACCAATTTTTGTAAAACGGTGTTTTACCCTCGATTTTTAAGTTGCGGTTGTTCCAAATTATTTCGTTATGTAGCGATGTGTTGTTCTGAAAGGTCTGTTTTGTGCTCTGCCAATGTTTTAAGACTTCGTGGTAGAAGCTTGGGAGGCGGTTAAGTTTCAGCAAGTTAATATCATAATCGCAGTGTGTTAGAAAAGAGAGTCCTCCATGATGTTCTAATGCGATCTCAGGGATTATTTTCCAGGACGCCTCAGTATTGGTTTGCAAACGTGGTATCCAAGCAACCTTTAAAGCTTTATTCATGATGTTAAAGTCAGTCATTTTAAGACCGCCGTGTTTTTTTTTCACCAATGATAGTTGATTTTTTTATCTTTGCAGGCTTTCCATCCCAAATAAAGTCAAAAATCAAATTCTCGATTTCTTTGATATATTTTTCTGGGATAACAAGAACAGATGCATTGTAGATTAATTTTGAAAGCCCGAAAGTCTTAACAATGTTTATTTTTCCGTACAGTGTTAAGTTTCTTCTCTTCCACTTGTTAAGCGTCTTTTCTAAGTTTCGGATTTTCTCTGCGAAGTTTAACTCGTTGGTTTTATTTGTGTCATACGAAAAGAAGATACCAAGAGCTTTTATTGGGTCCCGCGGCCAACGAAAGCCAAAGGGAGTCTCGGTTTTATTTTTCCATCGACCAAGCCACATTCCCTCAGACTTTGTTGTGTTAATTTCTAAACCGGAGAGGTTTTTGAACTTATCAAGTGGAGTTAGCAAGTGGTCAACAGAATCCAGATCCCGAACAAAAACAGTGGTATCATCTGCGTATAGGGAGACTTTAATTTCTTTCTCACCTACCTTAATGCCTTTTATGCCGGTATCGTTTTTAATTGCTCTTCCGAGTATTTCTATGCCAATTACGAACAATAGTCCGGACAACGGACAACCTTGTCTAACACCTCGTTCCACTGGAAAGAATTCCGATCCAAATCCATTGTTAAGAACGCAGCTGGAAACATTGTTGTATAAAATTTTAACCCAGTTTTTGATGTTTGGCCCGAAATTGAATTTTTCAAGGCAGTTGTTAATAAAGTCCCTTTCAATATTATCGAAGGCTCTTCTGAAGTCTATCGATTCCAGGAATATTGTTTTCTTCTGTGTAGTTCATGATGTCGGAAATTAAACGAACATTTTCACCAATGTACCGGTTTTTGATGTAGCCGGTCTGATCGGGATTAATTATTCTTGGAAGTACTTTTTCTAACGGTTTTGCAATGACTTTCGTTAATATTTTATAATCAGTATTTAGAAGCGATATTGGTCTGAGGTTATCGAGTACAGTAGTATCTTTGTTCGGTTTCGGGATGAGTGTTATAATTCCCCGTCTTTGAGATATCGATAGTTTACCGCTATCATAGGCGTAATCAAAACATTGTAACATATCAGTGTGCAGTTCTTCCCAGAAGTGTTTGTAGAATTCTGCTTGTAGCCCATCTGTACCTGGCGATTTTTCATTTTTGAACTCGTTTAACGCTTTTAAGCATTCCTCTTGTGTCACTTTTCCTTCGCACGATAACATGTCGTCATTCTCTAACGGAATGATGTTTTCTTTGAAATTGCAGAGAGGATCGCTTAAAGTCGAAGATCTTTGCTTATTTGATGTATAGAGGGTTTTATAAAAGCACATTTGCTCCTGTAGAATTTTGGATTGGTCGTTGGTGAAACTGCCACCTGAGAGTTTCAATTTTGTGGTTGTCTTTTTTTCATAATTTCGTTTTTCTAAGCCATAGAAATATCTCGCATGACAAGCTTTGAGGTGCGAAAAAATGTTATGCAAATTAGCTGGCTGCACATTCAATGTGCAGCCAGCTAATTTGCATAAGTAATTCAAAGCCAAGGTTTGACACCTCTCCGTCTCTTGAGGTTTAGCTGAACACACTAGGAAATCAGGCAAACGCCCACAAAAAAGTAATTCAAGCTCTCCTAAACTGAAATGAAAGTAACCGCAATTTCCGGATTAATGAAGATACAACACTAATGTTGGTAAACTCAAGAATACAATTGTGTAACCGGTAATATTGAATTGAATAAATTCTCCGCCCCGCTACCTGTAAGACCGGGAAAAAGGTTTTCAAAAAATATCAGTGATGATTTTAGAGTGGTTATACAACTTAACATTCAATGTACATTAATTGTAAATGAAAACCTGGCAATCGGTTAACCTTTTGTTTTGTTTTGCTTCTTTTTTATTGCACAAATAACAGAATCTTCCAGGTATATGCATGCTACCTGAGGAAGACAGAATAAGCTCTAAATAAGCTAAAGCACGATGTTAGAAATTCCGCTTCCAGGTATACGCTACCCAAGGAAGACAGAATAAGCTCTAAAGCAATGTTAGACATTCTGCTTCCAGGTATATGCTACCCAAGGAAGACAGAATAAGCTATAGAGTGACGTTCGAAATTCCGCTTCCAGGTATATACTACCCAAGGAAGACAGAATAAGCTAAAGCGCGATGTTAAAAATTCCGCTTCAAGGTATACGCTACCCAAGGAACACAGAATAAGCTATAAAGCGATGTTAGGCATTCCGCTTCTAGGTATATGCTACCCAAGGAAGACAGAATAAGCTAAAGAGCGATGTTAGAAATTCCGCTTCCAGGTATACGCTGCCCAAGGAAGACAGAATTAGCTTTAAAGCGATGTTAGACGTTCCGCTTCCAGGTATATGCTACCCAAGGAAGACAGAATAAAATAAAGCGCGCTGTTAGAAATTCTGCTTCCAGGTATATGCTACCCAAGGAAGACAGAATAAGCTATAAAGCGACGTTAGAAATTCCGCTTCCAGGTATATACTACCCAAGGAAGACAGAATAAGCTAAAGCGCGATGTTAGAAATTCCGCTTCCAGGTATACGCTACCCAAGGAAGACAGAATAAGCCTTAAAGCGATGTTAGGCATTCCGCTTCCAGGTATATGCTACCCAAGGAAGACAGAATAAGCTAAAGAGCGATGTTAGAAATTCCGCTTCCAGGTATACGCTATCCAAGGAAGACAGAATAAGCTTTAAAGCGATGTTAGACATTCCGCTTCCAGGTATATGCTCCCCAAGGAAGACAGAATAAACTAAAGCGCGATGTTAAAAGTAATGCTTCCAGGTATATCATACCCGAGGAAAACAAAGCGTAACGATAGCGATCAAGTTTCCAGGTACAGCATATTATGTGAGAAAATCAGAAGCTAGAGCGCGATGCTAATATTTCGCCTTAAGCTATACACGTATTTAAAATTGTAATTCTTATTGCCACTTACCAAAGGTCTCTCGTCTCTTTTTGTCTTGATTCCATAGCTTCGTGGAGCGGTCGTCGTTTTGACGCGCGCGATTCTCAAAACCTTACATTTCCCGCTATCATTGTGTTACACGCAAAACACAAATTCAATATAATGTTTTGAAGAAAGCCTGGTATTACCCAAGCAGTCGCTACAAGTAGGTATATAGGTTGGAAACCTTCTATACTTGGAAAAAAGTAAGTAAAATATCAAAAGGAAACGCAATGACTCGCGGCTGGGAAAGGTTTAATACATGATACTAGTGCTCGAATAAATTGTAATCGAGTCGTGAAAGCGCCACCACGTCCTGTGGGTCCTCTAACATACGTTTCTTCACATAAAAGTCAGTAGCCTAAAAATTTGATCGATGTCGGGTTCTTGCTCGACCTACATGCAAATCAGCAACGCAGCTTAGTAAAAACAACTATGAACTTTCAGTTTTCTAAGAAGCATCGAGGAGAATTTGCAGGTTTACGTAATGTTGAAATAAATTCCTGCGAGATAATTCTCACCCAAAATTAAAATTCTCTTTCTACAGCCTGACCAGGAAAATCTACTACAATCGCAATTGCATGCATCAGCCGGTTTTAATTGTCACAAAGGACTATAGTGGCGGTCTAGCAAAGAAAATATACCATAAAACTGAAACGACGAACACATGTCGCACCACATTATTGCAAACGGCGTGACAAGTCTGAATACTTCTCTGGGCCTGTTCTAGATTTCGTTTCTTGGCGTATGGTGACAAGTCGTGCGACCTAAACCCTTTGTGTTGCTGGAATTCGACAGAGCCAAAAGGATGTTACCCGAAAAACAGACAAACTTACCTGAAAATCCACGCACTTGCGCTGACTGCGCTCGTTCTTTCCTGTAATAATTTTTACTTCACGACGTGATCGCCTTTCTCATAATCTTAATGTAGGCATGCTGTCAAGTAACCGCAAGGACACATACCGATCGCACGTGTTGATATAATTCTCTTCATTGCTGACAGAAATGATTGGCGTAAAATTACGCTTTTAATGAATGCATGCTGCGAATTTTTTTCATGGCCAAAGTTCCTCATGTTTCGTTCCCCGTGCTCATGCCACCTGACTTTGCTTCTAAGAATCGTACCATTTGTCTTATGCTGCATGATAATTTTTAAGCGGGATCTAGCATGATAGATCTCGTTAGTGATTTGTTTGTTATTTGGTTGTTTTTCAGCTTTTTTGTAGAGTTCGTTGATTTGGTTTTGGAGGTGAATTTCTGCCGATTTTCTTTTCCTTGCTTTATTTTTCGAGTATTTAATCGTAAAACCTCTTATTTCCATCTTAATTAAATCCCATTGAGTGTTAAGTCTTCGACGTTGTTATATTTTTTTCTGAAGTTGGGAATTTCAGCACGCAATCTAGAGACATAGATTTCATCTTTAAGAAGCGATTGGTTAAATTTCCAGAAGCCGGGACCTTTTTTATGCCTCAGCTCATCGGATTTTACGTGTATCAGTGTTGCTGAATGATCTGTTTCGGGTGCGTATATAATTTTGCAATTTTCGGTTAGAGCATTTAGTTTTTTAGAAATGAGGAAAAAGTCAAGGCGGCATTGAATTTTAAATGATTTATTTCTCCACGTATATTCCTCTGCTTCTGGGTTTAGAGACCGCCAAATGTCATTTATGTCGTAAAGATTGTATAGTTTGTTGATTTCTTCGACTACCTCGTGTTTTCGGTTGCTTGGATTACCAACTTTTTTGTCTTTATCCGACATTGTGCAATTAAAATCACCACCCATTATCATTGTTTCTTCAGAAAATTCTTGGAGGTGTCCTTGAAGCTCTTTGAAAAAGGCGACTTGTTGCTTAACGTCATTCGGAGCGTAGATGTTGACAAGTACAAAACGAGTGTCCGCGACCGCTATATCTAATATAATGCATCTCCCGTTTTTGTCACAAATTTTCTTTTGGACATTACATTTTATTTTAGGATTGATAAGAATCATAGTGCCCTTACTATGATTTGTGCCGTGGCTAAAAAACAGCTCTCCGCCCCATTCTGCCTGCCAAACACTTTCACATTCTTTTAAGCTATAGGTTTCTTGCAAGAAAACAAAAGAACAATTTTGACGATGTAGCCACCAAAAGACAGAACGACGCTTAAGTGTTTTGTTCAAACCTCTAATGTTCACTGACAGACATTTGATATCAATAGGACTATTCATAAAGAGGTGTCGGAGTTGTCAAATTCCAAAGCAGCAGATTTTGGATTTAAAATTTGCATATTTCTTCTTGCGTGTACAGCACACATCCGATCAAACAGAAAAAATTTTCCAAAAAAAATTAAAACCGAAAATCGCTGAACTAGAGCACCAGTAACATTAAAGTTAGATAAGTCTTTAGCTCCGAAGGTATTTGTGTCATATTTCCTGAATGGGTGATAATTAAAACTCAAGATAAAGCGAACAATTAAAGAAAACCTAACACAGTAAGCGAAACTAAAACAAACAAGAAAGTAAATAAATAAAAAAGTAGCTAGCGAACAATACAGTGTTCGTTTGGTTTAAGCTTTGTTTTGCCCCACTCGCTTTTAAGCAGTATAAAAAATTTATACTGGAGGCTAACACAGTTCGAACCGATTTGGTAGTGTCCAATAAACTAAATCATAGTAAACAGTTATCCGTCAGAGCGTAGAATCTGGCCTGGTGGGAAGAGTTTTCCTATAATATATAACTGATCTGGTTTCGATCGACTAAAGGATACTGGAATTCCGTTTCTTTTTGCGTGCTTGTAATTTTCCATCTGTGCTCTCCTCCTATCCACAAGTTCTTGTGGTAGATCGCGGAACATTTGAAAGTTTGTACCCTTCAGGCGGGAACCCAGCGAGAGAATCTTTTCCACATCTTTAGATCTAAGGAATCTTGCTAAGATTGGACGCGGGGTTTCATTTCTTATCTCCCCTAGTCGGTGAACCCGTTGGATTTCGACCGTGTTTCCATCAGCATATCCTAATTCTTTTTCGAGAAAGGCTCTGAGGACTGCTTCAGTATTCTCACCGTTCTCCCCGCTTCAAGGTGTCTCAGGGATGTAGTTGAATTTAATGTTCTCCCGCCTCGAATAGGCTTCCAGGTACAGATCTTTGGTCGTTAGCTCTTTCAGTTTGTTGTTAATTTCTTGTTCTTTGTGGTCCAGTTATGCTAACATGTCTTTGATTTTCTTTCGCTTTTTCTCGCAGCGCTTCTGGTGGTCGATGCATTTGTTTTCATTTTGCGTGACGCTCTCTTTAAGGTGTTCGATATCTGTCGTAGCTGTTTGTTCAAAGGTTTCGAGGTTCGCTATTCTTAATTCGAGATTTTCCATCGTAGTTTCGATTCTTTTAACACTACTTTCGATAGTGTCTAGCTTTTGCAGCTTTTCCAAAATTCCTTTGAGGGTTCCAGCAATCTCACCCGTCATCTCCAGGGCGTCGATGATCACGTCGCCATCTTCGTTTTCTTCAACACATTCCTCTAGATTTTTGGATCTTTTAGACTCGGGTGACTCACTTTCGCTAGTAGAGCTGTTCGGCGTTCTGTTTCTCCTTTTACTGAAGTAGTTCACAAACTGGTTTGCCATCCAGTCTTGCAAATAAAAAGAGATTTTTTCGCGAGCGGGTTCACAAAGCTCCTTACGCCGCCATGGTCAGCGTCCTCCTGGTGACTATACTGGATTGTGAATTGCAAAATTGTTCTGTGGAAGAGAAAAGGCCGCACGGTTTCGGTTTCATTTCAGTGAACACGTCAACAGGAAAACAAAATAGAATAACGAATGTTTAATTTTCAGACTAGTGGCGCACACATACCCCCTCCACTCCTCCTTTTGTAAATGACAATATGAGTTTGTTTTTCGAAAAACGGCAAAAACCCTAATTGATTTTTTTCCTTGTACTTCCTTTCGCCAGCACAGTCAATGACTTTGTTCGATTCGGCTCTGTTGGTTGAATTTTAATGTCATTTTCTAAAAACAACCAAGAACCAAACCGAATATCATCGTTCCATTTTTGTTCGGAAATTGATTTTAGTAGACCAAAATCCAAAACAAACGTGTAAGATGTTTATCTGTTCCCACAGAAATACTGAATTATTACATCTTAACATTGCATAAGAGAGGGGAAAGCCCACCTTGACTTCTT
Source organism: Siderastrea siderea (assembly GCA_964030785.1). Classification (NCBI taxonomy): domain Eukaryota; kingdom Metazoa; phylum Cnidaria; class Anthozoa; order Scleractinia; family Rhizangiidae; genus Siderastrea; species Siderastrea siderea. Next base: position 73,714,649 of record OZ034967.1, on the reverse strand, counting down.
TTTAAAACTTTATTGTTATTTAATCACTTGGTCATTTCTCTTTTCTTCAGTTCGTCGTTTTCTCAGTATAGTCCATGAGCCAAGACCCCAAAAATACATTTTCGTAGCACCCCCGACGGGACATAGTTTCTTTGGTATCAATGTAAAGCTTAGGGTGCGCTGAATTGTAACTAATCTGTTTCCGGACACAAAACCTGAGCATAAGCGAGAAAATTGCGTGTTTTTGCAGAGGGATGGGTGGGGAGAGATTTTGCCCCTTAAATCATAAAAGATACAAAATGAAACGTATCTCTCAATTTATTTATCCATTTCAATTCAAACTTTCAGAAGATATAATCTCATAGTGAGAATTAAAATTATTACGCTTTTTACTCTTGCAACGGGTTACCATGGCAACGGTTGCTATAGAGTGTAATTAGGAAGCCTTTTGTCAGTTCTTTTTATCTAAAAAGAATAATAAATACATTTTTTCGACATAAGCACTTGGGACAGCGAAATTTTCCTCTACTATATTTTTTTCTTTTCGTTTTTTGCTCATATGTGCCAACAAAGATAATAGAGATAATTTAGTACCCTAGCAACAACTGTATACAGGTGCTATCGCATGAATGCATACCACGGTTCAATTTGACAAGTTCATTCAATTCCGAATCTTAACTATATACACACTGGATTTAATTTTCACTAGTAAAAACCAAATAATACTTTTGCTGTTGTTCTTCTGGAACAAGTGGCGAACAACATAAAAAATAGCGGAAGTGCTGTCACTCTTACTTTGCCGTGAAGCACCAAATCAGTTGCCGTCAAAAAAAACAACACCATTACCATCCTTGTCACTGTCATCTACTTCATTGTCTTCACTATGTGTCATGCAGCCTGTTCAGACAGTGATCTCCACAGATGCATGCGTCACTACAAGGGAGTCTGGTCTTCCCACAGGAACATCGCTGTGTTTGGTGATTTTGAAATCCAATCCCCTCTTAGAGCAGCCCAGATTTTCAATGATGAAAGGATACTTACAAACATACAATACAAGGTCAGGATATCATTGCTATTGAATTCAGGTATCGCCTCACGTGCTACAGAGATTATGTGCGCTGTGAAACACTGCACTCCACTGTTTGTGTATGCTGAAATTCTTATCGGAGCCAAGGCCCTGGAAATGTCACAACTTCTAGAAAGATACTTGATCTTTTATTAGAAGTTGGAATTCACGCCCCAAACTACAGGTCTTCGAAACTCAAAAAACAGGCTCAGAAAAGTGTTTGGTGACAACTCATCATTTCGACAGCCTGCAAATGAGAGTCAATCTGAACTAGCGTAGAAAGAGGGGTTCATCATGGGAAGTATCAGTCCAACCCAGCCAAACTGCAAGGATTCCGGTCATGGCTAGCAAAACATCCTGGCTCACAAATTGACTAGCTCGCCTTCGCCAATTGCATAGCAGGTATCAGAAAGGAATTTTGCACCGAGAAGTATGAAAAATTACTTCAAAGTGAAGCATTCAAACAGGTGTTCACAATGTATAAAAAGTTCTGCCACGAAAACAATGGCCTCATGAAGATTTTCTGGAACAGTTTCATTCGAGCAACAAGGGAAGGAAACTGGAAACTGCATCTCAACTGTGTGAAGGACATGTTGCCATGGTTGGTTTGCGTACGATCAATTATGACCGGTATTTGCCTGTGTACTTTGTTGCAGATGCTGAAGAAGACACCCACCCTGAGGATCGGAAATATTGATCTGCAGTGCGACGAGTTTCTTCGTTTGTAACGCTGGGCAAGGCTTATTGTGTTTAAAACTCTGTCGCGGGATGTTTTGTTTCGCATCACAGTGTGTGATCTTTAGAACCCTTTCGTCAAGAAATTGAAGTTGTAAGGTTCTTTAGAGCCATGCAACGTGTAGTAGATGGCTGAACTCTGCTTCAGTCAAACATGTAAAAACAATCCTTCTAAAAAATGTAAGTTTCGTATCTAGGACTTTAATATGTTTTCTCCTGTTGCCAGCGCTCAATTCTATTGTCTTGCGGCTTTGACCGATGACTAACAGCCTAGCACACAGATTTCTATCGGTAGGAAGTACCACATTTTTGCCTTTTATTATCACAGACTTTCTCTTTGCAGCCTCATTGAACGTCCCAAATTTCAATTTTGGAAGTGTGTCAAAAAACCGAGTAGTGTTGGTTTTGAGTTAGTCCAGTGTTCAAGTGAGGAAATAAGAGCAGACTTTGCTTTCTCTTTGGCTGTGAGGAGAACTTCCTTCATGGTGTTAATTGCAACAAAGCCAGAACTCAGACTAACTAATTCTTTGGACTCTTCAAATGGATTTCTCCAGTCTTCAATGACTTCCATGACCTGCTTTACACATTCTACGTCTTTCTGAATGCTAAACATGCTGCCTTCTTTGTGTATTCTCCTTTCACTTTCCTTCATGGGTGGGTGTCTTCTTCAGCATATGCAACAAGTACACAGGCAAATACCGGTCATAATTGGTACGATCGTACCCAAACAACCATGGCAATATGTCCCTGACACAGTTGAGATACAGTTTCCAGTTTCCTTCCCTTGTTGCTCGAATGAAGCACAGCATCAACTCAACCATGTCAAGGTAACTGTTCCAGAAAATCTTCATGGGGCCATTGTTTTCGTGGCACAACTCTTCATACATTGTGAACATCTATTTGAACGCTTCACTTTGAAGTAATTTTTCATACTTCTCGGCGCAAAAATTCCTTTCTGATATCTGTTATGCAATTGGCGAAGGCGAGCTAGTCAATTTGTAAGCCAGGATGTTTTGCTAACCATAACCGAAATCCCCGCAGTTTGGCTCGGTTGCACTGATACTATCCACGATGAACCCCTCTTTCAACACTAGTTCAGATTAACTCTTATTTGCAGGCTCTTGAAATGACAAGTTTTCACCAAATGCTTTTCTGAGCCTGTTTTTGAGTTTCAATGACCTGTAGTTTGGGGCGCGACTTCCACTTTTAATAAAAGGTCAATGTATCTTTCTAGGAGTTGTGACATTCCCAGGGCCTTGGCTCCGATAATAATTTCAGCACGCACAAATTCACTTATGGTTGTAAAAGCGATGTCATAACCGGTATTTGCACTGTAAATTCAAAAGAGCTGTTTCAGCCCCAAATGCCGATTCAGCCCTTTGACACTGTAGTTGTTTTGGCCCCTTGTGGGGCTATTTCGGGAAAATTGGTCTGAATCGGCCCCATTAAAAACCATTTCAGCCCTACCAAAAACTGAATCAGCCCACTTGTAGAAATCAATTTAGCCCTTAGGTACAGTTCGGCCCCGACATAAAGTTGTTTTGACCCAAACTGTTAGGACCATTTCGGGTAAACCCGATTAGGGTCATTTTGGGTGATCCCAAAATGGCCTTCAATTTGGGAGCCATTTTGGTACTTGACCGAACTGAATCACCTGGAAAACCACCGAAAGGTTTACTCTTGGCTGCTGTAACGTTTATTTATTTTGTCAATTTAAACTTTCCTTTCAAACTCGTGCATTTTATTATTCACTGTTGATATGAGAAATGCACGAAATTGAGAGACTGACGCTGGACTGAGAATGAGTTGTCAGTGAGATTACCGGTATTCTATGAAATCAGTTTTCGAATTATTCTTTTTCTCTTTTGGTATTCATCACAAAAAAAAAATGAAGGACAGAAAAATGAATAAACAGAATGCATACGTGAAAAGAATGGTATGTGTGGAGAGGCGGGGGGTGGAGAGAGAACTCAGAAAAAAATATATGAGTTCCAGATGGGATTCCAACCCACGACCTCTCCGTATTATAGGACCTCGAAACATTTATATTTTTAAATATTCTATTTCAATTTTGTTATTATTAGAAATGTTGGTAGAACAATAAAGTTTTCTTTGGTCGATTTTCCCTGCTTTGACATCCCGCCAAAACTGGAATCACCAGACTGGCCGAGGAGGCTTGGGTACTAATTGAGCATGAGCACACGAGTTCATTCCCAAGAGCCTGTTCGATTTTTGGCGCCCGCTTTCAACGGTTTCTGTGCTGTTCTTCGAGTGGTGTTTGACTCGTTTTGAAAAGATGGTGGATGAACTGTATCTTCTTGTCGTTTTACACTCTCTGAACAACTGTATGCAACCCTTTCACAACGTACATTATATCTACGGCTGCCACACGTAGTGTTCTCCCGAGCATGTTTTGGCCGCCACATTTCTCGCCGTTTCAATGATTGCAGTGATTGCTATCTGCTTAGCCTGCTGTAATTTCGTAGATTACGGAGGTAAGTTTAGAATGAAATGTACTGGTACGTTAAATAATTCCTGTCGCTGGTCACAAGAAGGGTTGATTGGCGTGTTTACTTACAACATTGGACGAAAAGCCTAGGCCATAGGCTTAAATGTTACATAAGCTTAAGTGAATTAAAAGCTAACCACAGCATGAGCATTCAGGTTACAACATTTGTATTGTGTCATATTATCCTTCCTAATTTGTTTGTTGTTACATGTATGTCGCACTGTGGAGAATGCCAGTTAGGTGGGAAGTTTTATGCTGAGATTTGCTGTCTGAAGCATTGCTTGATTGTGTTTCAAAATATCCATTTCTGTTTTGTTTGTTACTTTGTTGTACTTTGGTCGAGGCATATGCGAGTTAGGTGCAGAGGGTTATGCTGGAGTTTCCTACATGTATCTGTTGCATTGATTGATCATGATACAGCATGTGCAGTATTTCAAATTATCCATTTCTGTTTGTTCATTACAATGTACTGTGGTCAAGGCATGCCAGGTAGTTACAAAGTGCTACACTGAAGTATACTGTAGTAGTTATATACTTGTCAATCACTCAATGATATAATACAGGATTTAATCAACAGTTGACTTGAGTCGTAATAGATCATCTAAGCATTGAAGTCATTAGAACACATGTACTTCATGTAGTGTATCAACATAATTCTACATCGGCGACGAGGTAAAGTGAAGGATGCCCTCTCCAAGCACAGAGAATGCAGCAACATCTAATGTACCTACCTATTTAACGCCACTTGATGATTCAACTGTTTGTAAAGCAAGTCAACCATAGTGACTATGCTGGCAAAGATACAAGCAGGATATTTAGCAACAATTCCATTTTTTTTTTCAGAATCACAGATCCAACAACAAAGAAATATAGCTTGCTGATCTATGGAGGAGAAGACATTGCTGATGTCAAGGAGGCACTTCCGGATGCATTTCGGATTCGAAAAATCAATAAACACTTCATGCCTAAGCAGAACAAGGGTTTCAGTTCCAGCTTAGCAAGCTGTAACAGAACAGTTCAGAACGACTCGTAATCTTGTTTCAACAGACCTGGTGCAATATTCTAGAATATTTTCCATTTCTATTTTCATGTTTTATTCGTTTTTTTTTTCCTTTTTGCCACTGTCCTGTGATTGGGTGCCAAGCTTTATGCTGAGGTATGTCTCCCCTCTGTAGGGCATTGCTTAGTCATATTGCAACATATGTAATAGAGCAGTTTTCAATTGAGTGTCGGAAGTAATGTTGTGTTTGCTTTGGTTTTTCTTACTTCGGTCTCTGATTGGTTAAAAAAGCTCGCTCCACTTTCTCAACCAATCAGAAGTAAAACCAAAACCAATCGTGACTTGCTCGCACACGTTTTCCCGCGCTTGATGCTAATTACTTGTATTTGCTTCGAATTCTGATTGGTCCATTTTGTGTTTTGTTCCTGTTGTGATTGGTTAGAGTAATTACTTTGGTTTTGGTTTTACGACGACACTCATTTGAAAACCGCTCTATTCTAAAGTATTTTTTGAATAATATTATAACTGGTAATTACATATAATTTTTTTACATGTACATGTATTTCCTGCTTTGGCTATTTTGCTATGTTGTGCTGTGATTGAGGTATATACCAGTTGGGTGTGAAACTTTGTGCTGAGGTATCCCTAATTCTTTAAGGCATTACTTAGTCATACTTTAACAGATGCAATGTTCTAAAAGTATTTATTTATCATTCCTGATTTCATGATCATTATTTTCTGTTTTGGCTTTTTGCTATGTTGTACTGTGATTGAGGCATGTGCCAGTTGGGTGTGAAGCTTTATGCTGAGGTATCCCTTCTTTAAGGCATTGCTTAGTCATATTACAACAGATGCAATGTTCCAAAGTATTTATAATTCCTAATTTCATAAACATTATTTTCTGTTTTGGCTTTTTGCTTTGGTGTACTGTGATTGAGGCATGTGCCAGTTGGGTGTGAAGCTTTATGCTGAGGTATCCCTTCTTTAAGGCATTGCTTAGTCATATTACAACAGATGCAATGTTCCAAAGTATTTATAATTCCTAATTTCATAAACATTATTTTCTGTTTTGGCTTTTTGCTTTGGTGTACTGTGATTGAGGCATGTGCCAGTTGGGTGTGAAGCTTTATGCTGAGGAATCCCTTCTTTAAGGCATTGCTTAGTCATATTACAACAGATGCAATGTTCCAAAGTATTTATAATTCCTAATTTCATAAACATTATTTTCTGTTTTGGCTTTTTGCTTTGGTGTACTGTGATTGAGGCATGTGCCAGTTGGGTGTGAAGCTTTATGCCGAGGAATCCCTTCTTTAATGCATTGCTTTGTCACATTACAACAGATGCAATGTTCCAAAGTATTTTTCGTTCCTATTTTCATAATTGTTATTTTCTGTTACTGGCCTTTAGCTGTGTTGTACTGTGATTGTGGCATGTGCCAGTTGGGTGTGAAGCTTTATGCTGAGGTATCCCTTCTTTATAAGGCATTGCTTAGTCATATTACAGCAGATGCAATGTTCCAAAGTATTTTTCATTCCTAATTTCATAATTGTTATTTTCTGTTACTGGCTTTTAGCTGTGTTGTACTGTGATTGAGGTATGTCCCAGTTGGGTGTGAAGCTTCATGCTGAGGAATCCCTTCTTTAAGACATTGCTTAGTCATATTACAACAGATGCAATGTTCCAAAGTACTTTTCATTCCTAATTTCATAAACATTATTTTCTGTTTTGGCTTTTTGCTGTGTGGTACTGTGATTGAGGTATGTGCCAGTTGGGTGTGAAGCTTTATGCTGAGGAATCCCTTCTTTAAGACATTGCTTAGTCATATTACAACAGATGCAATGTTCCAAAGTACTTTTCATTCCTAATTTCATAATTGTTATTTTCTGTTACTGGCTTTTTGCTGTGTTGTACTGTGATTGAGGTATATGCCAGTTGGGTATGAGAGTGGAAAATATGTTACATTAAGTGGAAATACATTGTTATAAAAGTTTACAGATTTTACAGTTTATCATGTATGGTATACCACAAGAGTCTTCAAAACTGTGATTCACTTGATTGTTGTACAGTTTGAAAAGGTATGTACAAGAACCAAATAAATGAGTGTTTGAAAGCTGCAAGTTGAGTTTAGTTTCATTACATGTCTTTGCCAATAAGGGAAGAAAACTGCACGCAGGGAAAAGACCATTCAACTTCTGAAATGGCCCAACAGGGAGCTGAATTGGCTCTATTTTGAGGGGTCATTTGCAAGAGGGCTAAAATTTTAGGGGGCTGTTTTGGCCATTTAAAATTCCAAAACGGCACTGGTGTTTTCCATATTGACCCTTCACATGGTCTAATTTGGCCCCAATAGAAGGGTCGATTTAGCCCCAAAAATTGATACCGAAACAGCCCCATTTCAATGAGGCTGAATTGGCCCTAGAGCAGTACCAATCTGGACTCGCCCGTTTCGGCCCCATTTTTGGGGCCAAATTAGCTCTTTTCATTTTACAGTGTGAATCATCTTCAAGTTGGCAATTTCCGTTTCAAGTCTAGTCAGTGCTTCACTGCGCGCATAATCTTTCTAGCACGTGAGGCGATACCTGACTTCAATAGCAATGGTATCTTGACCTTGTATGTTTGTAAGTATCCTTCCATCATCGCGAATCTGGGCTGCTCTAAGAGGGGATTGGCTTCCAAAATCACTGATGTTTTGACATTTTCAGAAGTTTACTAGGTCTTCATGCTCTGACAGTCTCTTGGGGAAACGGTGCCAGCAACTCAAGATGATGTAAAGTGAGTAGAAGAATTTGTCTGTGTCCTTTACAACAAACCTGGAAAATGTGTAAATGACCTAAGCTATACCCTCTTTTGCAATCAAGAAATATAGTCACATCAGCTACCACCAACAAGAGGAACCCTCACTAAAAGCGTCCAGCAAGCAAATTATCAGACGTTTGTATGGAAGACTGCATTAGAAGCTAACCCTACAGTGCGTGATCTTAGTGGTGCTTAGCTGGTTGGATCATAAGAGATGGTACACTTACGATGGACTGGACCGATCAGCCTCCCGCTCCTGATGCAGTGATGGAGTTGGTGTCCTGTGGATGCGAAGGCCAATACCAAACACAGCGATGTTCCTGTGGGAAGATCAGACTCCCTTGTAGTAATACATGCATCTGTGGAGATCACTATCTAAACAGGCTACATGAGACATCCACTGAAGACAATGAAGTTGTTGACAGTGACAAGGATGATGATAGTGACGTCTTTTCTGACGGCAACTGATTTGGTGCTTCACGGCAAAGTTAGCGAGACAGCACTTCCAATATTTTTGGTGCTGACACGTTGTTCGCCACATGTTCCATAAAAACAACAGCAAAAGCATGATTTGGTTACTACTAAAGAAAATTAAAACCACTGTGTATATAGTTAAGATTCAGAATTCAGTGAACTTATCGAATTGAACCGTGGTATGCATACATGTACTAGCACCTGTATACAGTTGATGCTAGGTACTAAATTATCTCTTTTTTTCTTTGTTGGCAGACATGAACAAAAAAAGAAAAGAAAAACTTATACTAGGAGAAACATTTCGCTGTCCCGAGTGTTTATGTCGAAAAAAATGCATTTATTTTGCTTTTAAGGTTAGAAAAACTGACAAAAGGCTCTCTAATTACATTCCTTAGCAACCGTTGCATGGGAACCGTTAGAAGAGTAACAGCTTAACAATTTTAATTCTCGCTGCGAGATGTATATCTTCTGATCATGAAAGTTTGAATTGAAATGGACAAATAAATTGAAAGATGTGCTTCATTTTGTATGTTTTAGGATGTAAGGGGCAAAATTTCTCCCCACCCACCCCTCCGCAAATCACCCAATTTTCTCGCTTACGCTCAGGTTTTGTGCCCAGAAAAACAGATTAGTTACAATTCAGCGCACCCTAAGCTTTACATTGATACCAAAGAAACTATGTCCTGTGAGGGGTGCTACGAAAATGTATTTTTAGGCACTTTTCACAAAATGGCTCATGGACTAGTAAGCTCATCATGCATTTACGTGGCAACACCTTCCAAATCAAAGACTATTGCTGACTGCACCAAGGCTGAAATTAGGTTAATTACTGGCAATATAATTAATTTTATAGGCCTGGTTAGAATGGGAGTTAAATTGTTTTAAGATAATGATGTCATAAGAATAAACTCAGAATATGGAAATATAGGGAACAAAACTTCAGATAGTCTTGCGTGTCTCGGCTCTGAGACGTACTATTTATCATCAAGAGATCGAGACCAGAAAGTTGGATTTTGATTCAAGTCAGAGTTTTTTTCCTTCGATGGCCGAACAATATCGAACGTAATCGAACAATTGAGTTCGATACACCGAACATTCGATGTACATGTGATACGTCGAGATTATTTCAGTATAATAAGCAATTTGAATAATTCACCAGACAACCCTTCATTTGCATTTTACATCAAATTCCTTAGCTTATTTCTACAAAACTTTTACGAACATCGAAAGAAACTACAACAAGTTGATCTTTTAACATGAAATGTGAAGTTGCAAAATTCCGTTCTGAAATTACGTTCACACTCCACTGAGTAATGACCTTGTTGATACCGTTACAGTTTCCTCTTTATAGACGATCGTCCTTCCATTTCTCTTTAGTTGTTTCCGTACACAAGAAAAGGGCCTGGATCCCTCGATATTTTGGAGGAGGTTGTCTAAACTGAAGACAGATTAGAATTTAGGTTATTTGTTGAGAACGCATTTGGATTTCTGATCTCTTCGGGCCCTGGTCAAAAGTTTAGTTGTTGAGAAGGTTTTTGTTTGCGACAGTCCATTTGCTGTCAGCTTTTAGTTTCATCGTGCGGCAGCGATGTGTTTGGTTTTCCGTTTTCGAGTCAGGCTTATTTCCAGGCTTTCATACGTTATGTTTTGTTTTGTTCGTTGCTTTGTATTTACAATTCATCGTGTTCCTGGCACTACACTTTTTGTCAACGGTGCTAACAGATCAATGTACAGGTCGGTTTTGCTACTCGCGCTATAGTGTTTATAGTTTCTTCAAGTTAAACGGGATTCTCTTTTTTATATACTTTCCCTCGTCTACGTTATTTTATTTCGTTTTTACGTTCGGTGGCGATGGTCCCTTGGCCAAGGTTTCCCTCGAGGTTTTGACACATAAATAGCAAAGTTCATTGTTCCTCTTGGTGTTTTAGAATTCAAACCGTTTTTAACAAAGAACAGCATGCGCCGATTTCGGGGAGGAATTTGTTCAAATATTCTAGTTCTCTTTTTGACCTTTGCTGTTTCTAAAACCGTTGGTGGAATTACTAGTTGTTCTGTTTTGACTGTGTGTATATTTGCATTGTTTAGGATAAGTTTCTGATTGACTTCGGACCCTCGTCAGGGAGTTTAGTTGTTGAGACCACGTTGAGTTTCTGATTGACTTCGAGCCCTTGTCAGAGTGTTTATTTGTTGAGAACGCATTTGGATTTCTGATCTCTTCGGGCCCTGGTCAAAAGTTTAGTTGTTGAGAATGCTTTGAGTTTCTGATTGGCTTCCAGTCCTCGTCAGAAAGTTTACTGGTTGAGAACACGTTGAGTTGATAATTGACCTGAACTGTTTGCTTGTTTAATTCGCTTTGTAACTGTTAAGCTTAGCGAGTACGCAGGAAGTCTCTTGTTTGTTAGCTTAAATGTTTATCAGGTTTCGCACTGTTGGAGCATTTTACGCTCACTGCTAAACGGGAGAACACTGAACAACGAGAAAAAAAAAAAGCCCAAATGTGTGATTTTGCGAAGCAAAAGGGGAGGCAATAGCTCCATCCGGTTATTGTTTGTTTAGCCCGCCTACTCCATGATGATGAGCACAGCCTCGCGTTCATGTCAACCAATAGATGTTGCTCTTTCCGAGCGCCTTTGAATAACAATACTGCAAGTTGATAGTCCTGGAAACCTTCATGGACTGTAAGTAAATGACAAGACAACAATATCCATTGTCCGCGATGTTAACTCTATTCAAATGACTTTGAATAGCAAAATCCTAGCAGGATCACGCGATTTTTCTTTCCAATTTCCCCTGAAACGTTTTGTTGGGATATTCGTATATCAAGAACAAAACCACTGAGGCACTTGACATAGTATCCAATTTCCTTGCAAGGCATGCGTGCGGTGAACCAATGAGAAAGCTAGAAATTCAATTACCGAGATTGAGAATCTCTTAATATCAGTTACTTCGGCCATTCAGACACAAAAGAGTTTCTGCAGTTCTTATTTTAAAAACAGGAAAACTGAAGAAATACAAAAAAAAAAACGAATGTAGGGTAGGGTACATGGTAGCCCTTCCATATTTATTTTCTTTCAGGCGAGTGATTCCTTTACACTTCCTTTCTGTGGCTTAGCTTTCGTGGGTTTATTTTTCACGAATGTTTGATGATGTTCGAAAATAACACAAATGTGGTTTATGTGATTCAGCATGATAACACAACAGCCTTGAATGATCTCACCGCAAAGCAAAATTTCTGATCTCTAAACTCATATAAATACACAAGCAAACTCCTAATTTAGGCCTGACAAGTATTGAGCCACAGCTGAAATGTTGTTGAATTTTTATTCTTAATATTCAAAACGTAAAATTATTTGATCTTCAGGACCTTAAAATCAAACTCCCGCATCCATGGCGAGGAGTCCAATCAAAACTGCAAGTGAAAGTGACGTCACACCAGCTGCTGAGGAAACACTGGATTTTGATGACGTCACTTTAAGAGGTGAGATGAAACATGTTTGTTACCTTCCACAGGTTGATACTATTCTAAGCGTTACGTTTGTAGCTGTCAATAAACACGGTTCAATTGTAGCCGAAACTTTTTATTTTTTTAGCTTATATTATTCTCGTTGTTGTAAATTAGTGCATTTTAGAATATTTTTAAATTTTTAGGCTTTTTGAATTCTTATTGTAACTTATTTTTGTTTTCGTAAAATGTAATAATGAAGATCACCCTAATTAACTTCGTGTTAGCTCTTTGGTGCTACCCTCTGTTGTTACAATGATCATGATTATGATGATGATGATGATGATGAATATTATATCATTCCTTGTCACACCTTGAGAAAAAAAGCCTCCATTACGCAGCAAGTTATAATGGATCACAACCGGCCGTTATTGTTGGTTTTGCCTTCATTAGTTTAAGAAAACTAACCTGTTTCAGGTTTCGCAAAATTTGAACAAATTAAAGTTCTTTACTTAAAAAGATTAAAGACATTTTTAAAGACTCATAACTTTATTAATTATATTATAAGAGTTGTAGTTTTAAGTTTATACCAGTGTGATTTCATTTTAGCAATTGCAGAGGTCTACAAGAATGAAGGGAATGATGAATACAGAAAGAAAAATTTTAGCAACGCCATTTACTTCTACACGGAAGGAATTAACATAAAATGCAAGGATAAAGAATTAAACGCGAAACTCTACAGCAACAGGGCGATAGCACACTTTTATTTGGGTGAGAAATAATGCTTTTTTCTCAGGTTTTTAAAATTAATTTGCACATATCAGATAAAAGGTAATTTTGCCTTATCAATTTTTACCTCCTTTTTCATTTCTCGTCTTTCCTTTGTCACAGAAAACTACAATCATTCACTGAGTGATGCAAAAATTGCCACTGACTTGCAACCATGTTATGTCAAGGCGATTGAAAGAGGTGAGTTTTTTGTTACTTAGTCACACAGTGAACCTTTCAACTTGTCTCCTAAGCAAGGTGGAAAAATAAATTGTGTCACTTTTGACGCAATCAATCGCTAGAGATAAGCATGGACGTTTACTTTTGGACGTTGTTCGGACGTCTTGTGTAAGCCATAAAAGTCTCAGTAAAGCAAATACACAAGATTTACGAAAACTGTAACACGATAAAAATGAAATTACCACATAAGTAGGGTAAACCCGTCGATTAAATCTCTCTGTTGGGGAAATAATTTATTTTTGCACGCACGTACCTCTAACATTAGAAGGGAGATAAGTTTGTCACGTAGCTTGCTGGTGTCATCATCATTATTGACAAAAGACATCATTTCTAATGATTACATCAGATTCGTCCTCGTCGAAGGGCTCCCGTGTTTGACTTTAGACCAATAAGGAATCGTCGAGTTCAGGGCAAACCCAGCTTATTCCAAGCTCAAAGCTGGCCCGCAGACAATTTGTTGTTGTATTTTACAAGGAAAGTCATGCAGTAAAATATCTCCACTATGCCTTTTTAACATGGACCAGAAATAATGTCGAACTTCCTTTTTTTTAACCTGATAGGAGCAAGTGCTTGTGTTAAGTTGAACAAGTTTGATGAAGCCATCAGTTGGTGTGATAAGGGATTAGCAGTATCCTTTCGTTTCGTGTCGACTTATGTTATTTAAACCTGAACACTTTGTCATAAACAGGGATGAACCCTGTTCATTTCAGTTTACTGACTTGGGCCGAAAGAACACAACGTTACACATAGGGTCTTACACAACTGCCCTCCACTCCTGCTGGACCTATGACCATCGGTAAGCTCACCTGGGGAACCTCTAGGAACCGAGGCCGAGTCCATGTCCCGCATTGCACTGGAACACTGAACATTATACATCTACTCACGCTGACCGCAAACACCTAGTGTCCCAGGGAAAGTCAGCCATCAATGGCCCTTCTTCATGTTATTGGGTTTATTGACTTTTATAATACAAGCTAAAACTGCGCGCTGTCTGATCGGCTAAAATGCTGTATTAAATTTAATAATTAAGTATAAAGCATATTTTTTATTGTTTTCCAAAAAAGAAAGAGGTTAATTGAAAGAAAGTGTTTTTAAGGTATAAGTCTCTGCAAAAAGCGTTCGGTTGAATATTTGACAATGTATTCACGTCATTTGCAAAAAGGAAGGAAGAGAAACAGTGGTTGAAGAACTAAGGCTTTGGGAACTTGTTTTCTCTTAAGCTTAAATTTTACATAGTAAAGCGTATAGCAAAAGGCAAACCCAAGTACAGTGGAACGATCACTGGTGGCCAGAAAACTTTGCTCTATTGACGGAGCAGTGTCAAATTATGATATCCTACAAAGAGGAAAGGGAAGCAAAGATAAAATCAACGGAGGAAGGCAACTTTGAAACTGGTTATCAAACACAGCTTAAAGGATAGTTTTTTCTTTTTCTTCGTCAATGTTTAATGCTGTTATCATTTCAGACAAAAGACATCTCGAGTGGTAGTATTAACGATGTGAATTTATAAAGAAAATAGCAGTTGAGGACTCCAAGAGGTGCGTCGCCTCTGGTCGTCAGATTATCGACGTGTTCAGATAACAAAATGACTGAGCCTTTGTTTGGGCCACAACAACGTGGTCGTAATAACTGAAGAGGTGGTATGATTAACGTGGTGGTTGTAAGGCGGGTTCCACTGTATTACATTGTCATCAAAAAACACGTCAGGCATTTGGGAACACGAGAGAAATGCTGACGGAAGCGAGTGCTTCCTACGTTTCTCGGATGTCCGTCGCGTTTTAACAGTACATGGTGTTTCCTTCATTATTTGTTGAATTATTCATTGCTTTCGACGTATTTCAAAACTTGACTTGTGGAAGATTAACAAGAATAACAAGAAGTTGTTGGATTTAAGAAGCAGGTCAGCCCAAGAACAAAACAAGGTGCAACATGGGGTCAGAAAGAAAGCAAACGACCAGGAAGAAACTCAAGCGGTAAGTATGACACAAGCAACTTAGTGTTAAAAACGGAAAACATTGATTCACTCGCCAGTGAGAATTACCAGGAATTTCCGAGGAAATGGATTTATTTTTATTCATTCTAAATGAATCAAAATTTTATTAATTGTAAAGAAGCATTTCTGTGACGAATTGCTGAAAGTTGAGCTATCCGAGGATTGAATAACGATTTTTTGTCAAACGAACCTCGATCATATTGATCTTGCAAAAATTACGAACAGTTTTCCAATGACAGGTCAAACACCGCGTACTTGGGCGACCCATTGCCGTTTAAAAGATACTAGGACATTTTCGTCTTCTGCTCTGTAGCAAAAGGCGAATCGTCGCAGGTGAGTTGGCCCTGGCCAAACGGAGACGCAAGTCAATGCAAGTTTGGAAATGCGATCTTGCTTACGCAGACTTGCGATGGATGGCCAAACGGGCTTGCAGATAGACGCAAGATAAACGCAAGTTGCAAAAACGTCATTTCAGTGTAGCCTTGAGTGCGCCCGTACTAAGAAAAACAACAGGGAACTTAAGCACAGATGTTCTCAAGTCACGGGCAGCAACCGGAAGTTTAAGGGTTTCGTAGTCCATTTTGATGCCAACACACCTCTATAACGGCAAGCAACCAGATACCAAACAAAGAGTTTTCCAGGCTTTGATGAAGAGCAGAAACAATCCAACAACGGAAACATTCAACTTCCAGTTGACCTCCGTGGCGCAAAAACGATACTGAAACCAACTTGTGTCTATTTCCACCTTCGTTGGGTTGCCAAACGGTTAAAAACTTCCATTCACTTGCGTACAAATTTGAGCTCCATGAAACTAAACGCAAGCCATCGCTCGTCCACGCAAGCCATGGCCAAACGGAGTCGCAAGTTACCACAAGTTTTTGCGATAAATTGTGACTCCGTTTTTCTTGAAAAAGGAGTTACTAAAGAGTTGTCAAGACAAATTTGCGCCAGTCGATCAAAAATTTATACTTATAACATACATTCTTATACGTGCGGTTTTTTCGTCAGTCAAATCCGTTACGCTTTCGTTATGTATGAAGAGTCAAGCTATCTGATTTGATGCTTAAAAAGAAAAAGAAACACTTCAGAAATGGCCTACATAATACCAAAAATGAAATACAAAGTTTTTAACCCAATTCAAGAACAAGTTTAGAAAGAAACAGGAGCAAAATTTTATAATTTAAAATAATCTTTATGTCCGACAGAAAAATGACATCTCTCTACACAAAACTGGCTCAGATGAAAAGGGGAAAACTGCAAAAGTAGGCACGTTTGGTAATCTTGGCAACGCTTACCACAGGGCAGGAGATTTCAAGAAAGCCATAGACTACCATGAACGTCGCCTAAAAATTGCAAAAGAAGTAGGAGACCGGTTAGGAGAGGGATACGCGTATGGTAATCTTGGTAACGCTTATGCCAGTCTCGGAGATTTCAAGAAAGCCATAGACTACCATGAACGTCACCAAAAAATTGCCAAAGAAGTAGGAGACCGGTTAGGAGAGGGAAAAGCGTATTGTAATCTTGGTATCGCTTATTGCAGTCTCGGAGATTTCAAGAAAGCCATAGACTACCATGAACGTCACCAAAAAATTGCCAAAGAAGTAGGAGACCGGTTAGGAGAGGGATACGCGTATGGTAATCTTGGTAACGCTTATGCCAGTCTCGGAGATTTCAAGAAAGCCATAGACTACCATGAACGTGACCTAAAAATTGCAAAAGAAGTAGGAGACCGGTCAGGAGAGGGAAAAGCGTATTGTAATCTTGGTATCGCTTATTGGAGTCTCGGAGATTTCAAGAAAGCCATAGACTACCATGAACGTTACCTAAAAATTGCAAAAGAAGTAGGAGACCGGTCAGGAGAGGGAAAAGCGTATTGTAATCTTGGTATCGCTTATTGGAGTCTCGGAGATTTCAAGAAAGCCATAGACTACCATGAACGTTACCTAAATTGCAAAAGAAGTAGGAGACCGGTCAGGAGAGGGAAAAGCGTATTGTAATCTTGGTATCGCTTATTGGAGTCTCGGAGATTTCAAGAAAGCCATAGACTACCATGAACGTCACCTAAAAATTGCAAAAGAAGTAGGAGACCGGTCAGGAGAGGCAAGAGCGTATGGTAATCTTGGTATCGCTTATCGCAATCTCGGAGATTTCAAGAAAGCCATAGACTACCATGAACGTGACCTAAAAATTGCAAAAGAAGTAGGAGACCGGTCAGGAGAGGGAAAAACGTATTGTAATCTTGGTAACGATTATTACAGTCTCGGAGATTTCAAGAAAGCCATAGACTACCAAGAACATTGCCTAAAAATTGCAAAAGAAGTAGGAGACCGGTCAGGAGAGGCAGTAGCGTATGGTAATCTTGGTAACGCTTATCGCAGTCTCGGAGATTTCAAGAAAGCCATAGACTACCATGAACGTGACCTAAAAATTGCAAAAGAAGTAGGAGACCGGTCAGGAGAGGGATACGCGTATGGTAATCTTGGTAACGCTTATTACAGTCTCGGAGATTTCAAGAAAGCCATAGACTACCATGAACGTCACCTAAATATTGCAAAAGAAGTAGGAGACCGGTCAGGAGAGGGAAAAGCGTATGGTAATCTTGGTAACGCTTATGACAGTCTCGGAGATTTCAAGAAAGCCATAGACTACCATGAACGTTACCTAAAAATTGCAAAAGAAGTAGGAGACCGGTCAGGAGAGGGAAAAGCGTATGGTAATCTTGGTATCGCTTATCGCAGTCTCGGAGATTTCAAGAAAGCCATAGACTACCATGAACGTCGCCTAAAAATTGCAAAAGAAGTAGGAGACCGGTCAGGAGAGGGATACGCGTATGGTAATCTTGGTAACGCTTATTACAGTCTCGGAGATTTCAAGAAAGCCATAGACTACCATGAACGTCACCTAAATATTGCAAAAGAAGTAGGAGACCGGTCAGGAGAGGGAAAAGCGTATGGTAATCTTGGTAACGCTGGTCACAATCTCGGAGATTTCAAGAAAGCCATAGACTACAATGAACGTCACCTAAAAATTGCAAAAGAAGTGGGAGACGACATTAGCATTGCTAATTCGCTTCAAAACCTTGGTGTTGTCTTTGAATCTCTGGGCTCTTTTGACGAGGCTATTGATTGTTATCATCACAGTGTAGCAACATTTAATGACGTTAGGAGTCGTCTTAAATTTATTGACGAGTTTAAAATTAGCTTACGCAATTTGCACCAGTTGGTATACGTAAGGTTATGGCGTCTGTTGGTAAAGCAAGGAAAGTTTTCAGAGGGGCTGATTTCTGCTGAACAAGCACGTGCACAGGCTCTAAATGATCTTATAGAGTTGAAGTATTCTCCTGTGAAGCAGCAAACAGAGTCAGGATCAGGGACCGAAACTATGCAAAACGTATTAAGTTGCCTTCCGTCAAATACAGTTTTCATAGCGATTGGAGAACAAGAAGTAATTTTCTGGGTTTGCCAGAAAGAAAACGATCTTAAGCTAAGAAGAAAACAGATCAGCGGTGATGATGATGCCTTCACTTTTCTTCAGTCTTTGATGCAAGCTACGTGCCAGGAAGTTGGCCCAAGAAGTGATATCAAATGTGAAGATCGTTCCTTGGATACGGCAAGAGATCAAAACGTTGCAAATGAGAGATCCGCTCAAGACGAGAAACAAAACCAGTCCGTGCCATTTGAGAAAAGTGCTTTAAGGACATGGTATGACACCATCATAGAACCTCTTCAAGACTTGTTGCTTGACAGTGAACTTGTATTCGTCCCCGAGGGTCCAGTGTGTCTGGCTCCATTTGCTGCTTTCATAGACTCGAATTCAAAGTATCTTTGTGAGTCTTTTAGAATTCGAGTGACTCCCTCCCTAACCAGTTTAAAGTTGATTGCGGAATGTCCAGCCGATTACCACAGTAACAGTGGGGCGCTTCTCGTGGGTGATCCGTGGGTACAAGATGTTATATATCCAGGAAAAAAGCTAGAGCAGCTGCCATTCGCCAGAGAAGAAGTACAGATGATCGGAAAAATACTTCACACTGATCCCCTCATTGGAAGAGAGGCAACAAAGGATGAAGTGTTGAAACAACTTTCTTCAGTTGCTTTGGTGCATATTGCAGCTCATGGGCGGATGGAAACAGGAGAAATTGCCTTGGCACCAAACATAACCAACAAGGAAGACTTCATTTTAACAATGACAGATGTGTTAAGTGTTCATATGAGAGCGAGACTGGTTGTGTTAAGTTGCTGTCACAGTGCTCGTGGGGAGATTAAGGCTGAGGGTGTTGTTGGCATAGCACGGGCATTTTTGGGCGCTGGTGCTCGGTCTGTTCTTGTGTCATTGTGGGCGATTGACGATAAAGCCACACTGGAGTTCATGAAAACTTTCTACTTGCAACTAGTGAAAGGAAAAAGTGCCAGTGCATCTCTAAACCAAGCCATGAAATGCAGGAGAGAATCTGACAAGTTTAGTGCAGTGAAGTACTGGGCTCCGTTTGCACTCATTGGTGATGACGTCACACTGGAGTTTGGTGAACACAAATAATTGGTTTCCACCGTAAGTAGACCCTTGTTAAGAGTTAAAACTTTCATATTGTTAAGCACGGCCCGGATATTTAAAGCAGGATTAAGCTAATCTAGTATTAGTATCGACTGAATCAGTTTTTAAAAAATATGGATTCTTTCTTTTGGTCTTTATTTTGAGATTGACTGCTTTGAAAACTCTCAAATTGCACTGATAATACAATTGAAATGTCACACATAAAAATCGCGGAATTTGTTTCCTGGATTAGCGGTAATTAACCAGTGAACGACCTGGATCAGAAATTCCGCCCTCACACCTTGCACAAGTGCTACTTACACCCATTATAGAAATAGGCGACATCAATCCTCAGAGTACTGAAACACAAGAAGGTTAGGAACACGTCGCGAGATACGAGATACTAGATATGAGATACTATCATTATTAGCGATATAGTTTTTAGATATTATAATTATAATTTTTAGTATTATTAAATTATATAATAATTATTATTATTTTTAGATTTTAGATATTATAAATTTTTAATTTTTAATTTTTAAATTTGTATCATAGAATGTAGAATACGCAATTCAGCTCCATGAGCTGCAAAGTATTTTAATAAAGTACCTACCTACCTTGACCTTGAATTTAGCGTAAGTAAATATAACGTCATAACCTTCCAAATGGCAAGTAGCTGTGTAAGAGATGAGTTACGCTCGGCTATGTTCTATGCGACTTGTGTAAGAATGTGTTCTGAGACAACTCATGTCCAGTGAAATTCAAAATTCTTGACCCCTCGACACACGAGAGAGAGACAAGACAAGGAAATCTCTATCGTGCTATAAATTTAATGACTAACACGACGTTTTTAAGTCTTACATACATGTTTCGGCAGATACGTCTGCCATCTTCAGTGTGAATCTGAACATAATGTGTAATGAAGTTTAAATAGTGAAGAAATTACAATTATAATGGCAGTGATTAAGACAAATGTAATGGCAATGAATAAATTAAACAGAAAGTTTTTAACTCACGTGCTTGACCTGCGCATTGAGTGTAGATTTTTCCCAAAGTATGTGTAGCGGTTCTTTGATCTTAAGTGCAAACCGAGAAGAGGCCTGATCGATAATGGCAAAACTGTCAAGAGAGCACGCAGAGCGACATTCTTTTGAGCCCTCAAGGTGCTTGAAAATGTGCGACCCCTGTCCGTTTCCAAGTGTTCCCTTACACGTGTGCTAAAGTGTCGGGTGGTCGCACCGACATAGCAGGCAGCACAGCCTGCACACGAGAATTTATAAGCCACACATGGTCTGAGTCCACTAGGGACAGGGTCTTTCACACTTAACAGACTACCTAATTTGAAAGAAGAAAATGCTAACACAATGTTTACATTGTTGCAGTAGAATTGAGAAAGTCGACGAATGCGCTTTTGGGTGTTTCTGTGGGGTCGCCGCTTGCACCGGTCCTGGCTAATCTTTTTATGGGTCACCATGAAAAGATGTGGCTAGATACTTACTCCTCCGCCCCAAGCCACTCGCGGCTGCGCCGCTCGTTTGTCGCGGCTTCGCCGCTCGCTGTCGCGGCTTCGCCGCTTGCTTGTGCGCGCTAAACCCAACAATACCGCCAGCTACGCAGGCTACCCTCGACCCATTATGCCGCTTGAGTTTCAAACACGATTTGAATTATAGTGAAAAAATGTGATACTCAGGGTATCATCCAAAAAAATTAAATACACCAAAAGCTCCAACCTGCAACATAGTGCTGCTTTAAAAAACTAATAATAATAATTGAGATTTTTTGCGTTATTTTCCCTTGTTATAGCCAGCAGCCTCCTTGATCATATATGCTCCTTTGTCTTCTGATTGAAATAATAGCTTTTATAATTCTTTCTTTCAAACACATGGAAATATTAAGCAGCGTTGATGTAGAAGACCCGCAGTCTCTAGTCCATCATGGCTTTTCAGTAAGAACATTTCTCTTTCGTTTTGTGCACAAGAAAACCAATCATGTAGAGAAATAGTGATCCTAAGAACAGATGAAAAATAGATGTTCAAAACCTATCTAATTTGGGTAGGCCTAAATTCGAATAAAGTTCAGCTGCTGAAAAGTTTCGCGTCTGAACGGAGTCTTAACCATCCTCAGCCCCCTATTTTCCGCCTTTTCATACACTAGAATGTGCACACTGGAATGTGCGTTAAACGATGTCTTTTGTTTTAATAAATTAATATTTCAAAGAAATGAGGGAAGTTGCTTGACATGCGGCGATTGTGCTTTTGTTCAAACATTGCTTAATTTCCCGTCCGTTTTATATTTTTGTTGTTTTGCTCTGCTTTGTTTCGTTTCGTTCTTTTTTAACCTTCAACAATTTTTTCGGTACGCACATGCGTACGTGCGTATAGGTTAAGCTACGCCCCTGCTATCGTGTTATTTTCGCATTGTAACTCTACCATGCTTTGCTAGAGAAAATAAAGCGGTGCAGGTCATGACGCTTAGGCAAGATGTCTTTCTATTTTATGAAAATTGGTCTGGAACAAATTTCTTCTTTTGTTGTTTTTTTCTTTTTAGCTGCAAAACAAGAAGTGTATTTCGTGAAGAAGGCCTGAGCATCACACAAACAGCCTACTCAATGGATACAGCTTCATGTCAGACAACGAAATCTTTTGCGCTAAGAGACTGTAAACATTGTGATACTTGAAGTAATGTAAGGTTTTGACTCTTGTATGAGGACATAGTTAACAGTGAAATGAAGTCTACCCAACAAGTGTGTCCATTTTAAGGTAGTATTCCTAATTTCGCCTATAGATCTATATTTCTTTGCCGTGCACCATTTTTGCGGTTCTTTTTATTAAGCTCGAATGCTTGCCATGAAAGTGACCTGTCTTCTCCTACTTTCGATTTGCATTTGATTTTTACACGTGGAAGCTTGAACGTAGACGCCAAGCTTAACTCTGCACTACTTAGAAAAAAAATTAGCTACTGTATGCCAAAGCGTTTTTAAACAATGTTCAGTTAACAAATAATCATTCATGCTGTCAGCTCATAAACAATATTTAAGAGATGAGCTTGAGTTGCGCGCCGTTTAGTGCATAGTGTAAACATGTAAACAAGTATTGCACATGCACGCTGTACAACTTTCTTGTTTCTTTCGCTCCCTATATATACCACAGTCATTCTGAACGATACCAGGATTCGATGTAATGAATATTGCTAGTTAGAATTAGTTAGAAAGATGGTCGTTGATAGAACACATAACGTGTTTTAGCAGGGCATTGGATAAAGTTTCGTGATTATGCAAGAAAAATGTGTTTCTGTGCGGAGAAAAAACTTGGCTACGTGTATACTGATGGAATGCTTGGAAGTTTGTTCACTTTATAGTTAAATTTATGCGTAGGCGTTACTAGCAGTACGACCTTGAAAACGTTCGTTAGATGACAGAAAAAGTAAGAAGCCATGTGTTTAGAAAAAAATAGTGATACCAGCTTTCTTTACCGATTGCATGAGGTTGGTTAAAACTGTTTTGTGCTGACTCTGCGGTGTAGTTCAGATAAGGCGACTAAGAGGGTATGATTGTTTTATGCTAATGGCCCTAAGTTGCTGTAAATAGCCCTACGTTCATTGGTGGGTAAATTCGTTCTCACCATGTTATTTAGTGATCTTTTAGTTAAGTTGTTTACAATTATTATTATAATGCTTACTAAATAACAAATAATTTGTTTTCACGAAAAGTAACTAGTTGTGCGAGACGACGAGACGAACATGCAAGGCGTAAATGTGTACGTGGGGCAAAATGGTGAATGCCCCATTAGTACCATTGTTTGTCGTCAGCGCAAAAAGCGGCCACTGCCGTCTTGGATCCACATTTAGACAGTGTTCAAATATAACTTTAAGATTTGTGTCACTTTAATTCTTTGCTCCAAGAAAAGTATCAGTGTCACGGTATTAGGAGAAATAACTTAGAAGTCTATAATCCGTTGTTAAGCATTTCTGGCATGTGATGGAAGTTGAAATGTGGGGAAAAATGGTAAATGCCACATTTGCACCATAGTCTGCCGTCAGCGTTCCAGTGTCAGGCAAAAGTGGCCATTACCGTCTTGGATCCGCATGTACAGCGTGTTTAAACTAAACTTTGAGATTTGTTCCACATTAATTCTCTGCTCCAAGCAAATTGTCAGTGGCACGGTATTAGGAGAAATAACTAAGGTAACATTCTGTACTTCTCTAATTTTGGTTTGTTTCGTTTTAATTGCATGGTTACCAAATATCCGTTGTTTGACTGGCCGCAAAAAGCGTGCATGGCATGTGTTCGAATCTTTTTCCATAAGCAAGGTTTTCAGTTGTAAGGAGGTCATCCAACCGTAAGGAAAAAAAGGAGTTGCTAAGAATTGTAGGAGATTGGGGATATTTTAAACCCCGAGGATAATCAGCCGTAATTCATGCTGGTAAACTTACTAGGTTTTTGTCCTTTTTTTAACAGCGTTGGATTTGTATTTGTTTCTTTCGCTTCTTTTGGCTCAGTCAATCCTGTATTCATTTTCAGTTTTCCGCGCCTGTTGTAAATAGTACGCTCAGCCTGATTCTAATAAACACGTTAAGTCTTGCTGTCCGTCTCCTACTTCACTGTGGTTTTTTAGGCGAACTCCAGTACACAAGCAGCCAGGTTGACCTGGCAAACTAAAGTACGCAACATACTCCGTGTCCGCGGAACTTGGAAGGCGAAAACCTGTGATATGACACGCAGAAAATTGAACAAACCTTATAGTGGAGCGCCTTTGATTCGAGGCCGAAAGTGCGCAAGAGCCCACACTCATGAAATGTATCAAGAGAACGCGAGTTGAATTCAATGATGGTCATGACTGTGCATACGTAGGACGTCGCAACCTAATTCATGTAAAAGCACCACTTGTGACCACAAGTCATTCAAGTAGACGCCTCCTCAACGCCCACATCTTGGGATGCGAACCCAGGAGTATGTAATGTTATCTCAGGTCAGCATTTACACACCCCCTCTAAGATGTTCCCAATACTCTCCCTAACACCTAAATATGGGTAAAATCATAATTATTCGACAATACGGATTTCCGCAGATGTCTGCGTTTTCTTCATTTTGAGCGGCCTGTAGAAAATTACGAACTTTAAAAGACATCTTGTAAAATCTTGGGTCCGGAACGAGCAATGTTGAACATGTGATGTTTTGGTTTTTTTGTGCGGACGGATTACGGACCTATGCGTCCGCACATTTGATAGTGACTTGGTAACGGTTTTTGTACCGATTTTTGAGTCAATAGTACGTGAGGACAGCGGTTTCCTATTGGGAGGAACGGTTGAGTTTAGGGTCAATTTACAGCACATATTGACGATAGATCTGGTAGGCTGTCACAGGAGCCTGGGAAGTGTGTGAAACGTTTTAATCGATTAAAGCACGTTTGACGTTTTGTTTTTTCGTTCAATGTAAACTGTCCTTAAAAAAAATAAATGTGTGATAAAAAAAAATAAATGTCTTTTACAATGTATTTACCTTCGGCAAGTGATATAGCAAGGTGCTAGTGGGGCTGAGCATTTAAACCTTAGAAACAAATATTTCAAACTGAACACAGCAAGTTGAAAATCCCAACTGGCAGGAGGCAAACCAGTTGGCTATTTACAAGTGTGGCAGAGGAGTTGAACCCGGGTCGGCCGTGAAACAACTCCAAATAGCAGTCAGAGCGGGACTTGAACCGGGGACCTCCGGATTTCAAGTCCGGCGCCCTAACCACTCGGCCATACTGCCCTGTGCACCATACTGCCGTGCGCACCATACTACCGTGCGCACTATACTGCCGTGCGCACGGGCATACTGCCGTGCATGCCATACTGCCGTGCGTACTATACCTGCGTGCGCACCATACTGCCGTGCGTACGGCCATACTGCCGTGCGAAATGCATGCTGTGTCTTCAACAAGCTATACATTTCTTGTTTTCTTGATTACCCAGTGCTCTGACTCAACAACAATTAATCAAAATTTCTGGTACTTTGATTGTTTATTGACTATTTATTGGATGTATTTTACATGGGCTCATGATTCCAAAAAACAAAAGGTCTCCGCAAATAAACCAACAGAAACAAACATGTTTCGTCAGAACAATGATTTCAAATGATTTTTGGCTTATCGTGAATTTTAAAGAATTCGTTATATTCCTGCGGTAAAACATACCCAGTGTAAGGTACTCAAGCAGGAGCGATATACCAAGTGGATTTCACCTAATGTTTTTAAGTGCTAGAAAATTCAGTTTACAATCCTGAGATAGCTGCAGCCAAAGACAATTATTAAAACGAAGTTTCAGAACGCTATTAAAGTCATTTTTATCAAAAATGAAACCATTTCATTAATGCGACTGGATATGTCAGTGTTTGACATATTTGAAGCCGTATTAATATGTCCTTAGTATTGGTCCAGTCGTCCAGAGCCTCTTTCTCGAGAACCGTTCTGCTTTATTTAAAACTCCTAGCAAAAGGTCAAAGCTTGAATTCTTCGTTTATGACACAGGAACAAGATTTTCATTGCGTGGCTGATCAACTTCAATCATTAATGTGTCCGCAAAATGTCCGAGGCCAAACCCGGAAGTGTTGCCCACTTTTGCTTCATCCTCAACACGAGGCGTTTGCCTCTTTAGCTTACGGCTAAGACGGACGTCTCCGAGGAAAACTGTCAGCTCAGTGATAGAGCGTCTTAGATTCCTTTTGAAGCTTCTCTTGAACAGCACGTAAGTAAATGGATCCAGAACAAAATTAGCGATCACGAGTCTTAGGGAGACTGCATCCAGGCGTTTGCTAGGATACGTGCGAAATGCATTACAGAAGAGGCGAATCTGAAAAGAGACAGAGAACAAACAGTTTACACAAGGAGGGGGGGAGGGGTGGGGGGAAGCAAAAAGTGTGGGAAAGTAGAGTGATAGAATTGAACACTGGAAGTGAGATTTGTTATCTCTCCCTATATAGCCTGATTTTAAGTGAGAATACCCAGTTTTAAAAATACATATATATATTTAAAATTTCAAACACATCAGAACTGTTAAATTCTATCCAGTAGCGAGAGCCTTCGTTCAACTTAAAGTGCATATGAAGTAAAAAGTTTTTCGCGATAATATGAAAGTTCACATCTTTCTCAATTTGAAAATGTGGGTTTTACCGAAAAGAACCATTTCAATCGGCAGTTATCAGGCCTGTAATGTTCGAATTTAGCGCCGGAAAGTGTGTCCATTTTGCGCGTGGCCAAAACGATCGCATTACAAGGCTGTGACGTAGTGAATACTTCAAAACACACGTGCTTAAGAAATAACACAGCTTATTCACGTGTAGCATCCTTAGTACTCCTTAAGTCTTTCGAACCAGCATTTTAACTGCTGCAGGTTTGACAAATGGAGGTTTAGAAAATCATTTACGATTTACAAACAGACCGTAACAGGAAGATGAAACAATAACCTCTTTCAGAATTGCTAAACGCAGTTAAACTGCTGGAGATGTATCTGTCGGATGCTAGTGATGCCACAAGACGATGGAGGTGAAATGTTTTAACTCCAAGTACATAATTCTATTTCTAGAACCACAACCATGAAAGTGGAGTTAAAACGACAGCGCAAGAAGCCGTAGCTTCCACATGATCAAAGGAGACTGTAATAGTCTCATAATAACTTGGATCCTTTAGACACTCTACACCTCATCTGTGATAAAGAAAGTTACATGTTTTGCACATGACCGCAAGCAGACATTTAATCACGGACTTAGACACTTGGGATCCTTTCAGAAAACATCACTCTTTAAAGCGGCTTTAAAGAATCTTGCAATTAATCTGAGCCCAAAAAGCTAACTAATTGCCAAAGAGCTAGCACACACAACGGCACAGAGACTTAAAACGGCTCTAAGAACGTAACATAAAACCCTCCAAACAGTTTATATCACAGCTTGAGTACTCTCTTGATCAATAGGTCAACCACTTACCGGCACAATTGTGCCGCTTTTAGATCACCTTGATCAGAGGGACAAGGCTGTTGCGAATGTACTAAGAAAGATTGATTTTGAAGGCTAGAATAACTTAAGCAACTAGCGGGAGTAGTGTTTGGCCTGTCATTTTACATACTATCAATAGCCTTTTCTGTTCTTGTCCCTCAGCAAAGGCCCAACTTGCAGAAGGACCGTCTTGTTGGTCATTGGTGCGAAGTCATCATGTTCGGTGATACACTTTACGCGCTCAATGCTTCCATCGAACATTAACTTTTGCCGCACCTGTGCAATTTCTTTGCAGCATCTATACTCCAAACCGCCCCTCAAGTTTTGGATTCTGCATTCTCCGCACGTACACCTACAAACAAAGTGTGAAAATCGAACTAGACCGCGATCGCGCAGAACTACTAATAAAAAGGAAAATTCTTCGCCTGTTCAGTTCCACAAAAACCCGTCCAAGTACTAACCACTCATTCACTGTTACTTCCCCTTCAAATCGTGCTCTCAGAACGTCAGGGGTAAGGCCATCCTGATCTTCTTCGTCATCTTCTTCTTCATCGGTGGTGTGGGCTAATGGCTCATCCGCGTAAGGTCGAACTACTCCCACAACTTCCATTTCTCCGCCTGAGTCGCTTGTGTCTGAGGGATTCCCAGTAGCAGCAGATTCCAAAAGGGACATAACTTCGTCACTGTCCGACATTTTGGGGGTTACAATCGACAAACGGGAAAATTCTGGCGATAAATCTCTCGAAATCTCAGCAAATGTTGAGAAATCATGTAAATCCCAGGCATTTACTACGTCATCACAAGCATAAACTCGTTCCCAGTCTTCCGGTCTTTTACGGACACAATTTTCACCAATTTGGGCCACCTTGAACGTCAAAAAAACGGCTTACGTTTTTTTAATGCCGAATTTCTTTCGTCATTTCGTAATTTAGACGTGTTAAGCTTTATAAAAATGTCATAAAAAAAATACTTCATATGCACTTTAAACAGTGATCATTTCTTACCCTTCGTCAAAAAGAACGGGGGGTCTAGATTACAATCACGGGTTTGTTTTCTGGTGAGGATAACTGTGTATGGCCTTACCGTCACTGGTAACCAAGTAACAAGGATAACAACAGACACGAGAAACACGAACTTTGCCATGCGCTCTTCTTGCCGGAAGGAAACTCGCCGAGCACGGCGTCTAGCATTCATTCCCGATGGCAAAACTGCTGACTGGCGCCGTCTTATCCTCACAACAATAATAAATACAACAATGTTGGAAACGGTCATCAGCGAAGTGAGAAGGACTCCACACACTCCTATAGCGAGGATGTAAACTGTTCCAGCGTGGTCCACAGGGAACCAGTCAAACTAACAGAAAGATCCAGAGCTTTTATTAAATATGTACCGCCCAACGCCAGCGAAGGGAAGAGCTGCCACAGTTATACAAAATAGCGTGAAATTGTGAGTGAAATATCGACTAGTATGTCTCAGTCTGATTAATTATGGCAAGTGTATCAAATAGAGAATGCTGTTGAGAGTTTCATTCGTCGAATCACGAAACAGTAAATTCCATCCACAGACTTGAAAGTTAGAACCATGCAGTATTGATGACTCAGCTTTGAACAGTTTGGCTGTTAGAATGAAGGGTTTATTTAATAAACATTTCACGCTCAAGTGAAAACAACACAAATACTAGCGAATTCGACGTTCAATTCCTGTTTACGTTCAAAAATAGTGGCACGATACCGCATATTATCTAGGTCTATTAAAACGACGGACCACATACATTGTCAGGCGCCATGTTATCGACGCCTCCTCTTGCACAAACACGCAGTTGATTTTTGTCCCGATAAAAAATGGCAAAAATCACGTCTCAATAAAACGGGACACGATGAGGACACCCGACCCTGTCCTCTTGACTAGGTGTCCATAAAATCGTGCCTGGACAAATTGAAGAAGAGAACACGAGTTGCAATGACCGGGCTGTTAACTATATATCACCCAATATGACGTATGTATTGGCAAATCAAGAAAAAAAAATTGGGATAATAATGGAAGTACTATTGAAATAAAAAAAATGTGGGTATTTAATTAAATAAGCAACCTGTAAGCTACATTGAGGAGAATCTGCCATCCACTCGGCCCTTTTAACAAAGCCTTTGAAAACAAGAACTGCAGTTGAAAATGCTCCAATGAAGTCAACCGAGACTAATGCTCCCCCGAACACAACAGGCGGGTTCTTACCAGTGAAGAAATCCCTGCCAAGAGCAAAGAGCGACAAACTACAGCCAAACAGAGCTGGCTAACAACACGACTCCGATAATAACGTTTGCTGGCTTGTTCGGTGTTTGCTCAGCAGCACTGTTTGTTATTGAACTTTGAGTAGCGTTTAAAAAGACCATTATTCCTATTTAAAGTTTATCTCTTGTAGAAACTGCATACTATCTACTTCAGAATTTTGACTTGCGTCGCTATCTTCGTCGCAACACGTCTCTTGAAACGTTTTCTTCCTTGCAGTGAATATTCTCTCGTAGTATCGAAGAATGATGAAAAATACCACACAAATACAAGTGAATTATAACTGCGTATAGTTGCATATAGTTCAGTTTCAATCCTCAGTCCTTAGTTACCGACGTAGGTACCCTGTAAACGTTTCTTTCTCAGTTAATCAAAGAATCGTTATAATCAAACCGATTCTTTCTGGCGAAATTGGTATCTTAGCCTTTCACTCAGTTTTCAGTAGAGAGCCACACAGAGAAAATACACATCCAATCACGAAAACGTTAAAATAACCAAATAATAATCCAAAGGGAGGACAAACCTTCGAATTCTTTGTGAAATTACGACTTTTTTCGACGGATGTTCTCGACATAAATATACTTCGGACTTATTTGGAACTCGAGTTTGTGAGACTTAAGCGATAGCTTCACGGACATAAAGGCATAAAATGGACAAATTGATGCATCCTGGTTTTTAAGGTAAATAAGGCATTTATGAACAGGTCAGCTGTGTTGATTCTACTACCCAATCATACAATAACCATACTGCCGTATTGAATGTTTGTGATATTAGCTGATAACATCTTCATTTCGGTAAAATTTTAAACCTTCAATTAACCTTTCAACTTCTTTTAGACCTTCATCTCGGAAGAGAGAAAGTCCCAAAAAATCTCGTTATTTTTCCGCTTTTCAAACAGCACTACAGAAAAGTATTGCTCCGTAAATTTAATTTGAATTGTCCCAGTTTAGACCAGTTTAGAATTTCATACAAAGACTCAAAAAATATAACCGCATTTCCCAATTCAAGACCTTCCCGTCTAGGAAAAACCAAATTTCACAAAATCTGCAATTAAGTAAATGATACCATAAAAACTATCGATGAGAGTTAAATTAGGACTGGAAAAAAATGATTTTGGTTTTGTCTTCAAAACACCAGCTGTAGTAAAATTAAAACCATATCTTCAAAGACAAACGACATTGTTTGATCATTCTTGACAGCCCATATCAATCTACATACAAACAGCCGAAATGGAACAAAAAACATCGACACTACAAAAACTGAATATACTAACACTTCAGGCATTTTAACTGCAAGATGATATCAGATGCAACAAGTAAAATTAAAATGTAAAAAAAGTTATTGCCGGTTTTTTTGCGGACCGTTCTGTCATAACATACAGAAAAAAATTGAATCCTTTTCTTTTAACGTTTTCGTGGCTTGGAGAGATAAATTGGCTCGAACCTATAAGTTCGTAATCTTAATACCCTTGGAAGTTAAGTAAATAATTTTAAAAACTAAATTGAAATAAGAGAAAATAAATGAAAGCAAAGTGTACAAAATCTTGAAAGCATTTTTAAGAGTTTTCTTTGAGGTGCTATCAAAAGCTTACAACATGGTTGTCTTGCTTGCCCACAGAATTTCGTTATGATTTATATAATACTGAACCTTTTTAGCACTTTAATGTGTCCAAATCGATATCATATCAGTACTGATGAAACATGTAAATTCAGGCCGGGAATCGACGGCAACAACGTTTCATATCGTAGAAACGTTTATCACTGAAGGCATTTTTCGTAACGGACAAAATTATCGGCTGCAGCAACTAGGGCATTGCGCAGAGGTATTAAGGTGTCCGACCAAAGATAATAAAGAGATCTTCATTGGCGTAATTTTTTGTCCTGTCAAATAATCATGACCTTTTCCAAGCCTCTCTGCTTTTTTGTCTACAGTCCTGCCAAACGGAAATGTAATTGAAAGCAAATAGAAAATTTACTTCAACTTGAGGAAACGCCTGCGAGCAGAGAACTTTATAGACATCAAACAAGCTTACTTCATTTTTCCTTCCCCATTCCTTACGCTCTGCCGCCGAGAAGTGTGCGCGAAAACTCACCTAAGTCAGCCTGCTTGCGCGGAACTTGCATTCTCTTCCGGTATTTGTGAACACTGATCCGTGGTGAGCTCAACTTGTTCTCACACAAGTGGTTGAAAAGAAGAAACCTGAAAAAATTCAGGCTTGAACGGGAATCGAACCCATGACCTCTCCGATATCATGAGAGGACAAGGGCTTCTTGTCTTTTGCAAACTTGACACTTGGAAAATAGGTTAAAAGTTCAATAAAAAGCTCACCAGGTAATTTTTTTCAAGTGTTATAAACTCCGTTAACCTGACCATTCCGTTGGTTGGACTGGTTTTCCATCTTCCATTGTTTCACTTTGGTTGGTCAAGCTCAGGTGTCGAAGGAATCAATCTTATTGTCAATCCACAGAGCACTAATATATAGATTTAGCCATTCCTAAAAGCGGAGCCCCCCGTTTTTTTGTTTTGTTTTTTGTTTTTTGTTTTTTGCTGGTACTTATTAATTTGCGAAAATACTCTCATTCAAGTCGTTAAATTAAAAAAAAAAAAAAAACATTTATGTCCTCGCTGAGAGCCGAACCCGGATCGACAGCGTTTACTGTTATCTGTAGATGTTAATTTTTCTACTTATTTCTTTCTTCGTGACAAGCTGCCTATCGACTTGAAAATGCTGGTGTTTTTCCTGGCAAAATATATTCAGACCACCGTAAAAACCATGGTTGTGGACAGAAAAAACCAAAAAGCACTAGCTCTGCTATATTTGGCGTCGAAACCGATGCAAAAGGCTGCGAACTCAATCGGTGTGCCGACCGAGTTCGCAACATTATACAAGTTGATTTGTGTCCCTGAGCGCCGTTGAGTTGGTTTCTTAGCAGCTGTCGTTAAATTCTTATTGGATAGTCGAGCTTGCATTCTCTACCGATCCTTGAGTGCGCAACAAAGTGATCGCGGAGGTTTCAATATGCACGCGAGATGCGTCTGTGACGGTTTCACTTCGCCGATGATCAACGGCGAGATTTGCGATCTGTATTATATTAAGAATATTTAATCAAACTGATTGCGACATTCACATGAAAAAAGCCGTTCTATATGTTGACACAATCACATAATATGTGAATGTCTGTACTCCCCACGCGAACTGCGCTCTCGCACGAGTCATTTCGCTTGCGCAATTTTCTTCGCCATTTTATTAAAAACGCGAAATTAAAGTGTTGCGACAAAAAGAAATAGTGTCGCGATCTTGCTGATGCGAGAATTAAGTACCTCTTGCTTATGATCTTATTGTAAAAAAAATGCCTGCAGGCATTCAAATAAAAACGAAGATGCCCTCTAAAAATAATTGATAAGCTATTTATCGGAAAATCATCTTCTTCATCGTTACTTGCAATTAGTTTCTACGACACTTTCTTCGCACAGTCCTCAAACTCGCCCCTCATCGGCTCCTTGTTTAATTGCACAATAAGATTCCACAAGAGACTTGAACTTCTCGTTGTCATGTTCCGTGTGCATTAAACAGTGCTTGCTGCTGCTTCGCCAAACCTCCTTGTATGAGGGTTGATTCGTCGGAAACGCGCATCTTGAACAGTAGAGTAAACATCTGCAAATCTAAGAAACAGGGACGCAACAGGAAAATAATAAGACTGCTTATTTCGCGTAGTAAATAACCGACACAACTTCATGGTCTAGAGATTGCATATCGATCATGCTGATTATTCCTTTCAGAACACATGCGGCTTAATTGAATGGTCTTGTCAGTTGAGCTTATTCACTATTAAAAAAACGACGGCTTTGTGATGAGCATATTAAGTCAACAACCAACAAATTTTACCGGCGTGGAATCGCGAAATTCCGTCGCCAAATTGCAAAAGTGATATGTCGTCAGTACGCACACCCCAAAATAGCGAAATTAACTTGTCGCGAAAATTCATCCAATAAGGTATGCGAATAGTGGTCACAATTGCGCGCTTTTCGCTATAAATATGTCTGGGGGTAAGGAGCGGGTGGCACTTGAAGTTAGCTCTCTTTCTTAGCCTTTTGATAGAGCGAAAATGCTCTAATCTGCTGCCCCATCTCAGACCAAGGGGTTACATTTTAAACCCCATCTCAGAGCAGAAGTGTGCAGAATACGCTAGTCACAAGGAGACAAGATAGATAAGCAGATACAAAGCATCTGATACTAGCTAATCGGACACCTCTCCCCTCCCCTCCCTCATCCTGCTGTAAATGACAATATGACAAAGCATACGATAATGAAATGTCTCGGAAAAGGGAAAAAACCCTAAATGATTATTACCTTCTCCAGCGCATTCGTTATTAGCCGTACTCACTTTGGTGTCATTTCCTAAAGGCAAGCCCTTATATCTGAACAATGGTATGACTGCTGTATATTTTCCTCGGTAGACTTCCGTGACTACGATGTAACTTGGATAAGGTATGTATTCGGTGGTTTTGTTTTGTTCTGTTTTGGTGAATTGGATAATTCTGTAACGAAACTTAGGAAACTAGGTGTGGGGTGATGGAATTACCCATGCGGCGTTTGTTCTATTTATTATGAGTCTAAGACGCAAGTATTTTCGGTATCACAGTGTACAAGGGTCGAACTTGTGACTAGGGAATAGTAAAAAGTCATTGTGGAATATTTAATTTCAGTATTCAGAATATTCAGTATTATGATTGTCAGAGGATCTTGATGTCTGTGACTATTAAGAATACGCAGACAAAAGAAGAATCCCAACCATAGAGAATTGAGTGTGGTGCATTCACCCTCAGTCTGTTATTTGGCGACTATTGTGGATTTTAAATTGGAAAATTGTTCTGAGAAAGAGAAAAGGCAGGACAGTTTCTGTTCATTTCAGTAAACACGTCAACAGGAAAAAATTAAGAAAACGAATATTTAATTTTCGGACTAACCGCACACACATATACCCCATCTACTCCTCCCTTTGTAAATGACAGTATGACACAGCATGCGATAATCAGTTTGTCTTTTGAAAAAAGGGAAAACCCTAATCAATTTTTCAATGCAACGTGTCGCGAAAATTCATCTAATAAAGTATGCGAATAGTGGTCACACTTGCGCACTTTTCGCTATAAATATGTCTGGAGGTAAGGAGCGGGTGGCACTTGAAGTTAGCTTTCCTTCTTTGCCTTTTGATAGAGCAAAAATGTTCTAATCTGCTGCCTCATCTCAGTCAAAGGGGTTACATTACATTCCCATTTCAGAGCGGAAGTGAGCAGAATACACTAGTCACAAGGAGACAAGATAGATTAACAGATAAAAAGCATCTGAAACTAGCTAATCGGAAACCTCTCCCCTCCCCTTCCTCATCCTGCTGTAAATGATGACAAAGCATATGACAATGAAAAGTCTCAGAAAACGGAAAAAAACCCCTAAATGATCATTCCCTTCTCCAGCGCATTCGTTACGAGCCGTATTCTCTTTGGTGTCATTTCCTAAAAGCAAGCCTTTATATCTGAACGATGATATGACTGCTGTATATTTTCCTCGGTAGGTTTCCGTGACAGCGATGTAACTTGGATTTCAGGTAAGTATTCGGTGGGTTTGTTTTGTTCTGTTTTGGCGAATTGAATAATTCTGTAACGAAACTTAGGAAACTAGTTGTGGAGTGATGGAATAAACCACGCAGCGTTTGTTCTATTTATTATGAGTCTAAGACGTAAGTTGTTTGGGTATCACATTGTACAAGGGTCGAACTTGTAACTAGGGAATAGTAAAAAGCCATTGCGGAATATTTGATTTAAGGACGTTCGTGCTCACTGTTTGCGCGCATCCTTACTGCGCACGTTATTCCCGTCGCAATGTCATGCCACGTCATGCATCGAGCGCTCGCGCTGAGTAAGAAATATAGACAGATACAGTGGTGGTGGGTATTTTTGTGTCTATAAAAGTACTTAACTCTCTTGAATGCACGGTGACTCCATTCTTTTTTCGATAAATCGCATTCTTTACTGGTTCTCTGCATTTTGTCCAAAAACAAAAAAATTCTGAACGTGAGAAGTTTTTATTTATTGGTATTTCTACTCAAATACGAACGAATTCTTCTAGGAATGTAGGTATATGTGACTTTCAATTATCCTTTGGTGAGGCTAAATTTACCTGAAGAAACGATATTACACGCAAATTGTACTAAATAGGCCTATTTGTGATGGAATAAATAAATAAGCATTGTCTAGAGTCCTCCACGTTACTGATTTCAATCCTTGTAGCAAGAAAGCCGATTTCGCCTTCCATAACCAAAACGTCTAAAAACACAGCATTTCCAACACGCTTTGTTTCCGAAAAAAGCACGGTGACCCCCCAATTTTTTTACTTTTCTGACATGAGTTGGTCATACTCTAAGGACAACAAAAGTTTGGAAAAAATCTGAACGTGGGAAGTTTTGGGGGCGAAAGTCCTTAAGTATTCAGAATATTCAGTATTGTGATTGTCAGAGATTGTTGATGTCTGTGACTATAAAGAATATGCAGGAAAAAGAAGAATCCAAACCATAGAGAACTGAGGGTAGTACATTCACCCTCAGTCTGTTATTTGGTGACTATGCTGGATTTACAATTGCAAAATTGTTCTGTGGAACAGAAAAGGCCGCACAGTTTCGGTTTCATTTCAGTGAACAGGTCAACAGGAAAAAACAAATAAGGAAACGAATATTTAATTTTCAGACTAGCGGCACACACATACCCCATCCACCCCTCCCTTTGTAAATGACAGTATGACACAGCATGCAATTATCAGTTTGATTTTTGAAAAACGGGAAAACCCTAATTAATTTTTCAATGCTCTTCCTTTCGCCAGTACAGTTAATGATTTTGTTTGTAAAAACTGAAAGAGCCACCCTGTTTAAATAAAGGTATCTTAACTTATCTTGTTCAGCTCTGTTTGAAGTTTGTTGTCATTTCCTAAAAGCAAGCCTTTATATCTGAACGATGATATGGCTGCTGTATATTTTTTTCGGTAGGCTTCTGTGACAGCGATGTAACTTGCATTTCGGGTAAGTATTGGGTGGGTTTGTTTTGTTCTGGTTTGTTGTACTGGATAATTGTGTAAGGAAACTTAGGAAACTAGATGTGGAGTAGTAGAATAACCCATGCAGCGCTTGTTATATTTATTACGAGTCTAAGATGCAAGTTGTTTGGCCATCACAGTGTACAAGGGTCGAACTTTTAACTAGGGAATAGTAAAAAGCCATTGCGGAATATTTAATTCAAGTATTCAGAATATTCAGTATTATGATTGTCAGAGGTTCTTGATGACTGTGACTATGAAGAATATGCAGGGAAAAGCAGCTCCAAACCATAGAGAATTGAGCGTGTTGCATTCACGCTCAGTCTGTTATTTGTTTTTTTTTTTTTGTTTTTTTTTTTTTGCAATAAAAAGCTTTATTGGTGTTAGTGCTTACAGTACAAGAAAATAACAATGAACTAACAAGACGCAAAAAAAAATAATGAAGGTATTGACGTGCGTTACAATTACTTTTACATAACAGTGCATACATTTATCGCTAAACTTACTTATACAAGAGTCTAAGCAGAAGAAAACATAGAAATAGTAGTATTAAAAAAAAAAACTACAGAAGATTTCCATATATTTCTTTGCATTCAGGCAGTTTGTTATTTTGGATTGCGATTTCTCTTTGTATATTAAGTTTTTCTTTTAGGAGTGACAGAAAACTTTCGAAGCATAGTTTTTCGTCGTGTAAACATTTACAGAAGATGGAGTATTT
Source organism: Siderastrea siderea (assembly GCA_964030785.1). Taxonomy (NCBI): domain Eukaryota; kingdom Metazoa; phylum Cnidaria; class Anthozoa; order Scleractinia; family Rhizangiidae; genus Siderastrea; species Siderastrea siderea. The sequence goes on along the minus strand of OZ034967.1, from coordinate 73,677,072 downwards.
CGCAATAAGAAGCGTGTAGTTTAAGGAGTACGAGTGCATCCTTTTGTCAAGAATTCCATATAAAATCATACTGTTTGATAATGTGATCTTTTCTTTAGTTTTGCTGTACCACCAGTTTTGAAATAAATTCCAAAATAATAAAGTTGAAGAGCAGTGTAAGAACACGTGATCTAAAGAATGTCTGTCAGTGAGACATTGAGGGCATAAATCACTATCCGATATTTTGGCTTTGAAAAGGCTAACTTTTGTTGGAAGGATATTATGAATAAGTTTATATTGAAACATTGATATCTTTATGTCATTTTTTATCTGGAAGGGTAATTCGTAAACTTTGTTTAAGATTGCTCGGTTAACACCATACCTCAAAATTTTGCTTTCAGCGGTTGGGGGTAAAAAAACCTTTTTTAACATAGCAGAGTAGACGTTTTTGGTAGAAATTATGTTTGTTTTATGATTTCCATTTTCTGCTGTTTCCCGGGGAGTTCTTTTAATTTTTACTTTCCAGTCATTCGGAATGGAATTGATCAATCCAAAATATAAAGTAAAAGGTGTTTCAAGATGAAATTTCTCCGAGAATTGTTTAAAAGAAAGGAAACTACCGTCATTTTGGAGAAGGTCTTTAATACGTAGAATATTTTTTTCGAACCAATTTTTGTAAAACGGTGTTTTACCCTCGATTTTTAAGTTGCGGTTGTTCCAAATTATTTCGTTATGTAGCGATGTGTTGTTCTGAAAGGTCTGTTTTGTGCTCTGCCAATGTTTTAAGACTTCGTGGTAGAAGCTTGGGAGGCGGTTAAGTTTCAGCAAGTTAATATCATAATCGCAGTGTGTTAGAAAAGAGAGTCCTCCATGATGTTCTAATGCGAACTCAGGGATTATTTTCCAGGAAGCATCAGTATTGGTTTGCAAACGTGGTATCCAAGCAACCTTTAAAGCTTTATTCATGATGTTAAAGTCAGTCATTTTAAGACCGCCGTGTTTTTTTTCACCAATGATAGTTGATTTTTTTATCTTTGCAGGCTTTCCATCCCAAATAAAGTCAAAAATCAAATTCTCGATTTCTTTGATATATTTTTCTGGGATAACAAGAACAGATGCATTGTAGATTAATTTTGAAAGCCCGAAAGTCTTAACAATGTTTATTTTTCCGTACAGTGTTAAGTTTCTTCTCTTCCACCTATTAAGCGTCTTTTCTAAGTTTCGGATTTTCTCTGCGAAGTTTAACTCGTTGGTTTTATTTGTGTCATACGAAAAGAAGATACCAAGAGCTTTTATTGGGTCCCGCGGCCAACGAAAGCCAAAGGGAGTCTCGGTTTTATTTTTCCATCGACCAAGCCACATTCCCTCAGACTTTGTTGTGTTAATTTCTAAACCGGAGAGGTTTTTGAACTTATCAAGTAGAGTTAGCAAGTGGTCAACAGAATCCAGATCCCGAACAAAAACAGTGGTATCATCTGCGTATAGGGAGACTTTAATTTCTTTCTCACCTACCTTAATGCCTTTTATGCCGGTATCGTTTCTAATTGCTCTTCCGAGTATTTCTATGCCAATTACGAACAATAGTCCGGACAACGGACAACCTTGTCTAACACCTCGTTCCACTGGAAAGAATTCCGACCCAAATCCATTGTTAAGAACGCAGCTGGAAACATTGTTGTATAAAATTTTAACCCAGTTTTTGATGTTCGGCCCGAAATTGAATTTTTCAAGGCAGTTGTTAATAAAGTCCCTTTCAATTGTATCGAAGGCTTTTCTGAAGTCTATAAATAGGGCGATTCCAGGAATATTGTTTTCTTCTGTGTAGTTCATGATGTCGGAAATTAAACGAACATTTTCACCAACGTACCGGTTTTTGATGTAGCCGGTCTGATCGGGATTAATTATTCTTGGAAGTACTTTTTCTAACCGTTTTGTAATGACTTTTGTTAATATTTTGTAATCAGTATTTAGAAGCGATATTGGTCTGAGGTTATCGAGTACAGTAGTATCTTTGTTCGGTTTCGGGATGAGTGTTATAATTCCCCGTCTTTAAGATATCGATAGTTTACCGCTATCATAGGCGTAATCAAAACATTGTAACATATCAGTGTGCAGTTCTTCCCAGAAGTGTTTGTAGAATTCTGCTTGTAGCCCATCTGTACCTGGCGATTTTTCATTTTTGAACTCGTTTAACGCTTTTAAGCATTCCTCTTGTGTCACTTTTCCTTCGCACGATAACATGTCGTCATTCTCTAACGGAATGATGTTTTCTTTGAAATTGCAGAGAGGATCGCTTAAAGTCGAAGATCTTTGCTTATTTGATGTATAGAGGGTTTTATAAAAGCGCATTTGCTCCTGTAGAATTTTGGATTGGTCGTTGGTGAAACTGCCATCTGAGAGTTTCAATTTTGTGGTTGTCTTTTTTTCATAATTTCGTTTTTCTAAGCCATAGAAATATCTCGTATTTCGTTCCCCGTGCTCATGCCACCTGACTTTGCTTCTAAGAATCGTACCATTTGTCTTATGCTGCATGATAATTTTTAAGCGGGATCTAGCATGATAGATCTCGTTAATGATTTGTTTGTTATTTGGTTGTTTTTCAGCTTTTTTGTAGAGTTCGTTGATTTGGTTTTGGAGGTGAATTTCTGCCGATTTTCTTTTCCTTGCTTTATTTTTCGAGTATTTAATCGTAAAACCTCTTATTTCCATCTTAATTAAATCCCATTTGAGTGTTAAGTCTTCGACGTTGTTATATTTTTTTCTGAAGTTGGGGATTTCAGCACGCAATCTAGAGACATAGATTTCATCTTTAAGAAGCGATTGGTTAAATTTCCAGAAGCCGGGACCTTTTTTTATGCCTCAGCTCATCGGATTTTACGTGTATCAGTGTTGCTGAATGATTTGTTTCGGGTGCGTATATAATATTACAATTTTCGGTTAGAGCATTTAGTTTTTTAGAAATGAGGAAAAAGTCAAGGCGGCATTGAATTTTAAATGATTTATTTCTCCACGTATATTCCTCTGCTTCTGGGTTTAGAGACCGCCAAATGTCATTTATGTCGTAAAGATTGCATAGTTTGTTGATTTCTTCGACTACCTCGTGTTTTCGGTTGCTTGGATTACCACCTTTTTTGTCTTTATCCGACATTGTGCAATTAAAATCACCACCCATTATCATTGTTTCTTCAGAAAATTCTTGGAGGTGTCCTTGAAGCTCTTTGAAAAAGGCGACTTGTTGCTTAACGTCATTCGGAGCGTAGATGTTGACAAGTACAAAACGAGTGTCCGCGACCGCTATATCTAATATAATGTATCTCCCGTTTTTGTCACAAATTTTCTTTTGGACATTACATTTTATTTTAGGATTGATAAGAATCATAGTGCCCTTACTATGATTTGTGCCGTGGCTAAAAAACAGCTCTCCGCCCCATTCTGCCTGCCAAACATTTTCACATTCTTTTAAGCTATAGGTTTCTTGCAAGAAAACAAAAGAACAGTTTTGACGATGTAGCCACCGAAAGACAGAACGACGCTTAAGTGTTTTGTTCAAACCTCTAATGTTCACTGACAGACATTTGATATCGATAGGACTATTCATAAAGAGGTGTCGGAGTTGTCATAATTCCAAAGCAGCAGATTTTGGATTTAAAATTTGCATATTTCTTCTTGCGTGTACAGCACACATCCGATCAAACAGAAAAAATTTTCCAAAAAAAAATTAAAACCGAAAATCGCTGAACTAGAGCACCAGTAACATTAAAGTTAGATAAGTCTTTAGCTCCGAAGGTATTTGTGTCATTTTTCCTGAATGGGTGATAATTAAAACTCAAGATAAAGCGAACAATTAAAGAAAACCTAACACGGTAAGCGAAACTAAAACAAACATGAAAGTAAATAAATAAAAAAGTAGCTAGCGAACAATACAGTGTTCGTTTGGTTTAAGCTTTGTTTTGCCCCACTCGCTTTTAAGCAGTATAAAAAATTTATACTGGAGGCTAACACAGTTCGAACCGATTTGGTAGTGTCCAATAAACTAAATCATAGTAAACAGTTATCCGTCAGAGCGTAGAATCTGGCCTGGTGTTAAGAGTTTTCCTCTAATATATAACTGATCTGGTTTCGATCGACGAAAGGATACTGGAATTCCGTTTCTTTTTGCGTGCTTGTAATTTTCCATCTGTGCTCTCCTCCTATCCACAAGTTCTTGTGGTAGATCGTGGAACATTTGAAAGTTTGTACCCTTCAGGCGGGAACCCAGCGAGAGAATCTTTTCCACATCTTTAGATCTAAGGAATCTTGCTAAGATTGGACGCGGGGTTTCATTTCTTATCTTCCCTAGTCGGTGAACCCGTTGGATTTCGACCATGCTTCCATCAGCATATCCTAATTCTTTTTCGAGAAAGGCTCTGAGGACTGCTTCAGTATTCTCACCGTTCTCCCCGCTTGAAGGTGTCTCAGGGATGTAGTTGAATTTAATGTTCTCCCGCCTCGAATAGGCTTCCAGGTACAGATCTTTGGTCGTTAGCTCTTTCAGTTTGTTGTTAATTTCTTGTTCTTTGTGGTCCAGTTCTGCTAACATGCCTTTGATTTTCTTTCGCTTTTTCTCGCAGCGCTTCTGGTGGTCGATGCATTTGTTTTCATTTTGCGTGACGCTCTCTTTAAGGTGTTCGATATCTGTCGTAGCTGTTTGTTCAAAGGTTTCGAGGTTCGCTATTCTCAATTCGAGATTTTCCATCGTAGTTTCGATTCTTTTAACACTACTTTCGATAGTGTCTAGCTTTTGCAGCTTTTCCAAAATTCCTTTGAGGGTTCCAGCAATCTCACCCGTCATCTCCAGGGCGTCGATGATCACGTCGCCATCTTCGTTTTCTTCAACACATTCCTCTAGATTTTTGGATCTTTTAGACTCGGGTGACTCACTTTCGCTAGTAGAGCTGTTCGGCGTTCTGTTTCTCCTTTTACTGAAGTAGTTCACAAATTGGTTTGCCATCCAGTCTTAAAAATAAAAAGAGATTTTTTCGCGAGCGGGTTCACAAAGCTCCTTACGCCGCCATGGTCAGCGTCCTCCTGGTGACTATACTGGATTGTGAATTGCAAAATTGTTCTGTGGAAGAGAAAAGGCCGCACGGTTTCGGTTTCATTTCAGTGAACACGTCAACAGGAAAAAAAAAATAGAATAACGAATGTTTAATTTTCAGACTAGTGGCGCACACATACCCCCTCCACTCCTCCTTTTGTAAATGACAATATGAGTTTGTTTTTCGAAAAACGGCAAAAACCCTAATTGATTTTTTTCCTTGTACTTCCTTTCGCCAGCACAGTCAATGACTTTGTTCGATTCGGCTCTGTTGGTTGAATTTTAATGTCATTTTCTAAAAACAACCAAGAACCAAACCGAATATCATCGTTCCATTTTTGTTCGGAAATTGATTTTCGAAGACCAAAATCCAAAACAAACGTGTAAGATGTTTATCTGTTCCCACAGAAATACTGAATTATTACATCTTAACATTGCATAAGAGAGGGGAAAGCCCACCTTGACTTCTTTTTAAAACTTTATTGTTATTTAATCACTTGGTCATTTCTCTTTTCTTCAGTTCGTCGTTTTCTCAGTATAGTCCATGAGCCAAGACCCCAAAAATACATTTTCGTAGCACCCCCGACGGGACATAGTTTCTTTGGTATCAATGTAAAGCTTAGGGTGCGCTGAATTGTAACTAATCTGTTTCCGGACACAAAACCTGAGCATAAGCGAGAAAATTGCGTGTTTTTGTGGAGGGATGGGTGGGGAGAGATTTTGCCCCTTAAATCATAAAAGATACAAAATGAAACGTATCTCTCAATTTATTTATCCATTTCAATTCAAACTTTCAGAAGATATACATCTCATAGTGAGAATTAAAATTATTACCCTTTTTACTCTTGCAACGGGTTACCATGGCAACGGTTGCTATAGAGTGTAATTAGGAAGCCTTTTGTCAGTTCTTTTTATCTAAAAAGAATAATAAATACATTTTTTCGACATAAGCACTTGGGACAGCGAAATTTTCCTCTACTATATTTTTTTCTTTTCGTTTTTTGCTCATATGTGCCAACAAAGATAAAAGAGATAATTTAGTACCCTAGCAACAACTGTATACAGGTGCTAGTACATGTATGCATACCACGGTTCAATTTGATAAGTTCATTCAATTCCGAATCTTAACTATATACACACTGGATTTAATTTTCACTAGTAAAAACCAAATAATACTTTTGCTTTTGTTCTTCTGGAACATGTGGCGAACAACATAAAAAATAGCGGAAGTGCTGTCACTCCTACTTTGCCGTGAAGCACCAAATCAGTTGCCGTCAAAAAAAACAACACCATCACCATCCTTGTCACTGTCATCTACTTCATTGTCTTCACTATGTGTCATGCAGCCTGTTCAGACAGTGATCTCCACAGATGCATGCGTCACTACAAGGGAGTCTGGTCTTCCCACAGGAACATCGCTGTGTTTGGTGATTTTGAAATCCAATCCCCTCTTAGAGCAGCCCAGATTTTCAATGATGAAAGGATACTTACAAACATACAATACAAGGTCAGGATACCATTGCTATTGAATTCAGGTATCGCCTCACGTGCTACAGAGATTATGTGCGCTGTGAAACACTGCACTCCACTGTTTGTGTATGCTGAAATTCTTATCGGAGCCAAGGCCCTGGAAATTTCACAACTTCTAGAAAGATACTTGATCTTTTATTAGAAGTTGGAATTCACGCCCCAAACTACAGGTCTTCGAAACTCAAAAAACAGGCTCAGAAAAGTGTTTGGTGACAACTCATCATTTCGACAGCCTGCAAATGAGAGTCAATCTGAACTAGCGTAGAAAGAGGGGTTCATCATGGGAAGTATCAGTCCAACCCAGCCAAACTGCAAGGATTCCGGTCATGGCTAGCAAAACATCCTGGCTCACAAATTGACTAGCTCGCCTTCGCCAATTGCATAGCAGGTATCAGAAAGGAGTTTTGCACCGAGAAGTATGAAAAATTACTTCAAAGTGAAGCATTCAAGCAGGTGTTCACAATGTATAAAAAGTTCTGCCACGAAAACAATGGCCTCATGAAGATTTTCTGGAACAGTATCATTCGAGCAACAAGGGAAGGAAACTGGAAACTGCATCTCAACTGTGTGAAGGACATGTTGCCATGGTTGGTTTGCGTACGATCAATTATGACCGGTATTTGCCTGTGTACTTTGTTGCATATGCTGAAGAAGACACCCACCCTGAGGATCGGAAATATTGATCTGCAGTGCGACGAATTTCTTCGTTTGTAACGCTGGGCAAGGCTTATTGTGTTTAAAACTCTGTCGCGGGATGTTTTGTTTCGCATCACAGTGTGTGATCTTTAGAACCCTTTCGTCAAGAAATTGAAGTTGTAAGCTTCTTTAGAGCCATGCAACGTGTAGTAGATGGCTGAACTCTGCTTCAGTCAAACATGTAAAAACAATCCTTCTAAAAAATGTAAGTTTCGTATCTAGGACTTTAATATGTTTTCTCCTGTTGCCAGCGCTCAATTCTATTGTCTTGCGGCTTTGACCGATGACTAACAGCCTAGCACACAGATTTCTATCGGTAGGAAGTACCACATTTTTGCCTTTTATTATCACAGACTTTCTCTTTGCAGCCTCATTGAAAGTTCCAAATTTCAATTTTGGAAGTGTGTCAAAAAACCGAGTAGTGTTGGTTTTGAGTTAGTCCAGTGTTCAAGTGAGGAAATAAGAGCAGACTTTGCTTTCTCTTTGGCTGTGAGGAGAATTTCCTTCACGGTGTTAATTGCAACAAAGCCAGAACTCAGACTAACTAATTCTTTGGACTCTTCAAATGGATTTCTCCAGTCTTCAATGACTTCCATGACCTACTTTACACATTCTGCGTCTTTCTGAATGCAAAACATGCTGCCCTCTTTGTGGATTCTCCTTTCACTTTCCTTCATGGGTGGGTGTCTTCTTCAGCATATGCAACAAGTACACAGGCAAATACCGGTCATAATTGGTACGATCATACGCAAACAACCATGGCAATATGTCCTTGACACAGTTGAGATACAGTTTCCAGTTTCCTTCCCTTGTTGCTCGAATGAAGCACAGCATCAACTCAACCATGTCAAGGTAACTGTTCCAGAAAATCTTCATGGGGCCATTGTTTTCGTGGCACAACTCTTCATACATTGTGAACATCTATTTGAACGCTTCACTTTGAAGTAATTTTTCATACTTCTCGGCGCAAAAATTCCTTTCTGATATCTGCTATGCAATTGGCGAAGGCCAGCTAGTCAATTTGTAAGCCAGGATGTTTTGCTAACCATAACCGAAATCCCCGCAGTTTGGCTCGGTTGCACTGATACTATCCACGATGAACCCCTCTTTCAACGCTAGTTCAGATTAACTCTTATTTGCAGGCTCTTGAAATGACAAGTTTTCACCAAATGCTTTTCTGAGCCTGTTTTTGAGTTTCAATGACCTGTAGTTTGGGGCGCGACTTCCACTTTTAATAAAAGGTCAATGTATCTTTCTAGGAGTTGTGACATTCCCAGGGCCTTGGCTCCGATAATAATTTCAGCACGCACAAATTCACTTATGGTTGTAAAAGCAATGTCATAACAGGTATTTGAATCATCTTCAAGTTGGCAATTTTCCGTTTCAAGTCTAGTCAGTGCTTCACTGCGCGCATAATCTTTGTAGCACGTGAGGCGATACCTGACTTCAATAGCAATGGTATCTTGACCTTGTATGTTTGTAAGTATCCTTCCATCATCGCGAATCTGGGCTGCTCTAAGAGGGGATTGGCTTCCAAAATCACTGATGTTTTGACATTTTCAGAAGTTTACTAGGTCTTCATGTTCTGACAGTCTCTTGGGGAAACGGTGCCAGCAACTCAAGATGATGTAAAGTGAGTAGAAGAATTTGTCTGTGTCCTTTACAACAAACCTGGAAAATGTGTGAATGGCCTAAGCTATACCCTCTTTTGCAATCAAGAAATATAGTCACATCAGCTACCACCAACAAGAGGAACCCTCACTAAAAGCGTCCAGCAAGCAAATTATCAGACGTTTGTATGGAAGAATGCATTAGAAGCTAACCCTACAGTGCATGATCTTAGTGGTGCTTAGCTGGTTGGATCATAAGAGATGGTACACTTACGATGGACTGGACCGATCAGCCTCCCGCTCCTGATGCAGTGATGGAGTTGGTGTCCTGTGGATGCGAAGGCCAATACCAAACACAGCGATGTTCCCGTGGGAAGATCAGACTCCCTTGTAGTAATACATGCATCTGTGGAGATCACTATCTAAACAGGCTACATGAGACATCCACTGAAGACAATGAAGTTGTTGACAGTGACAAGGATGATGATAGTGACGTCTTTTCTGACGGCAACTGATTTGGTGCTTCACGGCAAAGTTAGCGAGACAGCACTTCCAATATTTTTGGTGCTGACACGTTGTTCGCCACATGTTCCATAAAAACAACAGCAAAAGCATGATTTGGTTACTACTAAAGAAAATTAAAACCACTGTGTATATAGTTAAGATCAGAATTCAGTGAACTTATCGAATTGAACCGTGGTATGCATACATGTACTAGCACCTGTATACAGTTGATGCTAGGTACTAAATTATCTCTTTTTTTCTTTGTTGGCAGACATGAACAAAAAAAGAAAAGAAAAACTTATACTAGGAGAAACATTTCGCTGTCCCGAGTGTTTATGTCAAAAAAAATGCATTTATTTTGCTTTTAAGGTTAGAAAAACTGACAAAAGGCTCTCTAATTACATTCCTTAGCAACCGTTGCATGGTGACCGTTAGAAGAGTAACAGCTTAATAATTTTAATTCTCGCTGTGAGATGTATATCTTCTGAAAGTTTGAATTGAAATGGACAAATAAATTGAAAGATGTGCTTCATTTTGTATGTTTTATGATGTAAGGGGCAAAATTTCTCCACACCCACCCCTCCGCAAATCACCCAATTTTCTCGCTAATGCTCAGGTTTTGTGCCCAGAAACAGATTAGTTACAATTCAGCGCACCCTAAGCTTTACATTGATACCAAAGAAACTATGTCCTGTGGGGGTGCTACGAAAATGTATTTTTAGGCACTTTTCACAAAATGGCTCATGGACTAGTAAGCTCATCATGCATTTACGTGGCAACACCTTCCAAATCAAAGACTATTGCTGACTGCACCAAGGCTGAAATTAGGTTAATTACTGGCAATATAATTAATTTTATAGGCCTGGTTAGAATGGGAGTTAAATTGTTTTAAGATAATGATGTCATAAGAATAAACTCAGAATATGGAAATATAGGGAACAAAACTTCAGATAGTCTTGCGTGTCTCGGCTCTGAGACGTACTATTTATCTTCAAGAGTTCGAGACCAGAAAGTTGGATTTTGATTCAAGTCAGAGTTTTTTTCCTTCGATGGCCGAACAATATCGAACGTAATCGAACAACTGAGTTCGATACACCGAACATTCGATGTACATTTGATACGTCGAGATTATTTCAGTATAATAAGCAATTTGAATAATTCACCAGACAACCCTTCATTTGCATTTTACATCAAAAAAACTTCTACGAACATCGCAAGAAACTACAACAAGTTGATCTTTTAACATGAAATGTGAAGTTGCAAAATTCCGTTCTGAAATTACGTTCACACTCCACTGAGTAATGACCTTGTTGATACCGTTACAGTTTCCTCTTTATAGACGATCGTCCTTCCATTTCTCTTTAGTTGTTTCCGTACACAAGAAGAGGGCCTGGATCCCTCGATATTTTGGAGGAGGTTGTCTAAACTGAAGACAGATTAGAATTTAGGCTAACTTGTGGCAGAGTATCCTGAAAAATTTCTATCAAATGTAAGCGATAATTTGAACTGAAAAGGACTTTGAATAGTAATATGTTATGCATGCAAGTCAGAAGTCCGTGCAAATGGGTTTGTTATCCCATCTCTCTCTCCTATATTGGTTTGGTGGTATTATGTTAGCCGCTCCCAGGCGTTGAAAGCACCTTTTGAGGTCTTTCGACAGTAAAACACCACGACGAAAGTCGAAATGTCGCTTAATCTCTAGTCTTAACCCTATTTAGCCTGGGGGGGGGGGGGGGGGGGCACCTTGTGCACGCGCTGACTTTAACGAACTATAACTTTTAAACGGCTGGCCGAATAATCACCAAATATCGTGACTTTTCCTAAAATTTATCAGAGAATATTTTCCTGTGTCAATGACGTGTCTATGATGATTGACGTTTCCAAAGCAACCGCCTTCTCAGGAGTGTATTTTGACCATTCAGTTTTTTACCCTTAGTTTGTAAGAAAAAGATAATCCTTTGCTTTTTTGTGCTCATTTTGATTAGGTATGTTTCCTAGAACAAATTCATATATTTTACGATGTCGTCATTGTCAACTGTATGACTGTAGGTTTGGGATCCAAGATGGCGGCCTCAAATTCAAAATGGCGGGTTTGTGACGCCATTATGACGTCATGACACGTCCTTATCTGAGACGTCCAATCTGTTAAGCTAATGACGTACTAAATACGTGCCAAGTTTCATCACAAGAGCGTTAATACTTTTCGAGATCTGTTGGGGGGGCACTTTGCCCCCCCCCCCCCTAAGGCTCAGAAACTCAAAAAAAGCCCAGGCGAAATAGGGTTAATCGCACCGAACACAGGTCGCCTTTCCTATAAATCCAACATCCCGCCTCCGCGTTCAAGTAAGAGCCTAGCAGACTCAGCCTTTCCAAAGACAGCAGCGTTCTTTATTTTCTTCTGGCTCCTGGTGTTTCTACAAGTAGCCCTTCAGGTTTGTGGTGCATTTTCATTCGCTTTTAATTTAGTTTGGAAGGTTTTTGTTTGCGACAGTCCATTTGCTGTCAGCTTTTAGTTTCATCGTGCGGCAGCGATGTGTTTGGTTTTCCGTTTTCGAGTCAGGCTTATTTCCAGGCTTTCATACGTTATGTTTTGTTTTGTTCGTTGCTTTGTATTTACAATTCATCGTGTTCCTGGCACTACACTTTTTGTCAACGGTGCTAACAGATCAATGTACAGGTCGGTTTTGCTACTCGCGCTATAGTGTTTATAGTTTCTTCAAGTTAAACGGGATTCTCTTTTTTATATACTTTCCCTCGTCTACGTTATTTTATTTCGTTTTTACGTTCGGTGGCGATGGTCCCTTGGCCAAGGTTTCCCTCGAGGTTTTGACACATAAATAGCAAAGTTCATTGTTCCTCTTGGTGTTTTAGAATTCAAAGACCGTTTTTAACAAAGAACAGCATGCGCCGATTTCGGGGAGGAATTTGTTCAAATATTCTAGTTCTCTTTTTGACCTTTGCTGTTTCTAAAACCGTTGGTGGAATTACTAGTTGTTCTGTTTTGACTGTGTGTATATTTGCATTGTTTAGGATAAGTTTCTGATTGACTTCGGACCCTCGTCAGGGAGTTTAGTTGTTGAGACCACGTTGAGTTTCTGATTGACTTCGAGCCCTTGTCAGAGTGTTTATTTGTTGAGAACGCATTTGGATTTCTGATCTCTTCGGGCCCTGGTCAAAAGTTTAGTTGTTGAGAATGCTTTGAGTTTCTGATTGGCTTCCAGTCCTCGTCAGAAAGTTTACTGGTTGAGAACACGTTGAGTTGATAATTGACCTGAACTGTTTGCTTGTTTAATTCGCTTTGTAACTGTTAAGCTTAGCGAGTACGCAGGAAGTCTCTAGTTTGTTAGCTTAAATGTTTATCAGGTTTCGCACTGTTGGAGCATTTTACTCTCACTGCTAAACGGGAGAACACTGAACAACGAGAAAAAAAATGCCTAAATGTGTGATTTTGCGAAGCAAAAGGGGAGGCAATAGCTCCATCCTGTTATTGTTTGTTTAGCCCGCCTACTCCATGATGATGAGCACAGCCTCGCGTTCATGTCAACCAATAGATGTTGCTCTTTCCGAGCGCCTTTGAATAACAATACTGCAAGTTGATAGTCCTGGAAACCTTCATGGACTGTAAGTAAATGACAAGACAACAATATCCATTGTCCGCGATGTTAACTCTATTCAAATGACTTTGAATAGCAAAATCCTAGCAGGATCACGCGATTTTTCTTTCCAATTTTCCCCTGAAACGTTTTGTTGGGATATTCGTATATCAAGAACAAAACCACTGAGGCACTTGACATAGTATCCAATTTCCTTGCAAGGCATGCGTGCGGTGAACCAATGAGAAAGCTGGAAATTCAATTACCGAGATTGAGAATCTCTTAATATCAGTTACTTCGGCCATTCAGACACAAAAGAGTTTCTGCAGTTCTTATTTTAAAAACAGGAAAACTGAAGAAATACAAAAAAAAAAAAAGGAATGTAGGGTAGGGTACATGGTAGCCCTTCCATATTTATTTTCTTTCAGGCGAGTGATTCCTTTACACTTCCTTTCTGTGGCTTAGCTTTCGTGGGTTTATTTTTCACGAATGTTTGATGATGTTCGAAAATAACACAAATGTGGTTTATGTGATTCAGCATGATAACACAACAGCCTTGAATGATCTCACTGCAAAGCAAAATTTCTGATCTCTAAACTCATATAAATACACAAGCAAACTCCTAATTTAGGCCTGACAAGTATTGAGCCACAGCTGAAATGTTGTTGAATTTTTATTCTTAATATTCGAAACGTAAAATTATTTGATCTTCAGGACCTTAAAATCAAACTCCCGCATCCATGGCGAGGAGTCCAATCAAAACTGCAAGTGAAAGTGACGTCACACCAGCTGCTGAGGAAACACTGGATTTTGATGACGTCACTTTAAGAGGTGCGATGAAACATGTTTGTTACCTTCCACAGGTTGATACTATACTAAGCGTTACGTTTGTAGCTGTCAATAAACACGGTTCAATTGTAGCCGAAACTTTTTATTTTTTAGCTTATATTATTCTCGTTGTTGTAAATTAGTGCATTTTAGAATATTTTTAAACTTTTAGGCCTTTTTGAATTCTTATTGTAACTTATTTTTGTTTTCGTAAAATGTAATAATGAAGATCACCCTAATTAACTTCGTGTTAGCTCTTTGGTGCTACCCTCTGTTGTTACAATGATCATGATTATGATGATGATGATGATGATGATGAATATTATATCATTCCTTGTCACACCTTGAGAAAAAAAGCCTCCATTACGCAGCAAGTTATAATGGATCACAACCGGCCGTTATTGTTGGTTTTGCCTTCATTAGTTTAAGAAAACTAACCTGTTTCAGGTTTCGCAAAATTTGAACAAATTAAAGTTCTTTACTTAAAAAGATTAAAGACATTTTTAAAGACTCATAACTTTATTAATTATATTATAAGAGTTGTAGTTTTAAGTTTATACCAGTGTGATTTCATTTTAGCAATTGCAGAGGTCTACAAGAATGAAGGGAATGATGAATACAGAAAGAAAAATTTTAGCAACGCCATTTACTTCTACACGGAAGGAATTAACATAAAATGCAAGGATAAAGAATTAAACGCGAAACTCTACAGCAACAGGGCGATAGCACACTTTTATTTGGGTGAGAAATAATGCTTTTTTCTCAGGTTTTTAAAATTAATTTGCACATATCAGATAAAAGGTAATTTTGCCTTATCAATTTTTACCTCTTTTTTCATTTCTCGTCTTTCCTTTGTCACAGAAAACTACAATCATTCACTGAGTGATGCAAAAATTGCCACTGACTTGCAACCATGTTATGTCAAGGCGATTGAAAGAGGTGAGTTTTTTGTTACTTAGTCACACAGTGAACCTTTCAACTTGTCTCCTAAGCAAGGTGGAAAAATAAATTGTGTCACTTTTGACGCAATCAATCGCTAGAGATAAGCATGGACTTTTACTTTTGGACGTTGTTCGGACGTCTTCTGTAAGCCGTAAAGGTCTCAGTAAAGCAAATACACAAGATTTACGAAAACTGTAACACGATAAAAATGAAATTACCACATAAGTAGGGTAAACCCGTCGATTAAATCTCTCTGTTGGGGAAATAATTTATTTTTGCACGCACGTACCTCTAACATTAGAAGGGAGATAAGTTTGTCACGTAGCTTGCTGGTGTCATCATCATTATTGACAAAAGACATCATTTCTAATGATTACATCAGATTCGTCCTCGTCGAAGGGCTCCCGTGTTTGACTTTAGACCAATAAGGATCGTCGAGTTTTACCACATTCAGGGCAAACCCAGCTTATTCCAAGCTCAAAGCTGGCCCGCAGACAATTTGTTGTTGTATTTTACAAGGAAAGTCCTACAGTAAAATATCTCCACTATGCCTTTTTAACATTGACCAGAAATAATGTCGAACTTCCTTTTTTTTAACCTGATAGGAGCAAGTGCTTGTGTTAAGTTGAACAAGTTTGATGAAGCCATCAGTTGGTGTGATAAGGGATTAGCAGTATCCTTTAGTTTCGTGTCGACTTATGTTATTTAAACCTGAACTCTTTGTCATAAACAGGGATGAACCCTGTTCATTTCAGTTTACTGACTTGGGCCGAAAGAACACAACGTTACACATAGGGTCTTACACAACTGCCCTCCACTCCTGCTGGTCCTATGACCATCGGTAAGCTCACCTGGGGAACCTCTAGGAACCGAGGCCGAGTCCATGTCCCGCATTGCACTGGAACACTGAACATTATACATCTACTCACGCTGACCGCAAACACCTAGTGTCCCAGGGAAAGTCAGCCATCAATGGCCCTTCTTCATGTTATTGGGTTTATTGACTTTTATAATACAAGCTAAAACTGCGCGCTGTCTGATCGGCTAAAATGCTTTATTAAATTTAATAATTAAGTATAAAGCATATTTTTTATTGTTTTCCAAAAAAGAAAGAGGTTAATTGAAAGAAAGTGTTTTTAAGGTATAAGTCTCTGCAAAAAGCGTTCGGTTGAATATTTGAGAATGTATTCACGTCATTTGCAAAAAGGAAGGAAGAGAAACAGTGGGTGAAGAACTAAGGCTTTGGGAACTTGTTTTCTCTTAAGCTTAAATTTTACATAGTAAAGCGTATAGCAAAAGGCAAACCCAAGTACAGTGGAACGATCACTGGTGGCCAGAAAACTTTGCTCTATTGACGGAGCAGTGTCAAATTATGATATATTACAAAGAGGAAAGGGAAGCAAAGATAAAATCGACGGAGGAAGGCAACTTTGAAACTGGTTATCAAACACAGCTTAAAGGATAGTTTTTCTTTTTCTTCGTCAATGTTTAATGCTGTTATCATTTCAGACAAAACACATCTCGAGTGGTAGTATTAACGATGTGAATTTATAAAGAAAATAGCAGTTGAGGACTCCAAGAGGTGCGTCGCCTCTGGTCGTCAGATTATCGACGTGTTCAGATAACAAAATGACTGAGCCTTTGTTTGGGCCACAACAACGTGGTCGTAATAACTGAAGAGGTGGTATGATTAACGTGGTGGTTGTAAGGCGGGTTCCACTGTATTACATTGTCATCAAAAAACACGTCAGGCATTTGGGAACACGAGAGAAATGCTGACGGAAGCGAGTGCTTCCTACGTTTCTCGGATATCCGTCGCGTTTTAACAGTACATGGTGTTTCCTTCATTATTTGTTGAATTATTCATTGCTTTCGACGTATTTCAAAACTTGACTTGTGGAAGATTAACAAGAATAACAAGAAGTTGTTGGATTTAAGAAGCAGGTCAGCCCAAGAACAAAACAAGGTGCAACATGGGGTCAGAAAGAAAGCAAACGACCAGGAAGAAACTCAAGCGGTAAGTATGACACAAGCAACTTAGTGTTAAAAACGGAAAACATTGATTCACTCGCCAGTGAGAATTACCAGGAATTTCCGAGGAAATGGATTTATTTTTATTCATTCTAAATGAATCAAAATTTTATTAATTGTAAAGAAGCATTTCTGTGACGAATTGCTCAAAGTTGAGCTATCCGAGGATTGAATAACGATTTTTTGTCAAACGAACCTCGATCATATTGATCTTGCAAAAATTACGAACAGTTTTCCAATGACAGGTCAAACACCGCGTACTTGGGCGACCCATTACCGTTTAAAAGATACTAGGACATTTTCGTCTTCTGCTCTGTAGCAAAAGGCGAATCGTCGCAGGTGAGTTGGCCCTGGCCAAACGGAGACGCAAGTCAATGCAAGTTTGGAAATGCGATCTTGCTTACGCAGACTTGCGATGGATGGCCAAACGGGCTTGCAGATAGACGCAAGATAAACGCAAGTTGCAAAAACGTCATTTCAGTGTAGCCTTGAGTGCGCCCGTACTAAGAAAAACAACAGGGAACTTAAGCACAGATGTTCTCAAGTCACGGGCAGCAACCGGAAGTTTAAGGGTTTCGTAGTCCATTTTGATGCCAACACACCTCTATAACGGCAAGCAACCAGATACCAAACAAAGAGTTTTCCAGGCTTTGATGAAGAGCAGAAACAATCCAACAAAGGAAACATTCAACTTCCAGTTGACCTCCGTGGCGCAAAAACGATACTGAAACCAACTTGTGTCTATTTCCACCTTCGTTGGGTTGCCAAACGGTTAAAAACTTCCGTTCACTTGCGTACAAATTTGAGCTCCATGAAACTAAACGCAAGCCATCGCCCGTCCACGCAAGCCATGGCCAAACGGAGTCGCAAGTTACCACAAGTTTTTGCGATAAATTGTGACTCCGTTTTTCTTGAAAAAGGAGTTACTAAAGACCTGTCAAGACAAATTTGCGCCAGTCGATCAAAAATTTATACTTATAACATACATTCTTATACGTGCGGTTTTTTCGTCAGTCAAATCCGTTACGCTTTCGTTATGTATGAAGAGTCAAGCTATCTGATTTGATGCTTAAAAAGAAAAAGAAACACTTCAGAAATGGCCTACATAATACCAAAAATGAAATACAAAGTTTTTAACCCAATTCAAGAACAAGTTTAGAAAGAAACAGGAGCAAAATTTTATAATTTAAAATAATCTTTATGTCCGACAGAAAAATGACATCTCTCTACACAAAACTGGCTCAGATGAAAAGGGGAAAACTGCAAAAGTAGGCACGTTTGGTAATCTTGGCAACGCTTACCACAGACCAGGAGATTTCAAGAAAGCCATAGACTACCATGAACGTCGCCTAAAAATTGCAAAAGAAGTAGGAGACCGGTTAGGAGAGGGATACGCGTATGGTAATCTTGGTAACGCTTATGCCAGTCTCGGAGATTTCAAGAAAGCCATAGACTACCATGAACGTCACCTAAAAATTGCAAAAGAAGTAGGAGACCAGTCAGGAGAGGGAAAAGCGTATGGTAATCTTGGTATCGCTTATGACAGTCTCGGAGATTTCAAGAAAGCCATAGACTACCATGAATGTGTCTTAAAAATTGCAAAAGAAGTAGGAGACCGGTCAGGAGAGGGAAAAGCGTATGGTAATCTTGGTATCGCTTATCGCAGTCTCGGAGATTTCAAGAAAGCCATAGACTACCATGAACGTCACCTAAAAATTGCAAAAGAAGTAGGAGACCGGTCAGGAGAGGGAAAAGCGTATTGTAATGTTGGTAACGCTTATTACAGTCTCGGAGATTTCAAGAAAGCCATAGACTACCATGAACGTCACCTAAAAATTACAAAAGAAGTAGGAGACCGGTCAGGAGAGGGAAAAGCGTATGGTAATCTTGGTATCGCTTATGACAGTCTCGGAGATTTCAAGAAAGCCATAGACTACCATGAATGTGTCTTAAAAATTGCAAAAGAAGTAGGAGACCGGTCAGGAGAGGGAAAAGCGTATGGTAATCTTGGTAATGCTTATGCCAGTCTCGGAGATTTCAAGAAAGCCATAGACTACCATGAACGTCACCAAAATATTGCCAAAGAAGTAGGAGACCGGTCAGGAGAGGGAAAAGCGTATTGTAATGTTGGTAACGCTTATTGCAGTCTCGGAGATTTCAAGAAAGCCATAGACTACCATGAACGTGACCTAAAAATTGCAAAAGAAGTAGGAGACCGGTCAGGAGAGGGAAAAGCGTATTGTAATGTTGGTAACGCTTATTGCAGTCTCGGAGATTTCAAGAAAGCCATAGACTACCATGAACGTCACCAAAAAATTGCAAAAGAAGTAGGAGACCAGTCAGGAGAGGGAAAAGCGTATGGTAATCTTGGTATCGCTTATCGCAGTCTCAGAGATTTCAAGAAAGCCATAGACTACCATGAACGTCACCTAAAAATTGCAAAAGAAGTAGGAGACCGGTCAGGAGAGGGAAAAGGGTATGGTAATCTTGGTAACGCTTATGACAGTCTCGGAGATTTCAAGAAAGCCATAGACTACCATGAACGTCACCTAAATATTGCAAAAGAAGTAGGAGACCGGTCAGGAGAGGGAAAAGCGTATGGTAATCTTGGTAACGCTTATCGCAGTCTCAGAGATTTGAAGAAAGCCATACACTGTTTTGAATGTACCCTAAAAATTGCAAAAGAAGTGGGAGACGACATTAGCATTGCTAAATCGCTTCAAGACCTTGGTGTTGCCTTTGAATTTCTGGGCTCTTTTGACGAGGCTATTGATTGTTATCATCACAGTGTAGCAACATTTAATGACGTTAGGAGTCGTCTTAAATCTATTGACGAGTTTAAAATTAGCTTACGCAATTTGTACCAGTTGGTATACGCAAGGTTATGGCGTCTGTTGGTAAAGCAAGGAAAGTTTTCAGAGGGGCTGATTTCTGCTGAACAAGCACGTGCACAGGCTCTAAATGATCTTATAGAGTTGAAGTATTCTCCTGTAAAGCAGCAAACAGAGTCAGGATCAGGGACCGAAACTATGCAAAACGTATTAAGTTGCCTTCCGTCAAATACAGTTTTCATAGCGATTGGAAAACAAGAAGTAATTTTCTGGGTTTGCCAGAAAGAAAACGATCTTAAGCTAAGAAGAAAACAGATCAGCGGTGATGATGATGCCTTCACTTTTCTTCAGTCTTTGATGCAAGCTACGTGCCAGGAAGTTGGCCCAAGAAGTGATATCAAATGTGAAGATCGTTCCTTGGATACGGCAAGAGATGAAAACGTTGCAAATGAGAGATCCCCTCAAGATGAGAAACAAAACCGGTCCTTGCCATTTGAGAAAAGTGCTTTAAGGACATGGTATGACACCATCATAGAACCTCTTCAAGACTTGTTGCTTGACAGTGAACTTGTATTCGTCCCCGAGGGTCCAGTGTGTCTGGCTCCATTTGCTGCTTTCATAGACTCGAATTCAAAGTACCTTTGTGAGTCTTTTAGAATTCGAGTGACTCCCTCCCTAACCAGTTTAAAGTTGATTGCGGAATGTCCAGCCGATTACCACAGTAACAGTGGGGCGCTTCTCGTGGGTGATCCGTGGGTACAAGATGTTACATATCAAGGAAAAAAGCTACCGCAGCTGCCATTCGCCAGAGAAGAAGTACAGATGATCGGAAAAATACTTCACACTGATCCCCTCATTGGAACAGAGGCAACAAAGGATGAAGTGTTGAAACAACTTTCTTCAGTTGCTTTGGTGCATATTGCAGCTCATGGGCGGATGGAGACAGGAGAAATTGCCTTGGCACCAAATCCACAACCTGCATCCAGGGTATCTGTGGAGGAAGACTTCATTTTAACTATGACAGATGTGTTAAATGTTAAGATACGAGCAAGACTGGTTGTGTTGAGTTGCTGTCACAGTGCTCGTGGGGAGATTAAGGCTGAGGGTGTTGTTGGCATAGCACGGGCATTTTTGGGCGCTGGTGCTCGGTCTGTTCTTGTGTCATTATGGGCGATTGACGATGAAGCCACTCTGGAGTTCATGAAAACTTTCTACTTGCACCTAGTGAAAGGAAAAAGTGCCAGTGAATCTCTAAACCAAGCCATGAAATGCATGAGAGAATCTGACAAGTTTAGTGCAGTGAAGTACTGGGCTCCGTTTGTACTCATTGGTGATGACGTCACACTGGAGTTTGGTAAAAACAAATAGTTGGTTTCCACCGTAAGTGGACCCATGTTAAGAGTTAAAACTTTCATATTGTTAAGCACGGCCCGGATATTCAAAGCAGGATTAAGCTAGACTAGTATTAGTATCGACTGAATCAGTGTTTAAAAAATATGGATCCTTTCTTTTGGTCTTTATTTTGAGTTTGACTGCTTTGAAAACCCTCAAATTTGCACTGATAATACAACTGAAATGACACACATAAAATTCGCGGAATTTGTTTCCTGGATTAGCGGTAATTAACCAGTGAACGACCTGGATCGGAATTCCCCCCTCACACCTTGCACAAGTGCTACTTTCACCCATTATAGAAATAGGGGACATCAATTCTTAGAGTACTGAAACACAAGAAGGTTAAGAACGTGTCGCGAGATACGTTGCACGGAAATTTAGCGTATGTAAATATAACGTCATAACTTTCCAAATGGCAAGTAGCTGTGTAAGAGATGAGTTACGCTCGGCTATGTTCTATGCGACTTGTGTAAGAATGTGTTCTGAGACAAGACATGTCCAGTGAAATTCCAAATTTTTGACCGGTCGACACACGAGAGAGAGACAAGGAAAGTCTCTATCGTGTTATTTTCGCATTGTAACTTTACCATGCTCTGGAAGAGAAAATGAAGCGGTGTAGGTCATGACGCTTAGGCAAGATGTCTTTCTATTTTATGAAAATTGGTCTTGAAAAAATTTTTCTTTCATTTTTTTTCTTTTTAGCTGCAAAACAAGAAGTGTAGTTTGTGAAGAAGGCCTGAGCATCGCACAAACAGCCTACTCAATGGATACGGCTTCATGTCAGACTGTAAATATTGTGACCGTTTAAAGTAATGTTAGGTTTTCACTTTTGTATGAGGACATAGTTATCAGTGAAATGAAGTGTACCCAATAGGTGTGTCCATTTTAAGGTAGTATTCCTAATTACGCCTATGGATCTTTATTTCTTAGCCGTGTACCATTTTTTCGGTTCTTTTTATTCAACTCGAATGCTTGCCATGAAAGTGACCTGTCTTCTCCTACGTTCGATTTGCATTTGAGTTTTACGCGGGGAAGCTTTAACGTAGACGCCAAGCTTAACTCTGTGCTTCTTAAAAAAAATTGCTTGTATGCTAAGGCGTTTTCAAACAATTTAAGAAATAATATTTCATACTGTCGGCTTACAAAAAATATTTAAGAGATGAGATTGAGTTGTGTGCCGTTTAGTGTATAGCTTAACATGTAAACAAGTACTGCACATGCATGTTGTATTAACTTTCCTGTTTCTTTCGCTCCCTGTATCTTGAAACCTAAGTGTTTTACAGAAAATTGATATATTCTTCTTAACATTCCTCGGTTAAAGCTTAAAGAAAAACAAAAATTATTCATAGTTAATTTCAAGCTATTGAAATTATCAAGAAGACAAATAAGCCCTGGTCTTCCCTGGGAATCCCCTTTTTTGTAGCGCCCTCGCGTTTAAGCCAGAGGTATTAAGTATTTTTCATAGGAGAGAATCACAGTAACTGTTTCTCTTAACGATACCAAAATTCAATGTTATGAATATTGTTGGTTAGAATTGTAATAGGTGATCGTTGATAGAACACTTAATGTGTTTTAGCAAGGCGCTGATTAAAGTTTCGTGATTATGAAAAAAATTGTGTTTCTGTGTGGAGAAAAAAACTTGGCTACGTGTACTGCTTGGAAGTTTGTTGACTTTATAGTTAAGTTTATGCGTAGGCGTAACTAGCCGTACGAGCTTGAAAACGTTCGTTTGATAACAGAAAAGGTAAGAAGCCATGTGTTTAGAAAGAAAAAATAGTGATACCAGCTATCTTTGACGACCCCATTAAAAGTGGTTAAGACGATTTCCGCTCAACGTTCGAGCAGTAAGTGCAAAAATTAAGTTACCAAAAAAATACTTGCAGCACTGTCACATTTTGAGAACAGATAAGAAGAACTTATAGTTACTTTTGCTCCCAAGCTGACCCCGCGAGAGAAAATTGGATTTGAAGTTATCCATATTTCAATTAAAAAGAAGCTTCATGTCAGTTCAAAACAAAATGGCGCCCGTTTTTAGCATACTTTTACGAGATTTGAAATTAATTTTCTTGAGAATGCTTGAGAATTTCATCGCGGGGTCACTTGGGCAAGTGAACTAGAGTGAGATGCTTCAAATAGCATTTAAAAAGTTACCGTGCTATGAGTAGTTTTTTGGTAAATATTTTTTGCACTTATTGCTCGAACGTTGAGCGGAATCCGTCTTAAACTGTTTTGTGTTGACAGTGTGGTGTAGTTGAGATCAGACGACTAAGAGGTTATGATTTCTTTATGCTCATGACCCTAAG
Organism: Siderastrea siderea; assembly: GCA_964030785.1. NCBI lineage: Eukaryota > Metazoa > Cnidaria > Anthozoa > Scleractinia > Rhizangiidae > Siderastrea > Siderastrea siderea. The sequence continues at coordinate 73,653,753 of OZ034967.1, read as the reverse complement.
TTACTGTAGGTAGCCCTAAGTTCATTGGTGGGAAAATTTTGCTCCCACTATGTTAGTTAGTGATCCTCTAGTTAATTTGTTTACAATTAGTATTACAATGCTTACTAAGTAACAACAAAAATTGTTTTCACGAAAAGTAACTAGCTGTACGAGACAACAAGACGAACATGCATGGTAAAATGTGGGAAAAAGTGCTAAATGCCGCATTTTGCACCATTGTGTGCAGTCAGCGTTTCAGTGTCAGGCAAAAGTGGCCATTAGCGGCTTGGATCCACATTTACAGTGTGTTCAAATATAACTTTAAGATTTGTATCACATTAACTCTTTGCTCCAAGCAGTGTCAGTGTCACTGTATTAGCAGAACTAACTTAGGAAACATATTAAGTTAGAAGTTTGTACTTTTCTCGTTTTGGTTTGTTTCGTTTTAATTGCAGGATTGCCAAATATCCGTTGTTTGGCTGGCCGCAAAAAGTATGTATGGCATGTGTTCGAATCTTTTTCCATAGGCAAGGTTTTTAGTTGTAAGGTAATCTTCCAACCGTAAGGAGAAAAAAACGTTTAAGAACTGTAGCTATATAGGTCATCGGAGTTATTCTTACCCCCAGCGACAAGATCAGACGTAAGTCACGCTGGTAAATTTACTAGTTTGTTCAGTTTCCTCTTTTTTTTAAAGCGTTAAATTTGTATTTTATCTTTCGCTTCTTTTATTTTAGACCATCGTACATTCACTTTCAGTTTACAGCGCAAGTGTTGTAAAGAGTACGCTCAGCCTGATTCTAATAAACACGTTAAGTCTTGCTGTCCGTCTCCTACTTCTCTGTGTTTTTTTTTAGGCGAGCAGCCAGGTTGACCTGGCAAACGAAAGTACAAACACTCCGTTTCCGCGGTACTTGGAAGGCGAAAACTTGTGATATGACACGCAGAACATTGAACAAACCTGATGGCGAAGCGCCTTCGATTCCAGGCCGAAAGCCTGCAAGGGCAGTGGCCCATACTCATGAATGAAATGTGTCAATAGAACGCAACTCAATTTTGATGGTCATGACTACGCGTGCGTACGACGTCATAACACGCTTCATGTAAAAGCATCACGTGCCACCGCAAGTGATATTCAAATAGACGCCTCCCCAACCCCCACATCTTGGGATGCGAACCCAGGATACTTAGATACAATTACTATTTTTGGACAACACGGATTTCCGCAGATGTTAGCCTGCAAGTTTCTGTTCAAAGTGAGCAATGCTGCACGCGTGGCGCAGTGGGGTCTTTGTACGGAAGCATTACGGACCTATATGCGTCCGCCTCTTTGCCAGCGACTTGGTAGTTGTTTCGAGTCAATAATACGTGAGGGCAGCGGTTTCCTTTGGGGAGGGGCGGGTTGAGAGTAGGGTTAAGAGGGGTGTGGTTCTCAGTCCTCTATCAGGCCACTTGGTTAGCGGTTTGGTGTGCTGGCAACCAAAGTGCAGTTCAAATTAACTGGCAAGATACACGTTCTTGTAGTGTTTGGGCATTGATAGCAATCAAAAGAACTACAGCAACGTCACTTCCGATTTTAAGGGCCTTGAAATTTGAATCAGTTCAGAAATCTTCTGGCTGACAGTTATTTCATTTTCAAGTTTACAGAAACGGTGTTAAGCTCTGCCTTCAAGTGAAAGTTTCTAGATCTGCATTGGTACGTTTTATGCTTTTATCCACTCGACCATATTTTAAAGAAAGAACTCTAACTATCTCTGAAGAACAAAAATATGCTGTTTGAGACTTTCAAATTTTAAAAAGCTACCAAGAAAAAAAAACAATAGTAAATAATATTACAGCATATATTTTCAGCTCCGGCAGGCTGTCACAGGAGCCTGCGAAGTGTGTGAAGCGATTATAGCTAGCACGTTTCAGGTTTTTCTTTTCATTTTATGTTCATGCTGTATCTTCAACAAATTACACGTTTCTTGTTTTCTTGGTTTTCCAGTGCTCTGCTGCAACAACAGTCGATAAAAAATTCTGGTACTTTGATTGTTTATTGACTATTTACTGCATGTGTTTTACCTGTGCTCATCGTTCAAAAATATAATAGAGGGCCTCCGCTAATAAACCAACAGAAACACACATACATATTTTGGCTAGTTGCCATAGATGTTTCGTGAGGACCATGATAACAAATGATTTTTGGCTTATCGAGAATTCTTAAGAATTCGTTATATTCCTGCAGTAAGGTTCTCAAGCAAGGGGAATACTAGATATCTAGTGAATTTCATCCAATATTCTCAAGTGCATGCAATCTTAGTTTACAGTCTTCCGATGTCTGCAGCCAAAGACAGTTATTAAAACGAAGTTTCAACGCGCTATTATAGTAGTTTTCATCAAAAAAGGAAACCCTTGTTTCATTTATGCAACTCGATATCTCAGTGTTTGACAAATTTGAAGCCATTTTAAAATGTCCTTGGTATTGGTCCAATCGTCCTGAGCCTATTTCTCGAGAACTTTCTGCTTTAGTTAAAACTCGTAACACAAGGTCATAACTTGAATTCTTCGTTTATGACACAGGAACAAGATTTTCATTGCGTGGCCGATCAACTTCAATTATTGATGTATCCGCAAAATGTCCGAAGCCAAACCCGGAAGTGTTACCCAATTTCGCTTCATCCTCAACCCGAGTCGTTTGTTTATTTAGCTTACGGCTAAGACGAACATCTCCGAGGAATTCTGTGAGCTCAGTGATAGAGCGTGTGAGGTTTCTTTTGAAGCTTCTCTTGAGTCGCACGTAACTGATTGGATCCAGAACAAAATTAGCGATTACGAGTCGAAGGGAGAAGGCATCCAGGTGGTTGCTAGGATACGTGCAAAATGTATTACAGAAAAGGCAAACCTGAAAAGAGACAAAGAACAAACAGTTTGCAGCAATAAAAAACCCTCTGCACCAGGAAGGGGTGGGGGAGGGGTAGGGGGAGTAAAAAAGTAGAGTGGTAAAATATTTTTCGCCGCAGTTAGAATTTGGAACACTCTTCCTAGATTTTATAAACTGGGATTACCTGGTATCAGCCTACACTAAACCCAGTTTAAAAATATTTCAAATTTTAAACACATTAGAACTTTTAAGTTCTATCCAGCACCAAGAGCCTGCGTTGCACGTGAACAGTAGTCATGTCCTAACCCTTCGTGCATGAAAGAGAACAGGGGGGTAAAGATTACAATCGCAGATTTGTTTACTGGTGAGCATGACTGCGCATGGCCTTACCGTCACTGGCAACCAAGTAACAAGGAAGACAACAGACACAAGAGCCACGAACTTTGCCATGCGCTCTTCCTGCTGGAAGGCAACTTGCCGTGCATGACGTCTAGCATTCATCTCCGATGGCAAAACCGCTGACAGGCGCTGTCTTCTTCTCACAACGATTACAAATACAACAGTGTTGGAAACGGTCATTAGCGAAGTGAGAAGGACTCCACACACTCCTATAGCGAGGACGTAAACTGTTCCAGCGTGGTCTATAGGGAACCAGTCAAACTGACAGAAAAATCTAGAGCTTTTATTAAATATGTACCGTCCAACGCCAGTGAAGGGAAGAGCTGCTACAGTTACACAAAATAGCGTGAGAAATACACAGAATGTTTGTGCAAGGCGAGGCGTGACTTTCTGTTTGTAGAAGAATGGTTTGTAAAGCGATGCCACGCAATCTAACGACATAAATGTTACGATGGCGCCAGAAGAGAGTCCGAATGCCGTCGAGAAGAAGCCCTTCTTCACTACGGCGATCCGCTATTATTTTTCTTGGCGGATCAAAGGGTGGACCGGCAAAAGGCAACAAGGTTTCGCGGGAATGCTCACTCTAAAAATAGCAGAAGGTGTAAATACGCTGTTGCCCAAATGCCTGGAGATGTAGACTCCATTTTATATCCAATTTTTTTTTATTTCTACTTCCCACTATTGCGTAAGGAGCAGTTTCCCGTTTATATTTGTTACGAGTTATATTTCATGGAAATGGGTTTTTAACAGATCCGGCACTCCTTATCGGTTTGAGAAGAATTGAGGTCTGAGGTCTTTGTTGGCTCAATTTGAGTTTTGAATTTTCCATGACTTGTCCTGACCCAGTCCCCGCTCCGCCTCGCATATCCCCTGGGTTGAGGGCTACTGGTACATTACGACAACTCAGCTACCATGACCACGTTCTTGTCGCTCGAGAACAAAAAACTCCCAGTCACTGCAGTGCCTTTTTACCTTATTGAATGGTCAAAGTTCAATTTTTTCGAGGTCCATGGAATGTCTTAGAGACCAGTCAAATTCTCAACAGTCACAAAACAAGGCACAAAAATACAGACCAGGAGGGGCACAAACTCGCAGACATCGAACTTATACCACTCGAACACATTTATTTAATTCTAAAAGAGGATCCACACGTAGAGCTCGTGAATTATTCTACGTAGAAAAGGCCAAAACCATGTACCACATGGTACAAATTAAACTGAGAAGACGAGTATTGACTTTTTACACTTCTTTACTTTTATTACCCCATTCATAGTTAATAAAAGAATCTGGTTATGAAGCTCAGCTAAGTCCTTTGTTTTATGTTTTTGTTACCGTTTTTAGCCTTGACGGTGCACAAACAACAATAGGTTTTGAATTTTGCATGAGCAACTAACCAATAAGAATGTCACTGTTAAGTTATTCAGCCATAGTGTGCGAACGTAAAACAAAAGATCGTGCACTTGCGTAGTACTTTCAACATAAATTGCAGCACCTTTGTTAAGGCCTTTGAAACTTGCAAAGTTTCATAACCAGTCCCTCGAGTAACTATGTCCCATTATCATACATACATACTAGTAATAGTTGACACTACAGCTGCCCCCGCTGTTAAGAGTTTTTGTGAATGTATTTATTGATCTTGAAGGTTTCCTTTTTTTCTTGATTTACTTAGAAACTCTTCTGAGTGGTATATGTTTTTCCGTAGTATAATTTAAGTTTTAGATTTTTTCTGCGGAAGTAGGCCAAGTTGAGGTTATCACTCACTCCAGTGCTCGGAGGTTTCATGACATTACGGAATCACGCCTATTAAAACACGTCGATCGCTAACGCAAAGAAACTCTATTTTTTCTGTCATCGATGGAACTTCTTTGTGTTTGGGTATTGTTTAGGTGCAATTTAGTGGAACGTATCAGTTGAATGAGGGACAATAGAAGAACAATAAGCAGCAAGAAAATAAACATGAAGCTATTTGCGCGGGCCGCGTGCTTTAAAATATAAACAGTAATGTGTGGTAAAATAAAACGATTTGTTCGTCCTATATTGCTGGAATAAAACCTTTATTCTTTCGATAATCTAAGTTCTTTATTAGAAGAAACATAGTAGTGGAAAGTTCATGGGGAAATTGCACTAAAATGCGTGAGAGCAACTTCCCGCAACACGGAAATAATTTGCATATAGGCAATGTAAAGTACCACGAACGTAACTTTACAAAGTGCGCTTTCTAGGACACATTTCTTTTACATTTCAAGTGAGATTTTTAACAGAGACAATCAGCTGCATGAATTGAATTCGAAATCGCAAAAGCGGCTATTTTTGTCAATGTACTGAAATTTCACCACGTCGCCCAAAATATCTCGAATTGTATTAACCTGGAAAGTTATAAATAATGAGGTCGAGGCTCAGCTTGCAAGCATTCGAAAACTGAAAAACTAGACCTAGAAATTTCACAATAAATTCACTGTTTTTATGAGCTATTTCTGAGGGGAAGTGCTAGAGTTGTTGTGTTTCCAAGCGACAATTTTCGCTCCTAGGTCGTTTTAAGCGGCAAGCTTTGCCCTACCATGAGATTTTGACTTGCCTAATTGAGATCTGTCGAAAAAAACTCATTTGGACACCGTACAACTGCCAAAAAACTACGTACTACTTCGTACGGCACATGAGAGGTACGGCGTCTGAACGCCTCCTCGGGATTTTGCCTCTAGCCAAAATCCCTGCGGGGGCAATCATCCGTTTGAGTTGTATCATAAGTCTAACCCACATACTGTAACCGACTTTCCGTATTTTTATAAAATCCCCCAAAGAAGGACGGCTTGACTGTCCGTAATACCGGGAAAACAATTGTCTTGTCGCTTTCTTTTTTTTGCTGCTTTTTTTTTCATCATAGTTGATTCTAACGTAACAACGCTTATTTCCGACAGGAACGTCCCGCACGTAACATTTACACAAATCAATAAAGTTCATCGCATCGTCTCCGCGATGCTTACTTGTGTAAAAGATGCGCACCCTGTTTTGATTCGATGGGTACTGTGCAAACGCTTCTCCGTTCTGTGACCAATATTTGTGTCCAAAAAAGGCATGCAAAGCCGGCGCGAGTTCACATGAAACTCACGGTCCAAGCATTGTTAAATGTGTAAACACAGGCAGCCCAAATTTACCGGTATGAATTCTGTGTTCGTCACGATTTTATGGTAGTGAGACTCTTGTCTCACAGGTCAATGCGTTAAGTTTTTGTCTCGCGGTCCGTGGTCGATAAACGTTCGCGCCAGGCTAAATAAACACCTGTTATGCTCGTCTACCGTGTTGACAGATATCAGAGATGTACACTCTATCAAGGTTCACTGGCAATAGACCTGTCAACTGCGCTTCCGGGAACTTACGGTTACAGTGCCAGCTGAACGGAGAGAAAGTCCTGAATTTTTGATCCTTTTAAGCCTGCATTTCTAAGATTCAACGATATTTCGTCTTCTCAAGAGATTGGTGTTTTTGAGTGCGCTGATTTTCGATGATTTCGTTTTGTTTTTGTTTTTTTCTTTAATTGTTCCCATCTTTTTTCGCGCAGTATAGACTATCATGGCTTGAAGCTAACCCGTTAACATTTAATACCACCCCTAATTTAGCTAATTTCTTACCGGTTTGCCCTCGGTTAGCATTGTATTCGTCTAGTAACGCTGCGAATATTATCCCAGAACAGTTATTTTGGCCAGCGATGACACACTGAATTAGAAATCCCACGACACACGCGATCCATGAATATCCTCCGTCCATACGACCTTTTTTGTGGATTAACTGATCTTACGATTTTGTTATTCTGCACTTCACAGAAGTCGCTTTCGTACTGCCATGTAATGACTTTCGATTGTTTCCGTTTGGTGTCGACAGCTAAACGCTGGTTCATGCCAATAATCTTTGGTTATCATTCATTATGCGCCGATCAATTCGAAACTTCAACATCCCCCCCCCCCCGGGCAAACCCCGGGCATTTGACTGTGCACCGTGCCCGGGGAGGGGGGAATTTGAACGTTGCCTTGGAGGGGTGGGGAATTTTAACCGGATTTATCTCTTGTTCTGACGTAATACGCCCGTAAGTTTTTTTCGGTTTTTGCAGGGTTTGATGGATTTACAAGATAGAATTTCACCTTTGTTAGTGAATAACTCTTTCAAAAGGGTCTTTAAAAGAAGTTTGAAGGTGTCATTCAGCATATCTCTCTCTAAAAGGCGTTAAAGTGTTTGATTGAAGATGAAATTTGTCTTTGAGGAGAGGTAGTTTAGTACTAATTGGTGGGGCATTTGAACGGCATTTTTGCCCCGTGGGGAGGGAATTTGAACAAGCCAGTCTTCTAAAGTTCAAATGCCCAGGGGGTTGCCCGGGGGGGATGTTGAACTTTCGAATTGATCGGTGCATCATTACTCGCCTGACATTCAGCGTGTATCTATGTCAGTAACATTTTCGTTTTACGCGAGCAATGGAGCGCGTGATTGCGCGTGACAGGCTGTTTGAACACGTGGCGTCGCGACACATGACCAAGAGACAAATAGCCTGGGGGTGGGGGGATAGGGGAAGAGGGCCTGACACAAAGCCATTGATTGGCTCATGTTCAACATCCAGAATCTGGACGTTACGCTGATTGGCCAAGAGACAAAGGAGCGCATCGCGTGAGTCACGCCAGAGTCGAGAAATTTAGACACAATTTGAATTTTCTCTTTGTGAAACCTTTGAAAGCCGCGTAGCCTTTTACATATTGCTCTTGAGAGTAGTTCTCTTCAAGGATTTTACACTTTTAAAATGTACGAAAGATGGTTATATTCTCGTTGTTATAGCTTATTTGTAGCGGGCAAAAAACGTCTCCGTACAGTTTGTAGTCAGCGGAGGAAAAATACGTGTAAGTTGAGCACCTTATAATTATGCGACAGACAATTTTATTTCAGCGTGTCCTGCAGAATTTCTCGTCAGTTTTGTAAGGTATGTCTGCTTAAAATACCTGCCACAATAATAAACGAAAATAATACATGGTTGCTTGGAGATATTATTGCGTTTCTTTTTTTAACAAGCCAAGCGAACAGCGATCGAGAACTACGAAATCATGGCAAGCCGTTGTCAAAAGTGGCGCGAAAGAAGGCGCGTGACGTCGCGAAAGCTGATTGGCCGTATTTTCACATGTAAAATTATCGTAATTTTACGTGTACCAAATAGTGTACCAAATACGATTTTTACAATAACTGAGCGAATTCTCGTGCGCTGATTGGCTAATTTTTATTGTCAATAAGAGTACAGATGGATGAAACTCGTAAAGCTGACGCAACCAGCAAAGTTTTGTCAGACTTTTCAGCGCTGCATTCTTGATGAGGAAAGAATTGTACCACAAATCTAGTAGTCTTCAATGAAGAAATCATCTAAAATTTATGGGTTAAAGCTGAAGAAACCATTGCAACCTTAGAGCAAAAAGATGAGGATGTTTGTTGAGGATTCAGACCTGAAAATCCGTGGTAAGCGGGCCGAAATTTGTGCTGTTGATGAAATTAAGCTGAACTGTGTTTTAGCGGATTTCTTTGTGAACAGTTTTCACTGGATTAAAGGTTAGTTGAGCAATTCGAATATTTCCTTGTATTGCTGGCCTATTCTTACTAAAGTTTTAATTTACGAGCCTGTGATTCTCCGAATTACAGCGATGAAATTCAGATTCTGCGGCAATCGCATCTTCCATTGACTCTAGCATTTCTTTCGTTCGTTTGAAAATCAGTTTTGGCTTTTTGTTATTGCGGCTCGTGGATCTACAACACTTTGACAATGTTATGACGAAATTTATCATCAATAAGAGGACAGACGCATAAAAAACTGACGTCAATTTGTTAATCTTCTCAGTGGTGGAAATCTCTATAAAACCCTCCAGTTTATATAATAAAGTTTGTTTACCAATCAAACGGCTGGCTTCTTTGTGCCACTACAGAATATATGTAGCTAAATATAAGTTTACAAGCAAGACCGCTGTTTCGAACCTTAACGATTCTCAACAGTTGTACCGTCACAGTCTTTCAGGAGTTTGGGGGACTGCAGAAGGATTTTCCTCCGAGTAACCGAGATAACTCGCAGTTCCTGGAATAGCCTGAGTATCAGGCCGTACTTGTATTTATAACATAGAGGGCAAAATTACTGATTGCTGATTGGTTGAGACAGGGGGCATTTTTTCTTAATTTTCTTTCCAACGAGGGCAAAATTACTGACGCCTGATTGGGCAAGCGCCAAAAATACTCGCATTTGATTGGCTAAGCGCGAGAGCGCGCCATTTGCATTTTGTAAGCGTCTTGAAACGAAAGCAGATTTTGAATTGGATTTGAGTTGTTCAACTCAAGAATATAGTTTCAGAGTTTAAATTTAGCCGAGTTGGTTGGCAAAAATGGCATGGTAATCGGCTGATAGTTCGAAGAGAAATTCCAGAAGGTGAACCTGAACGTTTTACGGGAAACAGCAAATGGTTATTTGTTCTAAAACTACCGAAAACCTTGGTTAATTCAGCGAGCGAGAGGTCGCTTCGCAACTCAGGTAAGCTTAAATAAATTACTTAGTTTGAGTTTTGAGTGTGAGTTTGTCAACGAACTAGAATTGTAATTATCTCAAAAGATGAACATATGCATAAAAGACAGTTTCTTTTTTTGTTCTGGACGCTGAGTAACAGTTTAATAAACTGCTTGTGTGGAGAATTGTTTATTCTGAGTGCCGGCGGCGGATTGTGTTTCGACGTGCAATGAAAAGTTTTCAGAAAATTTTGCCCTCTATGTTATAAACAAGTAATCGCATTGAGCCCTCGTAGAATTAAGGATAAATTTTCACTTGTATTTTCAAAGTTTTCACAATATTGCCCTCGTCGCTACGCGACTCGGGCAATATTGTGAAAACTTTGAAAATACAAGTGAAAATTTATCCTTAATTCAACTCGGCCTCATGCGATTACATATACTAATTAACAGTTTACAACCATTCGAGCGTATTTCTTGCAAACAGATTCACGATAACCTGGGGACAGCAAATACTCCAATACTCTGCAACAAGTTTCCTAATATGACTTGTTTTCCACCGAACACACGTGAAAATTTTTTTTTAGATGTCTATAAAAATAGGGATACGGAAGCCGCAAAAGAGCCGAATTTAGCGAGTAAGTTTTCTCGGCAAATTCTGCAGAATTTTCGCTCAAAACCCATGCGAACAACTCGACAGAAAACATACCAATCTTAGCCGTGACCTCCATTTCGCGCAAGTACACACATGACAGTTTATTGTCATGGCGTCCGACCAGAAATAATTCTGATTAGCTGCTTATCTAACGGAAGCGTATCGTATTTCAAGGGGGCGGAAGGCTCAAAACCGGGCTGTTGTGTCAGGCTTTCCTTTCCCCTTCTCTCTCTCTCTCCGCCCCCCCCCCGGAAAGCCTGATACTCGGGCTAAGGGACAAACCACTTTCGATGGCGAGTTGTGGAGGGGGGGGGAGACTGGACATTTTTCCTGCCAATTTTTTTTCGTTGACTAAAAGGTTGTATGATATATATATATATTTTTTGCACTCATTTGCAAGACATGTCTGTTTCTGTGTATACAATTTTTTCTTCTGCAAAAAGTTAAAAAAGGGCTGGGGGGAGACAAGAAAAAGAAAGAATTGCAGATTAAAAAATACTTGCCTCCTGGAATTTTAGGGAGTTTTGCTCCTCACCATACAAACGTCTGTAAAATTTACAAACTTTACGGAATTATGTCTGCGCTATTTTAAAAGACATGACTCTCAAACTTGACCATTTTACTAATTTTGAGGTGATCTTTTCAGCACGGTGTCAATGAATTATTGCTACCCGGCTCAAAAATTACCACGAAAAAGGTCTATAGTCTGCCATTCTTTATATTCATTTTCCTGTTGTGAGCAAAATAATGTTTTCTGATTTTTGAGAACAAACACCGTACCGTTGAATTAGGGGCGGGGGAGAGGGGGCTTCAAACCTCCCGCTTCCCGTACCCTTTAGTCCCGTTTCCCGCCCCGTATTTGTTGGCTCCCGCCTCGTTGCATTTTTTCGATTGCAAAATGTTGCGCAATGTTCCTTATTTTTTCCTTTTTTCTCCCGCTTCCCGCCACCTTGGGAATCCCGCTTCCCACCCCCTGTTCTCCCGCCTCCCGTACACCTCCAGCCCCTTTTTCTCCCGGTCTCCCATCCCCCTGTCCCTCCCCCCCTTGGATGTGCTCACAAAATACATTTTTCCCACCTGTTGGATCTTTGAGTTGATAAATGCTAAAACCTTGGGCAAAATTCAGTCGTAATGTTTCGTACCGTTTTATGTACCGTTACAGAAAATTTAATACTGACACCTAAAACTTTATATACTGTCGTTACTATTCCGAATGCTACACCTGGAGTGAAGACTAATTACTACCACAAACAGACTCAATGAATGACATGAATGGGGGTAAACAGATGTTTATTCAAAGCACAAAGGATGTCATAGGAAAGGATCATCATAAACAGGTGGCCACCTCAAAGGTCTTAACATGATACACGTGTTACAAACACATTAACAATAAAAATCCTTCACAATCGCATCTCTCGCACTGCATCTCTCGTCTGGTACTCTTCAGGCAGAACAAAATTCAAAAGTCCAATTCCTATCAAAATATGTGATTATTAATTCATACACATCTAATTGTTCCAGTGTTGCTTCAAACAAGCTTTTGAATTTGAATTACTGAAAATAACTGGCAATGCTTTTCTCTCACGAATGTTGAAAGCCCTGAACTGGGTTGTTTGATGCACTCCCCCGGGGGAGGGGGGTACTCCCTTATGTGGCCTTAACGGGGACGTACGGCCCGATAGGGTATGGTTTTCAGAGGATTTTTTTGAACGGGGGTATCGTTTTCATCAACTTATTTTTGTCTTTAACAGGGTATTGTTACACAACTTTATCTTTTCGTTATCTACAGAAACCTCACCAGTTTGCCAATGTACAGCATATTGAGATAAGACACAGTCTCTGGCTAGTCCATTCTAGCCATAAAGAGGGTACGATGTTGGGTTAAATGTCTCAGACAGGTTACGAAAAATCTAAATCAGTAGCAAAATCGGAGATTTTTGTCTTAAACAGGGCCAGGGTTTATATGTCCGTGCCGCACCTCCCTACCCGAGCATCTGCTGACTACCCCCCCCCCCCTGGATACACCCATACATACAGAGACATTAGGAAGCACAGCTGTGCACCACTCACATCTAACAGTTGGTGAACCTGTGAACAATATCCATACACTGTACATACAGAAACATTAGGAAGCACAGTTCACCACTCAACCTACAGCTGATGATGGGACATGAGCTCACTATGTACAAGAAGATAATTCAACCATTTTATTGAAATCGGAAAACCTTCTCCTGAAATATAATAACAACATTAGCTTTCATTTTACTAAAACCCTATCAATCTTAATCCTTAAGTAAGCAAGCAGGCAGGTAAGTAAGTAGTGCATGCATCCCTGTTCAAGAGCCTAACCTCCAGCCTGACAAAGATATGGACTTCAGTGATCCCACCTCTATATTCTCCTACATGTAACTAACTTTAATATCGTTTTAGATCTCTATTTATCCTATGATAATTTAATTTTAATGTGAAATGTTTTGTTGTACTGTCAGCTTCCTATGAAATGAACACCAAGGTCTGAGGGAGATACAGTAAAATCCTGAAATACACCAGAAACTGACACTGTGTACAAGTTGAAAGGTGCCCATTTGGTAGATGTAAAGTTTGTAAAATTGACACTTGCATCGGGTCAAACAATTTTGTGTCAAATACTACGGACTTTAAACAAAGTTAGTCGAGGCTTAAGAAAACCGTCGTCCAAATCGATTTCAATCTGTCCAATCTGAATATGTAAGCGTTCTGGGTGATAATAAATGGTAAGCAGGCATATAGCAAACACTACAAGTACATTTACCACCTTAATGACTCACTCACAAACAGCTAGATGTAGAGGTTCATTAGTTGCTTTAAACCACGGTCTAAGCTAGACTTCGTTTAGAAAATCGGCCCTACATGTTTTGACATCAAACATTTGGGGCCAATTTAGATGAAGTCCAACATAGACAACAATTTATATAATTAATTTATATAATTAATTGTGTTGACATTATGTGGTTCCAGAAAATATCCACACCTACCCCATGGATGGTCACTGGAAATTCCGAGGGATTGGGGGGGGGGGGTCTGAAGAGCCAAGATTTGTAAAGGAAAGTATGAAGTTAAACTGGAATTTCCAGAGGGGTAGGGGTTTTCAAACCAAAAAACCATCCATGGGGGAGGCATGGATATTTTCTGGAACAACACATTTTGCTTGATGGCTACCAAATCATTTTTTTTTCAACAATTTTAAAGCTCAATTCTTGTTTCATTTCATGATTAATAATAGTGAAAACTACAGCTCCTTAGTAGGTACTTAGTACCATCTATCATGTTGCTTGAGTAAGATACAGAAATTTTGTTTCATGCCAAAAATATGGCAAATCACTCCTCAAGAAAATACCCTAAACCTCTCTGTAAATGTTTGCATCTAGAATATGTTCTGCTTATCTTACTTATCACATTACAATTGAAGGGCTGAGAGCATAACTGTCTTTTGTCCAATGTTAGGCCATTTTATTTTTTTGCTCTGGACAAAAACTGCCTAATGCGGACTTCATTCCACTCAGAGAACACTGCCCTAAGTTTTTTTTCCTCTGATTTGCGTATTGTTCGCATGGGGAACTCTAGTCTTGCAGCACACTGATGGATTGCACGGCCATCTGCTACTCTGTTCCCGCTCACTCTATTTGGTGTTATTCTGAGGAAAAAACTTTGGGTGGTGTTCTTTGAATGAACTGAAGGCCCCATGCAAAAATGGAAGCAGTTTGGAGGAAAAAAAGCCTAAGATGGTTAGAAAAAAAAGAGCCCAAGGCAGTTATGCTCTCAGCCCTTTAATTAATTATTACTATTCCCTTAAATACAGTAGTTAACTTCCCTTGATGTGGAGATAACTTTTACCATTCTTCCCAGCTTACAAAGATTTATTCCTTATTTAATTATGATCTCTTATTTATCAATTAATTAGGATTTCTAATTTAGTTCTACAATTTCAAAGTAATTTGTGATACCCAATACTACATATGCTAGGCAGAAAGGCAAAGTCTTGAAAAGCTTAGTGGCTCATCACTGCCAAAGCTTAGGCAACTAAGCACATCGCTAGCCCCTCCTGGGATGCTAGTCCACCTCAGCGTTACCCCCACCCCACTGGATTTTCTGTTAGGATTCCCTAACAGCTCACTGGTACCCATTTAACCCTTAAAGCCCTGATATGAAAATGCATATTCTCCTTACTGTTCTCCATACATTTCTTATGGAACTAGTAAGGAGAATTTGTCCAAATGTCAAGTTATCCTTGGTGATCACTTTCATTATTCTCATCACTTGAATGTTTGACCAAGTAGTGATAATGTAAAGAGAAATTTCATTTTCATCACTGTAAGGGCTTATAAAGGGTTAATCACCTGGGTAGAGAGAGACAGTATAAAGTTTCATGACCAAGGAAACAACAGGGCAAGACACAGAAAGCAGCCTCAAAAAAAGTGCTAACCATATCACTACCACCGCCTTTCCAAACACTACACACACTTCCTATAAATTATTCAGTCTAACCCTCCTTACTATAGTTAAGAGTTCTGGGCCACATTGAAGCCTACTTACAAATAAGAAAACTTACAAACAAGGCCAAGGTGATATGTAGCACAAGTGTCAGACAAAGACAACAAAAACTATCATTAGGGCCCCACCTTGGTGTAGCGGTATTTGTTTATACTACATGTATACTGTCCTAATTAGTTTTTTCTTATCTCTTAATCTTAATAACAAATGAGGAATTTATGCAATAGTAAGGTCACATTTCTAACTAAAAGTGCAATTTTGTAATATGAACCTACAGAATAGCTAGCATGTATTCATCAGGCTAGCTAATTTCACACTAAAGGCTCACTTTTAAAGTGTAAACCTGTGGAGGTATTAATTAAGGAATCCTCAACAAAGCAAAGTTGTAAAAAAATACTTGTAGAAAAACAGTGTGAAGTTGTTAAATTCTTGCAAATATTTTGTTCAAACAAGGACTGGAGGTGAATTTTGAACAACTAATGTGACAAGTACACAGCCCATTGTAAAAATGCATGAAATCAGCCGAATTTTCCGTACGGCAAGGAGCAGCCCATCGGACACTGATCTAAGATTTTAATCGTTTTGTATTAAACTCTAGAAAACTGTTTTGGTCTGGAAAAGTGCATCTTCTTTTTGATAATAATTAAAGGCTAGACAAGCAAAAATAAACTTAAAAAAACGTTTCGGTGTCTTCATAATGCCATTGTCAAGGTAACTTGTGTAAACTACAACGAGTAGTTTAAAGCAGCCTTGGTGCTAAATTAACACAGTAGAGGGTGCGAAAATAAAAATTACTCATTCAAATGCTTTTGCATGGAGTCCGATTGCACGTTACGATTGGTGTGAAAGTATTTGTGTAATTTTTATTTTCGCACCCTCTAGTATGTTAATTTAGCACCAACGCTACTTTAAAATACTTGTCATAATTTACATAAGTTACCTTGACAATGGCATTATGAAGACACCGAAGCATTAGTTTTGATTGTTTGTTTTTGCTTGCCTATGTTTAAGCAAATCATTGTTGATAAGAATTAAAGGCTAGCTACAAATAATAACCACATGTACAGGAAGTTTGTCTTGTTTTGAGCTTAAACAGAAGTTGACCCTCCCATGTGAGCAGAGGTAATTCTTAAACATTCAACATGTTGGTTAAAAGGAGAAACCTTTGCAAGAAACCATTCATTTCTTATCATGCCTGAGCATTTGCTCACCATAATTATTGTACAAAATGGTGGCAGAATTTTTCTGGTTGTTTGCTTTCTTAAGAATAGGAGATATCCTTTAGAGATCACAAATGGTTTTTGGCACAATTTTCTTGACAATAAATTCTTAGAAATTTTTCATATTTGACAGTTGAGTTCACATGAGAATTTTTATCATCCAACAGCCACGGTTGCAGGTGTTTGCCAAACCGGTCATGAAAAGACTGTTGTTGACTATTGTTGATTATTGTTCAGTTTTTTTTTTGGTTTACCTGTATGGTCCCAGAATAAATAATGGCTGACAGTTAATTAAAAAACAGAATGTTCTTTGCTAAAAATTATCAATTCAAGAACCTCCTGCTCAAAGCTACACAACCCAGTCTAAAGCTACAGAAATAACCCTTCCCCTTAGCAATTTACTAAAGCAAACCTCTCTAAATGTTTAGGAACTCCAGTTGTAGAAGTAAATCTTTTGCCATGTTGGAAGGTAATCTACGAGTGGACTGAGTACAAAGGATATGCCAGGGATAGTATCATTCATAAATTTTAGAAGACTGAGAATTCTTGTCTTTGAGTAGTTATCATAAAATGGTGACCTCAAAAGATAAAAAAGCAGCAGGAGTGTTCTCCTGGACAATTCCGATTTTTCTTCTTCATTCAAGTCACTCAAGTCACCCATAAGAGCTAATGATGTGACGTCAACACCACAAGAAATCAGCCACGGTTTCCAGGAAGCTTGTCCAAACAAAAACATGCTTGAGATATGAAGCAGAGACCTAGAAATGTACAAGCTCTCAGCAAACAATCTTCTTGAAGAGAGATCTGTAGGTTGAATTGTCCTTTTTGTTTCATGGGTCTCTTTAGAAATCCTCCAGGATCGTGCGCCCCCACTTGGTGTTGCACTGAGGGCCCTCACGAGTCTTCCTGATCGAGCTCCCCTCCAGGTGGGTCCTTCATGAGCAATACTGTCCCTATCCTCTGAAGGCCCAACTTGTTCCTTTCTGTCACGTGCTCCATTTGCTAACATTTCTTCATCAGCTTCTTCGCTGTGCTTTACCAGGTTAGATCGATCAAGGGGCGGAATAAGTGGCGTTCGTTGAACACCCGAGTTATACTTGAACAGAAGAGCGAACCTCAGAGCGGCTTTTGCTATTTGCAATACCAAGACGATAATCCACTTGCCTACTTCGCCCCACAAGCGACAAGCTCCAAGCTCGATAAACACCTCTAAATATTCAACCACTGTTAACCACACAAAAACAGGGTGTCGTTTAGATGAAGGATTCTCATCACAGTTAAGGTTCCCTGCACGAAATATTCCATCGTTTAAAAGGGTCAGAAGTTGAGAGGATGAAAACACAAGCTCTGCTAGCGCTTCCGAAGCTCCAAATCTCCCAGGAAGTATGTACGACAAAGCACGCAAAATAGATTCGATCTTCGAAACAGTCTCTGGATTATGTAGAACAAATTCTCGATACCTTTTCTGAAGGAAGCCTGTGTGTGTAGTTCCCAAAGCTACCAATTCCTGCGATTTTCGGACTAAATCCGAAAAGACCCGTCTCTCCGACATTTTGGTTTCGATTTTAGATTCTCGTTCTGCGCATGCCTTGATCATTTTTATCCGTTCGGAGACTGGGCACAGTCCCTCCTTCTTTGGACTGTTTGCGTGAGGGGAGGAGAGGGGTTGCAGCGGGGAGGGAAGGGGATATTGGACAAGTAAAGTGCAATACCAATTACTACTTCGTATGCCCGCTTGTGTGCCCTTTGGCCTTTCAAGTTTTAATCAGTTTAGGTAATTTGTTAGCATCTGAAGCAAGGAGAAGCTGTTTCAAAACAAAACATTTTAGCTGAAACTGTTGATCTTCCTAACCTGCCACAGTCTACAGACTGAAATGCACAAGATATCTAGCATTTAAAACCAGCTCCCACAGGAGCATTTCACGGGGTCATACGTTTCTGCCTCCCATGAGTATGTATTCCTTAATTTTCTGTCAACTTGGGCCCGATTAGACTTCGTGCTACTGCCGTGCCGAACTAAAAAGATCGCATTAAGAACAAGCGGCCAAATTAATTCACCGCCTCCTCCCCTTTCCACGTGTACCTTTTGGGAGCAATCTCGTTGTCAGAATAAAGAGGAGATAACTGTAAAGGTAGAGTGAGGGATAATAAAAGCATACAGTTACGCCAGAAAATAAATAAATGAACGAATAATGAGCCCAATAAATTCCCATCGGTAGAGGAAGCTTAGAAATCGTTAACTAATCAGTAAATTAGTACAGGCTGCTTCAAGCTGAAGACTAACGATTGATAATAAATGGCTCTTGGCGCATGGCAGAGGCCTTCTGACGGGTGTTAAATGCCCGGGGGGGTACTCAACAGACGATTGGGTAGGGAGGTGCGGCCCGGGTGCTGAAATCCTGATCCTGTTTAAGACACAAATCACTGATTTCCCTACCCCGTTTAAGACAGAATACAGATTTTTCACACCCTGTCTAAGACATTTAGCCCAAAGTCATACCCCGTTTAAGACTAGAATGGAATAAAGATACACTTGTTTCTAACTGTATTTCAATGCATTGGCAATTACAAATCTACTTACTTACTCTTTTATTTTGCTAACTGTATTTTATCACACCGTTTCCGTTGTAGAGAAGTTGTCAGATTGGTACATAGTCACCTGAAAATCTATCGCAAATAAACGGTTACGAGTTATCTTTTTGTAGTGCAATTGTCAGAGTCAAGGGAAGCGCAAGCCCACCAAAAACTGGCGGCTTGTGGTTAGGCTGCTATAAACAAACATACATTAAGCTTACCCTGTTTAAGCCATTAGGACATATAGCGGTACCCCTTTTAAGACACAATTGATGAAATCGATACCCCGTTCAAGACAAAACCCGCTGAAAACCATACCCTATCGGGCCGCACCTCCCCATTAAGGTCATATAAGGGAGACCCCCCCCGGGGGGTTAAATAAAGGATCAGTGGCTCCTGGTCTCTGGGATAAAGACGAGTTGGCAGTTTTTTTTCTTTCATCGAGCCATCTTTCCTTCGCTCCGTGATCTGACCGCCTGGAGTTGGATTTATTTAAGAAAACGGCCAAATTTTGCTCAGCATGGTGGTGGGATCCAGGCTCAGTCAGTGAATTAAAACAAATTTCAAAATCATCCAAGACGAAAAAGCCTCTACGCCCCCTCCCCTCCCCCCTCATCTTTATCCATAATAGCTTATTCTCTCTATCTGGCGTTTCAAGGTCGTGTCACGTCAATCTGTTATCTCCTGTCATCGATCACTCCAAGAAAAGCAGCTAAAAACTTACGAAAGCATCAAGCTATGGGAATTTTCCATCGCGGCTTTCTCAACCGTGTTTTTTGTTTGTTTATATTGCTCTGTTTGGTATGTCTACTTTACATATACATTGTCAGTAATCAAGAAAAACTTGGATTCCGGCGAGGTCATGCAACATATCATTTCACGTAAGTACAATTTTTACTCGGCGCCAAATTAAGAGCAACGACTGAATGTATCTTAATCAAGATAACAACAGAATCACTTAGGGTATAAAATTAAACAAAATGTGTTTACATGTTCGTTCGACGCTGTTTAGAACAATTAAAATTCAGTAAAAATACGGGAAATTGCCCCACAATGGGGTACAATTTGATCGTCGGTAAGGTCTTATCTTCGGCCGTCTGTTCAAGGTGTTCAATATTTTGGTAGTTAACGTCATGAGATATAAGCATGTACTGACTCCAGTCAGGAGCCCGCTGCAGTTAAACTGCAGCATCTGTGGTTTTTAAGGTAAGTCTTTTTTCGGGCTACTGAATGACTACTGCGGTAGTTTGAACCATGAGGCAAATGAATGTTTTTCATTCATTTACCAGGTCTAGTTTCCGGTGTATTGATTTCGTCTACGTCCGGAATTTCTGTTCCTGAGACGGGGGGAGGGGGATACATTTCAGCTACCGTGTGGCATGAAATTTTCGCGAATTTCGCGGATTCTCCCTCGATCCTCGGTTTGTTTATCCGCGAAACTCGCAATCCCGCAAAAAAAAAAATCCTCAAAATTTGCTTCATGTATTTAGGTTCTTGAATTTCGGTTAACTTGAGCAGTCAGTTACGACTTTCCTCTTTACAATTGCAAGATAACGAGTAGTCTTCGCGGTCTCTGGGTAATTTTGATAACAACCGTAGACGAGACCATTTCCTGCCAAAGAGCAAACCATAGCTTAATGCGTGTTTTTTCCCAGCCCATAACGCATTCCCAGTGGTAAAGTCTTAAAATCCAAATTCTCGAAAATTTGTTCCCGCGAAACACACAAAGACATCGGCAATCCGCGAAAATAAACTCAAAATAATCTCCATTTTTTCAATGGAAGGTATACGAAAGGGGTACCTTATCTGTCAAAAATGGTATATAAAAGGGTAAGGGGTTGGACCTCGGGGTGGAGCCTCCCCGCTTAAAACTTTGTTGAGTACCCCCTGGGGGTCGATTTCAGTTAGCCTGCGAGTCCCTAGCGGGGGGCAGGCGATGAGAGGCGGCTGTATTCGTAGGCTAGATTTTAGTGAGAAAAAATAATTTTAAAACTGAGAGGCCGTACAGGGTTGTTGTGACCTTTTATAACTTTCTACTAAGCATGAGAAAACGTTTGGAAAACTTGGCATTTTATGCCTTTGCGCCGTGCGGGAACAGACTTTATTTTGATTGGTTTAATTTGGAAACGCTTGCGCCTATAGGTTGATTTAAAAGTTCAAGGCAGGGTGCGGTATGTTTGTCGCACAAGCAGAATAAAAAGGATTTGGATTTTTTTAGTTGAACCGGTTGTTGTTGTCAGTGTTGTGTTGTTTTAAGGGTTTTATTTGGATTTGGGGGAACTTTTCGGACTTGTTGGGGAATTCGCTTGAACAAGGGGGTCCGCCTGAACCTCCCTGTGCGACCACCTCTCCTGTAAGTTCAGTGATTGACCGCCATAATAGGCTTTCAACGGCTATTCGCGCTGAATTAAAACTCTGGCGCTTGCCAGTGCTCACAGTTAGAAATCGTGCTTACACCCCAGTTGTAAATCCTTTTACGGATTTCATTCAGGCAAATTTTTGGATTTTCGTGTTGGCTGGAAAGGAAGTCTAGGAAAGGATCAAATCATGTTTATTCAAAACACGCAGTTCCCTATGAGGAACGCACAGTCCAAAAACAGATTTGGACACCAATAGGAAGGAAGCCGGAATGCGGCCAGAGTCAGTTCTCCTGTTACTTAAATGATAGCACAACTTTTTTGCAAGGCACACTTTGGGGAAAAAAACAGTCATTACCTCTTTTCATTGTCGGTTAATGGAGGTCAGAAACTTGTTATAAACTTTATTTCTTTTAATCACAGAACAGAGCCACTTTTCTAGCAACTTAGATTGCATATTTATTATGCAAAGGGATTGTCTCTGTATAAAGGTATACCTACACGATCGTAAATTAGATTTTCATATTATTTCTTTTTAAAGGCGCGGAACTGCCAACTCAACCGAACTATCTCCCAGGCCTGCAAAGACGTCAGAGTGCTTCCCTGTTAAACAAATTCTTTTTCTCAAAACACACAAAACTGGATCAAGTACCATGGCCAATATATTTTTTCGTTATGGAGACGCGAGGAATCTAACATTTGTTCTTGGACCTGATACAATTCTAGGCTGGCCGGAGAGATTTCGTATTACTCATCCTCTCCGTCTGTTCGGCAAAGTGCCTAACATATTGTGCAGTCATGCAAGGTTTAACAAGAAGCCAATGAACTGGCTATTTCCTCCAGAGGTAAGCAAGTACATAACAATCCTAAGGAATCCCTTGGACAATTTTGAGTCTGTTTTCAACTTTGCCCACCTCGGAAAATCCTTTGGTTTAGGAGTCAAACTCGATTCTTTGGAAAGATTTTTAGATAAACCAACACCCATAACGTTTTATAACCACACTCGCAGAGAGCTAATGATGTATTTGGCAAGGAATCCCATGATGTTTGATTTGGGTTTGAGTTTCAATCACTTTCAAAATCGCACAGTTGTTAACGAATACATCAAGTTCCTAGACAGAGAGTTTGATCTAGTAATGATTATGGATTATTTTGACGAATCGCTGGTGTTGATGAAGCGAATGTTGTGCTGGGAGATGGATGACATTTTGTACGTGAAACTTAACGAGAGACAAGACAAGGAGAAGGCCATTGGGTTGAGTGCAAAAGTCAAAGAAAATATAAGACGATGGAATAAGGCAGACGTTATGTTGTTTAATTACTTCAACGCAACGTTTTGGAGGAAAGTAAGGAAGGAAGGACCTAGCTTTTATGACGACTTGTCTACCTTTCGACAAAGAAAGCAGGAGATAAAGAAACTGTGTTTGACTAACGGAACGCGCCTTCAACGGGCTTATCATGACAAATTTGTAAAGGGATATACCATCAGGAAAGACCTGGATCCAAGTGTAAAACCTTTGTGTGAAGATTTAGTAAGGACGGAAAACGCTTTTCTCGCATACTTGAGGAAAAAGCGAGTTGCAAAACATAGTTCCTTTGACCTGGATAAACAGACTAGGATTCAAAACGAGACTGGGTGGGACACAGCAACCGATATGAGATATGTACCCGCACAAACCCTACGTTTTTACCGCAAAAGATTTGTTCGTCCTTAAAACTACTGACCTACGGCTAGCAGAACATTGCAGTTATTAAGCCGTCATTTAGTTACATGTAGTCTCCAAGTCAGGTGTTCTTAATTGTCACGCAATCTATTCCTTCCCCACGGCGAAGGAGCGCGTGACAAGCCCAAAGAATCAGTCTGCGTTAGGGCACCACCTACTATGTCGAGAGCGATCTGGGGAGAACACAAAACAATGCCCGCCAGTTTTATGTTTGTCGCTTAAAAGTCCTTGGAGACTAGGATAAAGAATGTTGTTTAACTCTTAAAAGGTGCTCAACTTTAGGACTCAAGGCTAAAATAAAAGAAAACACGGTCTATGTTGCAATTTATAAAATTCTCCAAAAAAGGGAAACTTGACGTGCTGTTGGAACGATATCGGACAAAAAATAAGATCCTGACCAATAGATACTGTTTTAGCACTGTTTTATCTGTTAGTTGAAACAAAACCTTATCGTTGCTCGAGTGTCTTACGTCTTTTGAAGGTTTTGGAAGTCGCCTTAGCTTATTAAAAATTTCCTTAGCTTTTTTCAACAATATATGTGCCCCTAGACATCTTTTCACTACCGCACATGTGGCTATATTGTGGAGTGGAGACTGTGAGTGTCTAAGTCAAGTCAGTCAAGGTAAAGCTAAAGACATTACATAAGTCCGAAGCGCTTATAAAAGTTAACTCAGGGCGCGTTCTTTTGGGACTATTCCGGAATAGGAATACTCAGAATAGACGGTATTTGTGTTCTTTCGGGAGCGATTCCGTTTTCGGAATGAACGGAATACCATTCCGTTCATTCTGCTCCCGATAGCAGAATGAACAGAATGAAGGGAATACGGTTTACTCGGAATAGCCATAATATGCGTTCTTTTGGGAAATTTTTGGCGGGAAATCCTACGAGGCCGCCCGCGTGTGTGCAGACATAGTAGTTCTCAGGTCACATCCGCCGTGGGTATTCCGTTTTCAGACAGAAGCGTTCTTTTCGAAATTGAAATTCCGTGTATTCTGGTATTCCTAAACCGGAATAAGAATAGCCAGAATAGTCCCGAAAGAATGCACCCTTAGCTTTGATCTCTTTACCTGATTATGCCCCACAGCTGTAGTGAAGATCAGAATTCTTTGGGTATTAGAAGAATCCGTACAGCTTGGATTATCAGTCTGCAAAATGTTAGACAGGACGAAGGAAAGGGTAAACCAATTCGCTTTTTTATTTTCATGAAATCAGTGAAAAGTATCTATTGAGGACTAGAGTTGTCGCGGCATGACCGCAACCGCAACTTTCAAATGTTGCCCTGCTTCAGAATAAAAAAAAAAAAGGTCGTTAAAAAAGTTCCCAGCAGAGAATATCAGTAAATCCCAACCGCAAAAATTCACAAAATAATATCGCGCGCCTACGTGTTGCACGGGTAGCCATGGTCTGTCGGATGGATTTCTGTCTCAGACGAATTTCTCTCCTCCTCCTTTTTTCTCCTCCTTTTATTTTTGTCCGATTAAAAGATGAAATGAAATAAACAAAAATTAGAGTTTTGGAGTTACATGGCGAATGATGACTAGAGGCGACTGCAAAACAAGTTGAGATGTTGAAACTAAAACCTATGGAGGCCGCAGCCTCAACATGTACTTCACTGACCTTTGTTTATATTTCAATTTCGAAACCAGCAATCAATATGGAGGCAGACTTTTTAGCAAGTTTTAAAGGCATTAGGCGACCAAAATAGAAAACATTTCTTGCTAGTGATTTTGCGACAAACAGTTAAACCAAAATTTCGTCGAAATACGCTGTTATACCACACAATATCTCTCTGTAGGAGAAGTTAATTTAGATTATCGACATTTACCAATTTTGTCTGTATCAACTCCAGATTTTGACTTAAGCAAGAGCAAAAAGCCCCGGGTAGGGCGAAGCGAATACAAGGAAAAAAATTTATCCCCCCTGCATGCTAGGGTAACCAAGCTGCCTTGTAAACACGACGCGGCGCAAAAAAAAAAAAATGAAAAAATGAAAAGAAAAGAAAAGAAAAAAGGAACGAATGAGGGCTGGGGTATCCTTCTGATAGAGTAACCCTGCTACTAGGGTTACTCTACCTCTTTGTAAACAGGCGCTAAAAGAAATCACCACACTGCGCTTTCACGCTTTTCCCCAGTTTATTTTAAAGGTGCTCTTACAAGTTACTGTGTTTGTAATCCCCTGAACCCACTCTTACTACTCTTGGTAGAGCACAAAACCTTCCCAAGACATGTCGACTCGTTACATAAACTCCTCTGATCCACTGCTTTCACTGGTGTCAGCTAAAATAAATTAGAAAAAAAGATGGAATATCTGTTTAATAATTTTTAATTAAGAGGCCTTGGAATGTATCTTTTGAAATCAAATTTTCGCAAAAATTTTTTTATTATTATGAGAAGGAATCATAAACGCACGAGAAGACATAAGCGCAGCGTGTGTAAAGATTCATTACACGTGAATAACCGTGAAATAGACCAGGAAGAACAAAATAAAACTGTTGCTCCTTGAAAGCTAATAACGACTGAAACCTAACCGAGATTCAAGCTTCTTATCTAATAGCTTAAATGTTTATTCAACCTAGAACTTGCTGGAACATCAAAAAGAATTATTATTCTAACGACAATCAATTTAAAAGAAAAATCTGTAAGGGCAGTTTAGAAATATTTCCATTTATGCAAAGTACGAACTTTTTGACTGATTTGTGCTACATTTTAGCTGTTTTTAAATATAAATATCTTAAAATCGCAGCCACCTAGGAAGCTCAATGTACATTAAGAATGTTTTGATATCATAAAAGATCCTTCAACTGAAAAGGGAAAGTGTTAAGTTTTATCTTTCTTGAAATATTGGAGAAAATTGCAGGAATGACCAAAATCAGCCCGTAAAAAATGAATCATGGTTTACTTGAAAACGCTCTTACAGATTTCCCCCTAATTTCGCACACAAGTTGTGTAGGTTGAGTAGTTCAAATAGTTCAAGTTTCGTCATAAAGTGTCTGACTAGTTTTCGAGATATTCGACATTATTTAAAATAAGAGGCTGTCCATTACCGTTGCTATGGTGACAGCTGTTGCTAGGAAACCAATAAAAAATAAACTTTGGTCATATGTCGAAAAGGTGGTGTAGTATCAAGGAAATCGAAGTTTGTCTTCTATGCGAAATTTTGATTTCAAAAGATACACCCCAAGGGCAAAAAAACTGTTGCGAGCCTCCTTAAAAGGCACAAGCTACTACAGTTAAAGGCTGAATGTCTAAAGAAGATTTTATCCTTATCCGAGAAAACTACAGCTTTAACTGTATTTAAAAAAATACTAATTGTTGATTTGAGTTGAAATTGGTATATTAATCAATTGATTAGAAATAACAACGTAATTAATAATGAATGTTATCATTCAGTTTTGTGGTATTGGTTATTTATGCTTATGCTTATGTCAGAAGTGTGAACCCGCCTTTAAGGCGTGCCCTGTTAAAGGCTGGTTCACACTTGTGACATAAGCATAAGCATAAACATAAGCATAAGCATAAGAAAGAATAGTGTGAACCGGAGTAACATAAGCATAAGCATAAGCATAAGAAAAAGGAAACTTTTCCTTTTTCTTATGCTTATGCTTATGTCGCGTAATCGCAAATGTGAACCGGACAACATAAGCATAAGCATAAGCATAACGAAACAGCAGTATTTGATGTCAGCAGAAATTCAAGCGAAAATAGTTCCCAATCCTGCTCTGATTAGCAGTTTCAAAATGGCGTCTTCGTCTTTGAACACGCTGTCTTATAATGAGAAACTGGCAGAGTCCGTCCTTACTAACTACCTCAACTACCTGAAATAAAACTCTCGGTCCGCCAGTCGCATCAATGTTTCAAGCACAAGATTGTGATAATCTCCTCTTTGTTTTCTCTTCGTGAAGTTTTCTCTTACCCAACAGGACCTCCGTCTTTTTTCAGGTTGTCTTTCTTTCCGCCGTTGATGTCTACGGAGCAGTAACATCAAAAAGGAGCGCTTCTTGCCGCGCTTCTTCGTTTTCTGCTTCGTCTGCCATTTTGAAACTACAACTCGTCTCATTCCCCCAGGAATATAAATCTGAAGCCCAATGCGCCTGCGTATGTCGCGTTTCTTATGCTTATGTCATAAGTGTGAACATTATTATGCTTATGCTTAAGTCACAAGTGTGAACCAGCCTTAAATAATCAGTACTCGAGGAATCTGTACACTAGCACGAACATACTTGTGGCCCCTTATATCTGAGAGTGCCTCCCCCCCACCCCTTTCTTAACCCCTCCCCCTCCTGTTAATTATTGCTCAGCCCCTTATTTGCCAGGGATTTCTCTCACCATTATTTTGTATAATTGGCGAGAGAAGAAGCTGGGAAAAAGTTTAACAATTACAATGTTGCCTTAGCGCTGCTCGACAAAGGTCACAATTTTAAACAACCAATTTAATGAGGACGCACTGGAGAAAATCAGAAGGCAGTTTAATTTTAGACATGTAACTTACGGCAGGGGAGTGTATTACAAGGCTCGGTTTTTTCCGACGGTTCTTCGCAAAGTTTCCCTCCATGCTGTGGCGGTGGGTTAGTACAAGTTCTGGTCAGCCTTTTTATTCCGTCTCCACACGTCTTGCTGCAGCAGTGTTCCACCCATTCGCTGTATCCTCCGTCAATTGCTGCCTGTATGCGTAAATTATATGTTAACGTACCGTCACTAAGCATTACACTTTCTACACTATTACTCCTAGAACACTGGAGGTGTATATATTTTAATTGCCCACAACACACTGCTCGTCTCCCAATAGTTAGTGCATACGTCTGTACGGCGTAGGACGGGTCGTGGCTTCATATTTCGTCGAAGGCTCCGCCGAAATTTCTCGCTAATCGAGTTCTATGTCGCAACAAACAGAAAACACTTTGCAGAGCTTAAGAACTGTTTTAATAACGCTATAATCAATGTTATTCGGTATCCCGATTTTCAGATAGAGTTTCAACTGATAACGAATGCCGAAAATAAGTTGTGTTTATTGTAGTTTTGTATACCATACGCTCTGATCTGTGACTGATTCTTCGAGGAAACATGGCAACTTTAAAAGCAAGAATGAACTAATAGAATGAAAAGCGTTTTCTGACACAAGAGTGCCGATTTGAAAGATAAACTTTTGCTCTAAATTTTTGTGGTTCAGTTTCTGCGTTGCCCTGATGTAGGGAAAGACCGCAGACCGTCATATGTTGGCTAGCGTAGCTTAAGGGTAGCTCCACCTTCACAGCGGTGAAACGTAAAAAGCTACGTCACTTCCGGTCTTTCAGAGCCTTGAGGGTCCTTGAAGTTTGAATCAGTTCAAAAGTTTACGAGCGCGAAGTTCGTGTGAAAACGATACAGAACATGATCCGGCAAACCGAATTTCACGCCGACAAAACTTGAGCATGACAGTTACTTTATTTCCATCACATACTCAGAAACGGCGTTAAGTTTTGCGGTTAAAGTGTATTTTCCTCTGTAAAATTATGTCAGGAACTGGGCACGCGTCTTGCGTTTGACCGCTGTGGGAGCTCCACCGCTCAGTAACATGTCATCCCATTACACGCAGTCACAAGCCGTCATAAGCCGTTACACGCCGTCACAAGTGGTCACAAGCCATCACAAGCCGCCTTTACACACAGTCACAAGCCATCAAACTCCGTCACACTCCGTCACACCCCGTCACAAGCTGTCACACACAGCCACAAGCCGTCACACTCCGTCACACCCCGTCATAAAGCCGTCACACACAGTCACACCTCGTCACAAGCCGTCAAATATGGTCACAGGCCGCCCCACTCCGTCACACCACGTCACAAGCCGTCACAAACCGTCACACACAGTCACAAGCCGTCACACGCCGTCACACCCCGTCACAAGCCGTCACACCCCGTCACAAGCCGTCACACACAGTCACAAGCCGTCACACCGCATCACAAGCCGTCACACCACGTCACAAGCCATCAAACTCCGTCACACCCTAGCCTGCGTGGCCGGCGGGATCGTTCGCGCGTGTGAAAACGATACAGAACATGATCCGGCAAACCGAATTTCACGCCGACAAAACTTGAGCATGACAGTTACTTTATTTCCATCACATACTCAGAAACGGCGTTAAGTTTTGCGGTTAAAGTGTATTTTCCTCTGTAAAATTATGTCAGGAACTGGGCACGCGTCTTGCGTTTGACCGCTGTGGGAGCTCCACCGCTCAGTAACATGTCATCCCATTACACGCAGTCACAAGCCGTCATAAGCCGTTACACGCCGTCACAAGTGGTCACAAGCCATCACAAGCCGCCTTTACACACAGTCACAAGCCATCAAACTCCGTCACACTCCGTCACACCCCGTCACAAGCTGTCACACACAGCCACAAGCCGTCACACTCCGTCACACCCCGTCATAAAGCCGTCACACACAGTCACACCTCGTCACAAGCCGTCAAATATGGTCACAGGCCGCCCCACTCCGTCACACCACGTCACAAGCCGTCACAAACCGTCACACACAGTCACAAGCCGTCACACGCCGTCACACCCCGTCACAAGCCGTCACACCCCGTCACAAGCCGTCACACACAGTCACAAGCCGTCACACCGCATCACAAGCCGTCACACCACGTCACAAGCCATCAAACTCCGTCACACCCTAGCCTGCGTGGCCGGCGGGATCGTTCGCGCGCGCAAAGTTTTGGCTTGGCAGAGGAGAAAACTACGCGCGCAAATACAATTCCGCCAGCTACGCAGGCTAGTCACAAGCCGTCACACAGAGTCAGAAGCCGTCACACCCCGTCTCAAGCCGTCACACCCCGTCACAAGCGGTCACACACAGTCACAAGCCGTCACACACAGTTACAAGCCGTCACACACAGGCACAAGCCGTCACAAGTTGTCACATTGCAGCAACAATGAGTATCGCTAGAAGTACAACCTGAACTAAATGGCTACAATACTATTTACAATTATTAAGACATGTAGTTCGCATGTGGTGTTTGAAAGAACAACATGACCAAGTGTTTCTTGTCATAAGATCGAGATAAAAACCGCAATTTATGGAACTTTAACGTCTACAGGCTCCAGTTTTTACAGCTTTATAGTTTCTAGTATGTCACTTTTACTAGCTTGGACAGACTTTCGTTTGAGAATCGTTCGGATTCGTTTCTTCGCAGATGCTCGAACTATCAGTGTGGGGAAATTAAATGCCACCTGCTCTGGCATTGAGTGCAATCCTTAATAATATTTAATATTTCCTTGCGTTTTTCCCTGTTTCAGTTGTGGTTTGTTTTTAGTGAGGAAAATAGAAAATAAATTCAGTTGTCGGTTCCCAGCGCCACGTTTTTGTAAAAAACCAGAATGTTCAGGTTAAATAGCTAAAACGGGTAGTCATAGACTAGTCTCGCACAACACCTTCAAAAACACCTGAAAAAATCTGTTTTGATTGGCAAAACATAATGAGCACTAAGAGCCATCTCGTTGAAGAGAAGATTGAACACTTAAAAGATGAAGGGTAACGTTGTTTAAGACCATTGAAATCTTTGAGTCGACGATTTTGTTTCTTGCTGTGTTTGATCGACAACAGTACTAGGTTCCCCTAATAAGCACTTCGTCACCTGTGACTAGTAAATGGCAGCTATTTGATGCTGGTTATTCACTTCACTAATAAGCAAGCCTGATTGCTTGTGTATTTGTCTACTGGGCATCTGTTCTCACTTAGACGACCCACCAGGCCCGTAACCAGTATTGAGGCAACCGAGACGGTTGTCTCAGTAAAACGTTTTCCTTGCGGTTAAAAACCTAAATAGAAAAATTAATTTATTTAATTATATAACATGTTTGTGGAAGTAAACCACGCCAGCGGTACCTCAAAGTGTGATAACAGTCAGTGATACTTCAGTTATGTGCTGGACGCGAGCCCACCAGTTTCTCCGGTTGAAGACGTGGTCCAGGTCAACATACGTTCACGATATCAATCCAGAGTCGTTGCAAATATTGCAAAAATGAGACGACAGTGGTCATAAGAGAATTGCTTTAGCTTTCTCCAAATAAAAGCAAGGCCTCAAGCAGAGAGTACACTTCAGCACTAGTACACTTGCACTGGTGCACTTGAACGAGATTGATTTTTTTTTTCGTTACGGATGCTGAAATAACATTCAGAGTTTCTAAAACTTCATTTCTGAATGAAACTGTCGAAATTTTAAAGAGAAGAACTAGTAACAAACATAAATGCTGTTAAAGTTAGTTTGGATTCTGATTCTGTTTGGGAGAAAATACTACCAGGAAAATGCTAAAAATGGCATTTACGAGCGTCTAGAATTCATAATTGACCCCCCTAAAAGCTCGTGCCTCCGGCGCTTCGTAATTGCCTCGGTTATCAGAAAAGTCTGGCTACGGCCCTGCCCGCGATTATAGAAAACCATATTCGCATTGAACGTGTTGCGCTGTCGCCGTTATAATAATGACTTTATACAAATGTTGCTATCTTTATACTATATATTTCTCAATTTAATATCTTACCCCATTTTATGGGTTATTAACTTGTCATGATTGCTATATGGTGTTGTTGTTGTTGTTTTGTTGCTTTTTTGTTGATTCGTATCAGAAATAGCTGGCACTAAGAAATTTCCTCGATATAGTTTGGGTTAGTAGATATGTAGTAGTATAGATGTAGATACTATCTTTTCTCTTCTATGTGCCAGTGGTATAGCTTTAATCAAATGAAACAGGTTTTTTGGAATAAGAGATAAGTGTCGCTTTTATAGCTACTAGGGATGAATATCAATCAAAGTATGTGGATAAGAAACAATTTAAAGATTAATTACATTTCTGGTGATTTCGCTTATTTAAGTGATAAGGGATAACCTTCTCGCAAGTTTTAGCTCAGCACCCGCACGCCGAATTCACCTGCAAGCGCAGCCCCATATCTAACAAAACATGACAAACCCAGCGAGTTTAAGACCGGGACCTGCACTTGGCGGGAAATAGCCCAAGACCAACGTTGCTTTCGAGATAAGTTTTCTAACAAGAGAGAGCAATTATATATGAGCATGAGCCATATATTGTTTCATAGCACTATTAAATTAAGTTAATAGGATGTGGTTGCTTTGTTTTAACTACCAAAGTTAGTTCGTCCAGACGCATAATCCATCTTGTGCCCGTCTTGATACTGAGACGCATAACCAGATGAACTAACTTTCTTTGCACAAGTCCATCCCAGACGGATTATCCGTCTCTAGTATAAAAAAAGGCCAATCTCCATCTACGTGATACTGAATACGTACTCTCAAATGATCAGCTACCAGTTGGCTAGATAGCTCAGCTGTTTAGAGCACTGCACCGTTGTCGCAGAGAAAAAAGAAAAAGATGCAAAAGAAAAGAAAAGAAAAAGAAGACTTCCGTTTTTCAATGTTTTTAGTATCTTCGAGGATGAACTGATGGATTTTTGTCTTACGTCAAATAAGCCCATGATACGATTAAGTTTACGTGAAACTGGCATTAAGAACGCGCGAATTACCTGGATGTCCAGGTAGTTATTAACAAGGGAAGAATAGAGACTGACTAATACGTAAAGCCAACAGATAAACACCAGTTTTTGTTCCAGACGTCCTGTCACCCCCGGATGTACAAGGACAGCATACCATACGCTCAGCCCCCCAAGACTTCGACGAATATGTTCCACGTCAGAAGCGTTTGAGCGTATGGCTGCAGACCTATGCACATTTCTTGTAGCAAGTGAGTATAGAAAAGTGTTTGTTTTGCAGCAAATTCAAAGAGCTAGTTTGAAAACCAGAGAATAGACATTCAGACCACGCCCCAGGAGTATAAACAACAACAGAGTGCCAGTGGTAGGAACGTACCATCCTGGTCTTCCGAACATTGCGGTATTCTGCTCAGTAGGACTTCACCCGCTCCTGCTTTTCAGATAAATGCAAGAGTCTGGGAGACTACCTTGTGCATGCCAAACTCAACCCAACCCGACGTACAGGACAGAAACGTAAGGGAACCGTGAGATGTGGAAACAGACGGTGTCATGTGTGCAAGTATCTTGAACCGGGCAACAGGTTTACATCTCAGAACACTGGAAAGAGCTCAGTATTCACTTATAATTTCGAACTAGAATGCAATAGTAGTAATGTTGTTTACTTTTTGCCTTGTAAAGTATGTCATGTGCAATACTTTGGTTCAACTACAATAAAATTCAGGCTTACCGTAAATGATCGATTAAGCGCCGCTACTCGAATAAGCGCCGCTCTCGAATAAGCGCCGCACCTTTACCGAAAATAATTTAATAAGCGCCTCTCTCGAATAAGCGCCGCGGCGCTAATTTGGGTATTTACAAATAAACGCCCCACCTGTGTTCATGTAGCAGCAGTGCTTTCACAAAGAGACTGTGAAACTTTATTCATGTTCCCTCTTGTATTTGAACAGCAATACTTTCACAGAGACTGAGAAACTGCGTTCATGATACCTCTTGTATTTCATTCGAAATAATTTTATATTAAATTGTGCATACCTAGTACGCGCCTCACTTAATTCTCTCTATATTCCCCTCAGTGTTTACCCGTAGTTGAAATAAGGGCTGCTCTCGAATAAGCGCCGCTCTTGAATAAGCGCCGTACCTTTAACAGGGAAAATTAAATAAGCGCCGCGGCGCTTAATCGATCATTTACGGTAGGTTTAACATCCTCAAGTCTCACTTTAGAGTGCACTCAAGGCACTCTGTTGATAATTAAGATAAGGATGATCTCATTTATAGACCGTTAAGGCCTTGAGGATGTGAACATCAAACTGACTGATCTGACGAGTCGGCTCTATTGGATAAAGAGGGACAGTGGGCCTACGGGTTGAGATGCATTAAGCCACAGGGGCTCAACGAAAGTGACTTTTTCGTCAGTCAAGGCGAATAGGATTCGTAGAGGCTAAGGGTTTGGTATTTTCGTGCTACTGTTAAAAGCGGGCCCTCTTTTAAGTTTTGGACCTTCTACTAACGGTTTTCTTTGTAGCGTGCGCTTTTAAGTTTTCGTATCTTTTACTAAATTGCGTGTACAGAACAAGTTCAACTCTTTGTTGTACTATATGTTTGTTTTGAAAGTCACGACATCTCATTTTGCTTCAAAGTCCCCACATTCCTCATCAGTAATAGCGGAGCCAGCGCGCTAGCGCGTCAGCGGAGCTCCATTGCTAAGGAAATTTGGTAATCTATCAAGCCAAAAAATTTTGGTAGTGACGTAGTAGTCACGTGACCGTCCGTCCGTCCGCACCACAGGGCTACCAATACACTTCCTACACTGGATAGAATCCTGTGCTGAATCCCGTGTGTTTTCGGGGCGAAATCGCATGTTGACCCGCGTTGTAGCAAAACAAGCAAAGACAACAAAAGTCAAAAACAAATTTGTTAGTGGAAAAAAAAAGTTCAAAAGAATACTCAGTTGTCTTTTTGGTGGAAGGGGAAAAGTTCAATCTTGGCGAAAGAAATTCGGCGATAAAGTTCAGGCAAAAAGTTCAAATTTGCCTCGTCGGTTCTGTTCAAACTCGGTCGGCACACCGCTTGAGTTTGCAGCTTTTCGCAGCGGTTTCGACGCCAAATATAGCAGAGCTAGTGCTTTTTGGTTTTTTCTGTCCACAACCATGGTTTTTACGGCGTTTCGAACACATTTTGCCGGGAAAAACACCAGCATTTTCATGCTGATAGGCAGCTTGTCACGAAGAAAGAAATAAGTATTAAAATTAACTACGAAAACAATGTCAAATGCCCATGGCCTAGTGGACTAGTTACCGGCATCTCACGCCGACGAGCTGGGTTCGACACTCAGCGGGAGCAAGAATTTTTTTCTTTTTTTTTTCTTTGTTTTTTTTTTAATAAAACGACTTGGATGACAGTATTTCCACAAATTAATAACTGCCAGCAAAAACAAAACAAAAAAACAAAACAAAAAACAAAAGCAAAAAACAGACAAAACAAAAAGGGGGGCTCCGCTTTTAGGCTTGGCTAAATCTATATATTATACTTTGGTCGGTCTATCATCGCAAGTAAACACCCGCTGTTTACTATGCTAATCTCTTGAACTTTAGACAGCAAAACTGCGGAACCTGCAGAGCTCGCCATGAAACGTCCAGGTATTTCTCTTTGAGGGTTTTGGTTTGTTATTCCATGGAAATACAAAATTTGTCTACTATTCAAGTGATTTGAATAGTTTCCCAAAACCTTTTTTTTTTCGAAAACTGGTGTCAGCTATTCCACTCATACAAGAGCTACACAAAGAATTATCTTCTTTATAATTTCTTGTTTTGTACAGATATAACTCTTCAAATTTTCATGCAATGAGCTAAGAATAGTGCAAGATTTTATTTTCGTGCGTGAAATCAACATATTGGCAACTGCAAGTGGTTCTGATCGCCTGGTATACCGCTCAGTTGCATTTTGGTTGCAAAACAAACTCAAATGAGCAATGCAAAAAACAGACTTCATGATCATCGTAACCGATAAATTTCTTTTTTTATTTTGTTTATTTATTGGTTTGCGAGAGAGGGGAATATTCAATGTTCGCTTTATTTTTATATCTGTCTTATCCTTTTAATTGTATTTTTTTAAGTAATTAGTTATTTTCTTTTTTCCTTTCGGAAAACCCAGCCCTGTACGTTTGTTTGTCTTGAACAATGTGACAATTTTTCTACACTCATTCCATTGTCGCGGCAAAAAAAGGTCTCCAAACAAAGGGCAAAAATGATCGGCCAGAGCTCTGAAAGCAGTGTGTGTTTAAAACCCTCGGTCATGTTGAGTATCCCTGGGATTTCGTGACTATAGTAGTTAACCATCGACAGATTAATTACTCCACTGCTGTGTCATTTTACCGCATAGAGACGAGAAAGGCTTTATAGTTATCCTGAGTAAACATTACCTATTTTTGTATTAATATATTATATTGTAAAGTTTAACTTTTTTTCCTTTTTCTATTTGGTAATAAAGCTTGTTGTTGTTGTTGTTGTTGTTGAAAGGGCAAAATATACAATCATTACATCCAAATATACCATCATTACAATGTTTTGTTACAATCTGGAAAAGCCACATGAGGTTCTGATCACGAGACTGTCATCCAGGTATTATTACTTTCCAGGTAGCATACAAGTGACAGCGCACACATTGACCACATGGTTGCGAGAAAACGTAAAACTCATCCGAGCCGTCGAAGGAAATAGAGCCAGGCAAGTTAGGCAAACGGGCGACACACTTGAACAGAGTCTCACTTTCGCCTTCATTCAGATGTGGACAGAGCAGCTTAAGAACTTGCCGACGTACATCAGCCGGTAGCACTCGAAGAGAAGAAAGAACACGGACAATGGATAGAACGAGCGTTATTCCGAACTTTACAGTAAGAGCGCAAAGCAAAACATCAGGAGAAACAAAATCAACACTATCCAGCCTTATGGACCGAAGATCTTGTAACACGTTTGTCGCCACTTTTTCATTAGTCAGCTCTACTGCCACCTCCTCTCGCAAACTCTCAACAGAGAAAGAAACTGAAGGCTTCCGACGCTTGGCCATGCATGTCATACCCAGTCTTCTACGCGGTTGTAACGCGTGACGGCGCGTTACGGTCACAAACAAAGCCTCAGTTTGACTTCGAATATATCGGGCACCAGATGTGACTGTTCAGCCGGGGTGGTGAAAAATGTCCAGGTATGGCCCTTTTT
Organism: Siderastrea siderea; assembly: GCA_964030785.1. Lineage (NCBI taxonomy): Eukaryota > Metazoa > Cnidaria > Anthozoa > Scleractinia > Rhizangiidae > Siderastrea > Siderastrea siderea. Next base: position 73,617,257 of record OZ034967.1, on the reverse strand, counting down.
ATACGGGAACCTCTTGTTTGATTTCCGAGGCTAGCTTTAAGGCCAACTTAACTTTAAGGTACAGAGACTCAGGCGCTCACCCCGGTAGGTAGGTATCAAAGTTGTGCCAGTCAATAAGTCTGCCACTGGATGATTTAATCCTCAGCTGTCGATCTTGAAACAGAAGTTTATTCATAGCTCTGTTTGGCTTAAGTCTGTCGGCATAACAGCCTTTTCTCATGACGTAGATTGAGCCTCCGCAAGCTGTAAGAATAATGAAAAACGCCGATGAATGAAAACACTGATTCACTGTATGGTTTACGACCCGCGATTTTTAAGTTTGAGTCGCCAACTAAGACTTCGCTGTTATAATTCACCCATTAAGTCACCAAAAACCACCAAGAACTTCTCTTCGAAAAATAAATGTACTTTGCTTTTAAATAAATCTAAATTTAGATGCTTCGTCATAGGAATACACCTATGTCTACTGCACTAATTTTGGTACAAAAACAATTAAACTTACTGCTGATTTGGAAATCCTTGCTTCTTTAGGTCAGCCTGTGAACGGGCTCCTTAGCTGGAGATAGGACGCTGAAAAATTAGCGACAGGAGCGAGGGAACCGTGCGAGTCTTCCTCAAGCTTCGCCGATTCACTCCGTTTGCTGATTTTCTGGCGCCATTTTCCCCAATAAGAAGTCCGATCAAGGGTCGAATTATAACTAGGAATCATAGCCGCTGAATCATGTTTGGAAGACTCCAGGTTTACCTATAACAGTGAAATCCTCGACCTAGACGTTTTCTAAGTATTTCGTATTGATTTCTGGTGGAAGCGCCAGAAATTTTCAGCTGGTAACTATAGACGCGGTCGAGCTCTAGAATCAAAATGGTGGCTTAGTTGCTTTATGTTCTTGTTTCTCAGTCACTGTTGCTTTGCGTGTTCACCCTTAACCTTTTTATCAGATAAGAAATAAAGTAAAAAGAACGTATAAATAAAAAATTGTGTCTGTCATTTTAACATTTTGTCGGAAAATCACTTGTGTTGATGGAAAATTATAAAAAATTAACCAGGCATACTAGAATGCACAAGAGGTGTACCAAAATTACATTTTTTGCTCAGCAATATATTTATTTAGAAACATCATCTGTGCACTAACATATACTTCTCACATTAAGAGCGTGCCTGAAAGACAAATCAATAGGAATTCTTTAAGCGTTAGCCTCTGAAAATAGGAAACCAATTCTTACCTGACAACACAATCGAGGCTTCAATCGTAGAAGAGAGTAAACAACCAAGTAACAGATACAAAACAGCTTTCATCTTTCTTGAAAAATTAAAATGCAATCAACCGAGCTCACTACCTACATGAACAAATAAAGAAATAAATTGGGATAAAATGGAAACTTTGAAATAAAAACAGCGGTAAGACATGGTAAACTCAGGAAATAACAAACAACTTCATTTTTATAGTAACTGATACAGTTTTCTTCTTATATAAAAGTCCAACTTTACTGGAATGAGTTATAACATTTTACTGCATTTCATATTAGACATAGAACTACCTTCAAATAAAGTTGTTCATGCAGTTATTTTGTTTTATTAATTACTGCGATTCGGTTCCAATAATAAGAAAACTTACAAGGTAGAGAAATTAGACCAATAAACGTTGTATTTTGCCATTTGATTAGGGACAGGTATACTCTTTACCAGTACAGTTCAGTTTTGACTCAACCGTATGTAATATGATCACAGATTAAAGTCAGGTTTCATTGAAAGGTTTCTCTTTTGTACTGAAGTAAAAGACAACCGATTTTGCAAACAAAAGAGCATTAACAAATTTAGTAAACTTGCTCAGAAAACTTTATTTTATTTTTAACAGTTTTAAAACTGAAAAGCAGCGAAATCCGGTTAGTTCCTTTTAATTATTGTGACTGAAAAGTTTTGTGGTCGCTGAAGAGACCAATGATTTTAATCGTTACAATCGGGTGTATCTCAGTAGGGTTTGTTACCATACAAAACCACTAACATTTTTTAAATTTTTGTTTCGGTCTGTGTTGTTACTTTTTTCTTTTTTTTTCTTTCAATTTTCATTTAAAGAAAAAGATATTTGTTTCAAATGCTTTTTTTTTTCATTAAACCTGATAAATCAACCAAAATCAGTCTCAAACGAATAATATTTGTCATAATAAACGATTTTAGATAGTTTAGTTAAACATTTCACAACTGAATTATTAGCGATATGAATCATCACTTTTATTTTCAAAAACTAAAAGAGGTAAATCAATTAATAAATAGAATTGAATAAAATAAAATCAACTCTAACCAACTGACAAGCTTAAAATAAATTGGCCACTTTAAGTCATACCAGCTAAGTATCCAAAGAAAAATATTTATGGATTCTCGTGTTTGGTTCTATAGCAACCCTCAGTTTTTAGACACTGCTCTACTATAAAATTAGCTATTTAACCTCGTAATTGAGATCGAAATAAGACAAAGACTGAAAATCCTGGTGTGCATTATAAGATTCTGTTTTGGGAATTGGTGCCAGATTTGTAATTTCATAATTTAAAAATTATTTCATATCCAAGTTCAAGAATTTGTTATCAGTTAACGAGGTGAAACCTTCTGACATATTTTCAGGTGCACGCTACGATTCGTTTCGGTGAAATATCCCTTCGGACAATTTAAAATTACCTCAGAAATTTGGATTTAATTGTGATGAAAAACTAAAGTTTACTTTGGCTAAAAGACATCTAAAAATTTCTTAACATAGCAAAATTAACTTACTTTTTGTTTTAGGAGGGGCAAATATGTCAGAGTGCGAAACAAGGTCACATTTTCGGCAAGCCAACAGTAGCTCCGAGTATGAGATTGGGTTCCCCGAGAATGAGATTGGGTTCCCTAGAATTACCTGCGACTTAAATTTTCAGCGAAAGAATCCGAACAGATCAAGCAGCGTTAGGGGCGTCAACAAAATCCGGAACATGGAAGATTCCGGAACATCCCGGAACAGGGCAAATTATCACAAAATAGATGAAAAAAAAAGTAATAAAAAATAGTGATCGTCAATAAACGATAATAAATAAAACAAGACAGAATAAAATGAAATAAAATAAAATAAAATGAAATAAACGATGTAGAATAAATGGAGAAATAAATATATGCATCTGCGACTAAATGAACGAATATACTAACTCTGACAAAATGCGCCTCGTTTCTCGAATTCAAAAATATCTCGGGTAACATTGAGGCTTTATTTTGGGAATCGAGAGACGGTTTACTTGATATGAGAAAATTAAAGCATTTTCGCAGTCACGCATGCAGTAGTCTCCTTTGATGTTGCGTGACGACCCTAAGAACGCCTGCGTAGGAGACTACGCATGCAGTCACGCAGTTCCACTTTCCTCGCACGCTGTTGAGTTTCCTGGTCTCATGTTTATTCGGTTGTTTAAGGACGTTTTGTGTTTAAGTTGACTTCCAAAGTAAAAGTGTGCAGAGATGAATGAACCTAAATTATACCAACCGAGAAGAAGGAGTCCACCCTACATTAAAGATCTTTTGTCAAACCAGCTGCCAATTATTCTCTTTGCTCGTCTACACAATCTCTTCTGTTCTTTCCAAAAGTCAGCTGTTCTACACTTGGGGATCGCACCTTCTAAGATAACAAATTTCGCACCCTTTCTTACGCTGCAACTGAAAAAAGGCACCGCTTTCGGTGAAGGTTTGTGTATCCGACACAAAAATTGTATCAGTTTTTTAGTTTATTTATTATTTTGATAGATTTATTCCTCTTGCCTTTGTCTTTTCTCCGCAGTAAAGATGAGTTAATTTGATGTGGTTTTACTTTTGTTCAGTTTTTCTGCAAATCCAGATCTTTGTCACAGATCTGGTAACTCTAACTGGTTACTATGTGGCTTAATCCATTTTTTTTTAATTCAAGGGGAGGCCAAGAAACCAACACGGTAGAAAATCACATGATAAAATTGGCGGGAAAGAGATGTTTTATATACTACTGTTACACCTTATATTAAATTTTGTCTGTTTGTTTGTTCGTTTGCTTTTTGGTTGTTTCTTTAATAGCTTTCTCTTCCTTTCTTTTTTTTTTTTTTTCATTTATTTTGTGATAATTTGCCCTGTTCCAGGATGTTCCGGAATGTTCCATGTTCCTGGTTTTGTTGATGCCCCAGCATTAGCTCATGTAAATACCCCCTCAAAAAGGGAGTCAACAAAACCCGGAACACGGAACATCCTGGAACATTCCGGAACAGGACAAATTATTACAAAAGAAATGAAAAAAAGTATTTAAAAAATTATGATGTCAAAAAAAGATAATAAATGAAATAGAATAAAATTAAATTAAATAAAAAGATATAGAATAAATAAATATATGCATCTGTGACTAAATGAACGAATATACTAGTTCTTTAACCAAGGTACCGAAGGCGTGCCCGGCTTATAAAATGTGCCTCATTTGTCGATTCCAAAAATATCTCAGATAACATTGAGGCCTTACTTTGGGTTTCGAGAGAAGGTTTACTTGATATGAGAAAATTAAAGCATTTTCTCAGTCACGCACGCAGTAGTCTCCCACGGCGTTGCGTGAGGACCTTAAGGGCCTGGCTAGGAAACATTGTTGCGGAAACATTGTTTCCAGACATGTTTCCTTGGGTGGCTAAAGTGAGAAACATACGTTTCGGAAGGAAAATTTGCGTCTGTGAAGCAAAAATGTTTTTGACTTGATTCAGAAACATTTCCTTGCTTCCAGGACGCAAAATTTGCTTCCGCAACATCTGTTTCTCGCGCGGCTAACTGGGAAACATTTGCGTCTGCAGCAATGTTTCCGCAACAATGTTTCCTAGTTTAGCCAGGCCCTTTAAGAACGGCTGCATAGGGGGGACTACGCATACATGCACGCAGTTCCATTTTCCTGGCACGCTTTGAGTTTCCAGGTCTCACGTTTATTCGGTTGTTTAAGGACGTTTTGTGTTTAAGTTGATTTTCAAAGTAAAAGTGTGCAGGGATGAATAAACCTAAATTATACTAACCAAGAAGTCCACCCTACATTAAAGATCTTCTGTCAAACCAGCTGCTAATTATTCTCTTCGCTCGTCTACACAATCTCGTCTGTTCATTCGAAAAGTCAGCTGTTCTACACTTATGGATCGCGCCTTTGCTCATGCTGCACCTATTTTATGAAACTCGTTGCCATTAACTGTAAGAACAAGTAGCATCCTCGCCATTTATAAAAAGCAACTGAAAGCAAAAGAAAGCTTTTAATTTATAAATAAATTTCGCCAGGTCGAGAAAACACGATTTTCCAAATATATGTAATGATGATTTGCTCTCCAATGCTTTTGATTTATCGCTCTCGTTATTTTGGCCAACGCAGGCGACTTCTTCCGCCCGGCGCCTTCACGTTTCCCACCTCTTCTTTTCATATTCTTTTGGAGACGCGATCCATACTGTTTTTAACCAAAAATGATAAAATAATATCCTAGGATGAGCAAAACACACTCAAAAACAGGTTTTTCAGTTTAAGATTGAAAATTGAGCAAAACACTGCGAAGATTGAAGCGGATTTCTCTACGTACTCGACGCGTAACTTTGATTTCAGGTTGAGGTGAACTCTTTTCAAAGTAAGGAAACTAGTGTCCAGGTCAGCGCGGTCCCAAAGCTGACTGTGTCCCTTTAATGTAAAGTGCTTTTAAATATGTTATAGTATTAGCACTAAATAAATTGATTATTATTATTATCATTTTTATCGAGTGACAACAAAATTTATTCTTCTTGCCTTTGTCTTTCATCCGCTGTAATGTTGAGTTAATTTGCTGTAGTTTTACTTTTGTTCAGTCCAAGTTTTTCTGCAGATCCCGATCTTTGTCACAGATCTGGTAACTCTCACTGGTTACTATGTGGCTTATGCATCAGTCAATTCCAGCTGCGCCCATCCCCCCCCCCCCGGGCAACTGCAGGGCATTTGCGCACCCTGTCAGTTCCGGGGGTGGGGCATTAGCAAATTTGGCACGGCCCGGGGGTCGGGCATTTGCCTACCCTGGGGCTACCCCCGGGATTTTGACACACTCGTGGTTTCCGACTCGAAATCCAAACATGGAGGATTTTAGGTAAGATGAACGTTTATTCGTTTGTCTCACGATGGAATCGCTTTGAGTTGTTGATCGCGACGTTTCGACTGCAATACTGCTAGTCTTCATCAGGCGATGATATAAGACTTCATCCTAATAACATCAATAGAGAGAGCGGAATCGAAATTTCAGAAGCTTGGATACCTACGATCAGAAAGCACAACAGCCGACCAACCACAAAACGGACCTGTGAGGGAACAACATCTAATAGTCGGAACAATAATGAGGATCGAAATGCACCAATAGCAGCGAACCATCATGCTACAAATAATGACACATAAACAAATGACCTCATCGCCTGATGAAGACTAGCAGTATTGCAGTCGAAACGTCGCGATCAACAACTCAAAGCGATTCCATCGTGAGACAAACGAATAAACGTTCATCTTACCTATCTTACACCACGATGAACAATAAACACATCTTTAATGGAGGATTTTATCGCAAAGGACCAGCAGTTCGTCGCAGATTGGATCGACCGTCATGGACTGGACAAACTAGTGGAGGTTTTCTCGATTTTATGCATTTCTTCATTGCTTATCAAGGCACAACTTAAGCTGTCACTATAAATATAGCGAGATTGGGAACGATCAACGTGAATCGACGTACGTATGCTTCTTTGTTCAAGGATTTAAATAAAATTTAGTCGCGATGACTCTTAAACTATAATTATCGATTATTAAACATCGCCCAGAATGCCGCGACACATCCGGGACTTTTACGCCCTTTCTCGCGCGAACATTTGAAAGCTCGTTAGCGAAAGTACACAAAATAACAAAGAAAGTTGGGCAAAATCGGTCAGCACCACTCGGAAGTTTTAATTTTACGGGAAAACGGTTAAGTTTACTGGTTAGCGTTCATATGGCTTTTGTAGAAGGGATGTTAATAAAGCAAATGCGACTGTTTTTAGGTGTGTAGCTGTTTGGGAAGCATTATCGTTTTCGACCTCAAATGTAGCTATTTTTACGCTCCGTCTGTATGGGACCGACACTTTTAGATTGAAAATCTCGAGAAATAAGATGTAAGCAAGTTAGCGTTCATATGGCTTTTTATGCTTGACATTTAAAGACTCACTTGCCGAGTTTTCGCGCAAACCTGACAGTTGGAAGTATTATCGATTTCAGCTTTTCTGAAACCAACTCCCGCAAAACTGAACTTACATGCAAATACGTCCCACAGAGCCCCCCACGGGAGTTGATTTGACCGCTTTTAAACTTCCCGCGAGTGTTCTAATGAATTCATAACTCCGCCTCCATAAGCAATAGAGCGCAAGCCATTGTAATTAAGCATTGTATTGCGGTGTGAGTCAGTAAAGTGTGAGAGACTGATAATAACACCAGAATTCCGCAAAAAAAAATCCCAAAAAAAAAAAGACACACGTACGTGTTTTCGCGATCGCTGTATGTTACGCAGATGTTACGTCTCCACGATAACTGCGATCATAAACAGCTTAACGAACACCTCGCACATATTGACCACGCACAGAAGCATATTCCCCTTTCTAGTATGATCCAGATGATTATTGGCGTAAATAAAAACCTTTTAAATGCTTTGTTCACGCAAAAGCATTATTTTCAATAGACACCTGTTGACACAGGGTACTGTAAGGCATTACCGCTTTGCTTGAGTTACTTTTGACAACAGCAAACGCATAGAGTTTATCTACTGCTTCGACCTACGTTTGACATGTTGTCTCTAAGAAGTTGTTTAGCAACTGAATTAGTTGAAATCAAAGCCAACCTTTTATATCGTTTGATCGATCTAAACGGATCCAAAATTGAATAATTATTTTCGCGAACAATAGAATGTTAATTCCCACAAGGGTAATTCATGGCGTGGGCCGGTTTGAGGCGGGCGCTTGTTTATTTATGATCACACGATAAAGAAAGTAAGGCTTGTTTATTTCACTTTTCTCTTTGTCTTCCTGCATTGATAAGATTATTTTGGTAAACTGAAGTCCTCAGGACTTCAGTTAAGCGGTGCTAAGGGAGCGAGCGTAATTTCCAATAACCGCGATCCGCTTGTAAAGTCATAAAATGACGCGCGTCAAAATTTGTCGCGCACCGGTCTAGTCGCGCGTGGTTTAATTCTTCCCGCTGAAGTGATTCATGAAGCGCGATGAAGCTCGCTAGACACAAACAGGCCTGTAGACAAACAGGGCAAATGATTTTTTGCAAAGCGTGAGTCAAATTCTTGGCCCTTTTAAGTCGCGCGTGGCTAACCTTTCGCGCTTCAAGCTCGCTAGTCAACACACATACCGACAGCCCGGGGTTTTTTTGCGAATGCAATTCCTGCAAAGCGCGAGAAATAATTTTTGGCGCTTCTCTCGTGGCGGGCAGGTAATGCTTCGCGCTGGCCTCAACCGCTTTAAAACCGCTTGGTTTGCATAAACTATTTCAGATAACATTTAGACAGTCCATGATAAAATTTGCTCGCGAACTCTTTGACGAATCTCTCTATTCAAAAGGTTTGAATAGAGAGCGCGGCCTAATTAGGGCCCAATTGTTCACTTTCTCGCACCTTGAAATTTGCTTCACACTTCCAACCGTTTGATTGACAGCAGTGGAATTGCGAAGAGACTCGAGGTATTCCCAAAGGCAAAGTCTTCTGACCAATCACAGCCGACTTGTTCTGAACATGCAAATTATTATGCTGCGCGTCCTAAAATCAGGCGCTGTAAGTACATGTCGCAAAAGACAATAGCATTCTGGGCGATGATTCTTAAAAAGTGTATAGGGATCGACGTTTTATACTTTCGCATATTATTCACAACAGATGACTTTTATAATGATAAGATTTTTGTTTACTAGCGAACTGTTTTCAAACATTTAAGTAACAGTCAACTATCATGTAGTGTTGTCTGTAAAGTATTAAAATACCATGTTTGGCGTTATTAAGTTTATTAACATCGGATAGTGCCATTACAAACAATAGAAGTCGGAGAGGCAGACCTACAGAAACAAAAAATCACACATTTAATGCTGAAAGTGGCATTATTGTGCAATGAATGAAAACTGCTGCCGTGTTGATTGGGGACGTACGATCTCGGGGGCGGGGCATTTGCCCTCTTCCTTGGTCAGAGGAAGGTTTTGTTGACGGCCCCTCAAAAAGCCTTGAAACAATTTGAGACAACAGAAAACGATCTTTGAAGTATTTTGCGTAAATTTCTCGTTGGGTTCCCCCCCCTGGATTACGAGCAGTTAGATTCATAAATAAAAGAAAAATACCTCCTAGGTATGAAATGATATATGTACTTACCTCACCTCGACTCGTCTGGGTTGAAAACAATAAGCTTACGTTCCTCGTGTCGCCTTTATACTTGACTCCAGCCCACTTGCACAAAGTTTTTGATTAATGTTTTTTGCATTATTTTTACATCATTAATTTTTTCACGGCTTTCTTGTCAACTGATCAATGACGGCATTAACCCTTTTAAGCCCTAACAGTGACGAAAATGAAATTTCTCTTTACATCGTCACTACTTGTTCAAACATTCGAGAGATGGAAATAAAGAAAGTGATCAACTAAGATAAGATGTCTTGATATTTAAACAAATTCTCCTTACTAGTTTAATAAGAAATGTAAGGAGAACAGTAAGGAGAATGTGCATTTTTAATTCAGCGCTTAAAGGGTCACTAAGTAAGAGGCGGGCTGTCACATTTCCCGTTCGTGCTCGTGGATCCTCTCCTCAAAGTCCTTGGATGAAACAACCCATCAAAAAGCTGTCAAAAAGTTGTCAAGAATAATCAACCTTGTGAAAGTGGCAGCGGTACGGCGCACAATACTACAATACACCATTTACTTTTTGAGTGTTACTTAATTCTTTAATTTTGTTTTGATATAAAATCGATTAAATCAGATACAATATCCAATTTAATAGTGTGGACTTCTGGTAAGCGAATAAAAGGCTAATCAATAAATTGTAGTGAATCTTAATTAGAGCCTTCGATGAAATTTAAGTCGATTTGATGCATGACGTTGCTCTTGATTTTCATGTGTTACTTTTCTTGTGAGAATTCTGAACACACTACCATCTAAAAGTTTTTTCACAATGAGCATTTGAGGCAAACTAAAATTCAACTTCAATGAGAAAACACAGAAAGACATGAAGACTTCGAAGCAGAATGCTGTCTCAACATTGAGGGCTTCTCTAGAAGCTGTAAGCTGAAGTCAAGAAAAGATCGACGATCCCGCTCAGACGGTCAATTTCCGCGCTACCGAAAAATTTCTGTATCCAAACATAGTGTGGCTATGAATTCGTGTTGATAATGCCAAAGTCACTGGCTTAAATAGAGAGAAGAGGCTGTACTTTAAAAGGGATTGACTGTTAAAGAAACAAAATGCGTATGAAAAAAGGAACTAGAAATCTAACTCGGCTCAGAGGTTTGAATTTGAAAAAATCTGAATTTGAAAAAATTGAATTTGAAACAGAAATTATTGAGGAAGATTTGGAACATTCAGTTGTCACCAGCGTGGGACAAAGAAAAAAATCCGAGTCCCCAACGGGAATCGAACCCATGACCCTCCTTTACATCGGGTGGGTGCTCTAACCACTGAGCTACTGGGAGACTCGTGGCTTGTTATTGTTGTTTATAAATTTTCTCGTTGGGTGCCCCTGCTTTAACAACGTGAGTACTTTCATTTTAACCAGAATCGTAAACATTTATACCCGCAAAAATTTCATGCCACGCGGTGATGATCTCTAGCTGATACCGCCTTTCGATCAATTTCTCTTTTCCCTTTTTGTGCATGTTCGATCCGTTTTAAACAGTTTTGTGACTTACCACCATTTTCACTACTACGCGACTTTTCTTTTCAAAACAACTCTGAGCACTTTGCTATACTCTTCCGTCAATCATACCTTATATGGAAAGTGTGTGAGGTTACTGCAATTGAATTGAGCTCGAAGGAATAAGGATGGCGCCAAATTATCCCGTAAATTTGCGCTGGCGAGTCACATATTGACAAGTAAGAGGCTTTAGAGTCGTTGATGTTGCAAGAATACTTCACGTTTGGCAGATATTTGTAAAGAAATTTCGACATTTCTTCAGAATTAAATACCCGCTCGGTGGATTATCCTATGCGGTGGATGGTAAGCTTGCGTTTAATCTCGTGAATAAGCTAAACCGAAGTGTGAAGTAAAAATTCTAGCTTTTCTGACCTGAGAATAGTATACGACATGTTATTCACCACGAGTATAAATCTGGCAATATCCCGAAGTGTACGAGGACGAAATTGAGGAGTGGATAGAGTATGCAACGGGAAAATGAATCATGATCGGCGTGCGATCAACCGATTCGTGAAGAAAATGGGTTTGACAAGAAGAAAGCTGAAGAAACGTACGTAGGACTTGTTGGATTGTTTTTGTAAGAAACGATGCCAATTCTAGTCACCTGTCACCCAAGGAATGGATCACCCGAGGAATGGAATGAAAAACAAAGCATAAGCGCTTTATAACGTTTTTTGTTCCGTCTACGTGAATGTTAACGCTGTGACATGCTAGCAAGACAAATCTGAAAACTCGTTATTTATAAAATTAGAGCGGGAACGGGAAAATATCAGGGAAAATATTTTAGCACAGTCTCATGCTAACTTCTTCGTTATAGCTCACTGTGATTACCAAAGAACGTGATAAGCGAAATAGGGCGATCTATCGTCGTGGGTCATCGCTAAATTTCACCGAAAACAGTTGCTATTTATAGATGAATCAGAACTTCTCAGATTCATCTAAAAATAGCAACTGTTCTCGGTGAAATTCAGCGATCCTACGACAATACATCGTCCTGTTTCCCTCGTCACGTTCTTTGGCAATCGTCTTGAGTTATAACTTGAAAGTAGGCTTAAATATTTTCCTCGATTCCCCGTTCCCGCTTGTACAAATAACAATTTCCCAATCATGTGACAGCGTTATATGTTTACATTCTCGAAACGTAGAACAACAAACGTTACAAGCGCATTATAAGCTAACGCTTTATTTTGCTTTCTCAATTCATTCCAGAGGTGATAGGTGATTAGAATTAGTAGTGTTCCTTCCAAAAAACTGCAGCTAGTCATACGTACCTTTCTTCTTGTAAAACCCATTTTCTTCAGGAATCGGTTGATTGCACGCCGATCATGATTCGTTTTCCCGTTGCATACTCTATCCACTCCTGAATTTCGTCCTCGTACACTTCGGGATATTGCCAGATTTATACTCGTGGTGAATAACATGTCGTGTGCTATTTTCAGGTCAGAAAAGCTAGAATTTTAACTTCACACTTCGGTTTAGCTTATTCACGAGATTAAACGCAAGCTTACCATCCGCCGCATGGGATAATCCACCGAGCGGGTATTTAATTCAGAAGAAATGTCGAAATTTCTTTACAAATATCTACCAAACGTGAAGTATTCTTGCAACATCAACGACTCTAAAGCCTCTTACTTGTCAATATATGACTCGCCAGCGCAAATTTACGGGATAATTTGGCACCATCCTTATTCCTTCGAGCTCAGTTCAATTGCGGTAACATCACACACTTCCCATATAAGGTATGATTGACGGAAGCGTATAGCAAAGTGCTCAGAGGTGTTTTGAAAAGAAAAGTCGCGTAGTAGTGAAAATGGTGGCAATTGGGTCGTTGTATACCGTGTAGCATAATTTTTTTGCCAGAATCTCTTTTTTGCCGATTTTTGTGATTTTGCTCTCGATTTGCAATTGGAAAAAAGGTCCCTCAAATCTTTTAACATTTAAAAACTGTTACCACTGCTTAAATTTTAATCGAAAAAACAACAGCCCAGGAAATAGATACAATGTATTTTATCTAATATTGAATAAAAAAGATTTACTTCCTGTGAAGTGTCTATGGTATGGTGTGCAGTAAAAGTCAGTGAAAAGTCTGTCAGTTTGATTGTCTTCGACGCAACTCCAAAAGAAATAAATGTTGTCAGACGAGACTGTGTCGACTGTGTTAACGTTTCCTCCCTTTCTAACAATCCGCTGCTTGAATCGGGAATCACCAAACTTGGCTCCCAGTAGACAATATGACCACTCATCGCGAATCCCAAACATTTGTCCTCGAAAGATACGAAAAATCGCCAATCCTAAAAACAAAATCCCGAAACATTTCATGCAACAAGGTGGATTTCTGACGAGTTGTTGAAATTACTTTTAAGGGTCACGATTTAAGGAGCTCTAGTTTTGGTTTCGACTGTAATCCTAGAGCCTTCTATTGCTTTTTTAAAGAAAATTAGATCTACCCCGTACCCCCTTTACTGTCCTGTCGAGATTTTAAGTGAAAACCAGTGATGGTGCCGTGTTAGCTGATATTAGAGATTTTATTGGCTAATGGTAAAATAAGTAAATATAATGGCAATGGTAAATGGTAAAATAAGTAAAACTATACTAAATATCGTGTTTTGATCATACAAAGCATTTAAAAGAAATGGCCCTTTGTTCCCAATAATTCAAATCGTCATTTTTTCACCCTGTTCGTTTCAGGGAAAATTAAAACACCCTATGCTTTTCATCTGGTTTTTCATCTAAGGAGAAACTTAAGCTGGATGAGTTTGTTAAATATTTGGTGTGGCTACGTGACATTGAGTCTTTATACGGGTACATATCGCAAATCGCTTGCCACGTGCCAGCCAGTTTCTTCCTTTTTCCTGGTCAGTCTATCTGGCTCAACATTCCTTAGTTGTTCCATATGCTTATTCCTCAGGAATGCAAGGTAATCGTTTTCACTCCTCACTAGTTTTTCACAGAAAGCTTTTAACTTAGGATTAAGATCGCTTTTAATTGTATAGCCCTTAACAAATTTGTCTCTGTAAGTACGTCGAAGTCGAGTTCCGTTGGTCAAACACAATTGCTTTATCTCCTGCTTCCTTTGACGAAAAGCAGACAAATCTTCATGAAAGCTTGGTCCTTCCATCTTTATTTTCCTCCAGAACGTCGCATTAAAGTAATCAAACAACAAAACGTCTGCTTTATTCCATCGTCGTATGTTTTCTTCGACTTTTTCACTCAACTTGATAGCCTTTTCCTTGTCTTGCCGCTCATTAAGTTTCACGTATAAAATGTCATCTATCTCCCAGCACAGCATTCGTTTCATCAACACCAGCGATTCGTCGAAGTAATCCATAATCATTACCAGATCAAACTCTTTGTCTAAGAATTGGATGTACTCGTTAACAGCCGTACGATTTTGGTAATACTTTAAGCTCAAACCCAAATCAAACATCATGGGATTTCTTGCTAAATGCATCATGACGTCTTTTCTAATACGTGGCGAGGAATAAAAAGGTATTGGCTTAGCTAAGTATTTCTCCAAAGAATAATTTGGGTTATCTCCCAATCCAAATGATTTGCCGAGTAGGCCAAAGTTGAAAACAGACTCAAAATTATCCACAGGATTTCTGAGGATTGTCACGTACTTGCTTGTTTCGAGGGGAAAAAGCCAGTTCATTGGTTTTTGTTAAACCTTGCGTGTCTGCACAATATGTCAGGGTGGCCGTAAATTGGCATTGGATCATGAGCTATAGGAAACATGGAGTTCGAATCGAAAGTTGTTTCAAGGAAACAGCGCTGAAAGATGTCGAAGGTTCAATAAAATTATCACGTTACCGTTAGTTCTGTTGTTCTGTGTCTTTGATTTCTACATCATCTTCTGCAAATATCCCTGTTTCTCCCCGATTCTCTGCTGAGTTCGATGGTAGATGCTTGAACCACCGCCATTTTGAAATTCCCTCAGTCCCAGTTCTACCCAGCTAACTGGAAATAAACCTCTCCTGTGAAGCCACTGGGTAGGAAGCACTTGGGCCGTTGCTAGGAGTTTTGTGCCATTAGCCAATCGTAGGGCCGAAAAGACAATTGCTATTGTTTTTCAAATTCGTCTTTAGCTGGTAAGAGCAAAAATAACTTTCCAGTCCCCTGCTAGCAAACATGTGTGAGAAAAAGTCGACTCTCCCCACAAGCCAAGAGTCGGAAACGGAAATAAAATTTTCTTGTCGGGTCTTTTCTGGGAAACTTTTAGGGATCAGTATTATGTTGCATTTGCCGAAATTCGGAGCAGCAGCTGTTGTCTCCCCGAAGAAGCTAGCAGTCACAAAAACAACATACAACATACATGTATTTGTTTGGCCGAAAACAAAAAGCATTAATTTTACCATAGAACACAAGTTGAAGGTTACATTCCGGGGACGAAAACAGAAGAAGCATTATTTTATAGCCGAGCGCCGAAAGCGAATATTTTGTTTCGTCTCGCTCTCCGCGCTTGGCTAAATAAACGCTTGTAAGGTCTTGTAATGCAGGCTATCCGAACAGACAGTTTCACTGAAACCATCTGTTCTTCCAACTGCTGATATTAGGTAGGTGAATTGTCTTAGCTGGGGCAATTGTTTTTCCTCCCTCGTAGTTAACCCGTCGTTAATTCTTCGCTACAATCGTTCCCGGGAAAGCGGCTCTCAAAAGACTTCCAAAATTGTTTTTATGTCTCTGGCAATGTTCCTCGACCTTAACATGAAAATAAAGTGTTTGTAGGCTTCGTCCACACTAATTCCATGATTTCCCGGCTGATCGGAACAGTTTTCCTTCTCGACAACGCAAAATAATTCTCGCAATATAAAACGGACGTTGCGGTTTTGATCAGCGAGTGCACAGGCTCGATTCGTTTCGAAAACGGGAAATAAACCCGAAAGTAAATATCTCCTTCAAACTGTAAGCGTAAACTAAAGTTAATAATCAAATACGAAATAACTGGCCACTGATGCGATCTTGTTTTCAACTAAAAATGAATTTAAGTTTCGCAATTTGATTCTACTTTCTGAATCTCCGAGAAAACCCCTGAAAGAAGAACCAAGATAGAACCTAATTTGAATTGCAAATTTTAATCCGTTGCACGACGACCTTCCATATATGGAAGTCCGTCGTGCAATGTTCTTACGAGCTCGTGACGATAGCCTGGCAAAGATAGCCTACCCACTCGCTTTAGAGGTTTTTGGTAAGCTGAGTAGAACTGGGACTGAGTGAATTTCAAAATGGCGGGCGGTTTAAGCATCTACCATCGAACTCAGCCGCTGAGAGAATCGGGGAGAAATAGGGATATTTGCAGAAGATGATGTAGAAATCAAAGACACAGAACAACAGAACTAACGGTAAGATGATAATTTTATTGGAGTCTCGACATCTTTCAGCGCTGTTTCCTTGAAACAACTTTCAATTCGAACTCCATGTTTCCTATAGCTCATGATTGGATGCGTAATGCGAAATCTACCTGCCCAACCTAAAAGTGTGTCACTTCCAAGAACAAATGTTAGATTCCTCGCGTCTCCATAACGAAAGAATATGTTGGCCATGGTACTTGATCCAGTTTTGTGCGTTTTGAGAAAAAGAATTTGTTTAGCGGGGAAGCACTCTGGCTTCTTCGTAGGCACGGTAGAAAGAGCGGTTGTGTTGACAATTCCGGCCCTGTGAAACAAGCAAACAAAGAAACAGATGAATAATAATCAGACAATTCCGGTCTTAAGGGATTTTTATTGTCCTGTCCTTGCAAAGTTTAAGCTTATGAGAGATGTACCTTGTTGTGATTTTGTCCTTGGACAAGATCTATAGTCGGGCGAAAAGGGCGAAAACAAAAGGAGGGCGATTGAAGACCAAGAGAGAACTGCAAGAAGCCTTTTCACAGGCTCCTTAAGGTTCCCCCTTACAAAAATAATTTTGGGAGGGAAGAGGGATTTGGTTTAAATGAGGGGCAATTATTCGAGTAAATACTGTTTTTGCACTTACTTAAGGTGATAACTCGCCTGCCAGCGTCGAAATCCAATCAGCCGTTGAACATCAACCAAGTACACAGGCAAAAGACAGACCAAAGAAAACAATATTACCAGGCAAAAAAGACGGTTGATGAAATTGCAGTGAAAAACTCTCATGGCTGAGTCCTCTCGGCGGATTGGTCACTACATGTACAGCTGAGCGCTCTGTTCTAAACCCGTGATTGAAGTAGCGATGGTAAATAGCAGATGCGATAGGATCCTCCGCATTTCTGAAAGCTCACAAAGGACAAATCTGAAACAAAATGAGAAATCCTGATAAATATATACCACGTACTGTATGCGATGTGCGTAGTGTCACTCTTACAACCAGTCATACTTAAGATTAGCTCGTGAACACTCATGCATCTGTCAAGCAATTGTTACAAGACAATGTAATGACATTCATATCCCGAAGGTGAACTAACTTAGAGAATGCGAAACGATTATCACTCTATTTTACAGGAGCCGTGGAGCATAATGACTTGCCTTCCCATATTACCATAGTCGAAGAAAAGTTTTAATAAGCTTCTAGAAGGTGTAAGGATTACTTTTCAATGGTAAACATTTTTAACTACAACATATTATGAAAATAGTTTTAATTTTTTAAGATCAGGTATGTATTTTAATATTTCAGATACTTGGTTGTTTATTTATTTATTTATTTATTTATTTTTAATTTAGTAACAGGACCCTCTTTGTTACCAGTGTTTTTACACTGATGGAGCTATCCTGTGTAAACATCATCATGATCATGATCATGATCATGATCATGATCATGATCATCATCATCATCATCATCATCATCATCATTATCATCGTAGGACTGAAAAATCGAAAGTCAAAATTTTTGTTCGTGATTCGTTCTTTACACAGACGGAATAATCCAGTCGTTGTTTCTCGGCGAGTTTTGGATTCCTTTATAATGACTGAACAACTTGGTTTTTCTTCGGCGAGTTTTGATGCTCTTCTTCATGCAGGTGGAATTTGCAGTAGTCTATTACACAGCGTTTTGGCCCGTCATGCAACCTTCCTCTTCAGACAAAGATCCAAAAAAACGGTTGCATAGGAGACTACATTTGCAGTTGATCATCGGCGAATTTCGTTACAGTGGTATTTCGACTCACAAGCGTCCCAGCAGGCTTGATTCCACTTCAAGTAGAAGTACTTGCTTCCAATCTACTTCAAGTTGAGTTGTGGTGGATGCCAATTCCAAGAAAACTTGTTTAAACAATTCATTCAAGCTCACTTTTTCACGAATGGCTGAAGGCCGTTTTTCGTTCCAGCTATTCTAATTGGCTTTGAGTTTGATTTCACTAAAGTTTTCCTTTTTCCGGACTGGTGAAACTTTTCATAGTTTAGATCAGTGTTTCCCTGGAATCTGGTTAACGGGGATAGGATAATTTTAACAACCTTTCTTTCATTGACATCCACCAAAACACAAATGGAAGTGAATAAAATGAAGAGCGCTTAGGCGCATGAATATGAATTTTTTTTTAATTGCTATATAAGATATGAACATGTACATAAAAATGATGGACGACCCACCTTGAAGTTCGTGCCCACCGGAGGTTTGTGGACAGCGCAAACTGGCTTGTTCGAAAAAAGAGGTGACTTTCTCAGTGATTAAAATAAGTTATCCTTCACTGTAGAGAGCTGCCTCCCATCAATGTGTAACCTTTGCCTATCCCATCTAATAATCACTTACAAAATAAACTAAATAGATTGCAAATATCAACCTTGAAATAATTAAAATTTTGAAAGCACAAATTAAATGTCAAATTTTCCGACAGTCGGTTTTTTTTTTAATAAACAGTGTGATTTTGCTTAACCCGTGAAACAAAATTACTGTGTTACAGTCAGTGCCTATTGAACTTATTCTTTCAATAAATAGACAGGAGCACGGGTTAAAAATAGGAAACTCTCTCCGTGTTACAAGAGAGTTATTGGGACCCCAGTGGATATTAATATGACGAGAAAAGCTGTGAAAACAGGGGGCGAAGGCGAGTATTTGCTTAGCTGTTTTCATGTTTCCAAAGTTCAAAAGTGTTTCATAACTCAATACAAATTAAACATGAAAAAAAAGTGAGAATTTGCTTTGTGAAGTGGAGGCTCAAATAGTTTTCTAGGCTCCATTAAAATGATTAACGGTTTTTAAACAATGAGATCAAAGGCATTGTCTTGTTTGTTTCGCAAGAAACAGAACGCTTTTCAATTTTTAGTCCTCGCGTCCTCGGTTCTCAATTAACGATTTGTAATTTGTCTCCGCTAGATCAATGTTAACGCACCGAGGTGCCAAAAATAACTACGTGGTAGTTGTCAATTAGAAATACATGAGCTATAATTAAGGAGGCTCGAAATGGTTTTCATACTGCGTGCGTGTAACCTAGCTACACACAGTACGATAAGACTGCCTCCAAGCGACAGCTCAATGAAGCCAAATTTCTATTTAAAAAAAAAAAAGAGATTGAATTGCGCGTCGTGAATAATCGCGCAAACCGGAAATAAGACGAACAAGCAAAATATGTTTTTTTCCCTCAAAATTTAGCGCAGTTACCCTTCACATGCATGCAACATTCAGTATACCACTTCAAATAGAAATGTTTGGGGGAAAGTTTTATTGTGGAATTTTTCACTTTTTTTTTTTCATATTCTACCGGTTATGTTGAAATATATATATATTATTTGCCGGCCGGGAGGTCCGTATTGAGAAAAACTGTGCCAGAGGTCTTGAGTACGGCCCGAGGCCGCAGGCCGAGGGCCGTGTTCAAGACCGAGGGCACAGTTTTTCTCAATACGGACCGACCAAGGCCGGCAAATAATATTTTTATTTTTTTCTTGTTGTTTTTCAAAAGTTAAACGTGTCTTGTTGTTTTCGGAAAGCAACGTTTTGCAAGCGCGCGTAAAATGAACCATGAAACGAAGCCGTTTGTGACACCAGAGCAGCAAAATACGCTTTTTTACTCTGTTAAAACACAGAAATCACAGGAAGCAATATAACTAAAAGAAACCCCTTTATTTTCCCAAATTTCGATACATGTAGCTAACTCCTGCTCGATTTACTCAAATGTTTGTCGAAAGGGAAGAGGCGATTTACATTGTACAACCTTCGGTATTTTAACAAGAAATTTTGGAAAGAAAGTTTTTAACGACAATGTACAAAAAATTTCAGAATTCTAAGTTTCGGAGAACGTTTTAAAGATTTTAAAGGTTTTAAAAACCCATTACAAATTTTTTGTTATTGACGTTCCGTTGACCGCGGTCAAGATCGGAAAATTCCGCCCGCTCCCGGAACCAATCAGATTGCAGGATTTGGTTCATCTTGCCCGCTCACGCGCTGAGAAAAAAATAATGGGTAATATTTTAAAAAGTAATCTGTAAAGCTAGATCTGCGTCTCGGTTTTTCAGAATCAATTCTCTTTTAATATTAGGCAACCGAAGAGAATATGTTTGACCGTTTTGGGTAATGACGACATTTCCACGGCGTGGGTCATCAACGGGATTCACGGTCACTTTCGGGGCATCAAGCGCAAATGATCAGTATTAAAATACTGAGTAAGACGGATAATTCTGCAAAGTTCTTGCCAGCAATTGGCGCATTGTAAAAAGCTTCCTGAGTTCATTGCAAAAGTTTCGCCTTCACATGAGGCGAAGGCAATGGAAGAAGCGACTGCTTTGGTTGAACATTGCAAAAATTTCCTTTGGGATAATGAAAATCGCTTTGAATCCGCGCTGTAAGCAGTATAACAGGGGCATTGATTGGTCCCCAAGGCCATATATTTCGCTGTTGTATCAAGGGTTGAGGGATTGAAAACTACGAACTTGTGGTTTTGAGCATTATTTTCGGCGGGTTTTTCAGTTTTCGATCGATTTTTCTTCCGGTTTTTCGGTTTTGATGGAAATTTTGGCTGGTTTTTCGGTTTCTGATAGGCCCCAATGCCCCCCCATTACGGAATCGAACTCTCGCTATTATGATTATCACAGACTAGAATTATGGATCTATCTGATGGCGCAAGCCCGCAAGCCGTTTGGTTACCAAAGTGTACTGTAAAACAGGTGAAGTTTATAACTAGGGCATATATAGTAAAGAAGAAGTTGGTTTAGAATATTTAGTATTAGGTCTTGTCACAGTTACCAGGCATGTCCCTTACTTTAAATAATAAGTGGAGAAAAGAGGAATCAAAGCAATGTTTTAACTAAACCGTGATCGAAGAATTGATTGCAGTACATTCTCCCTCAGTCTGTTATCTGGCATCTATACACGGTGTCTATACTGGACGTACTATTTCAAAAACGAGTGCGAGGGTTTCATCAGGTTTCCAAACACGAGAAAACATTTGAAACCACGAGGCCGCAGGCCGAGTGGTTTTATTGTTTTCGAGTGTTTGGAAACCTGATGAAACCCGAAGCACGAGTTTTTGTAATTACTTCTCCAACAAAAAAAATTAGAAGCACTTATCATTTTAATGAGTTTTCTCGATTCAAATATTCTATTTGTGGATCGTAATCAACGCTTTGAGGCGTTGATTGAGATCCCGTCGCCGACGTGCTAGTGTGTGAAATTATTCTTGTATTTAATGCAACGTTTTTCAGTCTTGTTGTTTGTCAGTTCGAAGCAAACACGTTGCTTTGAATTCACAAGCCAAATGGCAGAAATGGCAGAGTACAGATTTAGAGCTGCCAAAACTTTTGAACAAGAAGAAAAGTGTGTGGCCAGCGCTATTCCGAAGTCTACCCAATATAAAAACAAATGGGCGGTTGGAATTTTTGAACAATGGCAAAAAGTCCGAGTTCCTAAAGTAGCAACGTTGGAACCAGGCGGTCTATTTAAAAATTACGATCTGCACAAAGTTCAGTCCTTGGAATTTCCGTTGCTTGAAATGGATGCTTTAAGCCTCAATTATTGGCTGGCAAAGTTTATCCAAGAAGTTGCTAAACCATCAAAGGAAAGATACCCACCCAGAACCATATATCAGATTGTGTGCGGAATACGTCGATTCATGGAGGAAAAGAATGCAAACTTGGATTTCAATCTCCTCGATGCATCAGACAAAAGGTGCAGTAGCGTTGCTTTCATTGTCATAATTTGCTCTCATATTGTGTGAATAAATAAATTTGTTGATGTCCATGTTTTCGTCTTGCCTTTTGAATATGCAGATTAAGAAACAATTTACACACGGGTTTGAAATCGTTTCTAAACGCGTGTGGTTTTCAACTCGTTTTTCATTGGGTTTCTAAACTCATCCACCTGACCAGAATGGGCCGTTCTGGTAGGCTGATAACAATATGAATAATTAATGAGTTTGAGAATGTGAATTGCAAAATTGCTCTGGGAAAGAGAAAAGGTCGCACAGTTTCGGTTTCATTCCAGTATTAAAACACGTCAGTTGGTAACAATAGTAAAATTATCAAGAAATTACGGTAGCACTCGGTTTACGATGTTTTAATATTTATTTAATACAAACAGGCAGGTTTTCCTTCAAATTATAATCAAACACAGTGTAATGTGAACGCGGCTTTGCTGTTTTGGAAACATGAAGCTGTAGCAAAACTCTTTCATAATTCACAAGCTATTGCCAAAGCTATGTATCGATGTATATGATGGCAGTCAAGTGAAAAAGCGTAATGTACTAACTGGCAGTCTCGTTTTGCTATCCTAAAAATGTAAAAAAAAGAATGGAAACAGTCGGCCTATTACGAAAACGAAACTACGCAAATTAATTTCATGAAAACGTGATCACTTGTCAGTAACGCGCTGTAAATATGAAATACGTCCGGAGAGGCGGGTTAGTGTGATTAGTGGTACTATGGAGGCGTTTCACTAGGTTCTAGGAAGCGGATACCCGACATCGCCTTTGATAGATCGAAACTGTCCCATCTCGGACATTAGAGGTAAATTTAATCCCCCATTTCAGACCGGAAGTGAGTAGAATACACTAATCATAAGAAGACAAGTCAAGGAATATATATTTCTTAGTCTCGGGTCACATACCTGCATTACCCTCTCCTCCCTCCACGCCTCCCTTTGGAAATGACAGTATGCACGGCATGTGATTATCACGTTTTCTCGGAAAATGGGAAAAACCCCTAACCTTCGGATCTGACATTCAAAATTGACTATTCAAATGCACTTCCCTTCTCTTGCGCACTCACTTTGCTGATTACGAGCTGTATTCACTTTCTTCAGTTCTGATGTTTGAGTTTTAGTGTCAGTTCCATCAATAAGCAGACCTTTATATCTGAACGGTGATCATATGACAGCTTTCCTTTATTTATTCCCTCGGAATTGCTTCAGTGTGACAGCGGGGTACCAGGTTACAGGTAGGTATTCGGTGCATGACACCTTTGATTCGGTTGTGTTTGTTTTCTTCTGTTTTGGCGGAATAGATGATAGCATAACGAAAAGGTAACTTAAAGTGCCACTGAGACGAAAATTCGTAGGTTTATTTCGGCCAAATTCTGTCGCAGAATATCGCGTTGTATCTATATTTACCCAGAAAACTGAACAAGAAACCGTCCATCCTAATATTTTTTAGCTCCAAAGTTGCGTAAAATGTGTCCGCCATTACTGAAAACTTGTTCCTGGGTGATTGCGCAATTTAATAGCTTGTGACGTCAGAGGCTCACCTGAGTCGCGTTTCCTTGTGTTTTGACTCAAGATGCCTACCGTCGACTGCGAGACCTCCGAAGAGTATTTCTACGATTCGGAACAGTCTTTAGCTTCCGAAGCATCAGAGGATTCATTTCATTCGGCAAACGAAGAATTTTTCTTACCGTACGGTGTAAGAACTGATGTCAGGAGATTTCAGCTTATAACAAGCTTGTAAACAAACTGTTCAAAGTTGTTTTTCTCGCCATGCTGGCGGGAGTTCAAAATAACTGCAAAATAATGCTTACAGTGATTACAGTTCAGGCACAAGTTGCTCAAAGAGCGGATAACTCTCATCCAACGGATAAATCGCTGTCCAGCTATTCGGAAAACTGATGTTTTAAGCTTTGGAAATTTAGACAAAACACCTATAAAAACTCTAGAATTTGATGCCCGCGAATTCTCAAGCATCGTCGATTGATTTTGTTGTACGCTTCGTTGGAGAAATAAAAGAAGCTATATTTTGTCTGCCGTTGTTTATATTTATATTGTGAAGCATTGAGATTTTTGGCCATTCTTAGCATAGTATGGGAAAAATTCTTGAAGAGCCGTAATGCTGTAGTCATCCGGCAGTCAGCTGATGAAACCTATGGTGTCAAGTGGTCGCTTACATAGAAACACGAGTGCTTGGGTTTCTAAATATTTTGAACAGTTTTTGTAGAATTCTTAACTTGAGCCGAAGAAAGTGAAATAAACCAAGACCTTTTTTTAAGAACTGGAGGCCTTGTGTGACCGGAATCTAAATATTTGTCGTGCAAATCAAAGCCACAAGGAAAATTTTCTGCTGCTCAACATCAACATGCGGACCGCCGAAGAAACGAAGCTTTCACTTGCTTTATTCATTGCGTAAAAATAATAACTTGATATCTAATCATTTTTCTTGGTAGTTCATTTACTAAGATTGCTACGACAGTTAAAAGAAATAGTATTGTAAACCCCTTAGACAAATAGTGGTGTGTGTGATATTTTTTCCCAACCAACTTAAATTTCCACGCAAGACGGTCCAAGCTGTTGAAGCCTTTATATGTTTTGAACAATGATGTCAATCGACTCTTCACCGACAGGGAATAAGGAGAAAAGTTTCTCCACATTCAGGATGGTATGCTATAAAATAAATGACCATGCTTCTAAGCGATTACTGCTTTGAAATTAACACTCACGGAATTAAAAAAAAGCTAAGCAATACAATCTATTGGCTTAATCGCGGCGGTCCTGCATTCACCCAGGATGCATTTTATGAGGACTACACCGAAGGTCTTCGCGCTAGCAGACGGCAGAACTAAAAGGGTTTTCCACAAGAAAAATAAACTTTAAAATACGTTAAAAGAAAATAAGCTTTGCTCAATGGTGGATACGTTGAAAAAGCATCAACTGCGTTAAGATTACGTACCTTTCGTCTCGTTTTTTCCGGATCTTTTTTTCCAAATACTTGGAATTGACAATGGAATAATCGACCTCTGGGATCCTTCGACATGAACAGCCCCCTGGAAACAGTCGTCCGTGAACTGATCAGAACAGCCGACAAAAATACCTCTCGGGTTGAAATTTGCACTGTGTGTGATTACAAAAATTATCCACTTTTCCATTGCGGGTCCGCTCTCAAGGCTTTGATGAAGCGAAATACCAGCTCGGTGGTTGGATTTATTGTTGTAGCATTGTACAACACAAGTAATATCCTTTATAACTGCTGCAGCAACGAAAATTTCAAGGTTGTACAGCAAACAGTTGGCAGGAAATCTTCCCTCGACGACAGTTAAATTTCTCGCGGCAAGTAAACGTATGAAGGTATTAGGTTTGAGGTGAGCCTCTAACGTCACTTCCGCTCATTCACAAGCCAGCTTCCGGAACAAGGGCCAGTAATGGCGGCCGTAAAATCTCGACAAAAACCGTCCGAAAAAAGCGACTTCCATCCGTCGCAATGAGTTGAAATTTGGCATGGTGACTAACAACCACAGACTATTTTCGAAAATGCAAAAATATGGAATACCAAAATTCTGGTCCCAGTGGCACTTTAAAAGATGTGGGGAATCACCCAGCCTTGGTATATTTGTTATGGGCCTATGGCGTAAGTCATTTGGCTGTCACAGTGCAGTTCAAGGAGTCGAAGTTACAAGTAGGGAATACTGTGGAACCCCGATAAAACGAACCCATATAAAACGTGAACCCCGTATGACGAACGATATTCAGTTTAGACCAGTAAAGTGAGGTAAAATGTATGAAAAAGACCCCGATTTAACGAAACTCTGTTACAAAGAACATATTTTCCCAGTCCCCTGGCACTTTGTTATGTAAGATTTATATCGCGAATCCACTGTAGTAAAGAGCCATTACGGAATCGAACTCTCCCTATTATGATTTATAACAGACTAGAGTTATGGATCTATCTGATGGCGCAAGCCCGCAAGCCGTTTGGCTACCAAAGTGTAGTCTAAACCCCGAAAACAGACACCACAACAATGTTGGGTTCAGGCAGTTTATTCATAGTAATCCTACACTCCTACACTTACAATAATACAATATTTTTCTATAAGAACATTACAATGGATAATCATTAAGGCCCACAATACGAATAACGGAATTACAACACGGAAATCAAAAATCAAAACTGCCTATGGAAGTGGGTGGGTGGGGAAGCAAGAACTTACAAAACAGCTGTATGCTAATAAAGCGCTCCGAATAGCTCGGACAAATTATGCTATATGGCTATGAGCGTATAAAGGTGCCTTATATTCCTAGGCGGCCGTCCCTTGTGGTAACTACGCCCTTCCTACCACAAGGAAAGTTGCGGTTTGCCTGTTCCCAACAATAGTCCGTTCAAGGTCTAGATTCATATTAATGGCATATTCACGTAAAACAGGCAAGGTTTACAGCTAGGGGATATATGGTAAAGAAGAAGCTTGTTTAGAATATTCAGTATAATTCTGTTTTGTCACAGATACCAGGCATGTCCCTTACTTTAAATGATAAGTGGAGAAAAGAGGAATCAAAGCAATGTTTTAATTAAACCATGATCGAAGAATTGAGTGCAGTATATTCTCCCTCAGTCTGTTATCTGGCGTATATACAGTGTCTATACTGGACTGTGAACTCTGTGAATTGCAAAATTGTTCTGGAGAAAGAGAAAAGGTCGCACAGTTTCGGTTTCATTTCAGTAAACACGTCAGTTGGTAAGAATAGTAAAATAGCTTAAAATTATCAAGAAACTGCAGTAGCACTAGGTTTACGATGGTTTAATATTTATTTTATACAAACAGGCAGGTTTTCCTTAGAATTATAATCAAACACAATGTAATGTGAACGCGGCTCTGCTGTTTTGGAAACATGAAGCTGTAGCAAAATGCTTTCATAATTAACAAGCTATCGCCAAAGCTATGTATCGATCGATATGATTGCAGTCAAATGAAAAAGCGTAATGTAGTAACTGGCAGCCTCGCTTTGCTATCCTAAAAATGCAGAAAAAAGAATGGAAACAGCCGGCCTATTACAAAGAGGGAAGAATGCGAATTAATTCCATGAAAACGTGATCACTTGTCAATAACGCGCTGTAAATATGAAATACGTACCGGAGAGGCGGGCTAGTGTGAATAGTGGTACTATGAACGCGGATTGGAGGCGTTTCACTAGGTTCTAGGAAGCGAGGAAACCCGACATCGTCTTTGATACATCGAAAATGTCCCATCTCGGACATTAGAGGGAAATTTAATCCCCCATTTCAGACCGGAAGTGAGTAGAATACACTAATCATAAGAAGACAAGTCAAGGAATATTTTTTTTTTTTTTTTTTTTTAATGCACACACTTACATATACAATTTACATTACATTGGCTAATACAAAAAACGTGATACAGCTAAGAAGAAAAAACGATACTGAATAAAGGAATAAAAGAAAAGAAAAGAACAAGTAAAAAAAAAATTAAAAAAAAAATTAAAAAAATAAAGAACAGGAAGAAAAAAAAATTACAAGATATCAATCGAAAGGCACCTACGAGTTACTTACAATCTCCATTCAGTAGTAGTCTTCCCTCCTTTTTAAAGCATTAATTTTTCGAAAGGGAGAAACAGAATTAGCGAAGAGCACATTTCTCTATTTGCCATTGCATCAACATTTTATTTTGGAATACTTTCTGGATCGGTTTTTTCTCAAGACACTTACAACTGTAGACATATTGTTTCAAAAGAATAACAAATAAGTGTAGTCTGCGTCTTGGGTATTCTGATAGTTGATGAAAGTCGGGTATTTCATTAAAGGTAATTTGCTCGTTAGAAAGTTCAATTTCGGTCTCGTTTACGCGGTTAAACCACATTAACGCTTCATAATAAAAAGATTTTGTCTCGGAGCAATCCAGAA
Organism: Siderastrea siderea; assembly: GCA_964030785.1. Classification (NCBI taxonomy): domain Eukaryota; kingdom Metazoa; phylum Cnidaria; class Anthozoa; order Scleractinia; family Rhizangiidae; genus Siderastrea; species Siderastrea siderea. The sequence goes on along the minus strand of OZ034967.1, from coordinate 73,589,358 downwards.
AAGTATGCTCTATTGAATCTGAGTTAGGGCAAAAGGTACAGGTTGCATCATCGGTTAATCGAAATTTATGCAGTTCTTTTTTGGTTACTATAATTCTATGCAATAATCTAAAGGAGAACTGTCTTAACTTGTTGTCTCTTGTTGATTGATATACAAAAGAAAATTTGTTTTTCCATTCTTTATGAGTATCGGCAAAATTGACTTTCCAGGTTTTGATGCCAGTTGGTTCTACTGTGGGGTTTTTATTAAGTATCTTATAGTAGTGTTTGCAGCGCATGTCTGCCAAATCTACAAGATTGCTTCCAGGAAACAAAGATATCGTAGTAGTATTTAGTAGCTCGTGCGAGGGAGCTTCACATTCCCTGGCTTTCTCCTTCAAGTCGGTTGGAATAGCTGCTATGAGTTGGAAGTAGTGGAGATAATTTGTTTTTATGTTGAACTTATTTTGAAATTGTTGGAATGTTAGAAAGTTTCCATCAGCATTTAGGATATCTTGTATAGAGAGGATGTTCTTCTTGAACCAGGATTTCCAGAAAAGCGTATTTTTATCAATAGTTATTTCCTCGTTATTCCATAGCAGGAATTTGCCATACGAAAATATTTTAGTCTTATCTTTAAACTCTTGGAAATATTGCAAAAGCTCCCGATAGAAAGTAGGTAAACCATTATTTCTGGAGGCCGCATTATAGTTGCATTTAAGAAGGAATTTTAATCCCCCATAAGTATTAAAATAATAATTTGGAATTGCTTTCCAAGAGTCGGTAGTGCTGCTTAATAACCGACTTATCCACGCTAGGCGCAAAGATTTTACTACTGCAGAAAAGTTTACAAAATTGAGACCTCCTTCCGAAAGAGGTTGGTACATGACCGTTCTTTTTATCTTGTCTTTCTTGTTTTTCCACAAGAATGAAAAAAGCTCTGTTTGAACATTTTTTATTACTAAAGATGGAACAGTCAGCATGGACGCTGCATAGACTAACTGAGATACTCCTAACGTTTTAGCTAATAGTGATCTTCCGTATAGCGTCAAATCCCTGGAAAGCCACAGATTTAATTTAATTTTCATCTTTCGAATCCTGCTAAGAAAGTTCTCTTCGATGTTTTTATTTTGATTGTACGATAGAAACGTGCCCAGAACTTTAATAGGGTTCTTTGTGCTTTTAAATTCTAATATATTCGAGTTACTGTGTTTCATTGTACCCAGCCACATTGCTTTAGTCTTTTTCTTATTTAACTTTAAGCCTGAGACGGTGCCGAACCATTCAATTGTTTGGAGATGCGATTTAAGAGAGTCCGTGTTGTTAGTTATTATAGTTGTGTCGTCTGCAAATTGTGAAATTTTTACTTCTTGGTTGTTTGGTAAATATATGCCCTCGCAGTTCTTGTTTTGGCGTATCTTAAGGGCTAACAACTCGACCGCAAGAATAAATAAGGAGGGGCTGAGTGGACAGCCTTGGCGAACTCCTCTTGTTATTTCGAAATAGTTTGTCATAAATCCGCCATTTACGACGGAGCTCTGTACGCCGTTGTATAGGACAGTAAACCATTTTTTGAACTTATTTCCAAAATTAAAAACTTCTAAGGTTTTTGATATGAAGCTCCATTCCAAGGTGTCGAATGCCTTTTCGAAGTCCACGAACAAAAGTATTCCCTGGAAGTTTTTGCTCTCTGAAAACTCCATTATGTCACTGATTAGTCTTATATTTTGGCCTATATATCTTCCGTTGACAAACCCTGTTTGATCAGAATGAATTAGTTTAGGTAAGTGTTGCTCCATTCTCTTGGCCAATACTTTAGAAAGAATCTTGTAGTCGATATTAAGTAAAGATATAGGCCGCCAATTCTTAAATCAGACAGATTTTCATCACCTTTCGGAATGAGCGTTATTGTTCCTCTCTTCTGGGAAACTGATAATGATCCTTTGTTAAATGCATCGTTATAAGAATTTAAAAGGTCTTTCCAAAGGAGATCAAAGAATGCTTCATAGAATTCCTTTGTGAATCCATCTTCTCCTGGCGATTTATTGTCCGCAAAGGATGTTAGAGCATCTTTTAGTTCCTCGAACGTCAGATCCTTTTCTAGAGATTCTTGTTCTTCTACATTTAATTGTGGGATGTTAAGATCTTCGATAAATTTGTGAATGTTATTGTTGTGTTCAGATACATCGCTGGTATTATTGCCAGTGATTTTAGAGGTATACATTTTGCTATAAAAGTTCTCAATCTCTTTATTAACCTGCACAAAGTTGGAAATTACCTCATCATTTTCTAACTTCACTTCTCGAATTAGTTTTTTCTCGTAGTTGTTTTTTTCTAGATTGAAAAAGTATTTCGTTGGCTTTTCTCCTTGTTCGAACCATTTCGTCTTGGATCTAAATATAGCCTCTTTCCCTCTAGTGTCGTGTATCCTTTTTAATTTATCCTTAGCGGCTTCGTATTTTTCCAGGGTTTCCTGATCGAAAACATCGTTGTTGCAGATTTTTCCATCCAGTTCTTGTAGTTCTTCTTGAAGAGCTTTTTCTTCGTTTCTTAACTTAGATCTTTTCTCTTTCGAGTACTTAATCGTTTTCGCGCGTAACTCCATTTTTATCAATTCCCATAGAAGTTGTTTGTCGGTAATTTCGCGGTATTTAACTAAAATTTGCGGGTAATAGAACTCGATGAGTTCTTTATAATTCTCATCCTCCAGTAATGTGTTGTTAAATTTCCATAATCCCGGGCCTCTTGCGAATTCATTTTTAATTTCGATGTTTAGGAATATTGATTTATGGTCGGGTGCTATTGACGTTCGAATTTCTGCGTTCTTGACGCAGCAAGAGAGAGGACGAGAAATAAGGAAAAAGTCGATCCTTGATTTTAAGTTTAAAGGTTTTGACTCATAAGTAAAGTATTTTTTGGTGGGATTGATTTGTCGATAAATGTCTATAAGATTGAGTTCTTCCATGAGATTTATGAGAGAATTTCTATAGTTTGTAGCTTTCCAAGGCTGGCCACCTCGCTTATCGATTGGATTGAGAGTTGTATTCCAATCTCCTGAAATGACAACTTTTGAGGTGTCTGTATTCGAAATGAGTTGTTCGCTTAAGAGACGGATGAAACAGTCCTGGTCACGGTAATCCGTCGGGGCATATATGTTTGTTACGAAAAAGCATTCTTCATCTATTATGACTTTAACAATTAAAAACCTTCCTTCTGAGTCCGCTTCGACGGGCCGCAAGTGAAATGTGGAATGTGGATTCAAAAGAATGCAAACGCCTCTGGAGTGCGAAGAGCCATGCGAAAAAAAAATTTTGCCCCCCCATTCTGCAGGCCACACTTTTTCGTCCTCGATTGATGAATATGTCTCTTGAAGACAAAAGATCGTAGCTTTTTGAGCCTTCAAATAAGAGAAAATTGCTCTTCTTTTGCTAACATTGCGTAAACCTCGCACATTTAGAGAAAGCAGTTTTAATTTACGCGACATAGAATAATTAGACGAGTTTTGTCACTGTAAACTTTTGCTAAAGAACAGATAGTAAATAAGACTAGTTTTATTACATGCAGTGATAAGAGTAACAGCCTATGCTGTATTCTTAGCCATTTCAATAAAGTGAAATAGTTAATGGACATGTATGGAGATCGGTGAAAAACCAAGTAAAATCGAAGGGAAGTTTGCCGGATAAAGACAACAATAGCGGAATTGATAATAATAACATCTACACACGCATACCTACACACAACAAACAGACCACAAAAGTTTTGAGAGTGTTCCATCCTCATGCTCCTGTTCAGTTTCCGTCCCCATTTTACGTACAGTTTATCATTCCTAGGAATTCTGTAATACCTTTAAAGATTTTCCAGATCCTCCAGGTCGTTTATTTTAATCGGCCTACCTTCTGGTGAAGTCTTCACATAAATTTTGCCATCTAGGGTCCAGACACTTAGCAAAAGGCCATCTCTTCTCATTTCGTTCGCACGATTTACTATCTTCTTCCTGTAAGACGTGAGGTTTTCGAACAAGAAGATACGGTCTCCCGCAACACGAGTTGCGGCAGTAGCACTAGGAAATAGATTAGATACTTGGATGTTTTTTGGTTTGGCTCTTGATTTGTAGATGTTGCTCTTGATTTTGTGGTTGGCAAATTTAACAATTATTGGTTTGTTTCCTTTTCGTTTCAACTTGTGGGAAATTTCGACATCCTGAGGAGTAATAGGAACTTCGAGCGCTTCTGCTAATTTCAATACTACCTCCTCTGTCGTGCTGTAGGCGCTCTCTGGCACACCATGTATCTCGAGAGAATTTTTCCTCGTGTATTGCTCCAATCTGTCTTGTAGCTCGTACAGTTCATATATTTCGTCTTGTTGTTCGTTGACACGTTTCTTCGCTGCTGCTAGTTCGTATTCGGCATCAACACATTGTTTGGTAATCTTTGTTAGCGAGGTTTTGAGTTGAACGATTTCGAGCTTCTGTTCCCGAACAGTTGTTGTGAGCTCGGCCAAGTCATTCTTTATGCTTTTGTTTTCTAAAAAAATATTTGAAATGTTGATTTGGATGTCGACCAACATTTCCTTGAGCTCCTCAAGGCTTGTTTCGGTGGCCGTAATTGCTGGTTCTTCAGTTGTTAGCTGCTGATCCTGCATGTCTTCCGTGGCCGCCATATTGGCGCGTTTAGAAATGTTGGTATCTTCTTCAGTTGAACCACGAGCCCCTCTCTTATGTTTTTTACCCCCAGGCATTAGCTGTCTAAGAGTCGATCTAGGCAGTTTTCTTTCATAACCAAGGATTATTAATTATCGGCGATTTATATGAAATTGAGGACGTAAAAGCTTTCCTTCAGCAAACGCACATCCGCACGTCCAAGTCAAGGAATATATAATTTGCGCGATGAATTTAGCCAGCATTACGGTCCCATATAGCTCCTCTGCGCCCTGTGCCGAGACTAAGAATTATAAGTCAAGGAATATATAATTCTTAGTCTCGGCACAGGGCGCAGAGGAGCTATATGGGACCGTAATGCTGGCTAAATTCATCGCGCAAATCGATCTTGTTTTGAATTCAAAACAATGAACGTGCCTGAACAAAGCATGCTATCTAGTTACGCGTCTGGTGAAATTCTATCCGCAAGACAAAAGGCCGACAATGGTCGCCCGAAGGGTGACGTTATCGGAAAGCGAAGCTTTCCGAAACGAGGCACGAAGTGCCGAGAAGAAAAAAACTTTCTTAACTGTTAGTCGGCTGGCAGTCGGCTGGTAGTCGGCTGGCAGTCGGCTGGCAGTCGGCTGGCAGTCGGCTGGCAGTCGGCTATTAGTTACTTAGTTACAGTAACTGCTGTTTGCGGTTTTCGTCTTGCCGATAGAATTTCACCAGACGGGTAACCAGATAGCATAATGCTTTGTTCAGTCACGTTTATTGTTTTGAATCAACAAGATCGATTTGCATGATGAATATTTAGCCAGCATTACGGTCAAGTATGACTCCTCTTTGCCCTGTGGTCTCGGGTCACATACCTGCATTACCCTCTCTTCCCTCGACGCCCCGGGGGGGGTACTCGGAAAAATTTTGATGGGAGTGTGCCGCTGGGACTCTGAAACCCTTAACCTATACCAGACCACGTTCATGTCGTTTTTGCAACCCTATTCTACACTAGATGCCAAAAATCCCTACCCTATCCCAGACTAGCTATTTTCGAGCTATCCATCAGAAATATAACCACACAGTGCTTTTAATGGAAAACCATCTCTCGATCAACAATATTGTCACGATTTCATTTATATTTCCGAGTTTTTCAAACCCGTTAATTAATTGGATTAAATTTTCACACCACCCATTAGTTTCCCGGTAATTGATACCCTATCCTAGACCAAGACTCCCTGATTTCTATACCCTCTCCCAGACCAAACTGCTTGAAAACCATACCCTTCACAGCGGCACATACCTGTATAGGTTATATATGGGAGTACCCCCCCCGGGCTCGACGCCTCCCTCTGGAAATGACTGTATGCACGTCATGTGATTATCACGTTTTCTCGACAAATGGATGCACTTCCCTTCCCCTTGCGCACTCACTTTGCTGATTACGAGCTGTATTCACTTTCTTCAGCTCTGATGTTTGAGTTTTAGTGTCAATTCCATCAATAAGCAAACCTTCATATCTGAACGATGATCATATGACAGCTTTATTTATTCCCTCGGAAGGCCTCTGTGACAGCGGGTACCAGGTTGCGGGTAGGTATTCGGTGCCGGGCACCTTTGATTCGGTTGTCTTTGTTTTGTTCTGTTTTGGCGAAATAGATGATTGCATAACGAAAAGGTAACAAAAGATGTGGGGGGATCACCCAGCCTTGGTGTATTTGTTATGGGCCTATGGCGTAAGTCATTTCTTTGTCACAGTGCAGTTCAAGGAGTCGAAGTTATATGTATACTGTGGAACCCCGATAAAACGAACCCCGTATAACGAACGATATTCAGTTTAGACCAGTAAAGTGAAATAAAAAATACCCCGATTTAACGAGCCTCTGTTACAACGAATTTTCCCAGTCCCCTGGTACTTTGTCATGTAAGATTTATATCGCGAATCCGCTGTAGTAAAGAGCCATTACGGAATCGAACTCTCACTATTATGATTATTATTATAAGCAGTGACCGTGAAGAATGCGTCAACAGTGTGCTATCATTTAACCATGAACAACTGAGTGTGAGACGTTCTCCCTCACAGTCTGTATTTTGGCGTCTGTGCTGGATTGTAAATTGCAAATTGTTTCTACGAAAGAAATAAGGCTGTGCAGTTTCGGTTTCATTTCTTGGTGGGAAATAAGCCGGTCATCGCGAAAATACAGTACAGCTATTGATCGGCAGCATCCGGCTGGTTTTCTCCTGTGAGTCTGAGATTAACCTAAGTGTCTAGGTATTTGGCATTTCTGATTCAGAAATGTATATACTAATCTGTACTAATACATTGTTACGAAGCTCTTCAAGAACGCTTTTATTTAACCTTACCTATAACTTCTCGGCTTACATTAGGTATAACAATTATCGACAGTAAAGAATCAAACTTATACAATGAAAATCGTATGAATAACAAGCCAAAAAACTAGTTTTTGTGATAAGTGTAACTTCTCCACGCAAATTCTAAGTTCTTAAAAATCTGATACTCGTGCCCATAAGTCTTTAAGTTTAAAACACCCAAAATTTCGATCCAGGGAATATTATTGATTTGTTGCATTCTCGTTCCCAGAGCCTACGATCCATTTTGTCAGCGGTGGGATCGTAGGGCTCTGGTATCAGCCATTACCGGATGTCGTGAAATTCACGACATCCGGTAGCGCATGGATAGCGCATGTCCAATTCGTTAAGGTGCTATTGCGCCTGCTCCGTTCTCGTCCGTGGAGCTCTGGGCATGACAATTCTGACAACAACTGAGAAGTTTGAATTCCTATCGATCGAGCGTGGTGCTTTATGGATCGACTAAAAGCTGTTCGGGACCCTCTTAATCTCCTGCAATTAGCGGAAAACCTGCTTTAAAAAGAACAAACTTAAGAAGCTGCCTTTCGTGCCATAGTTGTTCAGAAGAACGATTGTCCCTGCATTTTGCTCAGGGGTTTTGGATTTGCATCTTGCCTGATTAAAGGTATAATATTATTGCATTTGCGTTATATTGAATTGTACAGTTATTTTATTACATTCGTCTGCTTTCTGTTGTATGAGAATGTCAACTGTGTACTTATCGTTTCGCCATCGCTAAACACTATACTGTATTACGTTTTACTCCATCGAAAATTTCCAGAAGCATTTGGCGCCCAAGTCTTTAAACATCGACATCAAGAGGTCATTACAAAAGTTGATGAGACAAGCTTTAGTTTTGTAGAAAATGCTGTAGCGAGAAAAGAATCGCTGGCATTTAGCGACAATCTCAACACTTTGAATTTAAAATTTGGTCGCTTAATCTGCCCTAAGCCGCATTCTTTGCGTGGAAACTGATCAAGTCAATATATTAATTAATGGGGCAATTAATGCCCTAATTTATTAACCTATGAGAGCGATGCTAAAATTCGGCCTGATCGCAGGTTATGATTTATTCAATCGGAAATAAAACGTTATGCGTGGAAGCCAAAAAATTTTTACGTTATTGCGCATACAGTTTAAATCGGCCAATCCAAAAAAAATAATTTTTGGCCGTTACCAGAGCTACAAGAGACGTAATTTAAAAAAAGCCGCGTAGCTCTGGGGACGAGAATGGATTTGTTGGTAAACCAAGTCGCAAAATAAAAGTTGTGGTGGCCATTATGTTTCGTCCAAAATGAAAAGACTTCGTTTTGAGACTGTTTAAAGTCGATTAAGCCAGTCATTACGGTAAACAGTACAAAAACAGTGCCACAATTGACAGGGATCTAATTTCCTGAAAGGCATTTAATGTAGCACATGAGGATTATTCGCCGACAACCTGTCTGCAGTAAACCAATTTAGAAACCTAGATATTCAATAGCAGAAACCCCGGGGGGGGGGGGCACTCAACAAATTTGTGTTACCCTTTTGTATACCATTTTTGACAGAAAAGGTACCCCTTTCGTATACCTTCCATTGAAAAATGGTATCCCTTTTCTAACCCGTTGGAAGGAAGTCTTCTTGTCGTTTTCATGTAGGGTTTAATAAATTAAAATGATACAGACATAAGGTGCGTCTACTCGAAATATTTTAATTAAAGGCCCTTTTAAATACCTAAATGACAGATTTCCCTACCCTTTCATGTACCTCAGCTCGTGAAATCCCTACCCTTTTATATACCTGAAGTCTGAAAAAGGTTCCCCTTTCGGGCGGAGCCTCCACGTATAGCCCATTATAGGGAGTACTCCCCACTGGGGCAGAAACTGAGGATTATAACTATTTATCAGTCACTTTGGCCTTTCAGAGACAAAATAGCTTCATAATCAATTGCCATAATTTAAAGCGAAAACTGAGTTAATTAAGAATACAAAATTAAAAAATCTGAGTAGTATAACCGCTCTAAATTTATTTAAGAGTGCTTTCCATGTCAGAACCGTCTGGCCATTTTGTAAATGGTACGCGTCAGTTTATAAGAACTGGTTCTCGCCGATATGGCCAAACTAGCCTTCCTCTTATAGTGAAGCACCATTGCTAAGCAAATTTGGTAACCTATCAAGCCAAGAAATTTCGATAGTGACGTAATGGTCACGTGACCGTCCGTCTGTCCGCACCACAGGGTCACCAATATGAGGTGGCACACACTTGTGATAACCCTGTGCTGTATCCCGCGTTTTTGTCACGAAATCGCACGGTGACCCGCGTTTTAGCAAAGAAAACAAAAGTCAACAACAGTTTTATTAATGGAAAGAAAAAGTTCAAAAGGACAAAGTGCAAAAGATTACTCAGTTGTTTTTTGGTGGAAGGCGAAAAGTTCAAGTTGCGATTTGCCTTCGAGGACTTCATCTTTGTTGTCGGTTTTGCCGGCCGCGAACTCGGTTGGCACTACGCTTGAGTCCACAGCATTTGGCAGCGGTCCTGACGCCAAACCTAGCAGAGCTAGTGCCTAAATTCTGGGTTTTCTGTCCACAACCATAGTTTTTGCGGCGGTCCGAACACATTTTCCCACGAAAAACGCCTGTGTTTTTCGTAACACAGGAACTTCCACAACTCGCATGACATCGAATCGAGTCGAAGTACATCGCTTGAATTCGCAGCATTTGGCGATGGTCCGGACGTCAAACATAGCAGAGCTTGTTCCTTCCGATATTTTCTGTCTACAACCATGGTTTTTGCTGCAGTCCGAACGTGCCCCTAGAGGAAACCATACAGATACTTGCTGATAAAGCTTAAATAATAATAATAATAATAATAATAATAATAATAATAATAATAATAATAATAATAATAATAACAGTTTCTATACACGCATTTCGCAGAGCCTCAATGCGTTTACAAGATAAAAATATTAAAACCTAAATTACAACCTTAAAAAAAAAGTCGATAAAACCAAATCTTAATTTGACGACGTAGCAGAAGTTGTCCAGTGGTTAGTGCGATCCCTTTGCGTTCTGGCTTGGCGGTTCGAATCTCAGAGGAAGGAGAGTTTTTTTCCCTTTTTTTATCATTACTTTAAAAATGAATAAGTTTCAGCTATTAAAAAAAGTGGAGCTCCGCTTTTAGGCTTGGCTAAATCTATATATTAGTAGGACCATCATATCCAGTTCTCACGCTCCGGCGCGCAACACGGGAAGCGCGTGGAATTTCGTTTTTTTTGGGTGCAACTGATGACCTGAAAACCTTTTTTCAATTTGCAAAATAGCAGCCATTTCTGAAAATTACAGTAAAATTGTTTTTATTAAAAATTCAACCACTTATTGCTATAAAATCAAGAAGGGAGAAATAAAAAAGAGAAAGGAGATAAAAGAGAACAAGAATTGATCATGACTGAATGGAATAGGCGCCAAGGGGCCAAAACATTGCAAAGTGTTGCAGCGTTTCTCTGCAAAGCTGAATGAATAAATGAAACTGCTCCAAAGTGAACGGAGGGCTACCCAGTACGAGCACAAGTTTTGGAAAAAATCTTCCAATTATCGTCTCTGAATTGTGGTACGTGTTTGATTGTTCCTGAAAAATTTGTTGTAATCATCGCTCAAAGCAGATTAAAGTTGTACGATCTCATGGCTGTAGCTGTGGGAGTGGACAAGTTTGTAATCCGTTCGCACAACGGAGCCATCATGTGCTTGTCTGATTGCACTGGAGACAAATTAAACTTCAACGGTAATTTCTATGCAGCTCAGAAACAATATTACTGAAGTGAGGAACATTAGAATTCACCATCTTGCTTGTTTAACGTATACCACAAAACGCAGTTGTTTTCAGTTTAGAGGCCACGGACGGAATGTAAAAAACAACACTCAAACAATCGAAAACAACTCAAAACAACTGGGAAAGCGATTCAATTTATTTTACATGGTATTCGATTTGAATTTGAGCATTTGGATCTGTTGAAACACAGAGCTATGACATTAGTGCAGGTAAATTAATGTCAATCAGTTTTGTGTGTACCTATAGACAAAAGAATGTCGCCCTTTCTGGTATATTATCGAGCGCTTTTTTTTAAAGATTGCTGAACATGATTTTGGTACTGACTCATCATAAATGTGTGACAATTTTGATGAACTGCTTCTCTCCCATTTTGCTGTCATTTTTCTAAGTGCCCTCTAGCAATTTGCTTTTCGGGCTCTATGTGAGGCCTTCCGGGTGAATTACAATTTTCGAAAGTCCTAACTCAGAGCTACTGGCAAAGCATCTCAAATGTCGAGGTGGTCATGCAAAAATGGCTTCTGAACGCGTCGAAATATCTGCAGATTTTGGCAAATTGTGCCAACAGAAAATACAAGAACATGAAATTAAAGCAAATTCGTCTTCAAAGACTTGAAAAAATCTCCTCTTCCTCTGAAAACAGAAAGTCTGCAAGAAAAGTCAGCGAAGTTTTGCGAACTGAATCTGCCATATTGTTAACAACACGTAAGGCCCACGCAAATGATCACGCGAACCGGCCTTTATCTTTAGAGCAATGAGAATCAGTTCTCCCTGACCGGCCAGTTCTGACAAATGGAAAGCGCTCTTATAGTGATGCTTCATAAAGTGTTTCATTCTGTGGTTTAACTTTGGTAGGTTTAATAACAGAAATACAGTTCCTGTAACACCTTTGCCTAAATGACGTGACGGCAAAGCAAAAGTGAGAGTAGGACAAGGATTTCTATCAAACGGTTTCGAGGCGGAAATGATTTCTGATTCGGCTGTATTCATACATAGTGGATTATTTAAGCAAAAATTATGACAGGGCTAACAAGTATAAAAACAATTGAAATGTTGTTTAATTTTCATTCTTTTAAAATAATCAAAACGTAAAATTATTTGATCCACAGTAGCTTAAAATCAGAAACTCCCAGCATCCATGGCGAGGAGTCCAGTCAAAGCTCTAAGTGAAAGTGACGTCACACCAGCTGCTGAGGAAACACTGGATTTTGATGACGTCACGTTAAGAGGTGAGAAGAAACATGTTTGTTACTTTCCACTGGTTGTTGATACTCTATCAAATGTTATATGCTTGTAGCTGTCAATAAACATTGTTCATTCCACCGTCAAGCTTCCAGGGGTGGGGCACAACACTTCTCAAATTTTTGTATACCCATGTTCCAACGATATATGACGTCACTTCCGGTTGCAAAAAGCGCTGAACTGGTTGATCAGCGAAGGTTCAAGATGGACGCTTGGTGCCACTTAATTTCTTCGTTATTTTCACCAACAGTGAACCATGATGTTGTATGTTGTGTATTAACGATGTTGCAGAGGTATTTTGCCAGCTATTTTAGCCAATATTATGCTGAGTATCATTTTGACGATAAATGACACACAGCTCCGGGGAATGTCATGGCGATTTTTTCGCTCTTTCAAAACGAGTGGCGTCCAAGATTTTGGCTCTTGTGGTTTCTGATTCACTGAAGGCATTAATTAAAATAGCCTATCCTGAGTGGAATATAATGGAGAAAACGCTTGAAGTCACAGTTTGTAGTGTTACCATCGAGAAGGTTATTAACACTCGACGTGAAGTGCTGCCAAGTGCTACATAATTACACATCCGTGGCATGCTGCTACAAGGTTGGTATTCGATTTCTTTATCTTCCTTTAAAGATTTATATTGCTGTATACAAAAAAGCCTTTATGCCAAAAAGAAAAATGGATTAATTGCATATTGCCGGTTTCCCCGGGGAAATTAGGCAACTTTGTGCTGTGAAGGTTTTTTTTTTCAAGCTTAATTATTAGTGGCAACTGTGCCCTGTATTCTAATTTCGTGGCAAAGAGGGTAGCGCTGTGGAGTAATCTTAAATCTTTATTAATATTATCGTTTGGTAAATGTTTAGCGTTTTGATAACCGAAAGCTAGTTTCTCAATTACACACACACAATTACACACATGAGGAAAAAGAGACCTAACTGCCTCACACCGAGGCATTTTGCTCAGCAATTACCTCTCGTGTGCAACAAAGCTCTATAACAATTTCCCCTCAATGTCATGAAGAAAATTTCCCACAGCTTCTAATAAACGGTATGCTCAGGCATACTAGTGTGGCTTCAAATTACAGGAGGGGAACCCCGATGTAACGAACCGCAATACAACTAATTAAGACCCCGGTATAACAAAGGATATTTTTCAGCCCAGTAACATTCGTCGCACAATTTTACGTTTTCACGACAATTTGATTGTCAATCACAACACATTGTATCATCCTATCACCACTGATACCATTACGAAAAAAAGTAAGATGCTTATCGCAATAAACTCTTGGTTATGTGAGCTACTAGTTTGTGGGTATGAGGTCAAGTGGCTGATTTCCGTTGAATTTATAATAGTGAGACAAAGCACGATATACAATAAAAACTGTCACATACAAGTGCCAGAATTAGAATGTATACCGTCATATACCTTCAATACTAAAACGTAGAGACAAACTGGTAGATACCCTTGTAGAACCAGACACTATGTACAACTTATGTAAATGCTATGTCATGGTACTATGCAAAGGGTATGTCATAAGTATTTAAAAACTATGCTCAGTGCCATACAATGGTATTATTTAAACTCTGTGTAATTTATATGCCCCTTCTATTTTTTTTATAAGAAATGCTATGTTTTTGCTAGTCAAATGGAACCTCCACATAGTCTATTTCAAAAACTATGTACATGTAATTGTAAAGAGATCAATGTCAAAGAAATGACATAGCTTTTAAATAGTATCTGCATATGTTTGAAATAGTTTTAACATAGCTTTTAGATAAAGCTTCCCAAAACCAAAATGCAGCTTGGCAGTGATTGGATAGCATTGACATAGTGATAACATACAATATAAATAGCCTTTAAGGTGTTTCCATACAGTTTTTTGGGGACCATACCTAACTTTTTGAATCGGCTCTTAGACAGTCTTCTTCTTGTCAGATCAACGTGAAATTTGCAATACTTGTTGGTTTTGGATTGAACTTTAGCGTGGTTTACATTTTGTAAAAATCGATATTTCCATGACAACGATAGACAAAAATCCTCGAAAACAGTAAAACTGAAATTTTGCACGATCCAGATTTCGCTTCGAAAAGCAAATACCAGCATCTTAAACTGTTGGTGTATGGCAAACAAAATATACAAGAACAAAAAAATTCTGTATGTTTGTTTTGAAGTAAAGCGCAAAAACATTTTCAACCTTAGTTTTTGCCTAGTAATAGTAAATGCACCGAAAAATAATCAACGCTTTGATGAAATGGCTAGTAAATACTGTTAAAATGTGTCTTTTACTTACTATTTTACGCCTAGAAAGTTTTGTTGAAACTGGTGTTCGCGATCTCGAGAACGACTTGTTTTTCTAAGATTATTCGCGTAATAATTTTGTGGTAATTTTTTAATTTGAGCGCTTTTGCGAAAATCTTAAGAACGGCTCGATAGATTTTTTTAAAACACTAAACATGCGTGCTTGACGATGTGACCAATTTTAGTTTGGAGTCTTATTAACATTGATTCACTGGAACACTTTTAGATTTAACGTTAAAGAGGGTGCATGAACTGACAGAAAGGCTTGCGTTACATATAAACAGTTGGCAAGTAAATGCTAATATATTCAAAGTAATGCCCAATGCATTCTTCCGTGATTTTTACTTTTGGTTGTAATCTACAGTGCAACAAAGAACAAAGAAACCAGATAAAAATCACAAAGCAATGAATAACGCATTACTTTGAATATATTAGCATCTACTTTGCCAACTGTGAATTTGTAACGCAACCTTCTCCGTCGTTTCATACATCCTCTTTAACATTAAATCTAAAAGTGTTCCAGTGAATCAATGTTAATAAGACTCCAAACTAAAATTGGTCACATCGTCAAGCACGCATGTTTAATGTTTTAAAAAAATCTATCGAGCCGTTCTTAAGATTTTCGCAAAAGCGCTCAAATTAAAAAATTACAACAAAATTATTACGCGAATAATCTTAGAAAAACAAGTCGTTCTCCAGATCGCGAACACCAGTTTCAACAAAACTTTCTAGGCGTAAAATAGTAAGTAAAAGACACATTTTAACAGTATTTACTAGCCATTTCATCAAGGCGTTGATTATTTTTCGGTGCATTTACTATTACTAGGCAAAAACTAAGGTTGAAAATGTTTTTGCGCTTTACTTCAAAACAAACATACAGAATTTTTTTGTTCTTGTATATTTTGTTTGCCATACACCACAGTTTAAGATGCTGGTATTTGCTTTTCGAAGCGAAATCTGGATCGTGCAAAATTTCAGTTTTACTGTTTTCGAGGATTTTTGTCTATCGTTGTCATGGAAATATCGATTTTTACAAAATGTAAACCACGCTAAAGTTCAATCCAAAACCAACAAGTATTGCAAATTTCACGTTGATCTGACAAGGAGAAGACTGTCTAAGAGCCGATTCAAAAAGTTAGGTATGGTCATTTTCATTTGAGGAGGCACGATTTCCATTGGACAGCAAAATATCACACCTAAGAAATCTTGTTTGATTTTTACCGCACTGTCATTTTGCGAAAGCCGACTGTCGCGAAAGCCGCCAAAGTTGCTGCTTAGTGCTAGGTAACCAAGCAAAGTTTGTATTTGTAACCAGGCTCTTGTGAAACAAAAGATGGCGGCCGATGTGGCGTTCAAATTGACTGAAGTGTAGTGCACATCGTAGTGCACAAATCCCAAAAGTTAAAGTAAAATGTCCGCGCCAAGATGGAGTAGACGTTGGCTGTACGATTCAACAGTAGAAGTGCCCAAAACAACAAGATGGCGACGTAAAATTGATTCCAGTAGCCCCGCACGTGAAGACGAAGTTGTTGACATTCGTGGGGAGTTTTCATCCGAGGTGTTCGTAGACTCATCCCTAGTGGACTTGGGAAACAACACTTCACCATTTAAGAAGCAAAAACTTTTAGACGAATGTCTGTCTAATGAAATGAACAAAACTCAATCATCTTTCAACGATGGTTCGCAAACTACAGCTGGTGGCCACGATGCATCCTGCAGGCAGAAGATTGATCATGAATTTGAAATGACTAATGACTAGTATGTAGTCATCAGAAATTTTGCAGCTGTGATCTGCCCTGTGAGTACTTTGCAGTAGTAGAAGTTTCAGAGAGAGACGATGAGCAGCTGCCCAAGTACAGGGACAGGACAGTGGTTAACCACATTACAAGGGTGAAGACATCAAACAGGTACCTTCTTTTGCATTAGATGTTTTCTTATGTATCACCACCACTTGGAGTGACTATGTATTTTGTGTTAATAGCAAGCACCCCATTAATTGGGCACCTGATTTTCCGTTTGATTATCAGAGCATTACAGTTTATAGCTTCATATGTTTATTTAACAACTTTCTGTGTTCTCTCTTTTAGACTCATGGCTGTCCCTGTGGTGAACATTATGAGAAATTTTCTCAGAGTGGATGTGTGATCTGGATATTACATTTGTCTGCTACCAAATCCTTATGAAAAAGACTGACCAGTGTCACTGTCCTGTAAATATTATCACATTAGTTATCATTACGAGCTCCATGGTATGATGTCTGTAACAGTAGTGTTAGCAATTTATTAGCATGAGACTTAGTAGAAACATTAATTTATCCAAATACAAACATGCTTGGAGGCTTGTGACTACTGTTGCAAATAATAAAGCCTATTTAATACTGTATTCACAAATTGTGTGGAAATGCAATATCCTCTCGCACAAATCTGATTTCAAGAAAATCCTGTGACAAGGTCTCAAAGAACCATATATACCAAAGGGTATTACTTAAAAGAATCCTGCACATGCGTCTGTCGCTTTTGACTAGGGAGCTTCAATGCATAAACTAGATCATTTGATTTGGCAAAGGATAACTGTTTGAAAGTTTCTAAAAGTTGTTGCATCCCATTTCGGACTCTTAATCGGTCATCACCTTTTTCAGACCCCCCATGTCCATTTATTAGATTTTGGGTGGCCGCTTAATAGGGGTAAAGAAAATAGAAAACCCTCATCGCGATGTCCAAAAAGGTGGCAGAAGCCACTTTATAGAGGTTTTATTTACAGTATTTTACTAACAATAATTTGGGGACTTTGATAACTGGCGGCTTAATAGAGGGTAGCCACTTAATTGAAGTTTGGCTGTATTTTTATTTGTAAAAAATGCTGTATTGTTGAGTGCACACTGATATTTTAACTTCACGGTGCTATTTAATAGCTAAGTGGGATGGTCACATTGTAAATGCATAGGATACATTGATTGTTTATGTCCACAACATAGGAAATAAATAGCATTATGTTAAAGCTATGTCACCTTTTACCTTCATTCCATGAATGAAGCCACACAAAAACTTTGTCTTTTGAGACAAATTCTTCACTGTGTGTACAGAATCTGGCTGCGTGGCATGCTCACGACTTCACAGCTTGGAGTTCAAGATGGTACCTGGTAGTGTTTTCAGTGGAGTTAAGAGAGAGAAAATACTTCTAGTATTGTTACACCAGCAAAGTCGTGGGTGACGGCATTATGGCATTTCTTAACATCCCCACTTACTTAATGTAGTTAACCTGAAAGAACGCCACCCTTGAATTAGTGCTGCATCATCCCAGCAACAATGTGGCACTATTGATTTTTATTTGCTTTTTGACATTGTTAAAAAATGCTGAAATGCTAATATATGGCTTGTTATTGCTGTCGTTGTTACTTATTGGGATCTGGTAGGGCTATGTTATTGATGTCGTTTTTGAACATAGTACTAGACTGTGCACGTGTTCACAGATAGGAAGTAAGTGCCACCCTGAAATGAGCAACGCACACAACTTTCAAACAGTTTAATAAGTGCTGTGGAATATGGTACTGTTTTTTTAGATTTCTGTCACTGCCAGATGTCTTCTGTCCCTGTTTTTGAAATCTGGTGAAAGACAGCTTGAATTGGCTTTGGCTGTTATAATTCTAGAAGTTTTTCTACTGTATTAGAAAGTGATTACTTCACTGACATCACTACCAGATGCTTTTTTGAACACCAACCTTTGAAGTCAAGTGAGCAACCTCATTGATAAATCTGGCTCAACAGGTTTCTCACAACTACCACATGCAGTGAGGAATTTGCCTCAGGGTGCAAAATTGTGATGAAAAAACTGTTGCCTACAAGCTGAAATGGCTGAGATAAATGCCTGGCAAAGCATTTTGTTCAGCTTATCCTCAGTTATGTGGACAAAATTTATTCATTGTGGCCTAGGGTCAACTTAAATTGTTGACATTTGCCAACTGCTGATAAATACTGTTAAACAGGGAATAGTTTATATTTATTTAGTACTTTCTTTGTATTCAGTAATGTGTGTGTTGTGGGTGTGTTGTATGGGTATTATTTATGTAAAGTTGTAATATGCCAAAAAATTAAGAAATAACTTGGTGATAAGCAGTGATTTTTGTACCATCAGTATTAACTAATATACACTTGATATTTTACCACCCTTGACATAATAATTGCCCTGAAGGGCATGAAGAGTTAATATGTGATAAATGCTTATATTTGGGAATAAAGTGTAGTGACTTTGTGAAGACTTTTCATATGTTCTGCAATGTTATAAATATCTTCCACTTGACAGTGCCCTCAGATGTCTGTTTTGATTGCCTTGTAAAATTCGTTAATATGTGTTTTTGGAGAACCGTCGACTAGCGAACAAGCACGTGAAATGAATTGACCTCAAAGGCCGAACTGTAAAACACAGAAGGCCCATGCGACAACCCCCCAGCCACCCCGCAAGCCTGCCACGTGGAGGACCGCTGACCAGCATTGTTTCGAGTTTAACTTAGTCTAAATTACAACCAAACATTGTTATTTTACTTCTGATTTTTGTTTTGACTCCCAGTTATTTATAGACCCAATTTATGTCTCTTCATGAGATGCAAGGATTTGGGATTCCAATGCTTCTTATTAATAAATACTACTACGTGTAAGTCTTACATATAGGTATTTCAACTCCACTACACAGCAGATACGTGCGATACTTTGTCTATAATGAAGTACGGTACCCACAATGCACTACAACAGTAGTGCCTAGCCCCTGCCCTTCTGTTTCCGTGCCATTGAAATATTAATTTCTGTCTAATTCGTTGCCTACGTTACTCAAATGCCAGAAATTGCATAATGCGTGTCTGATACTGCATGAATTCTTTGGTCTTTATTTGAAAAGGCGTGACTCAAACATGGTGCATTATTTGTTCTTTGGGTATTGTCTGTTTTCTTTACATTGCTGTTGTCTTGGAAATATGAAATCAGATGCCAAAAAAAAACAACGGTACATGTATTGACATTATCAGGCTCCTTATACACGTTAGATACTTTGGGACTTTTAATTGCTCATGGAAACAGTTATTTTGGACATTCCTGCAACTTGCTGTATGTTTTATCTATAAATGTACAGTAAGTGTACTTGTCAGGTTTCTTCACATGAAGGAAAAAAGCCTGCACAAACCCTTAGCAAAGTTAATGCGTTTAAATTTATTTACATTAATTGAAGGTACATACAGTATTATCTGTACATATTACACATGCCCTGTACGTGTTTGGTGAAAAATTGTCTTTGGTTTGAAAATTTTAGTTTTTGTTTTCCTTTGTCTCAGATTATGGAAAATGGATCTAAGACAAAGGAAAATACAAAATACATTAGTTTGTAAATTTTCAAATCAAAGGAAAATTTTAACCATAAGATATATTTTATTATTCAATAACTGAAGATAACGCTTGCACTGTGATTGGTCAATACCTATTGATTATTATACCAGTAATCCACATGGAAAATATAGTTATTATATAAAAGCAATATACAACACATTTCTATGGTTTATTGGCTCAATAAACCACTTAGGTTGTTGGAATAACACTCGAAAAGCTTGTAAATCATTCGCCTTCGGCTTGTGATTTACAATCTCTTCTCGTGTTCTTCCAACATCCCGCGTGGTTTATTGAGCAAATAAACTATAGAAATGTGCGATATGTTGCTTAAATAAAAAGCAGATAAAAAGAGTGAATGTTGAGTAGCAACACTAATTTTGTTGGCTATTCTGCCTTCTTCAATCTGGTAATATACATCTTAATTTCAGATTTGTATTGAGCATGTGAACTTTCTGCTGGTTTGAAGTACATTTTGTAAAAAAATAATTTGTTGGGAGACTACTTCCTGTTGTTTAACTTTAAGATTATAAAAAATATCATTAAATATCCTTTGACAGTATTTGCTTTGTTCCAAAAATATTGGCAAGTAGTATTAATGTGAACCTAAAACCGTTGGCTCAGAAATATTTTCCAAATGCTAATTTTGTTTATTATAAATTAAATAGTACTGTGATAGTCATTAATGTCCAAGTCTAGTAATATTGAAATGAACAGGGCTGTCACTAATGGTGGTGTAAAAGGTGGGTAATAGGTGGCTAAAATGTGAAAAGTAGTCAGAGATTTGACATTTTCTTGTGTTGTCAACATGCACGTATATGTATCTTGTTTCTACCAAAGTCAGTAGCTGGAACTCACATGTCTAGCTAATAGCTAGGCCAAATCCCAAATCCCTGGCCATTAATGACAGCCCTGAATAAAGGTTTAAAACTAATGACTACAGCGTACTTTTCCATTTTAATTGACAGGTTTCAACAAATCATGAAGAATACAGAGACATGAAAGACATGAAGTATGTTTTCAACATGCAGCTTTGGACTGTTCATATTCATATTATTTGTGAGCCACCAAAATTTTGTTGTTGAGACTGAGTAGGTGAATGGCATCTTCAATGTTTATTTTGACACAGCATGAAAGTTATAGTGTAGTGTTGACTGTTCACAGACTGTTCATCAGTGGTGAATGTTACTTTAGCTACTGTAGGCAATGTACAGACTAAGATAATGACATCTGTTGGTTGCCATTTCTGTTGCTTTGCACCCTCTGTACTTTCGGAGCAGTGGCTGTTCTCTGTACCTGGATAATTATAAGGGACAGGTCATTAAATACAAAGAACTGGTAGCTGGAGGAGAAAGTTGGATTCCTGAAAAAGGAAATAGCAAATTGTGGGTAAAAATCCAATGGGCTATACAGCTAGGCATCTCTTACAGGATTAAGGCCTTGTTGATTTTTATGACATCAACTGACAACAATAATACATTTGGTATTAAAACTAATGGACCATAGTAAACAATTACAACTACATTTGTAAACAAAATAATGTCAATATAAAGGTAGGTTTATGGTACCAGAAAATACAATGAAAGACTTAAGAATTCTTTTCTACATGTTTGTCTGACATTATTGACGTTTTATATTTATAACTTACTATAGAAAGGTTAAGACAGAAATCTCTGTATAACTTTGCATAGAGCAGTCCTAGGATAAGTGAAACGATCTATACATTGTATTGTTTACAACTTATCATAAATACTGTAGACTACAACTACATTAAAGATATAAAGACAATGATTGTTCTTCTTGAAGGGTATTCCAATGTTAATTAGGGAACGAAATAAATAAAGAAACAGGAGAAGAAAAGTCTCGGTAGCCACAAGAAATAACATACACTCAGGCTTACGGTACTTTGCGAAACGAAACGAAACGAAACGAAATGGTACTTTGCGAAACGGTATTTTGCGAAATGGTACTTTCCGAAACGATATTTTGCGAAATGGTACTTTGCGAAACGGTATTTTGCGAAACGGTATTTTGCGAAATGGTACTTTGCGAAACGGTATTTTGCGAAATGGCACTGAAATTCAGTTTGATTGGGAAATGAGAAGATCTCACTTCAGGGGTCAACCATTTAACCTCTGAGTTGCGGGGGGGGGGGGGGGTGATTTGAGATACCCCTTAGCTCTCAATGAATTTTTTTGTTGAGGCATGTGATTGCAAGATATTTTTTTCTCCCTCCAACATTCTGAATGGAATCTTTGTGTGTGTAAGTGGATGGGGTTGGAAAAGTAGGCCTCCATTATAAATCATAATTATAAACACTGATAAAAGGATCTGTGTAAGAATCTTTGAACAAATGTATTAATTTTTGACTGACCTTTATAATACAGTACATTAATTTTGACACCGGATGTAAAACACTGAGAAGGTGACCCCTTGCCATTGATGAAAGGAGTCAGGCCTGTTCCTGGACTTAAATCATTTTGCAAGGCGAATGCGTCTACAGTACAGGACACAGAACAGTACAATGCGCCTACAGTACATTTTTCACGGGAAGATAATGAGACGAGAAAAAACCGCAAAAAAGACCGGGTGAAACTACCAAAAAAAACTGCAAAACGAAGACCCTCCCTTAAACGTTTTGTCAGACGCCAGGAGACAGGAAATCAGTTTGTCAGAGGTCAAGAGAAACGGAATCGATAAGGTCTTCTAAGGGTCAATAACTCGTCTAACATTTTTTTAAAACGAGTTTCGTCAGCATTTACAAAAACTGCTAATTCATTTGAATTGAGGCAACCCGTGCAAAAAGTAGACCTGAAAGACTTTAATGTAAATGTTCACACCTGGTTAATGAGTTTGCCAACGCAGTCTTGCTTTCCATGACAAAGTCTTCGTTTTATTTTTGGAATTGTAAACAGAACTTACACAAGAAAGCGACAAAGTTAGGTGAGAATTTCCCCGGAAAAGAAGACAAAAGAACAATGACTCACTCTTAATTATGCAAATAAGAAATGTTAAATGATAATACAGTCGAAGCTCTCGTAAGCGACCACCTCGGGAATTCAGAAAAGTGGTCGCAACTAGAGCTGGTCGCTTACGAGAATGGGCTCTCGTAAGCGACCACATGATGAAACAATAGACAGTGGTCGCTAAGGAGAACTTTTAGTTTAAAGCTTGGTCTTTGTTAATGGTTACTAATAGTTTTTTGGTAACAATGTTGAATAGTTTTTTATTGCCTATCACAAAAGAGGTCCGCGTAGGTACAAGTCAAAGAACCATTAGCACTTGTGTTATGTATTACTCTAAATTTTAACAAGAACTGAGTGCTTTTATTAAAATGTTGACCGAGTAGTCGCTTACGAGAACTTACGAACAAAGGAAAAAGCCCGTTGGTAATTCACAAAAGTGGTCGCGGTCGCTTACGGGAGTGGTCGCTTACGAGAGCTTTTCATTACAGAGATTTAGTGACAGGTCAAACGGGGTTTCGCAATGCTGGTCGTAACTAGAGCTGGTCGCTTACGAGAGTGGTCGTAAGGAGAGCTTTGACTGTATTGTTTATTTCTATCGATCAAAAGACTACTTAAGAGACCTCAAGGTTTTTAGTCTTGCAAATTTTTTTGCCACTAAATTCTGCGTTTATGCTTTATCCGAAAACATAAACCGATAACTGAAAATTCTCAAGATTTATCCGAGCTTTATAACTGACACGATCTAACGGCTTTATTAATGGAAAGCTCAACGAGTAAAGGAATAGAATTTTATTTCTGGTTTGTTGCTATTCATTCCTTAAAAAATCTACAGGCTGGAAAGTACCTCCAATGTTGCCAAAGGAGAGTTCACTCACCCGGTTCACACATTTGTTGTCTCTGAGATCAAGAGAGTATTATATTCCACGAGATTTCGCTGACAATTGGAGCAACCTGGAGAAAAGAGACAGAGAAATTCTACTGCGCCAACAAAAAGTGCATTATTCAGCGCCACCCTTACTTTTGGAAAGGGATGCTTAAAATTGATAGCGATACTGCTAGCAGATTTAAAGAGGGACATCTAAAGCACCTGAAGGAAATGTTCCATTTAAATGTTTAAAACTGGCGACAGTCAGCAATTCAGAGTCTAATCGAATGGCTGTGAGTCTATAAGTAATTTGAGCAGGTCCTTACATATACTAACGACAAAGAGTTTTATCATAGCCATGTCTAATACAAATAAACCGCCTGGGGAAGTTGTACCCATAAATTAAAGGGAAAGTATGTTTCTTTATAGAACACGAAACACCAGATTATCACTATGGGCTTTCTGTCGCTAGTGCGCAGCTAGCCTACAGGCTACAAACTGTGCAACCTAGATGCAGAATTTAATAGGAGTGTTTAAGAATCGTTCGATCGTAAGAAATTCAGACGGTCTAACACTACGCGCAATGTTAAAAGGTTTTGACCTAAACTTGCCTCGAGTTGCTCGTTTTTTCTGGGGGGGGGAGGGGGCAAAAGAGGAGTTTAGCCGGTGACTGCAAAACGCGCTCTGTATATGTGCAGGTGTAGCGCGGAGATCAATTTTCAGATGATTGCAAAACTCGCGCGCGGAGTATTTTCGTGTGTTACGCTTGATGTGCTGATAGACCCAGCCGCTATTTTGACTCACGCGCGTCAATCGCGCTTGTGTCCTTCATAGTCAGAACGAGCCACTTGGAGCAAGTCTACGAAATGACATAATAGTAATGTATGTTTTACGCCCTAGAGCACTTTTCAATTGAGTGTCGAAAGTAACTAACTTGTATTTGCTTCAATTTCTGATTGGTTCATTTTGTGTTTTGTTGCTGTTGTGATTGGCTAGAGAAGTTAATTTGGTTTTGCTTTTACGACACTCATTTAAAAACCGCTCCAATAAAAGCACGTCAGTAGTTTAAAATCTAATTGATAACATTGTGGGACGAAATTTGGTACATATGATTACCACGAAAAGTTAAATCTACATTGTTATAAAAAATACAGACTAGGTATTGAATGGTTACGTTTATCGTAAAAATACAAATCCCAGATAGTCTTGAATCAAACCTACTTTATTGTTCTAGTTACAGTTCTTAGTACAATCGAAAGATGTGCGTACCAGTTCATTAATTTGTAAGTAAAGGTGGATATTTATGACAATGACAGGTCGCTACAACAAGTCGCCTTGTATGCGCTAGGTAGGCGCCTTGACCCACCGACATGTCGCCCAAGCATTGCAAGCGAGACGACCTTACGCTGCGACTTGTCGCCTAATGTGTATCGACCTTAACATTCGTGTAATGTTGACATACACTGTGAAACAAAACAAACGTGATAGCTTCACAATCCCAGAGAAAAGCGCTTGCGTTTTTCAAAAATAGCTAGACAAAAGGTGAAAAGAGTTTGCAAAGAATACAGAAACTCACTTGTAAAGTTTATAGTCCACCCATAGTACATAGTTTAATATCTAATTGATAACACTTGTGGACTAGGTATTGATTGGTTACGTATATCGTCAAAATACAAATCCCAGATAGTCTTGAATCAAACCTGCTTTATTGTTCTAGTTACAGTTGTTAGTACAATCAAAAGATGTGCGTACTAGTTCATTTATTTGTAAGTAAAGGTGGATATTTATAACAATGATTTGCGAGATTTGTTCCGCGACACCAGACAATATGCTGTCGTACGGTTACAAAACCTAGATAATATTAAAAATAAAAATCACATTAAAATAATACAGAAAATAAAAACGAATTATGGTTGTTTGTTTCGGTGTTAAATTTTGTCGTGGCTTCAGTTATTGGTAGTGTAATTTCTACTGTTTGGGATGTGTGCTTGACTTTGTCATTAAACACTTCCACTTCTTTCGCTTTTTTTACAGCAAGCAGATGAAACATAAAGTGAAATAAAGTGAAGGAAGTTTCGCAAGTACCATTTCGCAGAATACCATTTCGCAAAATACCATTTCGCAAAGTACCATTTCGTAAAGTACCGTTTCGCAAAATACCATTTCGTAAAATACCGTTTCGCAAAATACCATTACGCAAAATACCATTTCGCAAAGTACCGTTTTGCAAAATACCGTTTCGCAAAATACCGTTTCGTTTCGTCTCGTTTCGTTTCGCAAATTACCGTAAGCCATACACTCAGTATTCTTTTGTCTATTTGTGCGGTCAAAAAGGTGAACGAAGGTATTCTTATTAAAACAGCTTGTTTTCTTGAGCAGTCTCCTCAAGAAAACAATGGGGTTCCTACTCGTGTAGAACGCTTCCTTTGTAATTTTTTGATAAGAGAATTATTATTCTACAGGATAGGCTATTTCAATGAAGTTTTACATACCTTGAATTCACGATCTCCAGCGATTTACAGAATCCTCTTAACTTCGGGAAGAGAAATGCCGACATCTTTCAGAGAAGGCAAGGCTCAAAAACACCACATTTTTAAATATTCATTAAGTCTATTTGCTTAACTAGTTAAATCAGTGGAAAGAGTACATATTTGTCTTCGTCTTCACGAGAAATAAAAGGAAAATTTGCAGCCGATTGAAAAATATGGCCATTTTACTCATTGAGTGAACGAAACCGTTGCCGTCAAGTTTGATTTTCCCGCTCATGGGAGATGTTGTCCGTTTTCGGACAGGATGTGACGTCATCTATCGTTGGAGCATGGGTATACAAATAAAGTGCCAGGCGCCATTGGAGTGTTCTCCCCCGCCCCTGTCAAGCTACTAGAAAAAAAGCCTCAGGTATGCCTTTAATAACCCGTCATCCCTGATAGTTCTGCAAAAGTTTCGTCGAAGTAGGTTGTTCAAGGTTACGATGATTGAAGTATATTCGACAGGGAGTGGTTTTTTGACTTTGGTTTTCTTGGGGGCATGGCTAGGTTATTGCGATGCCTTACATCACGCTATATTTGGAGATTTCAGGGGACACCCCCTGAGGGGACACTAGAAAGTGTTTGTTACTCGATAAAAAGAGGAAAAATGGTGGCCCGACCAATTGTTGTACGCAGCAATTTTCAAGAGGGTTTGCACATTATACGCCTTTAAAAAGGTGAAAACAAATGGAAAAGCTCTAGAAGCCTCGATTCAAAGGAATGAATTAATTGACAGGTTGTAACATTTTTCTCAAAGAGAAGGATTATCCAAATGTCTGCAACTTGTCGCAAAAAAGGTGGTTATTGTTCATCGTGGTAAATACAGTTAAATAATAAAGTGTATATCGTTTGTCTCAAGATGTGGTCACTTAAGCTGTAGACCGCGACGTTTCGACTGCTTACTGCTAGTCTTCATCAGGCGATGAGGTCGACTGGTTGCGCGTCACAAAAATCTTCCGCGTCCCTCGGTCACAAAAATCTTCAAAGCCTCCAATCATACAAGTCAGCAAATGAGCACCATCAGCGACAGATGTCCTATATCTTGAGTGGTTCAAATCAGTCCCAAAATGGCCAGCAGATAACTGCTCCTTCAGCCAGTAATAGTGGCCAATTAATGTCAAGTACCCAGCAATCACACAGCCAGCTGAGTCTCCAACACACGACAAATTCGCTCGCTGTGAATAATGCAAGCGTTCCAGCAGCTTCAAATGGTGTTTTTCCTGGAGCGAATATCAGCAGTATCTCTGGATGCCAATCAGTTTCACATCTTCAATCGCCCAGCGAAGTTGATCCAACAAGGGAAAAGGCGCCGTGATGTTATTGAGAGCGACGACGAAGACTAACATTCATCGCAAATGTCACTGAAATCACTGCAAGTTCTCCCCACGTGTTCAAAATTCAGTCACAAACTAGGCCCAACTTTGCCTTAGCTTTTAACCTTTTTAAGGGTCAAACACTTGTAAAAACAGGTCAGTGTGTTTTGTGAAATTAAAGTGGTTGAATTTGCCCTTGATCTTGACGTGATAAAGACAAAAATTGTCTCATTGTCAAAGAAACTGTTTCTTGTGGTTTCGATCGCATCGCCAGGTTCGTTTCGGTTTAGTGAACACGACCCAATCTCGTTCCCAGAGGCTGCATTCCTTTTGGCCAGCACCAAGGATGCAAGACCTCTAGGATAATCAATGTCAAAATGCTGACGAATCGAAATCTGATTGGCTACTAAAAATTACCGGACGTCTTCAAGTAAGAAGTTTCAAAACAGGAAACGAAAATGTCTTGCGATGTTTTTGCTGGACGTCTTCGATCACGCCAGAGACGGACAGTGCGAAAGAAATCAGAAAATGGGCGATGCAAACTAACAAAGAATCGAAATACAGTCAAATTGACATTCATATTAGACAAGACGTAAAAAGGGAACAAGTGTCGGTCGCATGATCAAAACGAAAAAGGCGCCAAAGCCTTGTGATATGTTGCAGCGATTCTTAACAAGGCTGAATGAATACCCGCTTCAAGATAAACGACGGTCGAAGGAGCACAATTTTGGTATAATTCCTCTAATTTCCAGCTCTAAAGTATGGTTCATGAACACCGATGGCTTGAAAATTGTTCTCAACATTGTCTAAAGCGGATGGAAGCTGGAAGTCTTTCTAGTGCAATCGTAGAAGTTAGAATAAGCGGCTTTGTATTAAAAATCCGTTCACTCCGCGGAGCCATGTCCTGCCATGTGCGAGTTTGATGGAACAGAAGACAGAATTTAAGCTTATTTTGTTGAACTGGAGCAGATAATCTCACTGTAGCTGAAAAGTCTATGGTGGATTGGATTCTTAAATTACGTGGTGCAAAAACTAGTGCGGCGGCCGGACAGAATGACAAAAACAACGAGAACAGCAATCCTGTTTATTTTTGCAAGACATCGTATCTGTCGTATTTGTAAGCTTTGAAAGTTTGCAGCTGGCAGGACTGATAAACCTCTTCGAGCGTAGGTAAAAGGTCTTTCTATAGTGTTAAATTGCTTCACTCTCAACTTTGATTGTCTGTGTCCATCCTTGTTTGTGATAGATTTTTAATGTTTCTAGCTGTACTGAAAAGTGGCTGTTCAGTTTGCCTTGATTCATTGAGGTGAATTATTTATAGAAATTGTACCCAAGTCATTTTTTGTGCTTATTCTATGTAAAGTTTTAGTATTTCGGCAAACGAGCTTTCCGTACAAAACCTATACCGTAGTTAAATATTTACCGACGTAGTGGTGGAGAAAACACAACACCAGCACAGTCGAAAGGCGAACATAACACAACGCCGGCTCAGGTACGTTTCATAAATAAATGACCGCTCTACTTTGTCCAAGACCGTTTAATAGCATCAGTACAGTTGATTTGCTCTGTGTCTTCCTTAATAAATGAGCAGCCGCACTCTGAAAAAAAATTTAAGACGGAATCCATCAGGAAATCGAGTAACCAGTGGACAAAAATTTTGTACCAGAATAATTTTAAGTATATCGAATTTTTTTTTTACACTTTTTAAGAGCTATAGACGTAATAAGTTATCTGTAATAATACCAATAGTCCAGGAGCTAAGGCCTTATTTAAGGAGTTGGCACAACCCAGACCACAGAAAAGGTTTGACACCGGATTCTGGTAGAACAGTATCTCCTCTTTAATGGCAGGTACTATGTAGAGTGAGATTGTGGTATCACTCGTGAGATACGGAGCGATATTTACATCGACCTTGAATACAACATGGAAGCGAGGCAAAACTGATTAGTCATCGGAAACTTTATTTCTCATTCAGAAATGACTGTCAAACATACCAAAACAGAAAAAGAACTAACCTGCGATCAGACTCTATTTTCGTTTCACTCGGTCAAACATTCAGGCCCGACGGGTGAAACGAAAAATAGAGCCTGATACAATTCTTCTACGGAACGTCTACCGCCCACTTTTTTGATTGATTGAAATTCAACAAAATAGCCAATCAAAATTTCTTCTGCTTGCACGATCCTCGGTATGCAAATGTCCCATAACGGCAATTCGCAAAAAGTCACGCAAATGTCGGCAAAATAAGAAAATCATAGGCAACGATATATCTTCTAGACACAAGCACTCAAATTTACACGATTGCTAACTTGAAGGTTCCGGTATTGTACATGGTTGCTCTGTCTGAACTGAAACTGAATGAAAATTCAAAACACGACGAGGTTGTCATGTCCCAAAATATGCTGCATGCTTGAATCCTTTCCCATTTCAGGTGGTATCCGGAAATATTCTCTTCGCATTTGTCACCGATTTTCTGCGTAAAAAAACCTTGGGCAATTAAGAGAAATACCTTCAGTTTCATTCTTTAGAATGAAGATATACATAAAACCGTTTATAAACAAAGGAGTATTTTGTAATTTAATTTTGTTTCAGAAGTGATAAATATTTGAGATTAGCAGCGAATTTTATCTCTAAACAGCAGTGAATTTTAAAACGAAGAACATTTATTATAAAACTAGTCAGATCCTTTGATGTCAATGTTAGAGATCAATAAAACGACATAAGTATTAAACAATGAATGAATGACTGAAAATTGTATTGCGACTTGATTGCGGTTCTCGCCAAACATCAGTTTGCCGTTAAGTTTACCGAATTATCGGTTGACTTGTTGATCATTCTTGGCGAAAGATACTTGTTGGTCTGCTGTTCGTTTTGTTTCGTAAAACGCGGAAACAGCCACTACTCTGTTCATGTTATCAATACCAGCTGAAAGCCGTCAAATGAAAATTCCGAGACACGATGCGATAAAACGGAATACATACTTCACTCATACTTCACTGTTGCTGTACTTCTCTGCTCCAGGTGAGAGACAGCTTGCGTCAAACCGAACGCCATTCTCAGGAGAGAAAGAAATGGTGACAATTCTCCTAGAACGACAAGAATTTATTTGAGCAACACATTTTACTTCGGCAGACTTGTTCCTTGGTTGTTCTTTGGCGATGGCGGTCTGATCGAAATTGTGAGCGAGTTTACTTCCGTTGACAGCTGTATTGTTAAAGGGCCAATCAGATGGCGAGATTCCCGAGGCCAAAATTTGGCCGCCGACACGAACTCCTGTGAGAGATTGTATCAGGCCCTATTTTACCGAGCGACCAACGTAAGAGAATATGAGAGCGATGCTAAAATTCGGCCTGATCGCAGGTTAAAAAAGAACAAAAACAAAAATATTTTGAATTAGGTATGAGGACTCTGAGTCAGTCACGTGACCGATCATGTGACTTTTAGCATGAATAAGTACTGCATACCTGCAATATATCACTTTCTCTTTTTTGTGAAACCTAAAATAACTTCTCTTTTGCTATTGCTACAGATTCCTATTACTGTCTTAGGCACAACCAATCACGGAAACTCATTAAAATGAGATTTCATGAAAATAATCTAAGAAGAAATGGCTTAAACGTGGCCCTAACAATGACTTTGCCAAATGCATGAAAATGAGGCTAACTACATTTTTGGCAAAAAATGCAACAACGAATATATTTAGGGATAAATCGGCCATTAAAGTAGAGAACAACGCATTCTAAACTCCATTAGTTATAAAGAGTTTGTCAGGTGACAGGTCACGTGACCCTGAATGTGCAGAAGTGCCTGGTATCTACAATAAATCCTATTAACAACTTTCGCTTTGTGTGAAATCTGAAATAACTTTTCCTTTACTTCTTTTCCAGTATTTCGTTAGCATCCTAGCTATTCCAATCTTCAACATTTCAAAAAATGGTATTTTGAAATTACATATCTGAAGACAAAATGGCAAATACAATTTTCGGACGAAAACGAGGCTTAACTTATGCCTTTTCTGAATTCATCAAATGGAAGACATTTGAAGAGGAATTGCTAAATTTCATTTGATACTACGTTTTATCAAGTAGTGGAAGTTTTTTAAGAATGATTCTGTCCATTCAAGTAGCACTTTAGTTCGTGTGAGCCATATAAAATAGAAATTTTTGTCATTAAGGAAACAAACTTAGCAGATTTGACAAACTGGTCACCGTTCGCATTCTGAGGCACTTGAATCCTTTGAAATGGAGGTGGCTTTTCATTGGCCATAGACATATATGCTTCTGTGCAGGAAAGGTTGTTCACTTCACAGGAACAATTCCAGGTACATGCTGACTGGATGCAATGGCTCTTCCTCTAGTTTCTACCCATTTCCATCAGGCGATGGAACAGTCAGCATAGACAAAATGGCTCGTTTCCAAACATATGTTTGACAGTTTGCTTGCGTCATGTGATGGCCGAGACTATCAACTGTTGGAGGAAGCTCCTCGCTCTTGTTGTTCTTTAGGAAAAATAGGTAGTTGCGGACATCGTGTGCTTTTGCAAAGCATTCTTTGGGACTGTATGAAGTGCACAGGAGTTCTTCACTTGACCTCAACGTCGACTCACTAACGACTGAGTCTCCACCAAATTTGGACAGTTGCTGTTGTAGCCGATTTTCTTTCAGAAGGGTCTTCCAAGCAGTCTTCTTGCCAATTCCTTGCAGGGAACTGGTAGAGTCGCCACTGGTTAAGGCGTGGAATGCTGGAAGAGCTTTGCAGAGAAGCTGACCAAGCGAAGAGTGCAAAGGTGGTATGAACCTCATTCGATCTTTCCCTCCTGGCACTCTAGATAGTGGATATGTGCTTTGCACAGCACAGCAACATCAATGTGATGAATCTATTACATGTAGCAAAAGCCTGGTGTCAGCTTCTCTTGATCAAAGGGCAGTGATAGTAAAAAATCGCTATGGCATTGGGAGACGGATACCGCCTTTACGTTATCTATCAGTCCTCCAGCTAGAACAACCATCTGATGGGGCTAAAGGTTCTCCTGAGAATGTCGGCATATTTCATTTGACAAGTAATCTGCCAAGTTCTCTTTATTTCTTGGATTCAAAATGTACTTTCCCCACTGCTTTGGGATTGGAGTGGATTGACTGTGAATCTTTACCTATGAGGAACGTGATTCACCTCTTTTATACCGGTCTCCTCCCTTGATGGATTGTTGAAGACACTAGTCAAAAACCAAGTCCAACCTACTACAGTTGTTTTGCCTCATAGTGGAGCTGATGATATCATTGTACCTACCATTCATTTCTCCAAAGGTTGCTGCACCCCCTGGAATCACCATCTGAATTAAGCCGTCCCATCTACAAATATATAAAGGTCCTAGGAGCAGAGGCTGGTGAGAGACTAGGAAGTACGTTAATCTCTTTCTCTAGAATGGTCATCAGTTTTTCGAAGGCTACCATCCGGGTGTACAAGGGCCATCCGATCAGTTGAAAGCTCGTAGCGAAGAACGTCCTTTAGGTTGAGTTTTTATTCTTGGCAACCACGATAAGTCATCTAAATATCTGACGGTCTGCATCAATGATCTTGGCATTAGATCTTTTCGTCGAGTCTTTTTTTGCTGTAGAGATGAACGTTTTAACCTTTAACTTTGAGAATGCCTCCCAGAAATGGACCTGGTCAGTATCAATTCTGGCAGCTCTCCATGTTACGTCTTCTGGCGGCAGTTGCATTTAAAAGGCCATCTGCCACTTCATCAGGAATAACGATACCTGCTGCGAGAAATTTCTCGGCAGCATATTGGTCTTCAAGAATCATGAATAGGGTCGTTAGGCCAAATATGAAGCTGGAAACCAGTTTTTCCACATCTCCGTCTCGTTTGGCTTGAGTGGCACTTGCCTCTTTGTGTGTTCCAATGCGTTCACCATATTCAACCTCACACATTTCCTTTACTGACTTTGTGATGGCAGCACGCTCGTGGCTCATCAGAAACCACCGTTCCACAGCATCTTCCCTTGGAATGATACCAATTATGCCTCCCTTTAACTTTGAATCTAGGTTAAAGATTGTTCTAAGGCCATGACTGTAGCTTGTACACGTCAACAAGGTAAATGGGATGCCATCGGGCATAACTGGATCTATCCATGGCAATGAAATGAGGTACCATTGCAGCTGTAGCGGACAAACTGGGGATTCCAGTTGCCTGCTGTACTTTCTGCTTTGATAAACTGTAGTTAGATCATTACCACGGCTATGCATTTCCTCCCAGAAAAAGAACAACTTGACTTCGATTTTGCTTTAGCCTTGAACATAGTCAGCAAAGACATCATGGCACCCATGTCATTGACCAACTCATGGCAGCTTTGCTGAGTGAACGTCCTCTCCTTTAAAGCGCGTTGACACTCTTGTAGCTTAACAATGAAATTGTGCTACTTGTTGATTGACTTTAAAGCCACTTTGCAAACACTTGCCACAAAAGAAAGAAAGGTGCTTCCATGGTCAGTTTGTGTGCACGAATTCCACGGGTGAAGGACCTCCCAATTATCAACGTCGCGGTAGTACCAGCTGCATATAATCCAGACTCGATCAAAAGATTTTCAAGTGAATTCGAAAACCTCTTCCCAGGGAGGGATAGGTGGTTGAGGGCTAGGTGGAACCCCCCATGCGAACTACAGTGGTCTTTAATTGCTCTGGAAATTTCCACTAAAGTAGCTATGGATTCACATAAATGGCCAGGTCGAACGTGATGACAGTGTCATTCTTATGTAACCATTTTTCCATCTGCTGCTGCTCTGGAACCGTTCCATTTTCATTGGGTCATAGAAATATGTTACAGGTGGCCCTCTACCACGTAAATTGACTTTTTCGATGGTAAGGGTTGTCTTCAACGATCCTCATTTCTTAGGGACTTGACGTGCAGGCTATGGGCCGAATTTCTTACGCTGAAAAAGGCCACCAGTGTGGTTGCATGAGTGGTATTCTTTCCGTCAATAGTTTGTTCGTTTTAGCTCGTTATCGCTACCAGCCGTTTGCTTGAAGATGCCTGGGAATATATTAGACGGAATAGTAACCCATGTTTCCTTTGATTTTGCAAGTATCTCCTTTGCAAGACAGGTGAGCAAGATCTCAACTTATTCGTACGACGAACAGTGGTCAATCTTATTCAGCACAGCGATGAGCTGTTTTGAGCCGGTTAGGTGTTTGACAGATATGGCGAGGCTGATAAGTTTGGAAAGTTGTACTCTAGCATGAGATGTGCACCGTACAAGGTCTTGTCCCTCACCACTGATGTTTGAACAGCCCAGTATAGGCTTGGTGGAAGAAGAAATCTTGCAGTGGAAAAGTTCAATTCGTCCACATTAAGAGGTTGATGGTTGATGCCTTCACAATGAGCAGTCTCATCCCCTATAGCTTTTGAAACGAACTATATCATCCTTGCCATCTCATTTGCGTCGGGATGAACTGTAGGGTCAGTAGTTTGCATGATTGGTGTTTCGGCGCCTGGTAAGCTGTGACAGCATTGATAACATTTAGGAAAGGTATTGCGCTTGAATAAACTAGCTTTGGTTATGTAAGGGCAGACGGCCGGGGGGAAACTAAGCTTTCCTTGAAGTGGGTTATATATCTTGATTTCAGTTTATGTCTAGTGTCGCAGTCAACACTTTTCCCCTTGAACGACGCTTTGTAAATGCCAAGGAGAATATTCATGTCATAAGCTTTACCTGCCATGATTTCTGGTGTAACGAGTTCCAGTAGCTCATTGAAAGCTAGCTGAAAGGGCAGAATTATTCTTGAAAATTGTATTAGCCATTTTGTATTCAGATATGTAATTTCAAAATACCATTTTTTGAAATGTTGAAGATTGGAATAGCTAGGATGCTAACGAAATACTGGAAAAGAAGTAAAGGAAAAGTTATTTCAGATTTCACACAAAGTGAAAGTTGTTAATAGGATTTATTGTAGATACCAGGCACTTCTGCACATTCAGGGTCACGTGACCTGTCACCTGACAAACTCGTTATACCTAATGGAGTTTAGAATGCGTTGTTCTCTATTATAATGACCGATTTATCCCTAAATATGTTCATTGTGTTGCATTTTTTGCCAAAAATGTAGTTAGCCTCATTTTCATGCTGTTGGCAAAGTCATTGTCAGGGCCATGTTTAAGCCATTTCTTCTTAGATTATTTCCATGAAATCTCATTTTAATGAGTTTCCGTGATTCGTTGTGGCTAAGACAGTAACAGGAATCTGTAATAATAGCAAAAGAGAAGTTATTTTAGGTTTCACAAAAAAGAGAAATTGATATATTGCAGGTATGCAGTACTTATTCATGCTAAAAGTCACATGATCGGTCACGTGACTGACTCAGAGTCCTCATACCTAATTCAAAATATTTTTGTTTTTGTTCTCTTTCTGTTTTGGTATGTTTGACAGTCATTTTTGAATGAGAAATAAAGTTTCCGATGACTAATTAGTTTTGCCTCGCTTTCATGTTGTATTGAAGGTCGAGGTAAATATCGCTCCATATCTCACGAGTGATACCACAATCTCACTCTACATTGTACCTGACATTAAAGAGGAGATATTGTTCTACCAGGATCCGGTATCAAATCTTTTCTGTAGTCTGGGTTGTGCAAATCGAATTTTTGGGGGGCTTAGCTCCTGGACTACAAAGACAATTTCTTATGGGAGCCCGTGAAATTAAATTTCAATTTTCACAGGAATTGTGTAAACACAGGAAAGATAGGCAAAGTTTTACGCGTAAGATTTCATTTTGTGAAATTTGAAATTTATTTTCTCGGGCTCCCATAAGAAATTGTCTTTGGGGTTATTACAGATAACAAATTACATCCATAGCTCTCAAAGAATGTAAAAAAGAATGCGATTTGCCTTCAATTATTCTGGTACAAGGTTTTTGTCCACTGAAAATTAAAATTACTCAATTTCCTAATGGATTCCGTCTTAAGCTAATTTTTACGCGTATATGACGCGCGCTAAAAACAAGGTCAAGTTTTTTTAAAGGTTGATTTCTTGCTCAATTAGACTTTTCAAATTAGTAAGCTTACAAAACACAAAAAGGTTCTACACACTATTCGACTGCTAAATGAACCTCGTCCTTGACTATCGTTTTCTTTCAAGATGTCCCTGAAAATTTGTTAATTTGTAAAGGGCGGTAAGATGTGAAATAAAATTTGCGGCGGCACTTCAAACTCCTCGACAATGGCTACGTTTTCAGTACCCTTGAAAACTTTCATGCTTGATATTTGTTCTTCTATCAAAAAGTTTAATAAGGATACGACTACAATAAAAGAGTTAATTTTCTCTTCACCACTGTTGTTAAAAACCACACACATATTCAGTCACAAACGTATGGAGGCAGGTAGTCACTGAGAGATCTTCCATATTCAGCTTGCAGTACACAAATGGTATCTTTACCATCAACAACAACAGTCTTCAGCGCCTCATATTGGCGTTCTTTTCATTAGAGGTCCGGTCTCCTTTCTGAACTGAATTTTCTAACGCGAAGTGAAACAAATTTATAGAAACCGGTGCAGCCATCTTCGCGAGACTGCGAGCGAGGATTAGTTTCATTTTCACGCGAGTCTCGCGTGAATGTTAAGGCGCCAAAAGCAAGGGGACGTCGTAATATTTCGCGCCTTTTTTGTCTTTACACGACCCATAACGCATGCTCAGTTTGTAAACTGCCGCACATTGCCGCACATGCGCTTTAAAAAACCGGAAGCCGCAAAAGTGGCATCCGGTGTTTTATTATCTCAGAGTCCGTGGCATTTCGATCCCACTGACCGTAAATGCGCGCGGGCTCTGGGGACGAGATTGAACACGACCTCGAATGACCTCTTGCGCGTGCAAGCGGATGTTGAAAATTACTTCCGGTGTTTTTTTATTATATTCTCTTTTTGAATAGCGCTAAAAAGGCCATGTAATAAATAACTTTTTAACCCCCGTCCGTTCGGTCATTACAGGGAAATCTCAGACCTCGGCCTTGATGTATTGACCGAGCGATAGCGAGGTCAATACATCAAGGCCGAGGTCTGAGATTTCCCTGTAATGACCTCACTCTCGGTTAAGTGGTAAGTGGTATACATAGCGAAATACTGAAAATGTAAGGGTTGTAGGAGAATTCAAAGGTTAATGTTTGCGATATGTTTTTTTTATGCAATTGCCAAAACAGATCATAAAATTTATTTATAAGACCCAATAGAAAAATTCCATGAATCCAGGTGCCCACCACTGGATAACTTCATCTTGTAAGGGCCTGTCTTTGATAAACCAGGGTTTTCTTGTTTTTTGAAGTAAACTAACATTTTGAGGTTTCCCTGAAGTTGAACTATGTCCTGTAGCAAAAAATACTAAAGACATTT
Organism: Siderastrea siderea; assembly: GCA_964030785.1. Classification (NCBI taxonomy): domain Eukaryota; kingdom Metazoa; phylum Cnidaria; class Anthozoa; order Scleractinia; family Rhizangiidae; genus Siderastrea; species Siderastrea siderea. The sequence continues at coordinate 73,551,627 of OZ034967.1, read as the reverse complement.
TATCAGAAAACACCCCTATCACTTTATTAACTAAATGGTAGGAGTTAGTGTCATATGTTTAATATGTGTGATTTCATTTTAGCAATAGCAGAGGTCTACAAGAATGAAGGTAATGGTGAATACAGAAAGAAAAATTTCAACAACGCCGTGCACTTCTACACGGAGGGAATTAAAGTGAACTGCAAGGATGAAAAACTGAACGCGCAACTCCACAGCAACAGGGCGACAGCATACTTTTATTTGGGTGAGAAGTGTTCACTTTTTCTCTTGTGTTTTCGGTTTCTAAACAAATCAGTGCAAATCTGAGATTTAAGGTAATGATGCTTCATGAACACAGTACATGCCTTTCCATTTCTGGTGTTCCTTTTGTCACAGAAAACTACAATGATTCACTGAGTGATGCAAGAATTGCTACTGACTTGCAACCATGTTATGTCAAGGCAATTGAAAGAGGTGAGATTTCTGTTACCTGGAAAAAAATTAATTTTTGGAAGTCTTTCAGTACTCTGTAAGCCATGCAACTTTAACCCTTTAAGCCCAGCTAAAAAATGCATATTCTCCTCGGTGTTCCCCATACACTTCGTATGGAACTAGTTAGGAGAATTTGTTTAAATATCAAGACATCTTATCCTTGGTGATCCCTTTCTATATTCTCATCACTTGATTGTTTGAACAAGTAGTATAATAATATATAGTAATATATCTAGTAATATAAAGAGAAATTTCGTTTTCGTCACTTTAAGGGCTTAAAAGGGTTAAAGCAAACACACAAGAACTAAGAAATCTGTAATGAGTTAAAATTTCATTGCTACGTAGTGGGTAGGATAAGCGCATTGATAAAATATATTTATTGGAGCATTATTCCCTCATATGACCTTAACGGGGTCGTGCGGCCCGATGGGGTATGGTTTTCAGAGGGTTTTGTCTTGAACGGGGTATCAATTTCATCGTTACACGACATTATGTAGTCGTTAATTTACAGAAACCTCACCACAAGCCGAATTCTTACCAGTTTGCCAATGTGTAGCATGTTGAAACAAGAAACCGTCTCTGGCTACTCCATTCGAGCCATAAAGAAGGTATAACTTTGGGTGAAATGAGTTCTGTCTTGGACAGGGTAGCAAAATCAGAGATTTGTGTCTTAAACAGGTTCAGGGCTTAAACACCCGGGCCGCACGTGCACCTCCCTACCCGAAGTTCTGCTGAGTGCCGCCCCGGGGAGGGGGCATTTATATATTGTTGGGCGTACGTTACTCTAAAATTAGGAAGGAGACTAGTTTGTGGCTTAACTTGCTTGTATCATCATCGTCATCATCATCATCATCATCATCATCATTAACAAAGACATCACTTCTGATGATTACACTAGTTTCGTCATTGTGGATGAGGTCTCATGTGGGACTTAACACCAATAAGGAATCGGCGAGATCCACCACATTCAAGGCAAACCCAGCTTATTCAGCTTATAGAGCTGCCCTGTGGAGATATCGTATTTTACAAGGAGAGTCATACAGTTAAACATCTCTACTTAATGCCTTAATTTTTAACATGTACATGGACCAGAAATAATGTCGAACTTCCTTTTTTTTAACTTGATAGGAGCAAGTGCTTGTGTTGAGTTGAAAAAGTTTGATGAAGCCATTACTTGGTGTGACAAGGGATTAGCAGTATCCTTTAGTTTTGTGTTGACTTTGAAAGCCATGAACTGTTATGTTATTTAGACTTGAACTCTCTAACATCAACAAGGGATGAAGCCTGTTCATTTCAGTTTACTGACTTGGTCGAAAGAAGCCAACGTTACACATAGGGTCTTACACAACTGCCCTCCATTCTTGCTGGTCCTATGTCCATCGATAAGCTCCCCCGGGAAACCTGCTGGAACCCTTGGTCAGGAGATGAATGCGACCCACAGCTGAACCTCTCCCACTGCAACAAGGCCCCGTAGCTCAGTTGGTAAAGGTACTTGTTGGTGGTTAGTTATCAGAGCTGATTGTCACGAGGCGGAGTCCATGTCCTGGATTCCACTGGAGCATTGAACATTATCCATCTTCTCACGCTGACCGCAAACACCTAATGTCCTAGGAAAAGTCAGCCATCAATGGCCTTTCTTCGTGTTATTGGGTTTATTGGCGTTCATAATGTAACCTAAAACTGCGCGCTGTCTGATCGGCCAAAAATGCTCTATGAGAGTATAAAGCACATTTTTTATTGTTTTCGAAAAAAGAAAGAGACTAATTTGAAGAAAGCATTTTTGAGGTAAAAGTCTCTGCAAAAAACTTTCGGTTGAATATTTGAGAATGTATACAAGTCATTTTATAAAAAGGAGGGAAAAGAAATATAGGTGAAGAAATAAGGCTTTGGGAACTTGTGTTCTCTTAAGCTTAAATTTTACATAGCAAAGCATGTAGAAAAGGCAAACCCAAGTACAGTGGAACGACCGGTGGCGGCCATAAAACTTTGATCTATCAACGGAACAGTGTTAAGATAAAAAAAAATCACTGAGCCTTTGTTTGGGCTACAGCAATGTGGACGTAAGAACTGAAGAGGTGGTGGTAATAACTGAAGAGGTGGTAATATTAACGCGCTGCTTGTAAGGCGGGTTCCACTGTATTACATAGTCATAAAACACTTCAGGCATTTGTGAACACGAGAGAAATGCTGACGGAAGCGAGTGCTTTCTAACGTTTCTCAATTGTCCGTCGTGTTTTACAACAATCCAGTACATGGTGTTTTCTTCGTTTGTTAAATTATTTTGTGCTTTTCACGTATTTCAAAACTTGACTTGTGGAAGATTAACAAGAATAACAAGAAGTTGTTAGATTTGAGAAGCAAGTCTGCCCAAGAACAAAACAAGGTGCAACATGGGGTCAGAAAGAAAGCAAACGACCAGGAAGAAACTCAATCGGTAAGTGTGACACAAGCAACTCAATGTTGAAAACGGAAAACATTGATTCACTCGCCAGTGAGAACTACGAGGAATTTCCGAGGTTTTTCCGATTTTTATTCATTCTAAATGAATCGGAATTTTATTAATTGTAAAGAAGCATTTCTGTGACGAATTGCTGAAAGTTGAGCTATCCGAAGATGGAATAACGATTTTTGTCAAACGAGCCTCGCTCATACCGATCTTGCAAAAATTACGAACAGTTTTCCGCTGACAGGTCAAACACCGCGTACTTGGGCGACCCATTGCCGTTTAAAAGATACTAGGACATTTTCGTCTTCTGCTCTTTAACAAAAGGCGAATCGTCGCAGGTGAGTTGGCCCTGGCCAAACGGAGACGCAAGTCAATGCAAGTTGGGAAATGCGATCTTGCTTACGCAGACTTGCGATGGATGGCCAAACGGGCTTGCAGATAGACGCAAGATAAACGCAAGTTGCAAAAACGTCATTTCAGTGTAGCCTTGAGTGCGCCCGTACTAAGAAAAACAACAGGGAACTTAAGCACAGATGTTCTCAAGTCACGGGCAGCAACCGGAAGTTTAAGGGTTTCGTAGTCCATTTTGATGCCAACACACCTCTATAACGGCAAGCAACCAGATACCAAACAAAGAGTATTCCAGGCTTTGATGAAGAGCAGAAACAATCCAACAAAGGAAACATTCAACTTCGGGTTGACCTCCGTGGCGCAAAAACGATACTGAAACCAACTTGTGTCTATTTCCACTTTCGTTGGGTTGCCAAACGGTTAAAAACTTCCGTTCACTTGCGTACAAATTTGAGCTCCATGAAACTAAACGCAAGCCATCGCTCGTCCACGCAAGCCATGGCCAAACGGAGTCGCAAGTTACCACAAGTTTTTGCGATAAATTGCGACTCCGTTTTTCTTGAAAAAGGAGTTACTAAAGACCTGTCAAGACAAATTTGCGCCAGTCGATCAAAAATTTATACTTATAACATACATTCTTATACGTGCGGTTTTTTCGTCAGTCAAATCCGTTACGCTTTCATTATGTATGAAGAGTCAAGATAACTGATTTTATGCTTAAAAAGAAAAAGAAACACTTCAGAAATGGCCTACATAATACCAAAAATGAAATACAAAGTTTTTAACCCAATTCAAGAACAAGTTTAGAAAGAAACAGGAGCAAAATTTTATAATTCAAAATAATCTTTATGTCCGACAGAAAAATGACATCTCTCTACACAAAACTGGCTCAGATGAAAAGGGGAAAACTGCAAAAGTAGGCACGTTTGGTAATCTTGGCAACGCTTACCACAGACTAGGAGATTTCAAGAAAGCCATAGACTACCATGAACGTTACCTAAGAATTGCAAAAGAAGTAGGAGACCGGTCAGGAGAGGGAAAAGCGTATGGTAATCTTGGTATCGCTTATCGCAGTCTCGGAGATTTCAAGAAAGCCATAGACTACCATGAACGTTACCTAAATATTGCAAAAGAAGTAGGAGACCGGTCAGGAGAGGGAAAAGCGTATTGTAATCTTGGTGTCGCTTACCACAGTCTCGGAGATTTGAAGAAAGCCATAGACTACCATGAACGTGACCTAAAAATTGCAAAAGAAGTAGGAGACCGGTCAGGAGAGGGAAGAGCGTATTGTAATCTTGGTGTCGCTTACCACAGTCTCGGAGATTTCAGGAAAGCCATAGACTACCATGAACGTGACCTAAAAATTGCAAAAGAAGTAGGAGACCGGTCAGGAGAGGGAAAAGCGTATGGTAATCTTGGTATCGCTTATGACAGTCTCGGAGATTTCAAGAAAGCCATAGACTACCATAAATGTGTCTTAAAAATTGCAAAAGAAGTAGGAGACCGGTCAGGAGAGGGAAAAGCGTATGGTAATCTTGGTAACGCTTATGCCAGTCTCGGAGATTTGAAGAAAGCCATAGACTACCATGAACGTAACCTAAAAATTGCAAAAGAAGTAGGAGACCGGTCAGGAGAGAGATACGCGTATGGTAATCTTGGTAACGCTTATCACAGTCTCGGAGATTTCAAGAAAGCCATAGACTACCATGAACGTTTCTTAAAAATTGCAAAAGAAGTAGGAGACCGGTCAGGAGAGGGAAAAGCGTATGGTAATCTTGGTAACGCTTATCACAGTCTCGGAGATTTCAAGAAAGCCATAGACTACCATAAATGTGTCTTAAAAATTGCAAAAGAAGTAGGAGACCGGTCAGGAGAGGGAAAAGCGTATGGTAATCTTGGTAACGCTTATCACAGTCTCGGAGATTTCAAGAAAGCCATAGACTACCATGAACGTGACCTAACAATTGCAAAAGAAGTAGGAGACCGGTCAGGAGAGGGAAAAGCGTATTGTAATCTTGGTAACGCTTATCGCAGTCTAGGAGATTTCAAGAAAGCCATAGACTACCATGAACGTGACCTAAAAATTGCAAAAGAAGTAGGAGACCGGTCAGGAGAGGGAAAAGCGTATGGTAATCTTGGTAACGCTTATCGCAGTCTCGGAGACTTGAAGAAAGCCATAGACTACCTCGAACGTACGCTAAAAATTGCAAAAGAAGTAGGAGACCGGTCAGGAGAGGGAAAGGCGTATTGTAATCTTGGTGTCGCTTATGACAGTCTCGGAGATTTCAAGAAAGCCATAGACTACCTCGAACGTACGCTAAAAATTGCAAAAGAAGTAGGAGACCGGTCAGGAGAGGGAAAAGCGTATGGTAGTCTTGGTAACGCTTATGCCAGTCTCGGAGATTTCAAGAAAGCCATAGACTACCATAAATGTGTCTTAAAAATTGCAAAAGAGGTAGGAGACCGGCCAGGAGAGGGAAAAGCGTATGGTAATCTTGGTAACGCTTATGCCAGTCTCGGAGATTTGAAGAAAGCCATAGACTACCATGAACGTTTCTTAAAAATTTCAAAAGAAGTAGGAGACCGGTCAGGAGAGGGATACGCGTATGGTAATCTTGGTAACGCTTATGACAGTCTCGGAGATTTCAAGAAAGCCATAGACTACCTTAAATGTGTCTTAAAAATTGCAAAAGAAGTAGGAGACCGGTCAGGAGAGGGAAAAGCGTATGGTAATCTTGGTGTCTCTTATCACAGTCTCGGAGATTTGAAGAAAGCCATAGACTACCACGAACGTCACCTAAAAATTGCAAAAGAAGTGGGAGACGACATTAGCATTGCTAAATCGCTTCAAAACCTTGGTGCTGCCTTTGAATCTCTGGGCTCTTTTGACGAGGCTATTGATTGTTATCATCACAGTGTAGCAACATTTAATGACGTTAGGAGTCGTCTTAAATTTATTGACGAGTTTAAAATTAGCTTACGCAATTTGCACCAGTTGGTATACGTAAGGTTATGGTGTCTGTTGGTAAAGCAAGGAAAGTTTTCAGAGGGGCTGATTTCTGCTGAACAAGCACGTGCACAGGCTCTAAATGATCTTATAGAGTTGAAGTATTCTCCTGTAAAGCAGCAAACAGAGTCAGGATCAGGGACCGAAACTATGCAAAACGTATTAAGTTGCCTTCCGTCAAATACAGTTTTCATAGCGATTGGAGAACAAGAAGTAATTTTCTGGGTTTGCCAGAAAGAAAACGATCTTAAGCTAAGAAGAAAACAGATCAGCGGTGATGATGATGCCTTCACTTTTCTTCAGTCTTTGATGCAAGCTACGTGCCAGGAAGTTGGCCCAAGAAGTGATATCAAATGTGAAGATCGTTCCTTGGATACGGCAAGAGATGAAAACGTTGCAAATGAGAGATCCCCTCAAGACGAGAAACAAAACCAGTCCTTGCCATTTGAGAAAAGTGCTTTAAGGACATGGTATGACACCATCATAGAACCTCTTCAAGACTTGTTGCTTGACAGTGAACTTGTATTCGTCCCCGAGGGTCCAGTGTGTCTGGCTCCATTTGCTGCTTTCATAGACTCGAATTCAAAGTACCTTTGTGAGTCTTTTAGAATTCGAGTGACTCCCTCCCTAACCAGTTTAAAGTTGATTGCGGAATGTCCAGCCGATTACCACGGTAACAGTGGGGCGCTTCTCGTGGGTGATCCGTGGGTACAAGATGTTACATATCAAGGAAAAAAGCTACCGCAGCTGCCATTCGCCAGAGAAGAAGTACAGATGATCGGAAAAATACTTCACACTGATCCCCTCATTGGAACAGAGGCAACAAAGGATGAAGTGTTGAAACAACTTTCTTCAGTTGCTTTGGTGCATATTGCAGCTCATGGGCGGATGGAAACAGGAGAAATTGCCTTGGCACCAAATCCACAACCTGCATCCAGGGTATCTGTGGAGGAAGACTTCATTTTAACTATGACAGATGTGTTAAATGTCAAGATACAAGCAAGACTGGTTGTGTTGAGTTGCTGTCACAGTGCTCGTGGGGAGATTAAGGCTGAGGGTGTTGTTGGCATAGCACGGGCATTTTTGGGCGCTGGTGCTCGGTCTGTTCTTGTATCATTGTGGGCGATTGACGATGAAGCCACTCTGGAGTTCATGAAAACTTTCTACTTGCACCTAGTGAAAGGAAAAAGTGCCAGTGAATCTCTAAACCAAGCCATGAAATGCATGAGAGAATCTGACAAGTTTAGTGCAGTGAAGTACTGGGCTCCGTTTGTACTCATTGGTGATGACGTCACACTGGAGTTTGGTAAAAACAAATAGTTGGTTTCCACCGCAGGTAGACCCATGTTAAGAGTTAAAACTTTCATATTGTTAAGCACGGCCCGGATATTCAAAGCAGGATTAAGCTAGACTAGTATTCGTATCGACTGAATCAGTGTTTAAAAAATATGGATCCTTTCTTTTGGTCTTTATTTTGAGTTTGACTGCTTTGAAAACCCTCAAATTTGCACTGATAATACAATTGAAATGTCACACATAAAATTCGCGGAATTTGTTTCCTGGATTAGCGGTAATTAACCAGTGAACGACCTGGATCAGAATTCCCCCCTCACACCTTGCACAAGTGCTACTTTCACCCATTATAGAAATATTGGACATCAATTCTTAGAGTACTGAAACACAAGAAGGTTAAGAACGTGTCGCGAGATACGTTGCACGGAAATTTAGCGTATGTAAATATAACGTCATAACTTTCCAAATGGCAAGTAGCTGTGTAAGAGATGAGTTACGCTCGGCTATGTTCTATGCGACTTGTGTAAGAATGTGTTCTGAAACAAGACATGTCCAGTGAAATTCCAAATTCTTGACCGGTCGACGCACGAGAGAGAGGAAAGGAAAATCTCTATCGTGTTATTTTCGCATTGTAACTTTACCATGCTCTGGAAGAGAAAATGAAGCGGTGTAGGTCATGACGCTTAGGCAAGATGTCTTTCTATTTTATGAAAATTGGTCTTGAAAAAATTTTTCTTTCATTTTTTTCTTTTTAGCTGCAAAACAAGAAGTGTATTTTGTGAAGAAGGCCTGAGCATCGCACAAACAGCCTACTCAATGGATACGGCTTCATGTCAGACTGTAAAATATTGTGACCGTTTAAAGTAATGTTAGGTTTTCACTTTTGTATGAGGACATAGTTATCAGTGAAATGAAGTGTACCCAATAGGTATGTCCATTTTAAGGTAGTATTCCTAATTACGCCTATGGATCTTTATTTCTTAGCCGTGTACCATTTTTTCGGTTCTTTTTATTCAACTCGAATGCTTGCCATGAAAGTGACCTGTCTTCTCCTACTTTCGATTTGCATTTGAGTTTTACGCGGGGAAGCTTTAACGTAGACGCCAAGCTTAACTCTGTGCTACTTAAAAAAATTTGTAGTATGCTAAAGCGTTTTCAAACAATTTAAGAAATAATATTTCATACTGTCGGCTTACAAAAAATATTTAAGAGATGAGATTGAGTTGCGTGCCGTTTAGTGTATAGCTTAACATGTAAACAAGTACTGCACATGCATGTTGTATTAACTTTCCTGTTTCTTTCGCTCCCTGTATCTTGAAACCTAAGTGTTTTACAGAAAATTGATATATTCTTCTTAACATTCCTCGGTTAAAACTTAAAGAAAAACAAAACATCGAAAAATTATTCATAGTTAATTTCAAGCTATTGAAATTATCGAGAAGACAAATAAGCCCTGGTCTTCCCTGGGAATCCCCTTTTTTGTAGCGCCCTCGCGTTTAAGCCAGAGGTATTAAGTATTTTTCATAGGAGAGAATCACAGTAACTGTTTCTCTTAACGATACCAAAATTCAATGTTATGAATATTGTTGGTTAGAATTGTAAGAGGTGGTCGTTTCGTGATTATGAAAAAATTGTGTTTCTGTGTGGAGAAAAAAACTTGGCTACGTGTACTGCTTGGAAGTTTGTTGACTTTATAGTTAAGTTTATGCGTAGGCGTAACTAGCCGTACGAGCTTGAAAACGTTCCGCGTTTGATAACAGAAAAGGTAAGAAGCCATGTGTTTAGAAAGAAAAAATAGTGATACCAGCTTTCTTTGACGACCGCATTAAAAGTGGTTAAACTGTTTTGTGTTGACAGTGTGGTGTAGTTGAGATAAGACGACTAAGAGGTTATGATTTCTTTATGCTCATGACCCTAAGTTACTGTAGGTAGCCCTAAGTTCATTGGTGGGCAAATTTTGTTCCCACTATGTTAGTTAGTGATCCTCTAGTTAATTTGTTTACAATTAGTATTACAATGCTTACTAAGTAACAACAAAAATTGTTTTCACGAAAAGTAACTAGCTGTACGAGACAACAAGACGAACATGCATGGTAAAATGTGGGAAAAAGTGCTAAATGCCGCATTTTGCACCATTGTCTGCAGTCAGCGTTTCAGTGTCAGGCAAAAGTGGCCATTAGCGGCTTGGATCCACATTTACAGTGTGTTCAAATATAACTTTAAGATTTGCATCACATTAACTCTTTGCTCCAAGCAGTGTCAGTGTCACTGTATTAGCAGAACTAACTTAGGAAACATATTAAGTTAGAAGTTTGTACTTTTCTCATTTTGGTTTGTTTCGTTTTAATTGCAGGATTGCCAAATATCCGTTGTTTGGCTCGCCGCAAAAAGTATGTATGGCATGTGTTAGAATCTTTTTCCATAGGCAAGGTTTTTAGTTGTAAGGTAATCTTCCAACCGTAAGGAGAAAAAAACGTTTAAGAACTGTAGCTATATAGGTCATCGGAGTTATTCTTACCCCCGGCGACAAGATCAGACGTAAGTCACGCTGGTAAATTTACTAGTTTGTTCAGTTTCCTCTTTTTTTTTAAAGCGTTAAATTTGTATTTTATCTTTCGCTTCTTTTATCTTAGACCATCGTGCATTCATTTTCAGTTTACAGCGCAAGTGTTGTAAAGAGTACGCTCAGCCTGTCTCTAATAAACACGTTAAGTCTTGCTGTCCGTCTCCTACTTCTCTGTGTTTTTTTTTAGGCGAGTAGCCAGGTTGACCTAGCAAACGAAAGTACAAACACTCCGTTTCCGCGGTACTTGGAAGGCGAAAACTTGTGATATGACACGCAGAACATTGAACAAACCTGATGGCGAAGCGCCTTCGATTCCAGGCCGAAAGCCTGCAAGGGTAGTGGCCCATACTCATGAATGAAATGTATCAATAGAACGCAACTCAATTTTGATGGTCATGACTACGCGTGCGTACGACGTCATAACACACTTCATGTAAAAGCATCACGTGCCACCGCAAGTGATATTCAAATAGACGCCTCCCCAACCCCCACATCTTGGGATGCGAACCCAGGATACTTAGATACAATTACTATTTTTGGACAACACGGATTTCCGCAGATGTTAGCCTGCAAGTTTCTGTTCAAAGTGAGCAATGCTGCACGCGTGGCGCAGTGGGGTCTTTGTACGGAAGCATTACGGACCTATATGCGTCCGCATCTTTGCCAGTGACTTGGTAGTTGTTTCGAGTCAATAATACGTGAGGGCAGCGGTTTCCTTTGGGGAGGGGCGGGTTGAGAGTAGGGTTAAGAGGGGTGTGGTTCTCAGTCCTCTATCAGGCCACTTGGTTAGCGGTTTGGTGTGCTGGCAACCAAAGTGCAGTTCAAATTAACTGGCAAGATACACGTTCTTGTAGTGTTTGGGCATTGATAGCAATCAAAAGAACTACAGCAACGTCACTTCCGATTTTAAGGGCCTTGAAATTTGAATCAGTTCAGAAACCTTCTGGCTGACAGTTATTTCATTTTCAAGTTTACAGAAACGGTGTTAAGCTTTGCCTTCAAGTGAAAGTTTCTAGATCTGCATTGGTACGTTTTCTGCTTTTATCCACTCGACCATATTTTAAAGAAAGAACTCTAACTATCTCTGAAGAACAAAGATATGCTGTTTGAGACTTTCAAATTTTAAAAAGCTACCAAGAAAAAAAACAATAATAAATAATATTACAGCATATATTTTCAGCTCCGGCAGGCTGTCACAGGAGCCTGCGAAGTGTGTGAAGCGATTATAGCTAGCACGTTTCAGGTTTTTCTTTTCATTTTATCTTCATGCTGTATCTTCAACAAATTACACGTTTCTTGTTTTCTTGGTTTTCCAGTGCTCTGCTGCAACAACAGTCGATACAAATTCTGGTACTTTGATTGTTTATTGACTATTTACTGCATGTGTTTTACATGTGCTCATCGTTCAAAAATATAATAGAGGGCCTCCGCTAATAAACCAACAGAAACACACATACATATTTTGGCTAGTTGCCATAGATGTTTCGTGAGGACCATGATAACAAATGATTTTTGGCTTATCGAGAATTCTTAAGAATTCGTTATATTCCTGCAGTAAGGTTCTCAAGCAAGGGGAATACTAGATATCTAGTGAATTTCATCCAATATTCTCAAGTGCATGCAATCTTAGTTTACAGTCTTCCGATGTCTGCAGCCAAAGACAGTTATTAAAACGAAGTTTCAACGCGCTATTATAGTAGTTTTCATCAAAAAAGGAAACCCTTGTTTCATTTATCCAACTCGATATCTCAGTGTTTGACAAATTTGAAGTCATTTTAAAATGTCCTTGGTATTGGTCCAATCGTCCTGAGCCTATTTCTCGAGAACTTTCTGCTTTAGTTAAAACTCGTAACACAAGGTCATAACTTGAATTCTTCGTTTATGACACAGGAACAAGATTTTCATTGCGCGGCCGATCAACTTCAATTATTGATGTATCCGCAAAATGTCCGAAGCCAAACCCGGAAGTGTTACCCAATTTCGCTTCATCCTCAACCCGAGTCGTTTGTCTATTTAGCTTACGGCTAAGACGAACATCTCCGAGGAATTCTGTGAGCTCAGTGATAGTGCGTGTGAGGTTCCTTTTGAAGCTTCTCTTGAGTAGCACGTAAGTGATTGGATCCAGAACAAAATTAGCGATTACGAGTCGAAGGGAGAAGGCATCCAGGTGGTTGCTAGGATACGTGCAAAATGTATTACAGAAAAGGCGAACCTGAAAAGAGACAACGAACAAACAGTTTGCAGCAATAAAAGACCCTCTGCACCAGGAAGGGGTGGGGGAGGGGTAGGGGGAGTAAAAAAGTAGAGTTTTAAAATATTTTTCGGCGCAGTTAGAATTTGGAACACTCTTCCTAGATTTTATAAACTGGGATTACCTGGTATCAGCCTACACTAAACCCAGTTTAAAAATATTCAAATTTTAAACACGTTAGAACTTTTAAGTTCTATCCAGCACCAAGAGCCTGCGTTGCACGTGAACAGTAGTCATGTCCTAACCCTTCGTGCATGAAAGGGAACAGGGGGGTAAAGATTACAATCGCAGATTTGTTTACTGGTGAGCATGACTACGCATGGCCTTACCGTCACTGGTAACCAAGTAACAAGGAAGACAACAGACACAAGAGCCACGAACTTTGCCATGCGCTCTTCCTGCTGGAAGGCAACTTGCCGTGCATGGCGTCTAGCATTCATCTCCGATGGCAAAACCGCTGACAGGCGCTGTCTTCTTCTCACAACGATTACAAATACAACAGTGTTGGAAACGGTCATTAGCGGAGTGAGAAGGACTCCACACACTCCTATAGCGAGGACGTAAACTGTTCCAGCGTGGTCTATAGGGAACCAGTCAAACTGACAGAAAAATCTAGAGCTTTTATTAAATATGTACCGCCCAACGCCAGTGAACGGAAGAGCTGCTACAGTTACACAAAATAGAGTGAGAAATACACAGAATGTTTGTGCAAGGCGAGGCGTGGCTTTCTGTTTGTAGAAGAATGGTTTGTAAAGCGATGCCACGCAATCTAACGACATAAATGTTACGATGGCGCCAGAAGAGAGTCCGAATGCCGTCGAGAAGAAGCCCTTCTTCACTACGGCGATCCCCTATTATTTTTCTTGGCGGATCAAAAGGGTGGACCGGCAAAAGGCAACAAGGTTTCGCGGGAATGCTCACTCTAAAAATAGCCGAAGGTGTAAATACGCTGTTGCCCAAATGCCTGGAGATGTAGACTCCATTTTATATCCAATTTTTTTTTATTTCTACTTTCCACTATTGCCGTAAGGAGCAGTTTCCCGTTTATATTTGTTACGAGTTATATTTCATGGAAATGGGTTTTTAACAGATCCGGCACTGCTTATCGGTTTGAGAAGAATTGAGGTCTGAGGTCTTTGATGGCTCAATTTGAGTTTTGAATTTTCCATGACTTGTCCTGACCCAATCCCCGCTCCGCCTCGCATATCCCCTGGGTTGAGGGCTACTGGTACATTACGACAACTCAGCTACCATGACCACGTTCTTGTCGCTCGAGAACAAAAAACTCCCATTCACTGCACTGCCTTTTTACCTTATTGAATGGTCAAATTTCAATTTTTTCGAGGTCCATGGAATGTCTTAGAGACCGGTCAAATTCTCAACAGTCACAAAACAGGGCACAAAAATACAGACCAGAAGGGGCACAAACTCGCAGACATCGAACTTATACCACTCGAACACATTTATTTAATTCTAAAAGAGGATCCACACGTAGAGCTCGTGAATTATTCTACGTAGAAAAGGCCAAAACCATGTACCACATGGTACAAATTAAACTGAGAAGACGAGTATTGACTTTTTACACTTCTCTACTTTTATTACCTCATTCATAGTTAATAAAAGAACCTGGTTATGAGGCTCAGCTAAGTCCTTTGTTTTATGTTTTTGTTACCGTTTTTAGCCTTGACGGTGCACACACAACAATAGGTTTTGAATTTTGCATGAGCAACTAACCAATAAGAATGTCACTGTTAAGTTATTCAGCCATAGTGTGCGAACGTAAAACAAAAGATCGTGCACTGTCGTAGTACTTTCAACATAAATTGCAGCACCTTTGTTAAGGCCTTTGAAACTTGCAAAGTTTCATAACCAGTCCCTCGAGTAACTATGTCCCATTATCATACATACTAGTAATAGTTGACACTACAGCTGCCCCCGCTGTTAAGAGTTTTTGTGAATGTATTTATTGATCTTGAAGGTTTCCTTTTTTTCTTGATTTACTTAGAAACTCTTCTGAGTGGTATATGTTTTTCCGTAGTATAATTTAAGTTTTAGATTTTTTCTGCAGAAGCAGACCAAGTTGTGGTTAGCACTCACTCCAGTGCTCGGAGGTTTCATGACATTACGGAATCGCGCCTATTAAAACACGTCGATCGCTAACGCAAAGAAACTCTATTTTTTCTGTCATCGATGGAACTTCTTTGTGTTTGGGTATTGTTTGGGTGCAATTTAGTGGAACGTATCAGTTGAATGAGGGACAATAGAAGAACAATAAGCAGCAAGAAAATAAACATGAAGCTATTTGCGCGGGCCGCGTGCTTTAAAATATAAACAGTAATGTGTGGTAAAATAAAACGATTTGTTCGTCCTATATTGCTGGAATAAAACCTTTATTCTTTCGATAATCTAAGTTCTTTATTAGAAGAAACATAGTAGTGGAAAGTTCATGGGGAAATTGCACTAAAATTCGGGAGAGCAACTTCCCGCAACACGGAAATAATTTGCATATAGGCAATGTAAAGTACCACGAACGTAACTTTTCATACAAAGTGCGTTTCTAGGACACATTTCTTTTACATTACAAGTGAGATTTTTAAAGAGACAATCAGCTGCATGAATTGAATTCGAAATCGCAAAAGCGGCTATTTTTGTCAATGTACTGAAATTTCATCACGTCGCCCAAAATATCTCGAATTGTATTAACCTGGAAAGTTATAAATAATGAGGTCGAGGCTCAACTTGCAAGCATTCGAAAACTGAAAAGCTAGACCTAGAAATTTCACAATAAATTCACTGTTTTTATGAGCTATTTCTGAGGGGAAGTGCTAGAGTTGTTGTGTTTCCAAGCGACTATTTTCGCTCCTAGGTCGTTTTAAGCGGCAAGCTTTGCCGTACCATGAGATTTTGACTTGCCTAATTGAGATCTGTCGAAAAAAACTCATTTGGACACCGTACAACTGCCAAAAAACTACGTACTACTTGGTACGGCACATGAGAGGTACGGTGTCTGAACGCTTCCTCGGGATTTTGCCTCTAGCCAAAATCCCTGCGGGGGCAATCATCCGTTTGAGTTGTATCATAAGTCTAACCCACATACTGTAACCGACTTTCCGTATATTTCTAAAATCCCCCAAAGAAGGACGGCTTGACTGTCCGTCATACCGGGAAAACAATTGTCTTGTCGCTTTTTTTTTTTTGCTGCTTTTTTTTCTCATCATAGTTGATTCTAACGTAACAACGCTTATTTCCGACAGGAACGTCCCACACGTAACATTTACACAAATCAATAAAGTTCATCGCATCGTCTCCGCGATGCTTCCTTGTGTAAAAGATGCGCACCCTGTTTTGATTCGATGGGTACTGTGCAAACTCTTCTCCGTTCTGTGACCAATATTTGTGTCCAAAAAAGGCATGCAAAGCCGGCGCGAGTTCGCATGAAACTGGTCCAAGCATTGTTAAATGTGTAAACACAGGCAGCCCAAATTTACCGGTATGAATTCTGTGTTTGTCATGATTTTATGCTAGTGAGACTCTTGTCTCACAGGTCAATGCGTTAAGTTTTTGTCTCGCGGTCCGTGGTCGATAAACGTTCGCGCCAGGCTAAATAAACACCTGTTATGCTCGTCTACTGTGTTGACAGATATCAGAGATGTACACTCTATCAAGGTTCACTGGCAATAGACCTGTCAACTGCGCTTCCGGGAACTTACGGTTATAGTGCCAGCTGAACGGAGAGAAAGTCCTGAATTTTCGATCCTTTTAAGCCTGCATTTCTAAGATTCAACGATATTTCGTCTTCTCAAGAGATTGGTGTTTTTGAGTCCTCTGATTTTCGATGATTTCGTTTTGTTTTTGTTTTTTTCTTTAATTGTTCCCATCTTTTTTTCGCGCAGTATAGACTATCATGGCTTGAAGCTAACCCGTTAACATTTAATACCACCCCTAATTTAGCTAATTTCTTACCGGTTTGCCCTCGGTTAGCATTGTATTCGTCTTGTAACGCTGCTAATATTATCCCAGAACAGTTATTTTGGCCAGCGATGACACACTGAATTAGAAATCCCACGACACACGCGATCCATGAATATCCTCCGTCCATACGACCTTTTTTGTGGGTTAACTGATCTTACGATTTTGTTATTCTGCACTTCACAGAAGTCGCTTTCGTACTGCCATGTAATGACTTTCGATTGTTTCCGTTTGGTGTCGACGGCTAAACGCTGGCTCATGCCAATAATCTTTGGTTATCATTCATTATGCGCCGATCAATTCGAAACTTCAACATCCCCCCCCCCGGGCAAACCCCGGGCATTTGACTGTGCACCGTGCCCGGGGAGGGGGGAATTTGAACGTTGCCTTGGAGGGGTGGGGAATTTGAACCGGATTTATCTCTTGTTCTGACGTAATACGCCCGTGAGTTTTTTTTTCGGTTTTTGCAGGGTTTGATGGATTTACAAGATAGAATTTCACCTTTGTTAGTGAATAACACTTTCAAAAGGGTCTTTAAAAGAAGTTTGAAGGTGTCATTCAGCATATCTCTCTCTAAAAGGCGTTAAAATGTTTGATTGAAGACGAAATTTGTCTTTGAGGAGAGGTAGTTTAGTACTAATTGGTGGGGCATTTGAACGGCATTTTTGCCCCGAGGGGAGGGAATTTGAACAAGCCAGTCTTCAAAAGTTCAAATGCCCAGGGGGTTGCCCGGGGGGGATGTTGAACTTTCGAATTGATTGGTGCATCATTACTCGCCTGACATTCAGCGTGTATCTATGTCAGTAACATTTTCGTTTTACGCGAGCAATGGAGCGCGTGATTGCGCGTGATTGCGCGTGATTGCGCGTGACAGGCTGTTTGAACACGTGGCGTCGCGACACATGACCAAGGGACAAATAGCCTGGAAGTGGGGGGATAGGGGAAGAGGGCCTGACACAAAGCCATTGATTGGCTCATGTTCAACATCCAGAATCTGGACGTTACGCTGATTGGCCAAGAGACAAAGGAGCGCATCGCGTGAGTCACGCCAGAGTCGGGAAATTTAGACACAATTTGAATTTTCTCTTTGCAAAACCTTTGAAAGCCGCGTAGCCTTTTACATATTGCTCTTGAGAGTAGTTCTCTTCAAGGATTTTACACTTTTAAAATGTACGAAAGATGGTTATATTCTCGTTGTTATAGCTTATTTGTAGCGGGCAAAAAACGTCTCCGTACAGTTTGTATTCAGCGGAGGAAAAATACGTGTAAGTTGAGCACCTTATAATTATGCGACAGACAATTTTATTTCAGCGTGTCCTGCAGAATTTCTCGTCAGTTTTGTAAGGTATGTCTGCTTAAAATACCTGCCACAATAATAAACGAAAATAATACATGGTTGCTTGGAGATATTATTGCGTTTCTTTTTTGAACAAGCCAAACGAACAGCGATCGAGAACTACGAAATCATGGCAAGCCGTTGTCAAAAGTGGCGCGAAAGAAGGCGCGTGACGTCGCGAAAGCTGATTGGCCGTATTTTCACATGTAAAATTATCGTAATTTTACGTGTACCAAATACGATTTTTCTCAGTGGTGGCAATCTCTATAAAACACTCCAGTTTATATAATAAAGTTTGTTTACCAATCAAACGACTGGCTTCTTTGTGCCACTACAGAATATATGTAGCTAAATATAAGTTTACAAGCGAGACCGCTGTTTCGAATCTTACGATTCTCATCAGTTGTACCGTCACAGTCTTTCAGGAGTTTGGGGGACTGCAGAAGGATTTTCCTCCGAGTAACCGAGATAACTCGCAGTTCCTGGAATAGCCTGAGTATCAGGCCGTACTTGTATTAATTAACAGTTTACAACCATTCGAGCGTATTTCTTGCAAACAGATTCACGATAACCTGGGGACAGCAAATACTCCAATACTCTGCAACAACTTTCCCAATATGACTTGTTTTCCACCGAACACACGTGAAAATTTTTTGTTAGATGTCTCTAAAAATAGGGATACGGAAGCCGCACAAGAGCCGAATTTAGCGAGTAAGTTTTCTCGGCAAATTCTGCAGAATTTTCGCTCAGAACCCATGCGAACAACTCGACAGAAAACATACCAATCTTAGCCGTGACCTCCATTTCGCGCAAGTACACACATGACAGTTTATTGTCATGGCGTCCGACCAGAAATAATTCTAATTGGCTGCTTATCTAACGGAAGCGTATCGTATTTCAAGGGGGCGGAAGGCTCAAAACCGGGCTGTTGTGTCAGGCTTTCCTTTCCCCTTCTCTCTCTCTCTCCGCCCCCCCCGGAAAGCCTGATACTCGGGCTAAGGGACAAACCACTTTCGATGGCGAGTTGTGGAGGGAGGGGGGGGGGGGGAGACTGGACATTTTTCCTGCCAATTTTTTTTCGTTGACTAAAAGGTTGTATGATATTTTTGTTTTTTGCACTCATTTGCAAGACATGTCTCTTTCTGTGTATACAATTTTTTCTTCTGCAAAAAGTTAAAAAAGGGCTGGGGGGAGACAAGAAAAAGAAAGAATTGCAGATTAAAAAATACTTGCCTCCTGGAATTTTAGGGAGTTTTGCCCCTCACCATACAAACGTCTGTAAAATTTACAAACTTTACGGAATTATGTCTGCGCTATTTTAAAAGACATGACTCTCAAACTTGACCATTGTACTAATTTTGAGGTGATCTTTTCAGCAGTGTCAATGAATTATTGCTACCCGGCTCAAAAATTACCGTGAAAAAAGTCTATAGTCTGCCATTCTTTATATTCATTTTCCTGTTGTGAGCAAAATAATGTTTTCTGATTTTTGAGAACAAACACCGTACCGTTGAATTAGGGGCGGGGGACAGGGGGGTTCAAACCTCCCGCTTCCCGTACCCTTTAGTCCCGTTTCCCGCCCCGTATTTGTTGGCTCCCGCCTCTTTGCATTTTTTCGATTGCAAAATGTTGCGCAATGTTCCTTATTTTTTCCTTTTTTCTCCCGCTTCCCGCCACCTTGGGAATCCCGCTTCCCACCCCCTGTTCTCCCGCCTCCCGTACACCTCCAGCCCCCTTTTCTCCCGGTCTCCCACCCCCTGTCCCGCCCCCCCCCCCCCCCTTGGATGTGCTCACAAAATACATTTTTCCCACCTGTTGGATCTTTTAGTTGATAAATGCTAAAACCTTAGGCAAAATTCAGTCGTAATGTTTCGTACCGTTTTATGTACCGTTACAGAAAATTTAATACTGACACCTAAAACTTTATATACTGTCGTTACTATTCCGAATGCTACACCTGCAGTGAAGACTAATTACTACCACAAACAGACTCAATGAATGACATGAATGGGGGTAAACAGATGTTTATTCAAAGCACAAAGGATGTCATAGGAAAGGATCATCATAAACAGGTGGACACCTCAAAGGTCTTATCGTGATACACGTGTTACAAACACATTAACAATAAAAATCCTTCACAATCGCATCTCTTGCACTGCATCTCTCGTCTGGTACTCTTCAGGCAGAACAAAATTCAAAAGTCCGATTCCTATCAAAATATGTGATTATTAATTCATACACATTTCACACCTAATTGTTCCAGTGTTGCTTCAAACAAGCTTTTGAATTTGAATTACTGAAAATAACTGACAATGCTTTTCTCTCACGAATGTTGAAAGCCCTAAACTGGGTTGTTTGATGCACTCCCCCCGGGGGGGGTGGGGTACTCCCTTTGAACGGGGGTATCGTTTTCATCAATTTATTTTTATCTTTAACAGGGTATTGTTACACGACCTTGTTTTCGTTATCTACAGAAACCTCACCAGTTTGCCAATGTACAGCATATTGAGATAAGAAACAGTCTCTGGCTAGTCCATTCTAGCCATAAAGAGGGTACGATGTTGGGTTAAATGTCTTAGACAGGTTACGAAAAATCTAAATCAGTAGCAAAATCGGAGATTTTTGTCCTAAGCAGGGCAGGGTTTATATGCCCGTGCCGCACCTCCCTACCCGAGCATCTGCTGAGTACCCCCCCTGAATACACCCATACATACAGAGACATTAGGAAGCACAGCTGTGCACCACTCACATCTAACAGGTGGTGAACCTGTGAACAATATCCATACACTGTACATACAGAGACATTAGGAAGCACAGCTGTGCACCACTCACATCTAACAGCTTGTGAACCTGTGAACAATATCCATACACTGTACATACAGAGACATTAGGAAGCACAGCTGTGCACCACTCACATCTAACAGGTGGTGAACCTGTGAACAATATCCATACACTGTACATACAGAGACATTAGGAAGCACAGCTGTGCACCACTCACATCTAACAGGTGGTGAACCTGTGAACAATATCCATACACTGTACATACAGAGAAATTAGGAAGCACAGCTGTGCACCACTTGTTATACTTTCCAAAGTTTATTTCAGTCGATCAACATGGCGGCTTGGTGAGAGCTGCTCATTTACATAAAAGCACGTGCTAGAGCGAGTCACGTGACACATACTGTGACATCCCCCTCTCAATGACAATGTTATATATCATATAAGTCCTCAAGCGTTCGTGCTAGATTAATGTTCATGAATCAAGTAATAACTATCCAATGCTTATACAACTTAACTTCAATTCTGTAACAATAAACATTAGTGTTCATTTAAATGTCCAACTTATCTGGTGGTTTCACTGTGCGCCCGGATCTGCGCCCTAACTCAACTCTGTAACAATAAACATTAGCGTTCATTATTTAAATGTTCAACTTATCCGGTGGTTTCACTGTGCGCCCGGATCTGGTCATGTATCCGCCACTTGTCCTTGAGTGCTGCAGAATCCTTGCAGGGGGTCCAGGCTCTGTACCGTTCTCGGGTGGGTGACCAATGGTGCTCGTGGGTGGCGTCGCTTCCTCAGGTGGTGACACTGGTGGCGTAATTGCCGTCGGTTCTTGTACTGGCGGAGGGCGGGGCATGCAGAGCTTTGCGACATCTGGCCTAAGGTGTGATCTTGTACGGCGGTACACCCCTTCTGTGGTGTTGTTCTTGACTATGTACGATCTTGGTTCTTTTGCTGCTCTCAGGACAGTTCCTGGTTCCCAGGTCTTGGTCTGGTGATCAATAATTCGTACTGGCTGGCCTGGGTGAAGTGGTTTGAGGGTTGGGCCTGCGTTCTGGTTGTAATAGTGACTATAGTACTCTTGTCGCTTCCTCAACTGTTCCTTAACATTCCCTGAATCGGCTGTAAGGCTTGCGCGATTTGACATGGGTAACAGTGTTTTGAACTTCCTATTGGTTAGCAGTTCTGCTGGTGATTTCACGTGATGGTCAATAGGTGTTGCTCTGTATGATAGCAGCCCTAGGTAAGGATCTCCACCTTCTTCGTCACATTTCTTCAGTATGTTTTCCACTGTCTGTACCATGCGTTCAGAGGACCCGTTTGCCTGTGGATAGTGTGGGGAGCTTGTGATGTGCTCTACACCATAGGATTCTGTGAAATCTTGGAATTCCTTTACACTGTATTGTGGTCCGTTGTCAGTTACTAATTGGGCAGGGATGCCGTGTTCTGCAAAGATACTCTTAAGGTGTGTGACTATCGCCTGTGAGCTCGTGGTGGTTAGCTTTCTGATGACAGGGAATTTGCTATACTGGTCTGAGATTAGCAGATACTGGTGACCTTTGAATTCGAAAAGGTCAGAGTTTAATCTTTGCCAATGGTAGTTTGGCGGTTCTGGCTGCATGATTGGTTGTTTCTGCTGTTGGCGTTGGTGTCTCTGACAGGGGTCACATTCCTTGACTAGGTTGATAACATCTTTGGTCAAGCCGGGCCAGAAGACAGAGGTTCTAGCTCTCAGCAGGCATTTTTCTTGGCCCAGATGTCCTTGATGGATGATGTTTAGGATCTCCCTTCGAAGTGTTGACGGAACGACGATGCGGTCTCCCTTTAGTATAAGCCCGTCTTCAATGGTTAACTCTTCGCGGAAGTTCCAGTAGTCATGGAGTGCTTCTGGGCATTTCTCTCGTTTGTCTGGCCATCCCCTGTAGATTTTTTCTCTCAATCTGTTTAGGATGGGGTCATTGGTAGTCTCATCCCGGATCTGCTGCAGTTTTGTTTGTGACGCAGGAAGTGTTTTAGTGACATAGTGGATGTCGAGCTGTGGTAGTTGATCATTGTCTGGTACAGGTTGTGGCGAGATTCTTGACAGTGCGTCTGCAATTGGGACTTCAGTGCCTTTGACATAGGTGACTTTGACATCGTATTTGAGTGCCCTCAGTGCAAATCTTTGCAATCTTGCTGGACAACTGGAGAGTTTCTTCTTGAAGATTGCCTCTAGTGGTTTATGGTCTGTGTGGATAGTGCACGGTTTGCCGTAGATGAAATAGTGAAATCTCTCAAGTCCCCATACTAGTCCCAGTGCTTCACGCTCAATGTTGCTGTACCTCTGCTCTGTTTCAGTAAGCACTTTAGACGCATAGCACACGGGTTGACCTTGCTGTAGGAGTACAGCACCAAGGCCTTTCAATGAAGCATCTGTCTGGATTACTGTTTCCGCTTTTGGGTCAAAGTACCTTAGCACACCGAGGGTTGATACTTCCTGTTTGACTGCAGCGAATGCACGGTCGTGCTCTGGGCCCCACACATAGGCCACTTCCTTCTTTGTGAGCTCGCGGAGAGGTGCCGTATTGGTAGCCAGGCGAGCTGAATACCTTGTGAGGTAATTTACTAAGCCTAGGAAGCTCTGTAGGCTCTTGACATCTTCTGGGGGCTGCATGCTTTGAATGGCTGCTACTTTACTGTTGTCGGGCTTCACACCTTGGGGGGTCCAAGTGTGGCCAAAGAAACGGACTTCTGTGCGTTTGAATTGTAATTTATCTTTGTTGAATACTATGCCCTTCTGTCGGGCTCGCTCCATGAGGGCGGCTAAATTCTCCTCGTGTTCCTGTTCCGTGGAACCGAAGACGAATGTGTCGTCTGCTATGCCTGTGACGCCGCTAAGGCCTTCGAGTGCTGAGTCAAGCTGTTTCTGGAATACGTCCTGAGAAACGATGAAGCCAAAGGGTAGCCGGGTGAATCGAAATCTACCAAAGGGGGTACTGAATGTAGTAAGGTACGAGCTGGCTTCATCTAGTGGGAGGTGCCAGTATCCTTTCTTGGCGTCAACTAAGGTGCAAGAATTTAGCATCATTCAGTTGGGTCACCACCTCGTCGATTGTTTTGGTATAGTGTTGTACTCTCTCGATCCATTTATTTAGGTCACGGGGGTCCAAGCAGACTCTCAGTTTTGTGATCTCTCCCTTTTCATTGGTTGTCTCTGACAGGACAATGCTATTTACCCAGTCTGTGGGTGTTTCAACCGTGGTGATGACACCTAACTCGAGCATCTTGTCAATCTCTTCTTTGTAGAGGTCCCGTAGGTGGACTGGAACTGACCGTGGGGGGTGAATGACAGGTTCTGCCCCAGACTCTAGGGTTATGTGGTATGGTTTCGTGTGGAACTCTCCTAGCCCTTCAAAACGGTCTCGGAAATCAGGGAGGAGTTTCTCTTTGGTGAGCGGTGTGTGTGGTTTGTCATTCGGCTGGTTGCCGGGTGGGGACTTGGTAGCTTTGTTGCTCTCCAGTGTCTGTGTTAGGTTGCAGTTAAATTGAACAAGTTCTAATTCGCTGCAAGTTTTGCATCCCAACATTGCTGGACTAGGGACTTCGGTAACCTCGAAGGTGACTGCCCTTATGTCTCCTCTGTGATGTATGTACAACTGACAAGAGCCAAGGTTCCTTATATTATGTCCTCCATAAGTGGTAATCTTACACTGTTGTGGACCAAGTTGCCTTTGTCTGGGGTCTGTTACCACTTTCTCATAGTCTTGCTTGGAGATTACATTCATCTCTGCACCTGTGTCAAGTTTACATACTATCGGTGTGGTGTACCTGTGGGTTGGCTTTGCGGTTAGCTGCATTTCAATTAATGCTTTGGTATGGTCTTGGTGTGACTGGATGTTGTCAATTTCACCTGTGCAATCATTTGTGTCTGAACAGTGTTCTGCAGTCAATGTTCCTAAGAAAACTCTGTCATCCAGGTCAGATTCCGCGGGGTTACTGCTTTCACCATGAAGTGTGTTTACACCACCGCACCTCCCACATTCAGCTTTGGGTTTGTCAGTTTGTCTATGTTCTTTCCCTTTGTGGCCTTTTTGCCCTTTTGATGGTTTGTTTCGTGGCTGGGTTTTACCCTTGCTGAAATCTTTTTTGTTGAGGAGGTTGATTTGACTGTGGTTTGCCATGGCTTCTAACTGCATTTTAGTAGCTTCTTCTTTGCGTGCAATTTCTCTAGCTTTCTGGAGGGTTAGTTTATTGCCTTCAGCAATACATTTCTTTCGTACAGTGTCTGAGTCCACTCCGAAAACAAGAGCATCACGCAGTAATTCATCATGCATGTCTGTTGAGTAACCACTATTTTGGATCAACAGTTTCGCTTCAGTAAGAAATTCGTCTAAGGGACGGTTGTTTTGTTTCAAGCTTCGGAGGTAAAAGCGATTTAATATGTAATTTGACTGGGGTTTCACGTGTTCCTCCAGACGCTTCCAGTATTCTTCTAAGCTCTTTTGCTGTTCCTCGCTCAAGTTCCATGTATTGTACAGATCTAGTCCATGATCTCCCGTCCATAGGAGTAAGTATTTACATTTCTGTTCGTCAGTCCTTGGTTTCAGAGGACCATCGAAGAGTAATTCACACTTTTGTTTGAAGCGTTTCAACCTTTGAGCTAAATCGGGACCTGGAGTCCAATCGATTTTCGGTAATTCGAAGCCGAACAAATCGCTCATTTCTCCTCGCTTCCGTCCAACTCTTCGCTAAATTAGCTAAGGATAACTTACAGTTTCTTGCTTGCGTGTCTTCGGACCTTCTAGTCACGAATCCCGCTTCTGACAACCATGTTATACTTTCTAAAGTTTATTTCCGTCGATCAACATGGCGGCTTGGTGAGAGCTGCTCCTTTACATAAAAGCACGTGCTAGAGCGAGTCACGTGACACATACTGTGACACCACTCACATCTAACAGGTGGTGAACCTGTGAACAATATCCATACACTGTACAGAGACATTAGGAAGCACAGCTGTGCACCACTCACATCTAACAGGTGGTCAACCTGTGAACAATATCCATACACTGTACGTACAGAGACATTAGGAAGCACAGCTGTGCACCACTCACATCTAACAGGTGGTGAACCTGTGAACAATATCCATACACTGTACATACAGAGACATTAGGAAGCACAGCTGTGCACCACTCACATCTAACAGGTGGTGAACCTGTGAACAATATCCATACACTGTACATACAGAGACATTAGGAAGCACAGTCCACCACTCAACCTACAGCTGATGATGGGACATGAGCTCACTATGTACAAGAAGATAATTCAACCATTTTATTGAAATTGGAAAACCTTCTCCTGAAATATAATAACATTAGCTTTCATTTTACTAAAACCCTATCAAACTTAATCCTTAAGCAAGCAAGCAAGCAAGCAAGTAGGTAAGTAAGTAGTGCATGTTCAAGAGCCTGTTCAAGAGCCTAACCTCAAGCCTGACAAAGATATGGACTTCAGTGATCCCACCTCTACATTCTCCTACATGTAACTAATTTTAATATCGTTTTAGATCTCTATTTATCCTATGATAATTTAATTTTAATGTGAAATGTTTTGTTGTACTGTCAGCTCCCTATGAAATGAACACCAAGGTCTGAGGGAGATACAGTAAAATCCTGAAATACACCAGAAACTGACACCGTGTACAAGTTGAAAGGTGCCCATTTGGTAGATGTAGTTTGTAAAATTGACACTTGCATCGGGTCAAACAAGTTTGTGTCAAATACTACGGGCTTTAAACAAAGTTAGTCGAAGCTTAAGAAAACCGTCGTCCAAATCGATTTCAATCTGTCCAATCTGAATATGTAAGCGTTCTGGGTGATAATAAAGTGTGCATATAGCATATAGCAAGTTTGCATATAGCAAACACTACAAGTACATTTACCACCTTAATGACTCACTTACAAACAGCTAGATGTAGAGGTTCTTTAGTTGCTTTAAACCACGGTCTAAGTTAGACTTCGTTTAGAAAATCGGCCCTACATGTTTTGACATCAAACATTTGGGGCCAATTTAGATGAAGTCCAACATAGACAACAATTTATATAATTAAGGCAATAAATGAACCCCTATGCATGCTGACATTGGGAAGGTAGGGTTACAGTACAAGTAAATAGATAAAGTCCACAAAGAGCGGGGTACCAGAAGTCTAAACCGTGTTTCATGTAAAATGAAACAGCTATTTCACGTAAATTCCAGTTCATGACCTGTGTTGACATTATGTAGTTCCAGAAAATATCCACACCTACCCCATGGATGGTCACTGGAAATTCCAAGGGATTTGGGGGAGGGGGGGGGGGTCTGAAGAGCCAAGATTTGTAAAGGAAAGTATGAAGTTAAACTGGAATTTCCAGAGGGGTAGGGGTTTTCAAACCAAAAAGCCATCCATGGGGGAGGCATGGATATTTTCTGGAACAACACATTTTGCTTGATGGCTACCAAATCATTTTTTTCAACAATTTTAAAGCTCAGTTCTTGTTTCATTTCATCATTAATAATAGTGAAAACTACAGCTCCTTAGTAGGTACTTAGTACCATCTATCATGTTGCTTGAGTAAGATACAGAAATTTTGTCTCATGCCAAAAAATATGGCAAATCACTCCTCAAGAAAATATCCTAAACCTCTCTGTAAATGTTCGCATCTAGAATATGTTCTGCTTATCTTACTTATCACATTACAATTGAAGGGCTGAGAGCATAACTGTCTTTTGTCCAATGTTAGGCCATTTTATTTTTTTGCTCTGGACAAAAACTGCCTAATGCGGCCTTCATTCCACTCAGAGAACACTGCCCTAAGTTTTTTTTCCTCTGATTTGCGCATTGTTCGCATGGGGAACTCTAGTCTTGCAGCACACTGATGGATTGCACGGCCATCTGCTACTCTGTTCCCGCTCACTCTATTTGGTGTTATTCTGAAGAAAAAACTTTGGGTGGTGTTCTTTGAATGAACTGAAGGCCCCATGCAAAAATGGAAGCAGTTTGGAGGAAAAAAGCCTAAGATGGTTAGAAAAAAAGAGCCCAAGGCAGTTATGCTCTCAGCTCTTTAATAAATTATTACTATTCCCTTAAATACAGTAGTTAAATTCCCTTGATGTGGAGATAACTTTTACCATTCTTCCCAGCTTACAGAGATTTACTCCTTATTTAATTATGCTTTCTTATTTATTAATTAGGATTTCTACTTTAGTTCTACAATTTCAAAGTAATTTGTGATACCCAATACTACATATGCTAGGCAGAAAGGCAAAGTCTTGAAAAGCTTAGTGGCTCATCACTGCCAAAGCTTAATCTACTGGATTTCCTTAATCTAGTTATTAATATGAAGCGACTAAGCACATCGCTAGCCCCTCCTGGGATGCTAGTCCACCTCAGCGTTACCCCCACCCCACTGGATTTTCTGTTAGGATTCCCTAACAGCTCACTGGTACCCATTTAACCCTTAAAGCCCTGATATGAAAATGCATATTCTCCTTACTGTTCTCCATACATTTCTTATGGAACTAGTAAGGAGAATTTGTCCAAATGTCAAGTTGTCCTTGGTGATCACTTTCATTATTCTCATCACTTGAATGTTTGACCAAGTAGTGATAATGTAAAGAGAAATTTCATTTTCATCACTGTAAGGGCTTATTAAGGGTTAATCACCTGGGTAGAGAGAGACAGTATAAAGTTTCATGACCAAGGAAACAACAGGGCAAGACACAGAAAGCAGCCTCAAAAAAAGTGCCAACCATATCACTACCACCGCATTTCCAAACACTACACACACTTCCTATAAATTATGCAGTCTAACCCTCCTTACTATAGTTAAGAGTTCTGGGCCATATTGAAGCCTACTTACAAATAAGAAAACTTACAAACAAGGCCAAGGTGATATGTAGTACAAGTGTCAGACAAAGAAAACAAAAACTATCATTAGGGCCCCACCTTGGTGTACCGGTATTTGTTTATACTACATGTATACTGTCCTAATTAGTTTTTTCTAAACTCTTAATCTTAATAACAAATGAGGAATTTATGCAATAGTAAGGTGACATTTGTAACTAAAAGTGCAAGTTTGTAATATGAACCTACAGAATAGCTAGCATGTATTCATCAGGCTAGCTAATTTCACACTAAAGGCTCACTTTTAAAGTGTAAACCTGTGGAGGTATTAACTAATGAATCCTCAACAAAGCAAAGTTGTAAAAATACTTGCAGAAAAACAGTGTGAAGTTGTTAAATTCTTGCAAATATTTTGTTCAAACAAGGACTGGAGGTGAATTTTGAACAACTAATGTGACAAGCACACAGCCCATTGTAAAAATGCATGAAATCAGCTGAATTTTCTGTACAGCAATGAGCAGCCCATGGGACACTGATCTAAGATTTTAATCATTTGGTATTGAACTCTAGACTGTTTTGGTCTGGAAAAATGCATCTTCTCTTTGATAATAATTAAAGGCTAGCCAAGCAAAAATAAACTTAAGAAAAACGTTCCGGTGTCTTCATAATACCATTGTCGAGGTAACTTACGTAAACTACGACAAGTATTTTAAAGCAGCCTTGGTGCTAAATTAACACAATAGAGGGTGCGAAAATAAAAATTACACATTCAAATACTTCTGCATGGAGTCCGATTGCACATTAAGATTGGTGTGAAAGTATTTGTGTAAATTTTATTTTTGCACCCTCTAGTATGTTAATTTTGCACCAACGCTGCTTTAAAATACTTGTCATAATTGACATAAGTTACCTTGACAATGGCATTATGAAGACACCGAAGCATTGGTTTTGATCGTTTGTTTTTGCTTGTCTATGTTTAAGCAAATCATTGTTGATAAGAATTAAAGGCTAACTAGAAATAATAACCACATGTACAGGAAGTTTGTCTTGTTTTGAGCTTAAACAGAAGTTGACCCTCTCATGTGAGCAGAGGTTTCTTAAACATTCAACATGTTGGTTAAAAGGAGAAACCTTTGCAAGAAACCATTCAATTTCCCATCATGCCTGAACCATAATCATTGTAAAAAATGGTGGTAGAATTTTTATGGTTGTTTGCTTTCTCAAGAATAGGAGATTTCCTTTAGAGATCACAAATGGTTTTTGGCACAATTTTCTTGACAATAAATTCTTAGAAAATTTGCATATTTGACAGTTAAGTTCACATCAGAATTTTTATCGTCCAACAGCCCAGTTGCATGTGTTTGCCAAACCAGTCATGAAAAGACTGTTGTTGACTATTGTTGATTATTGTTCAGTTTTTTTTGTTTACCTGTACGGTCCCAGACAAAATAATGGATGACAGCTAATCAAAAAACAGAATGTTCTTTGCTAAAAATTATCAATTCAAGAACCCTCTGCTCAAAGCTACACAACCCAGTCTAAAGCTACAAAAATAACCCTTCCCCTTAGCAATTTACTAAAGCAAACCTCTCTAAATGTTTAGGAACTCCAGTTGTAGAAGTAAATCTTTTGCCATGTTGGAAGGTAATCTACAAGTGGACTGAGTACAAAGGATATGCCAGGGATAGTATCATTCATAAATTTTAGAAGACTGAGAATTCTTGTCTTTGAGTAGTTATCATAAAATGGTGACCTCAAAAGATAAAAAAGCAGCAGGAGTGTTCTCCTGGACAATTCCGATTTTTCTTCTTCATTCAAGTCACTCAAGTCACCCATAAGAGCTAATGATGTGACGTCAACACCGCAAGAAATCAGCCACGGTTTCCAGGAAGCTTGTCCAAAGAAAAACATGCTTGAGATATGAAGAAGAGGCCTAGAAATGTACAAGCTCTCAGCAAACAATCTTCTTGAAGAGAGATCTGTAGGTTGAATTGCCCTTTTTGTTTCATGGGTATCTTTAGGAATCCTCCAGGATCGTGCACCCTCACTTGGTGTTGCATTGAGGGACCTCACGAGTCTTCCTGATCGAGCTCCCCTCCAGGTGGGTCCTTCATGAGCAATACTGTCCCGATCCTCTGAAGGCCCAGCTTGGTCCTTTCTGTCACGTGCTCCATTTGCTAACATTTCTTCATCAGCTTCTTCGCTGTGCTTTACCAGGTTAGATCGATCAAGGGGCGGAATAAGTGGCGTTCGTTGAACACCCGAGTTATACTTGAACAGAAGAGCGAATCTCAGAGCGGCTTTTGCTATTTGCAATACCAAGACGATAATCCACTTGCCTACTTCGCCCCACAAGCGACAAGCTCCAAGCTCGATAAACACCTCTAAATATTCAACCACTGTTAACCACACCAAAACAGGGTGTCGTTTAGATGAAGGATTCTCATCACAGTTAAGGTTGCCTGCACGAAATATTCCATCGTTTAAAAGGGTCAGAAGTTGAGAGGATGAAAACACAAGCTCTGCTAGCGCTTCCGGAGCTCCAAATCTCCCAGGAAGTATGTACGACAAAGCACGCAAAATAGATTCGATCTTCGAAACAGTCTCTGGATTATGTAGAACAAATTCTCGATACCTTTTCTGAAGGAAGCCTGTGTGTGTAGTTCCCAAAGCTACCAATTCCTGCGATTTTCGGACTAAATCCGAAAAAACCCGTCTCTCCGACATTTTGGTTTCGATTTTAGATTCTCGCTCTGCGCATGCCTCGATCATTTTTATCCGTTCGGAGACTGGGCACAGTCTCTTTCTTTGGACTGTTTCCGTGAGGGGAGGAGATATAGAGGGGTTGCAGAAGGGAGGGAAAAGGATATTGGACAAGTAAAGTGCAATACCGATTACTACTTTGTATGCCCGCGTGTGTGCCCTTTGGCTTTTCAAGTTTTAATCAGTTAGCATCTGAAGTAAGGAGAAGCTGTTTCAAAACAAAACACTTTAGCTGAAACTGTTGATCTTCCTACCCTGCCACAGTCTACAGCGAGTGACATGCACAGGATATCTAGCATTTAGAACCAGCTTCCACAGGAGCATGTCACGGGGTCATACGCTTCTGCCTCCCATGAGTATGTATTCCTTAATTTTCTGTCAACCTGGGCCCGATTAGACTTCGTGC
Organism: Siderastrea siderea; assembly: GCA_964030785.1. Classification (NCBI taxonomy): domain Eukaryota; kingdom Metazoa; phylum Cnidaria; class Anthozoa; order Scleractinia; family Rhizangiidae; genus Siderastrea; species Siderastrea siderea. The sequence continues at coordinate 73,520,128 of OZ034967.1, read as the reverse complement.
TACTGCCGTGCCGAACTAAAAAGATCGCATTAAGAACGAGCGGCCAAATTAATTCACCACCTCCTCCCCTTTCCACGTGTACCTTTCGAGAGCAATCTTGTTGTCAGAATAAAGAGGAGATAACTGTAATGCATCAGTCATTCCAGCGGTGCCCATCCCCCCCCCTGGGCATTAGTCGGGCATTTGCTCACGTTTTAATCCCGGGGGTGGGGCATTTGAAATTTTATCACTGCCCCGGGGTCGGGCATTTGCCTACCCCCGGGACGACCCGGGGCATTTGACAAGGTGAGAAAAACGTTCCGGTGTAGTCAGTCTGAGGTGGTCCATGATCTTCCATTCCTTTGTTGCTGTTCGCTGATTGATTTCATCGTTTGTTGATTAAATACTGTATCAAGTGATTTTTAAGCTATCCGAGATGACCAGTTTAGTAAAAATATTTTATGTTTTTGGAGATCATGCATTTTCAGTTCTTCGAAATTTTTTAAGCATTTCTTTTAATATAGCTTATTTAATAAAACACTTATAAGTTGCGAATGTTAAAATCAATTAATTGAACGTTTTATTGATATTAATAAAGTATCATTATTTTGAAAACAAATGAACAACGGAAGGGGAGACGCACAGGTATAAAATAACCGAGGCGCATTGATAATAATGATGAGTAACACTTTGTTCGTTATGATTTATTATTAAAATCTTGAGCAGTGTTGCTTTCTAAATGATCCCTGGGGTGGGGCATTTGCCTTCTATTTCAGTCCCACCCCGGGGCATTTGACGGACTTACTTGTCCCCACCCCCGGGAATTTGCCATTTAAAAAAAAAATGCTAATGCTCGGGGCTGGCCCGGGGGGAGGGGATGGGCACCGCTGGAATTGACTGATGCATAAGGGTAGAGTGAGGGATAATAAAAGCATATAGTTACGCCAGAAAATAAATAAATGAATGAATAATGAGCCCAATAAATTCCCATCGGTAGAGGAAGCTTAGAAATCGTTAACTAATCAGTAAATCAGTACAGACTGCTTCAAGCTGAAGACTGACGAATGATAATAAATGGCTCTTGGCGCATGGTAGAGGCCTTCTGACGGGTGTTAAATGCCCGGCCCCCCCCCCCCCCCGGGATTAAATGAAGGATCAGTGGCTCTTGGTCTCTGGGATGAAGACGAGTTGGCAGTTCTTTTTTCTTTCATCGAACCATCTTTCCTTCGCTCCGTGATCTGACCGCCTGGAGTTGGATTTATTTAAGAAAATGGCCAAATTGTGCTCAGTATGGTGGTGGGATCCAGGCTCAGTCAGTGAATTAAAACAAATTTCAAAATCATCCAAGACGAAAAAGCCTCTACGCCCCCTCCCCTCCCCCCTCATCTTCATCCATAATAGCACATCCTCTCTATCTGGCGTGGACTACATTTCAAGGTTGTGTTACGTCAATCTGTTATCTCCTGTCATCGATCATTCCGAGAAAAGCAGCTAAAAACTTACGAAAGCATCAAGCTATGGGAATTTTCCATCGCGGCTTTCTCAACCGCCTTTTTTGTTTGTTTATATTACTCTGTTTGGTATGTCTACTTTACATATACATTGTCAGTAATCAAGGAAAACTTGGATTCCGGCGAGGTCATGCAACATATCATTTCACGTAAGTACAATTTTTACTCGGCGACAAATTAAGAGCAACGACTGAATGTATCTTAATCAAGATATCAACAGAATCACTTAGGGTATAAAATTAAACAAAATGTGTTTACATGTTCGTTCGACGCTGTTTAGAACAATTAAAATTCAGTAAAAATACAGGAAATTGCCCCACAATGGGGTACTATTTGATCGTCGGTAAGGTCTTATCTTCGGCCGTCTGTTCAAGGTGTTCAATATTTCGGTAGTTAACGTCATGAGATATAAGCATGTACTGACTCCAGTTAAACTGCAGCATCGGTGGTTTTTAAGGTAAGTCTTTTTTCGGGCTACTGAATGACTACTGCGGTAGTTTGAACCATGAGGCAAATGAATGTTTTTCATTCATTTACCAGGTCTAGTTTCCGGTGTATTGATTTCGTCTACGTCCGGAATTTTTGTTCCTGAGACGGAGGGAGGGGGATACATTTCAGCTACCGTGTGGCATGAAATTTTCGCGAATTCCGCGGATTCTCCCTCGATCCTCGGTTTGTTTATCCGCGAAACTTGCAATCCCGCAAAAAAAAAATTCCTCAAAATTTGCTTCATGTATTTAGGTTCTTGAATTTCGGTTAACTTGAGCAGTCAGTTACGACTTTCCTCTTTACAATTGCAACATAACGAGTAGTCTTCGCGGTCTCTGGGTAATTTTGATAACAACCGTAGACGAGACCATTTCCTGCCAAAGAGCAAACCATAACTTAATGCGTGTTTTTTCCCAGCCCATAAGGCATTCCCAGTGGTAAAGTCTTAAAATCCAAATTCTCGAAAATTTGTTCCCGCGAAACACAAAAAGACATCGGCAATCCGCGAAAATAAACTCAAAATAAACTCCATTATTTAAAGGAAGGTATACGAAAGGGGTACCTTATCTGTCAAAAATGGTATATAAAAGGGTAAGGGGTTGGACCTCGGGGTGGATCCTCCCCGCTTAAAACTTTGTTGAGTACCCCCTGGGAGTCGATTTCAGTTAGCCTACGAGTCCCTAGCGGCGGGAGGCGATGAGAGGCGGCGGTATTCGTAGTCTAGATTTTAGTGAGAAAAAATAATTTTAAAACTGAGAGGCCGTACAGGGGTGTTGTGACCTTTTATAACTTTCTACTAAGCATGAGAAAACGTTTGGAAAACTTGGCATTTTATGCCTTTGCGCCGTGCGGGAACAGACTTTGTTTTGATTGGTTTAATTTGGAAACGCTTGCGCCTATAGGTTAATTTAAAAGTTCAAGGCAGGGTGCGGTATGTTTGTCGCACAAGCAGAATAAAAAGGATTTGGATTTTTTAGTTGAACGGGTTGTTGTTGTCAGTGTTGTGTTGTTTTAAGGGTTTTATTTGGATTTTGGGGAACTTTTCGGACTTTTCCTCCATGTTCGGGAATTCGCTTGAACAAGGGGGTCCACCTGAACCTTCCTGTGCGACCACCTCTCCTGTAAGTTCAGTGATTGACCGCCATAATAGGCTTACAACGGCTATTCGCGCTGAATTAAAACTCTGGCGCTTACCAGTGCTCAGAGTGAGAAATCGTGTTTACACCCCAGTTGTAAATCTTTTTACGGATTTGATTCAGCAAATTTTTGGATTTTCGTGCTGGCTGGAAAGGAAGTCTAAGAAAGGATCAAATCATGTTTATTCAAAACACGCAGTTCCCTATGAGGAACGCACAATCCAAAAACAGATTTGGACACCAATAGGAAGGAAGCCGGAATGCGGCCAGAGTCAGTTCTACTGTTACTTAAATGATAGCACAGCTTTTTTGCAAGGCACACTTTGGGGAAAAAAACAGTCATTACCTCTTTTCATTGTTGGTTAATGGAGGTCAGAAACTTGTTATAAACTTTATTTCTTTTAATCACAGAACAGAGCCACTTTTCTAGCAACTTAGATTGCATATTTATTATGCAAAGGGATTGTCTCTGTATAAAGGTATGAAAAAAAAACCTACACGTAAATTAGATTTTCATATTATTTCTTTTTAAAGGCGCGGAACTGCCAACTCAACCGAACTATCTCCCAGGCCTGCAAAGACGTCAGAGTGCTTCCCTGTTAAACAAATTCTTTTTCTCAAAACACACAAAACTGGATCAAGTACCATGGCCAATATATTTTTTCGTTATGGAGACGCGAGGAATCTAACATTTGTTCTTGGACCTGATACAATTCTAGGCTGGCCGGAGAGATTTCGTATTACTCATCCTCTCCGTCTGTTCGGCAAAGTGCCTAACATATTGTGCAGTCATGCAAGGTTTAACAAGAAACCAATGAACTGGCTATTTCCTCCCGCGGCAAGCAAGTACATAACAATCCTAAGGAATCCCTTGGACAATTTTGAGTCTGTTTTCAACTTTGCCCACCTCGGAAAATCCTTTGGTTTAGGAGTCAAACTCGATGCTTTGGAAAGATTTTTAGATAAACCAACACCCATAACGTTTTATAACCACACTCGCAGAGAGCTAATGATGTATTTGGCAAGGAATCCCATGATGTTTGATTTGGGTTTGAGTTTCAATCACTTTCAAAATCGCACAGCTGTTAACGAATACATCAAGTTCCTAGACAGAGAGTTTGATCTAGTAATGATTATGGATTATTTTGACGAATCGCTGGTGTTGATGAAGCGAATGTTGTGCTGGGAGATGGATGACATTTTGTACGTGAAACTTAACGAGAGACAAGACAAGGAGAAGGCCATTGGGTTGAGTGCAAAAGTCAAAGAAAATATAAGACGATGGAATAAGGCAGACGTTTTGTTGTTTAATTACTTCAACGCAACGTTTTGGAGGAAAGTAAGGATGGAAGGACCTGGCTTTTATGACGACTTGTCTGCCTTTCGACAAAGAAAGCAGGAGATAAAGCAACTGTGTTTGACTAACGGAACGCGCCTTCAACGGGCTTATCATGACAAATTTGTAAAGGGATATACCATCAGGAAAGACCTGGATCCAAGTGTAAAACCCTTGTGTGAAGATTTAGTAAGGACGGAAAACGCTTTTCTCGCATACTTGAGGAAAAAGCGAGTTGCAAAACATAGTTCCTTTGAGCTGGATAAACAGACTAAGATTCAAAACGAGACTGGGTGGGACACAGCAAGCGATATGAGATATGTACCCGCACAAACCCTACGTTTTTACCGCAAAAGATTTGTTCGTCCTTAAAACTACTGTCCTACGGCTAGCAGAACATTGCAGTTATTAAGCCGTCATTTAGTTACATGTAGTCTCCAAGTCAGGTGTTCTTAATTGTCACGCAATCTATTCCTTCCCCACGGCGAAGGAGCGCGTGACAAGCCCAAAGAATCAGTCTGCGTTAGGGCACCACCTACTATGTCGAGAGCGATCTGGGGAGAACACAAAACAACGCCCACCAGTTTTATGTTTATCGCTTAAAAGTCCTTGGAGACTAGGATAAAGAATGTTGTTTAACTCTTAAAAAGTGCTCAACTTTAGGACTCAAGAAAACACGGTCCATGTTGCAATTTATAAAATTCTCCAAAAAAGGGAAACTTGACGTGTTCTTGGAACGATATCGGACAAAAAGTAAGATCCTGACCAATAGATACTGTTTTAGCACTGTTTTATCTGTTAGTTGAAACAAAACCTTATCGTTGCTCGAGTGTCTTACGTCTTTTGAAGGTTTTGGAAGTCGCCTTAGCTTATTAGAAATTTCCTTAGTTTTTTTCAACAATATATGTGCCCCTAGACATCTTTTCACTACCGTACATGTGGCTATATTGTGGAGTGGAGACTGTGAGTGTCTAAGTCAAGTCAGTCAAGGTAAAGCTAAAGACATTATATAAGTCCGAAGCGCTTATAAAAGTTAACTCAGGGCGCGTTCTTTTGGGACTATTCCGGAATAGGAATACTCAGAATAGACGGTATTTGTGTTCTTTCGGGAGCGATTCCGTTTTCGGAATGAACGGAATACCATTCCGTTCATTCTGCTCCCGATAGCAGAATGAACACAATGAAGGGAAATACGGTTTACTCGGAATAGCCATAATACGCGTTCTTTTGGGAAATTTTTGGCAAGAAATCCTACGAGGCCGCCCGCGTGTGTGCAGACATAGTAGTTCTCAGGTCACGTCCGCCGTGGGTATTCCGTTTTCAGACAGAAGCGTTCTTTTCGAAATTGAAATTCCGTGTATTCTGGTATTCCTAAACCGGAATAAGAATAGCCAGAATAGTCCCGAAAGAATGCACCCTTAGCTTTGATCTCTTTACCTGATTATGCCCCACAGCTGTATTGAAGATCAGAATTCTTTGGGTATTAGAAGAATCCGCACAGCTTGGATTATCAGTCTGCAAAATGTTAGACAGGACGAAGGAAAGGGTAAATCAATTCGCTTTTTTACTTTCATGAAATCAGTGAAAAGTATCTATTGAGGACTAGAGTTGTCGCGGCATGACCGCAACCGCAACTTTCAAATGTCGCCCTGCTTCAGAATAAAAAAACAAAGGTCGTTAAAAAAGTTCCCAGCAGAGAATGTCAGTAAATCCCAACCGCAAAAATTCACAAAATAATATCGCGCGCCTACGTGTTGCACGGGTAGCCATGGTCTGTCGGATGGATTTCTGTCTCAGACGAATTTCTCTCCTCCTCCTTTTATTTTTGTCCGATTAAAAGATGAAATGAAATAAACAAAAATTAGAGTTTTGGAGTTACATGGCGAATGATGACTAGAGGCGACTGCAAAACAAGTTGAGATGTTGAAACTAAACCCTATGGAGGCCGCAGCCTCAACATGTACTTCACTGACCTTTGTTTATATTTCAATTTCGAAATCAGCAATCAATATGGAGGCAGACTTTTCAGCAAGTTTTAAATGCATTAGGCGACCAAAATAGAAAACATTTCTTACTAGTGATTTTGCGACAAACTTTTAAACCAACATTTCGTCGAAATACGCTGTTATACCACACAATACCTCTCTGTAGGAGAAGTTAATTTAGATTATCGACATTTACCACATTTTGTCTGTATCAACTCCAGATTTTGATTTAAGCAAGAGCAAAAAGCCCCGGGTAGGGGGAAGCGATTACAAGGAAAAAAATTTATCCCGCTCGCTAGGGTAACCAAGCTGCCTTGTAAACACGACGCGGCCCCAAAAAATAAAGAAAAAAAGAAGAAAAGAAAAGAAAAAAGGAGCGAATGAGGGCTGGGGTATCCTTTCTGATAGAGTAACCCTGGCACTAGGGTTACTCTACCTCTTTGTAAACAGGCGCTAAAAGAAATTACCACACTACGCTTTCAAGCTTTTCCCCAGTTTATTTTAAAGGTGCTCTTACAAGTTACTGTGTTTGTAATCCCCTGAACCCGCTCTTACTACTCTTGGTAGAGCACAAAACCTTCCCAAGACATGTAGAATCGTTACATCAACTCCTCTGAACCACTGCTTTCACTGGTGTCAGCTAAAATAAATTAGCAAAAAAAGATGGATATCTGTTTAATAATTTTTAATTAAGAGGCTCGCAACAGTTTTTTTGGCCTTGGAGGGTATCTTTTGAAATCAAATTTTGGCAAAAATTTTTTTTATTATTATGAGAAGGAATTGTGAACGCACGAGAAGACATAAGTGCAACATGTGTAAATATTCATTGCACGTGAATAACCGTGAAATAGACCAGGAAAAACAAAATAAAACTGTTGCTCCTTGAACTGAAACCTGACCGAGATTCAAGCTTCTTATCTAATAACAGAAATGTTTATTCAGCCTAAAACGCGCTGGAACATCAAAAAGAATTATTATTCTAACGACAATCAATTTAAAAGAAAAATCTGTAAGGGCAGCTTAGAAATATTTTTATTTATGCAAAGTACGAACTTTTTGACTGATTTGTGCTACATTTTAGCTGTTTTTAAATATAAATATCTTAAAATCGCAGCCACCTAGGAAGCTCAATGTACATTAAGAATGTTTTGCTATCATAAAAGATCTTTCAACTGAAAAGAGAAAGTGTTAAGTTTTTGGAGAAAATTGCAGGAATGACCAAAATCAGCCCGTAAAAAATGAATCATGGCTTACTTGAAAACGCTCTAACAGATTTTCCCCTAATTTCGCACACATGTTGTGTATAGGTTCAGTAGTTCAAATAGTTCAAGTTTCGTCGTAAAGTGTCTGACTAGTTTTCGAGATATTCGACATTATTTTAAATGAGGGGTTGTCCATTACCATTGCTATGGTGATAGCTGTTGCTAGGAAACCAATAAAAATAAACTTTGGTCATATGTTGAAAAGGTGGTGTAGTATCAAGGAAATCGAAGTTTGTCTTCTATGCGAAATTTTGATTCAAAAGATACACCTCAAGGACAAAAAAAACTGTTGCGAGCCTCCTTAAAAGGCGCAAGCTATTACGGTTAAAGGCTGAATGTCTAAAGAAGATTTTATCCTTATCCGAGAAAACTACAGCTTTAACTGTATTTAAAAAAATACTAATTGTTGATTTGAGTTGAAATTGGTATATTAATCAATTGATTAGAAATAACAACGTAATTAATAATCAATAATGAATGTTATCATTCAGTTTTGTGGTATTGTTTGTTTATGCTTATGCTTATGTCACAAGTGTGAACCCGCCTTTAAGGCATGCCCTGTTAAAGGCTGGTTCACACTTGTGACATAAGCATAAGCATTAACATAAGCATAAGCATAAGCAAGAATAGTGTGAACCGGATAAGCATAAGCATAAGCACAAGAAAAAGGAAATTTTTCCTTTTTCTTGTGCTTATGCTTATGTCGCGTAATCGCAAATGTGAACCGGACAACATAAGCATAAGCATAAGCATAACGAAACAGCAGTATTTGATGTCAGCAGAAATTCAAAAGAAAATAGTTCCCAATCCTGCCCTGATTAGCAGTTTCAAAATGGCGTCCTTACTAACTACCCAACTACCTGAAACAAAATTCTCGGTCCACCAGTCGCATTTCAAGCACAAGATTGTGATAATCTCCTTTTTGTCTTCTCTTCGTGAAGTTTTCTCTTACCCAACAGGACCTCCGTCTTTTTTCAGGTTGCCTTTCTTTCCGCCGTAGATGTCTACGGAGCAGTAACATAAAAAAGGAACGCATCTTGCCGCGCTTCTTCGTTTTCTGCTTTGTTCGCCATTTTGAAACTACAACTCGTCTCATTCCGCCAGGATTATAAATCTGAAGCCCAATGCGCCTGCATATGTCGCATTTCTTATGCTTATGTCATAAGTGTGAACATGCTTATGCTTATGCTAATGCTTATGTCACAAGTGTGAACCAGCCTTAAATAATCAGACTAGTGGAGTTTGTAAACTAGCACGAACATATTGTGCACCCCTGCTCGTGGCCCCTTATCTGAGAGTGCTAAGATATTTGTACATATAACTTACAGTCCAGGAAAATGAATGTTTTTAGTTTCTATTTCAATATTAGTGGTGCAGAGTTATCGTTAAACCATTAGTGAGTTTGGCAATGAAAATTTAACATAAGCCCCTCCTTTTCAAAGAGAGTAACAGGTCGACCCCCCCCCCAACTCTTTAAATATATTTTACAGTGTGCCTCCCCCCCCCAACCCGTTTCTCAACCCCTCCCCGCTCCTGTTTATTATTGCTCAGCCCCTTATTTGCCAGGGATTTCTCTCGCCATTATTTTGTATAATTGGCGAGAGAACAAGCTGGGGAAGAGGTTAGCAACTAAAATGTTGCCTTAGCGCTGCTCGACAAAGGTCAAAATTTCAAACAACCATTTTAATGAGGACGCACTGGAAAAAATCAGAAAGGAAGTTTAATTTTAGACATGTAACTTACGGCAGGGGAGTGTATTGCAAGGCTCGGTTTTCTCCGACGGTCCTTCGCAAAGTTTCCCTCCATGCTGTGGCGGTGGGTTAGTACAAGTTCTGGTCAGCCTTTTTATTCCGTCCCCACACGTCTTGCTGAAGCAATGTTCCACCCATTCGCTGTATCCTCCGTCGATTGCTGCATGTATGCGTAAATTATATGTTAACGTATCGTCACTAAACATTACACTTTCTACATTATTACTCCTAGAACGCGGGACGTGTATATATTTTAATCGCTCACAACACACCGCTCGTCTCCCAATAGCTCAGTAGTTAGTGCATACGTCTGTACGGCGTAGGACGGGTCATGGCTCCATATCAGTTCCGTCCAAGACTCCGCCGAAATTTTTCGCTAATCGCGTTCTATGTCGTGACAAACAGAAAACACTTTGCAGAGCTTAAGAACTGTTTTAATAACGCTATTATCAATGTTATTCGGTATCCCAATTTTCAGATAGATTTTCAATTGATAATGAATGCCGAAAACAAGTTGTGTTTATTGTAGTATTGTATACCATACACTCTGATCTATGACTGATTCTTCGTGGAAACATGGCAACTTTAAAAACAAGAATAAACTAAGAAATGATGGAATATTCAACATGTCGCGAGCGTGGGACAAAGAAAAAAGCTGAGTCCCCGACGGGAATCGAACCCATGACCTTCCGTACACCGGTTGGACGCTCTAACCACTGAGCTACTGGGAGACTCGTGGCGAGCATAGGTCATATTTACTGAGTTCGTGGTGACACGCGTCCTGCATACTGCTAGGATCAGCAATGTCGAATAAACTAGTAAAATGAAAAGCGTTTTTTGATACAAGAGTGCCGATTTGAAAGATGAACTTTTGCTCTAAATTTTTGTGGCTCAGTTTCTCCGTTGCCCTGATGTAGGGAAAGACCGCAGACCGTCATATGTTGGCCAGCGTAGCTTAAGGGTAGCTCCACCGTCACAGCGGTCAAACGCAAAAAGCTACGTCACTTCCGGTCTTTCAGAGCCTTGAAAGTCCTTGAATTGAAGTTTGAATCAGTTCAAAAGTTTACGAGCGCGAAGTTCGTATGAAAACGAGACAGAACATGATCCGGGAAACCGAATTTCACGCCGACAAAACTTGAGCATGACAGTTACTTTATTTCCAGCACATACTCAGAAACGGCGTTAAGTTTTGCGGTTTTAAGTGAAACTTCCAACATTCCTCTGTATTTCCCTCTGTAAAATTATGTCAGGAACTGCGCACGCGTCTTGCGTTTGACCGCTGTGGGAGCTCCATCGCTCAGTAACATGTCTATGGCAAAAGAAGAATTATTCACTGATAACCTGTGTGCGGTGAACCAATCAGAAAGCTGGAAATTCAATAACCGGTTTTAAGGATTTAATAATAAATAAAATAAATAAATAACTAAATCACTTTATTTAGGCGTCAATTGTATTTAGCACAGAAAGCTTATTGAGGATACCTTCAAGATCGAATTGGAAATTGGATGTGTTGGTATTCGAGGAGAAGGGGGGAAAACCGGAGTACCCGGAGAAAAACCTCCCGCAGCAAGGACGAAAACTAACAGCAAACTCAACCCACATATGACACCGGAACTGGGAGTCGAGCCCGGGCTACATCATTACCATGATTTGCTTCGAATTCTTATTGGTTCATTACGTTGTTCATCTGTTGTGATTGGCTAGATTCAGTACCTCTTCATCCTCTCTTGGTTTTGGATTAATGACACTTAATTTAAAACCACTCTATTTCAATGAATTTAGGATAACAGTATAAAGAACGGATTTACAGCGCACAGACAGACCTGCATACAACAGGGCGTGTAATCTGAGTGATTTTTAACTGGCAGGTTTATAACCTAGGGTAGGGCGCTTAGATCCGCGAATTAATTGCGGTATTTTGCGTTTTTATACTAATGGTGTGAATTGATTTCCAGCTTTGGAAGAGGCTTGGGTCACAGGAGCGTGCAAATTAACTTCCGAATCAAATCTGGCTGCTGTAAACTCTGTAAACAACAACAGCATCTGTAAACTCATATTAAAGTCCTAACCAGCATAGCAAATTAACAAGAACCACTGCTTTGTGTGCCTCAGGTAGATTTTCTAAAACACCAAAATTCTCCGCGTTTACTGTAATATATGACGGAATCCGTGCAATGGGTTATTCATATTCTTTACCAACATAAAATAAGTAACAAGCAATTTTAGCCTTCAAAGCAATTTCCAACAACAACAACAACAACAACAACAATCAAGTAACTTACGGCATGGGAAACGATTGCAAGGCTCGGTTTTCTCCGACGGTCCTTCGTAAAGTTTCCCTCCATGCTGTGGCGGTGGGTTTGTACAAGTTCTGGTGAATATTTTTGTTCAGTCGTCTCCACACGTCTTGCTGCAGCAATGTTCCACCCATGATTCGCTGTATCCTCCGTCAATTGCTGTATGCATGAATCATATGTTAACGTATCGATCGTCACCACACATGACACTTTGCACGTTTTTACTCCTAGCAGAACACACGGATCGTCTCCCAAAAGCTCAGAAGTTAGTGCATCCGTCCGGTCGGCGTGGGACGGGTAATGGCTTACACATTCCGTCCAAGACTCCACCAAAATATTTCTTTATCTTTGCTTGTCACAAACTGAATACACTTTAATGAACTTGAGAAACTTTTTAATCACACTACGTACAATATTACTTGTTATTCTATTTGTCATATACGTTTTTATTTGATCTTGGGCGCCAAACGTAAAACTTTTGCTTTACGGCAAACAGTTTTGAACGTCGCGGTATCCAATTTCCTTACAAGGCAAAAGCACGGTTATTCGCTAAAACCTTGTGTGTGGATACCAATTATGCAGCAAGCTAAGGGTGGATTCATTTATTTGAAGCATTCGCGTAGAGCTGTCGCATTTGTCCATTGGAATTTTTTATTGTTGTAAAGCTCGAAAATAATAAAAAATTCCAACGGGCAAATGCGACAGCTATACGCGTATGCTGCAAATGAATCCACCCTAAAATTCAGTGACCGAGGTTGACAATTTTCTAATGGTCTTCGGATTCTGATTAGTTCAATGTGTTGTTTGCATCTGTTGTGATTCGATATGTAATCAGTACCTCGGCTACAATATCTATAAAATCTTAATGATACAAAGATAACAGGTATCATGATTTTGCGTGCCCTGAATGTATTTTTTTAAACAGTAGAATTCTTAAAGTTTGCCTTAAAATGGGACGGAATTGTATCGTTTCAAACAGCAACAACAACAACAACAACGACAACGACAACAACAACAACAATCAGGCTACTTACGGCAAGGGAATCTATTGCAAGGCTCGGTTTTCTCCGACGGTCCTTCGCAAGGCTTTCCTCCATATTGTGGTGGTGGATTAGTACAAGTTCTGGTCAGCTTTTTGGTTCCGTCGTCTCCACACGTCTTGCTGCAAGATTGCAGCTCCACCCAGTCGCTGTATCCTCCGTCAATTGCTGTACGCATAAATCATATGTTAACGTGTCTTCACCAACCACACATGACAATTTCCACATTATTACTCCTAGAACACGTGACGTGTTTATATTTTAATTAATCACCCACAACACACGGATCGTCTCCCAATAGCTCAGTAGTCAGTGCATCCCTCTGGTCGGCGTGGGACGGGACATGGCTCCGACTCCGCCGAAATTTTTTCTTCAACTGGGTTCAATGTCGTGACAAACAGAAATCATTTTGCAGAGCTTAAGAAAATTTAATCATGTCGCTATTATCAATTTTATTCGTTATCCTAATTTTCAGACCGGTTGTCAATTGAACATAAGCCGCCGAAAGTAATTGGCGTTTATTGTGGTTTCGTATGCCATACACTTTGTGTTTGTTTCTGAACCATTCAGCCAGGCCATATAACTAGGTACAAGGTAACGCAGACAGGCATTACTGCAAGGCTTTATAGTGTCAAAGGCGATAAATGTGAATATGATAATTTTTCCAAATAAATCGACTTCAGAACACTTCTTCGGCCAGTACAACCTGCCTCAAAGATAACGGATAAAGGATAAAGTCGCACTCGGGCCAAGGAAGCCCACATGACCGGCCATTTATACAACTGGGCCCAGTTGTAGAGAAAGCCGATTAACGTTAATCCACGATTAAAAGTTAACCGCGGTTTTCATCTTGCTCGTTGAAAATGTTTTTAAACTCTAATTTTAAGCTAAGGGTAAAGAAAACTCTGATTCAAACTGAAGGGCAAAAATATTTTGAAAAGGTCTTTTTATTTCACTAATCAAACTGGAATCAAAATTCACGCTAATCCTAAGCGTGCATTGAACAACTGGGCGAAGAGAGACTGCGGGAACTAGGCATCGAACCACCGACCTTCAGATCTGAAGTCCAACGCGCTAACCACTACGCCCCCGCTTCCCCTCCTATCAGGAGCTAGGTGGTCTCAAATTTAAAACTAGTAAAATAACCTAGGGATCGGCTTCAACTACTTTTTCTATATTTTGCGGATAGAAAAGAGACTTGACAAGAGGATTTCAGCAATCCTCTTTTCTTACCAACGTTTTGACTATTATTTAATAAATTATTAGTTTTTTTTTTTTCGTAATGAAACAAATTTTCCTTTTGCAGTCTAATTTTGTGCTGGAATACGGGCGGCGTAAGAGATGCTTATATCTGGTATCTCTCGGGGGAGCTCCTTTTGTTATACATCATGTGGACACTGTTGTTTCCCAATGTTTTTTGTGCAGAAAGTCGCTGGTTACTTTTGAAGTCGTTGCTTTCTGGGGACAAGAGGTTTCGAGGGATACTTTTCACCAGAATTTATTTCGTGGGATCGCCAATTTCAAGGGGATTGTTCCGCTAACTTTGCGGTAAGCGGAATAAAAAGACTCAATTTCCAGTTTTGATAAAAATTTTTCAATATCTCACCTTGAACGATTTCACAAACGTAGTTGGAACGTTGTACTCCTGTGCACATCTTATTGCTGCTGTCCAGGCAAGGATTGTACTCTGTGTTCTGACAATCAGTTTTTGTTCCATGCACATTGTAATTGCTCTTTGCGTCAGAGCTGCTCCAGCATTCTCCCCAATATTGAATCCCAAAGGTACTGTAACCTTTAACTTGGGCATGCTGTGCACAGCGAAAAACAAGACTGAAAACAATTAGTCCGTGAGCCAGTAGGGTTGGTGAGTATCATCTAAGGTGAATAAGGTTTATGGTGATTTTCTGGTAGTTTAGACCACAAGTAATGGAAAAAAGCATGATAGCAACGATTCGATGGTAGCTTGTGGATAACAGCGCTTTTTAAAGTATGGCTTAGGCATGAAAACGAGGCTGAAGCTGATTTGACAAATATAAATGTCTGTTGTCCACCAAAATCTACAAAACACCGACAGAAACAAAACATTTAACGAAAATTGAATATTTCGTATTACATGATGTTCATTTCATAGGTCACGTGACCAACAGCTCTCTTTTAAGTATGGCTTAGGCATGAAAACGAGGCTAGAGCTGATTTGACGAATATAAATGTCTATTGTCCACCAAAATCTACAAAACACCGACATAACAGTAACATTTAACAAAAATTGTATCTTTCTTATTGCATGATGTTCATTTCATAGGTCACGTGACCAGAGCCTTAAAAAGGGTCCGTACTACTATATTACACTGATTGAAGTGCCAGATTGCAAAAACAGACAATCCAAGCCGTGTTTATTTAAGTTTCTCTTTTCAATGTTATTGACAATGTTTCTGATTCTCCTTTAGTGTGGCTATAAATCAAACTATTAAAACAAATGGGTCACGTGACCTAAATCCTTCATTTATCCTTTCGATAATTACTAGAAACTGATCGTACTGTACGTATTTGGTTTAAACTGAAACTAAATGAAAGTGCGTGTTATTCTTGACATGTACGAGCCCGCGTAAACGTGTATTCTAATACTCCTCGTTACTGTCCACTCCGTGCTCATCATCTTCGTCGGTGCTCTGAACCTCCTGAAGAGAAGCTTGGTTGTCACATTTTTTAAGTCTACACATATCAGTGCATCTTAGTCCATTTGTGATACAGACACAGTTAGGGGAGACGCATTTTCTAGTGCAGTTACATGCTAGGAGTTCTAGGATTGCCTCTGGTGCTGGTTTTAAATCCATCCAGTCTACAACTAACTTGGCAACACCATCTTCATGCTCCGTTTTCCCTCCCCGTCCAACAGGACTCAGCACCTGTGGGTCTTGCTGCAGACACCGTTTCCATATGGCTACCTGATAGTTTGCTCTCTTTGCGTGCTTCACAAGGCAATCTCTGCAAGGAGGAAGCTGGTGGCTTTCTATCTCCCGTCTTCTTGACCAAAACAGCTAGTACCTCAGATCATTAACTTTTGTGGTGACTGTGTTAGTAGAGTGCAGGAGACATGTGAATTCCTCTAACTTATCCATCAATTCAGGAGGCAGGTCCCACTCTTGCCCTAGCTCTGTTAATGCTTCTTGGCTTCTTGTGTTCTTCTTTAGTAACTTCAACGCTTGGGCCTTTCCCCTTCCTGTAAAAGCACTCACAGTGTCGCATCCAGTGAACGCATGCATCCCGAGAACACCTTTGCACACTTTGGAACCAAGCGAGGCAGCAACGTTTGTGATGTCAACTACCTTTGTCCGCGTGCGACTTCCAGATTTCAAGAACAGAGAAGCTCCTATCTCATTGCTAAATGCCAAGGACAAAATAAATACATCAGTGTCCGCTGAACAGACCAGAACAGAATTGTAGCCCTCATTAGCTGCGTGAGTAGCATGAAGCAGTAGGCGTCCGTTGGCCTCTTCTTGTTGACACTGTAGTGCCAGAACCTCCTCACTACCTTCTGATGTGATTCTGTA
The DNA here is from genome assembly GCA_964030785.1 of Siderastrea siderea. Taxonomy (NCBI): domain Eukaryota; kingdom Metazoa; phylum Cnidaria; class Anthozoa; order Scleractinia; family Rhizangiidae; genus Siderastrea; species Siderastrea siderea. The sequence continues at coordinate 73,503,791 of OZ034967.1, read as the reverse complement.
GCATGTGTCATCAACATTGGCATACAGCACTTTCTCCTCCAACTTCTCTCTGCATGCTTCCTTTCTCCACTCACTGACGATAAAGGTAATAAGACTCGTCTTATTGGTCACTCTTGTCAGGAAATTCCTCCACTGCCTAACTATCTGAGTGCTAGTGATGTTGCATAGCTGGTGCCCTGACTCTTCACCTCGTAGAAGCCGCTCACTGTTCTTGATAGATAGTTCTTTGTAGGTGTCAAACACGACATCTATTCTGTTACACCGCACTCCTTCTTTCATTGTCATGGATAGGACAACAATAGCGACATCTCCAAATGTCAATTGATCTCCCTTTACTCTTTGCACCAGGGACATGCCATCAATTACTGCAGAAGAGTTTGCAGGGACTTCCTCAGTGGCTTGTACGTTCTTCTGCAGCAACGATGCCAGTGACGCCTTGTTTGTCTTTCGCAGAAGGCCATCTGCAGATGATAATGCCCAGGGTAGTGGTCCAAGCGGATGTGACAGGATGTAATCCATCTGTAAGCTTCGTTCTTGTGCAATCACTATGATTCTGCCAAACAGCGACCTGTCAGCCTTTAAAATGATCGAACGTTCATTGGTCTTCACTTGCTTCTTCTTGTTCATGTCGCTGAACGTCTTCAGTTTGTTTGTCTTCAGAGGGTAATGGAATTTCTTGACTTGAGGGATCTTCTCCATCCTCTCTTCCTTGAAGGTTGTGTAGCACTTCTCACCAACCTCGTGTGCTATCTTCAGGTCTGTGGCAACCTCTCTGGGAGCTTTCTTTGCAGTGGAAATGCTGACCAGGTCTTGACTCTCGGAGAAAGGATTGACCCAACCTTGGATGAGGTCAACTATGGACGAAACTGCCTGCTCATCTTTCTTTATTCTTGATCGTTGAAGCTCCGTATGCTGAGTTTCTGGGTCGGATCCTTGTACCATGTTTCGAAGCTGTCCAAGAAATGCACTCCGGTACTCCGCTGTAAGGTAGTAGCGCTGCACAGTTGCAGGTTTCAAGCTAAAGCGGGTTGTTCCACCAGGATTCTGGGTATCTTTATTCACTGTGACCTCAGTCGTCTGGTCTACTGGGATCCGACCAAAGGGATTGTTGCTGGACAACTGTACGGAAAAACTGCCTGTCTTGAACGCCCTCTGCACTTCAGGATTCGTCTGATCGAGATTTGTCATCTGAGCAAAATATGGTGTGAGATATCGTGCATAATTCACCTTATCATAGGCGAAACACCAGGGGATCATCATTCTTACGGAATGAAGATGTAAATCCCAGTCGCCTTCGCGAGATACCCGCAACAGACCAAGCGCTATACCTTCGACCATATCCACGTACGACATCCAGAATGCCGACAGTTCCCCGTTATTATGACGAAGGTAATTCAGGAACTCTTTCCACATAGTCATCACTTGAGGTAGAGCTTGGCTTTGCAACAGCTGATCAAAGCCCTCTTGCTTCAAGTTACTTGCAAATGTATCCACCTGCTCAAGAAAGGACACCACTGTGATGTGATGATCAGGATCACCGGTCTCAAGCCACCGCATGAACTCCGCCCATGCTAACCTCATCAGTGCTTCATACAGGTACTTGTGCGCCCTCACACCACGGTTGTAATGCTTGCCATCAATGACACCACTAATTGAGCCCTCAGCAACTATCTGCGATTCAATGAAGATGTCCTTCAAACCACTATCTCCAAATCGTTTCCCAAGGATAGACAAAGCAACGCAAATTGTATGAAATGTTCCCATTCTCAAAATAATGTTCGAAAACTGGTGTTGCTTCCATGCAATTTCGGCTGCTTTCGCGTAAAGTGCTTGATCCAAGACAACGACAATTGCTGGTAAACACAGTTTCTTTCTGATTTCCTCTGATTGGTTAAGGATCTCAAACACTGTTGATAATTCTGTCGCTGGGGCATTTATTGTCGGAAGATACTGCACAACATCTGGTGTTACTTGAACTTGATCCCTTGTTTGGATGTTGAATCCAGTCCAACTTGGTACCTTTTGGTCTTCCGAATTGGCTAGTCTAGCAAGGATCCATAGCATATTTTTCTGATGCGCACTTCTTGCAGCTTTGTTGGCTTCACAAACATAGTCGTCCTTCGTTTTGAGAGGATGTGGTCCCACAGGCGAGCCAGCAACATAAACGTCAAGTTGGGATTGATGTTCTGTGCTCAAAGTCCTCTGCTTCAGCTTGTCAATGCGCGGTAGATCATCGGGCGGTGGGTCAGGACCAAAGACTTTAGGTTGCACAGCGATTCCGTTGACGCGATGCGATGTACCTTTCCCTGACAGAGTCTCTTCAATTCTGTCTATATTGTCCCAGGAAAGGGTTGTAAAGACATGTGACTTTATCGAGGCAGGAAGTACTACCCTCTCATTCAGACCTGATGCCAGCTTTTGTAAACACAGAGCGGTGTCATTTCCCTCAAGCTGAGTGTATGACATCCCATGGCCAAACTTGTTAAGTGCCTTGATTATCTCTGTGTTTTCGGTTAATGTTTTCACAGCATAAGGAAGGAGTCATGCTTGGGAGATTTATGCTGTCCACAAGTAACCGCACATATCAGGTCTTGACCAAATGACTGGACAAGATTTGACACTCTCTCTGACGGGTTTTCATTCTCAGGAGTTTCCGGTTAGAAGTCCAACTAGAAAACGATGCAGTTGAGTTGGCATATTCACGGCATTCGAGAGATCAGATGGGTGGTATGGCCAGGGAGTAGGTGTCATATCCCTTCTTATGGCTTCTCTGATCTGTGATGAAGCTTGGTCTGTTATCTTGTTGGCATCAGTTAGCTTCACCTTCCAGATTGCTAGCTGTTTACGGAGATTCTCGTTATCAAGGACAACATCCTTAAAGGATAAGCTATCAGGAACTAACAGCAGTTTTCCTGAGTCGTTTGCAAAAATGTGAACAGAATCTCCAAGTTCTGATTCAAGCCTTCTACGGAAGTTCTTCTTCGTGGCAGTCTTTAGAACTTCACCCTTGCAGGACATGAACGCTTCCAGTTTCTCAGTAAGCTGGGCAACTGGTACGACCATCTTATTTGGGATTACTTCGTTTCCGATGTAATGGAAAAGTTGTGCGTATGCTCCTATTTCAGCTACTTCATATAAAAGCGTGCCGGTTATCTCTGTCGTATTCTCCACTTCTTTACCATCCAAATGATCATGTTCCTTTGTTTTAATGTTAGTGTAACTTTTATAACATGAAGCGTGGTAATGGGCTTCTGCGGCCACTACGTCTCTGCTAGTTATAGCAATAATTCTTGCATCTTCATTTAATATTGCACACTGACGAAGTGTATGATCTGCCCTCAGCTGTACAGCTTGAATGAGCTTCTCTCTTGACTTCGGATTTTTCATGAATTTAACCTTATTACAGAAAATGCATACAGGCTCATACACTCTCGCCTCTGTGGATGTTCTTCTACGCAGCCTTTTTGCGGTAGTGTTTTCATTGGATTCTTCGTCAACTGTCTCCTCTCTTTTACGCTTAATAGTTTCCAAGTCTCTTTTCATAGTAAACAGGCTTCTACATTTTCGGTGGTATACGATGTTTGGTGTGTGATTTTCGTCAACAGTTTTAGTGACATCCAAAATTGGCTGATGATTTCGAACTTTCGCTGCTTCCGGCAGTGCCGACCAAGAGCTGATGTCCTTTGGGGACACAAGATGTTCGTCCTCCTTATCATGACATGCAGCATAGTGTATTATACACTGGCGCTTGTCCTTTTCCATTCAGTCTGAATACAAAAAACAAGTTCAGTCAATTGAGAATTTACATGAATAAATGTAATGTTTAATTTCAACAGCACAGTAAATAATATCAACGATAAAAGCAGTGAGATTCTTATGGATGTTGATTTCAGCATCCTTTTTTTTTCACTTTTCCCAAATCTGTTGTGATAAGTCTATAATTATTTAATTTCAATACTACATCAGATAACAGACGATACCAATTTTTAAATTCCTCCAAATTTTGCTATTAAAATGATTTCACACAAGAAAGAGCAGTAATTTCTGTTGTCGACTTTTATTCTTAAACAAAATAGTGCTTTTCGCATAAACGTAAAAATAGTAGTTTGAACTTTGCTTGGATGCTGAAGTCTTATTAATGCAATCCAACTGATTTGCACCTTGCAATAAACTAATCAGTGTGTAAGAATCGGCTTATATTTAACTGTGTATCTATTGAGTTACAGATGCACTAGGAGCTTAGAGAATATTCATATAGCGCTCCGTAATAGCTCACAATTGATCAATTAATAATCGATTGTATTTTCAAACTTGAGATGAAGCTAAAAGGCTAATTCCAAAACATAAAGTGAAAATAAATTAAGTGCGAGCTGGGGAGCTAAATTAATTGGATTGTTTTTTCTTGTTAGCTCCCCGCACAATTTAATTTCTGAATAGAGAACAGGCGAATAATAAAAAAGAAAACAATGAAGCAAATTTAGCATAAAGGAAAATTACTTCATTTCTTCTTCTGAGTTGACAGCGGATAACGTATTATTTGTTCAGAAAATGCAAACATAATAAGAGTTTTTTGATAAAAGATGGGAAATATTTCCAAATATCGATTACCATGAAAGAAATTGATTGTATTACTACATTAGTTTGTACTCTAGATTCATAAGATTCTGTTTTACTGCATCTCTTGTGTTGTGCCTCAGCTATATCGTCTGCTTCATGCTCGTTTCGCAAACAAAGAGAAAGTTTGTAAAACTGATCCATGGACAAATAAAGGGCGTACAAATAACTATAACGCAGTTATACTTTATGAAATAGCTTATATTTATGCACTTGATAGATATCTATTACTTTAAACACGTACCTGAACAAAATCTGCCTTTTTCAAAATGGCGGATGCATCAAGCAACACAGAGTTCCCAGACATGGTATATATTACGACGCCGCTGGTCAAAGTTTGCGGGCTCGCATCTGCAGTCAATGTACTCAAATACGTGATGTTAACTCTTATAAGTATAATTATGTCTTTAAAATGCATTTTATTGCTTCTAAAAAGCATTTATTGTTGGTTACATTTGTACTTAAAATATAGGTCAGTTATGTTTCAGCAAGGGGGGGGGGGGGTGCAAATAAACAACGTTACTACGCGGAAGCTACCACTGATCCATTGCTATCATGGATTTTACAACTCTACAATAGCATACCTTTTCAAAAAACACCATTAAACATATTCACCCCGGATGATACCGAAAGCCCAAATTTTGCAGTCTGGCTCACGGACTAAATTGGGTAACTTCAGACAATGGTAGAGGACAGAGTGTTCTTCAGTATTACACCATACTGGTTAAAGTGCTACTGAACGCAAAAATGAATCTAGTGTAAAATATCGATAAATTATTAGTTTGATTTCTAATTGACCAGATAAATAAGCTTTGACGCCACGAAAACATTTTTATCGTTTTTTTCGAAAGCGATCATGGCCAAGTTGCTGTAGACACGTCGATCCTTAATGAGATAAATTATGCATATGACGTCAACGCCAAATAACTTTCGGTAATAAGCCTCCACATGGGGACAGAAAAACGCTTGGAGAAGTAATATTTCCCTACCCCCGTGACGGGAAACCGTGGACGAAGGTCATGCTGCTGGTTTAAGGTAAGGAGCTCGAGACGCTCGATTGCATTAAAAACTACTCCGGAGCAACCAAAAGATAAATCAGTAATTTGCCATTTAAAAAAAACGAGCGAAGGTAATTCGGTACGTAAATGTAATCTTAGCTATCGTGGAAATTAGTCAGTGCCCAGTTTCCTGGCTACATTTAAGCTGTGCAAATGAAACCTCACATGCAACTTAGCGGATAGTGGACAAATTAAATATTAATTAATTTTAGTCAATCAGTTCATTTTCAATAATGTCTTCATCGTTCTCCTCTAAAGTGTTCAACGAGAAATCCAAGGTCCACGGTAAGTGGAATGGAATGTCGCTGCTCTAGGTGGGTATGATATTTTGGCTTAAGGAACTTGACTAAAACGTTCCATATACTTTAAAATTCTGATACAAGCCCCCCGGAAAATACGCCTTCCCGAACATAACCCCCCCCCCCTTCCCGAGAATAAGACCATGGGCTTTTATTAACTAAAGTTTACTTCCCAAGAACGATTACGGAATAATATCCTCCGAGTCTCCACTCTAGCTACTGTGTAATTCTACCCATTCAAATAACAATCTGAATGTGTCAGTACAGCAGGAAGTTCAATTCCTCCACATGGTACACACATATCTTCTGGCGTGGCATTTTCAGGCGCAACATCCCATATTTTCAGACGCAAAATCCCTTCCAAATGTAAGCCGCACTATTTTTGAAGCGCAAAACTCCCTCCAATGATAAGACTCCCCCCCCCCCCCTCCCGAAGATAAGCCGTCTAAGCTGTTCCGAAAATAGGCCCACCGTTAAAACCTTTTAATAGACAAATATAAGCCCAGGGCTTATTATAGGAATTTTATGGTATGGGGAATGTTGTAACACGGACAAGGAGCGGTTGAAAGTGACGAGGCTCGTATCGAAAGTATACATAAAAATGCAAAGATCGAGAGATACTGTAATAGAGATAAAATAAATGTCATCAGGTTGAAGCAATATCCTGCTCATGATCTCCCCCTACTACGGCGAAACGCCTTAATTGATTTATTGATAGACTTCTTATTACTTTTGAAATAATCCATCAAAACAAACGCATGCGCAACAATATCATGTAAGAGCGACTGTAAGACCACAAACAAGGCCAGCCTGCCCGAGGGAAAAATTGAACAAATTTTCTTAGAAATGGTCGTAAGAAGACGCATGCAGTCTGTAAGTGATTTACAGTTTAGTCCTTGTTTGCATAACAGTTCAGTCGCGGTGATGAAAATATCCAGCTATGGCCCTTTTTATAAGGAAACTCTTGTTTGTTTTCCGAGGCTAGTTTTAAGGCCAACGTAACTTTAAGGTACGGAGACTCCGGCACTTACTCCGGTAGGTAGGTATCAAAGTTGTTCAGTCCAGTCAATACGTCTACCACTGGATGATTTAATCCCCAGCTGTCGATCCTGAAACAGAAGTTCATTCATAGCTCTGTTTGGAACAGGTCTGTCGGCATGACAGCCTTTCTTCATGACGTATATTGAGCCTCCGCAAGCTGTAAGAACAATGAAAAACACCGTTGAATGAAAACACTGATTTATTGTATGGTCGACCACCCGGGATTTTTAAGTTTGAATCGTTATAATTCACCCATTGAGTCACCAAAAACCGACCATGCACATCTCTACGAAAAATAAAAGTACCTTGCTTTTAAATAAAAACTTAAGTTTCATGCTTTGTTATACGAATACACTTACGTTTACTGCACTAACTTTGGTACAAAAACAATTAAACTTACTGACGATTTCGAAATCCCTGCTTCTTTAGGTCAGCATGTGAACGGGCTCCTTAGCTGGAGATAGGACGCTGAAATATTAGCGATAGGAACGAGGGAACCGTGCAAGTCTTCATCAAGCTTCGCCGGTTCACTCCGTTTGCTGATTTTCTGGCACCATATTCCCCAATAAGGAACCCGTTCAAGGGTCGGATTATAACCAGGAATCAGCCGCTGAATCACGTTTGGAAGAGCCCAGGTTTACTTACAACAGTAAAATCCTCGACCTAGACGCTTTCCCGAAGTAACTCGTATTGATTTCTGGGATTACCGTACCCAAATTGTGAATTAGCCAATCAGAAGCCTTGTTTACTGTCATGATTTTCTACGATATCAAGTCACTGACCTGATATCCTACGATATCATGGACAGTTTGTGAAACTTGCATTTTTTTGCAGACTTTAGAGGCGAAAATTACAACAGAAATACAACGAAACGTAAAACTATTACATTTGTTAAACGAGGAAGTAATTTGTTTAATGGTAAGAGAGAGAAAAAAAATACAATTTCGCGCCAAAATTGGAAGCGGCTACTCTGGCGGGCGCTCGAGTGAACTTTACGGACAGCGCTGAAACTGTTTTGGTTTCAAAATGGAGCCGGATTTTCCAAATTTCTTTCTTAACTTGGACTTCCAAGATTCAGAAAATGAAACTCCAAACAAAAGAATTAAATAAAATGGTAGATGAGGAGTTGGAGAAGAGTATTGACGACCAGAAAAGTGTAAATACGTGTCGCTCTTTTGACTGATCACGGTAACTAAAAAAAAAAACCGGGTTTTAGGACGAATTTGGGTACGGTAAATACCTAATCGCACCTTTTTTAGTACGCTTCGGCAGCATATCAAGCTCGTTTGGTCTCACCATGGGTATTTTGGCTCGACTACGTCTCGCCAAAATACGAACCACGGCTCGATCAAACTCGCCTGATATGCCCGCCGAAGCGTACCAAAAAGGTACGATTAGGTATAAGAAGCGCCAGAAATTTTCAGCTGGTAACTATAGACGCGGTCGAGCTCTAGAATCAAAATGGTGGCTTTGTTGCTCTGCATGTGTTCTTGTTTCTCAGTGATTGTTGCTTTGCGTGTTCACCCTTAACGTTTTAAAACAAAGAGGACTTATCAATCAAAACTTCGTGGTCTGCGATTTTAATATTTTCTGGAAAATCACTTTTAATGATCGGAATTAAAAATAATAATCAACCATACTAGAATGCACTAGAGTTGTACCAAAATTTAACCTTTTGTTCAGCAATATATTTATTTGGAAACATCACTGCGTGCACTAACATACTTCTTATGTTAAGGCGTGTCTAAAAGACAAATTAATAGAAGTTCTTTAAGCGTTAGCCTCCAAAAATAAGAAACTAATTCTTACCTGACAACACAACCGAGGTTTCGATTGCAGTAGGGAGTAAACAACCAACTAACAGATACAAAACAGCTTTCATCGTTGTTGAAAAAATGCAATCAACTAAGCTCATTACCTACATGGACAAATGAAGAAATAAATTGGGATAAAATAGAAACTTTGAAATAAAAACAGCGGTAAGACACGGTGAACTCAGGAAATAACAGACAACTTCATTTTTATAGTAACTGATACAGTTTTCTTCTTATATAAAGTCCGACTTTACTGGAATGAGTTATAACATTTTACTGCAGTTCATATTAGACATGGAACTGCGTTCAAATAAATTTCCATGCAGTTATTTCTTTTCATTAGTTACTGCAGTTCGGTTCCAATTTTAAGAAAACGTACAAGGTAATGAAATAAGACCAATAAACGTTGTATTTTTGCCATTTGATTAGGGATTGGTATGCTCCTTATCAGTACAATTCAGTTGTAACTTAAGGTAATTGTGGACCAATTAACATTACTTTACTCAGTTTCAAATCCAAGTTAATTTCATGTGAAAAATGGTGGCATCAGCGGCTGTTATCATTCCCCATGTGTAGTGTTGTATCACTTACGTTAATTTTTCATTGGAAAGTTTCTCTTTTGCACTAAGTGAAAGAAAACCGGTTTTGCAAACAAAAGAGTATAAACAAATTTAGTTAACTTGCTCAGAAAACTTTATTTTATTTTTAACAGTTTTAAAACTGAAAAGTAGCGAAATCCGGTTTGTTCGTTTTAAATATTGTAACTGAAAAGTATTCTGGTCGCTGAAGAAACCAATAATTTTAGTCGCTACAAATCGGGTGTATCTAGGGCTTGGTAGCATACAAAACCACTAATGTTTTTTTAAATTTTTGTTTCGATCTGTTTCATTCCTTTCTTTTTTTTTTTTAATTTTCAATTGAACATTTCACAACTAAAATAAAATGGAATAGAGTTAAATAAAATCAACTCCGACCAACTGACAAGCTTAAAATAAATTGGCTAGTTAAAGGACCGTAATATCAGCTTAAATAACCAAAGAAAAATATTAATTTATGGATACTCGTGTATGGTTCTATAGCAACGCTTACTTTTTAGACACTGCTCTACTATAAAATTAGCTATTTAACCTCATAATTGAGATCGAAATAAGACAAGGACTGAAAATCCTGGTCTGCATTATAAGATTCTGTTTTGGGAGTTGGTGCCAGATTTATAGTTTCATAATTTAAAATTATTTCACATCCAAGTTTCAAGAATTTGTTATCAGTTAACGAAGTAGAACCTTTTGACAGATTTTCAGGTGCACATAACGAGTCGTTTCGATCCCTTCGAAAGATTTAAAATTACCTCGGAAATGCGGATTTTATTGTGATGAAAAACTAAAGTTTACTTTGGCTAAAGGACACCTTGCAATTTCTTAACATAGCAAAATTAGCTTACTTTTGTTTTCGGAGGGGCAAATATGTCAGAGTGTGAAATAAGGTCAGCCAACAGTAGCTCCGAGAATGAGATTGGGTGCCCTGAGAATGAGATTGGGTTCTCTGAGAATGAGATTGGGTTCCCTAAAACTACCTGCGACTTAAATTTTCACCTAAAGAATCCGAACAGTTCAAGCAGAGTTAGCTTATGTAAATACCCCCTCAAAAAGCCTTGAAACAACTTGAGACAACAGAAAGCGATCTTTGAAGTATTTTGCGTAAATTTTCTCGTTGGGTTCCCCTGGATTATGAGCAGTTAGATTCATAAATAAAAGAAAAATACCTCCTAGGTATAAAATGATATATGTACTTACCTCACCTCGACTTGTCTTGGTTGAAAACAGTAAGCTTATGTTCCTCGTGTCGCTTTTATACTTGACTCCAGCCCACTTGCACAAAGTTTTTGATTAACGTTTTTTGCATTATTTTTACATCTTCTTGTTAATTTTTCACGGCTTTCTTGTCAACTGATCAATGACAGTAACCCTTTTAGCCCTAACAGTGACGAAAATGAAATTTCTCTTTACGTCGTCACTACTTGTTCAAACTTTCGAGTGATGAGAATAAAGAAAGTGGTCAACTAAGATACGATGTCTTGATATTTAAACAAATTCTCCTTACTAGTTTAATAAGAAATGTAAGGAGAACAGTAAGGAGAATGTGCTTTTTTAATTCAGAGCTTAAGTATATGTAATCGCATGAGGCCGAGTAGAATTAAGGATAAATTTTCACGCGTATTTTCAAAGTTTTCACAAAATTGCCCGAGTCGCGCAGCGACGAGGGCAATTTGTGAAAACTTTGAAAATACAAGTGAAATTTATCCTTAATTCTACGAGGACTCGATGCGATTACTTGTTTATAACACAGAGGGCAAAATTTTCTGAAAACTTTCCATACACGTTGAAACACAATCAGCCGGCCATCACAATAAGTTTTAATTATAAAAGTACCCGCCCGTAAACAATTCACCAAACAAGCATTTTAACTGCTGCTCAGCGCACAGAACAAGAAAGACTGACCATTATATACATCTTAAGAGATAAATACAGTTCTAGTTCATTGACAAAACACACTTATAACTCAATTAACTAAGTAAATTTTATTCACCTGAGTTGCGAAGCTTCCTCTCGCTGGAAAAACTATCGACCACGTCGCTGTAAGTTTTCAGTAGTTTTAAAACAAATAACAATTTGCTGTTTCCCGTAACCCATGTAGGTTCACCTTTTCGAATTCCTCTCCGAGCAAACACCCGATTTCCATACCATTTTTACCAACCTTCTCGGTTAAAAGTCAAACTTTGAAGCGATCCTTGTCTTGAACAACTCAAAATGCGTTTTTCGTTTCAAGACGCCTACAAAATGCAAATGGCGCGCTCTCGCGCTCAGCCAATCAAATGCGAGTAATTTTGGCGCTTGGCCAATCACGAATTAGTAATTTTGCCCTCGTCCGAAAGAAAATTAAGAAAAAATGCCCTCTGTCTCAACCAATCAGCATTCAGTAATTTTGCCCTCTATGTTATAAATGGTTAAAGTGCCACTGGGACGAAAATTCATAGGTTTATTTCCGCCAAATTCTGTCGCAGAATATCGCGTTTTGTTCATATTTCCCCAGAAAACTGAACAACAAACCTTCCATCCTAATATTTTTTAGCTCCAAAGTCGCGTAAAATGTGTCCGCCATTACTGAAAACGTGTTCCTGGGTGATTGCGCAATTTAATAGCTTGTGACGTCAGAGGCGCACCTCAGTCGCGTTTCCTTGTGTTTTGACTGAAGATGTCTACCGTCGACTGCGAAACCTCCGAAGAGTATTTCTACGATTCGGAACAGTCTTTAACTTCCGAAGCCTCTGAGGATTCGTTTCATTCGGCAAATGAAGAATTTTTCTTACCGTACGATGTAAGAACTGATGTGAGGTTTCAACTAATAATCTTGTAAACAAACGGTTTGTTGACAATATTATTTGAGTTATTCGGCGGGAGTTCAAAACATAAGCGAAATATGCTTAGACAATGATTGTAGTTCAGGCCCCAGTTGCTCAAAAAGTGGATAACTCTTTTTCAACGGATAAGTCACTGTCCGGTGGATAAAATTTATCGCTTCATCTCGGTTGTTCAAAGCTTGGATAGCGCTCACCAGCCAGCTGTTCAGCTGCTATACAGCGATCATAAAGTTGTCCATTCCAAGGTAGGTTGTGTAACTCTTATCCACTGTAAACCTGTGGCAAAATAGACATGGCTACTCGAAGAATTGATCTTTTAAGCTGTGGAAATTTAGACAAAACACCTATGAAAACTTTAGACTTTGATGCTCGCGAATTCTCAACCTTGGGTCGATCGATGTTGGTGTGGGAGAAAATAAAAGAAGCGATACCTTGTCTGCCGTTGTTTATGTTCATTATATATTATAAAAAAGAACTGGAAGGCCTCGTGTGACCGGAATCTAAATATTTGTAGTGAAAATTAAAAGCGCACAATGAAAATTTTCCACTGCTCAACAACAACATGCGGACCGCCGAGGAAACGAAGCTTTCGCTTGCCTCATTCGCTGCGAAAAATAATAACTTGATATTTAATCTTTTTTCTTAGTAGTTCATTTACTAAGATTGCTATGACAGGTAAAAGAAATAACATTGTTAAACCCTTAGGCAAATAGTGGCGTGTGATATTTGACCCATATTTTTTCCCAACTTCAATTTCCACGCACCGACGATCCGATCTATTAATTAAGCCTTTATCTCGAACAACAACAACAACATTTTATTTGCATTCCCAATTACAAATGCCATTGCACATAGAAAAGAGAAAGAAAAAATGTTGCAAAATCGATTAATTTACAATTTTTGTGTCTATTGATCCATTTCTTAATGCAAAAGCTTCGTAAATGAAGTAACCTAATTTTTAACAAGTGAAAGCGTCAATGCTATTTAAGAGAAATACAATTTTAAGAATCGAAATCGGAATATTTACTAATAATATCGTCCATTAAAGATTTTCTAATTGGATCATATCTATTGCAAGATAAGAGGAAGTGTACTTCGTTTTCAACTTCATTTGAGCTGCAGCATTGACAAATTCTCAGATGCTCAGGGATTTTAGGGGTGGAATGTCTTCCATTTTCAATTCTTATAGGTTGTAATAATACCTAACCTAAGTTTTGCTACTGCCCGAACAATAATGTCAATCGACTGTTCACCGACAGGGAATAAAGTGAGAAACGTTTCTCCACATTCAGGATGGTATGTTATAAAATAAATGTCCATGCTTCTAAGCGATTACTGCTCTGAAATTAACACACGCGGAATTAAAAAAAGGAAAAGATAAGCAGTACAAACTATATCAGCTTAATCAAGGCGGTCAGGATTGCATTCGCCGAGGATCTTCGCGCTAGCATACGGCAGAACTGAAAGGGTTTTCCTCGACGATAATAAATTTCAAAATACGTTAAAAGAAAATCAGTTTTGTACAATGGTGGATGCGTTGAAAAAGAAACAAACTATCACTTCAACTGCGTTATAAGATTAGGTAAATTACCTTTCGTCTTGTTCGCGCAGATAATGTTTTTTTCCGGTTCTTTTTTCCATATAGTTGGAATGGGCAATGGAATGATCGACCTCTGGGATCTTGCGACATGAACAGCCCTCTGGAAAAACTCGTCCGTGAAATGATCAAAATGCCTCTCGGGTTGAAATTCGCACTGTGTGTGAGTGCGAACATTGTCCTTTTTTCCATTGCGGGTCCATTCGTAGGGCTTCAATGAAGCAAAATACCAGCTCGGTGGTTGGATTCAGTTATTGTTTTAGCATTGTACAACACAAGTGCTACCTGTCATTACTGCCGCAGCAAGGAAGATTTCAAAGTCGAGCAACAAACACTTGGCAAGAAATCTTTCCTCGAGGACAATTTACTTTCCCGTGGCAAGTAACCATGTGAAGGCACTAGGTTTGAGGTGAGCCTCTGACGTCACTTCCGCTCATTCGCAAGCCAGCTTCCGGAACAAGGGCCAGTAATGGCGGCCGCAAAATCTCGGCAAAAACCGTCCGAAAAAAGCGACTTCTAGTCGTCGTAATAAGTTGAAATTTGGCATGGTAACTAAGAACCACAAACTATGTTCAAAAATGTAAAAATATGGAATACCAAAATTCTGGTCCCAGTGGCACTTTAAGAGGCGGGCTGTCACGTTTCCCGTTCGTGCTCGTGAATCCTAGCCTCAAAGTCCTTGGATTTGATTGGTCATTTGAAACAACCCATCAAAAAGCTGTCAAAAAGTTGTCAAGAATAATCAACCTTGTGAAAGTGGCAGCGGTACGGCGCACAATACTACAATACACCATTTACTTTTTGAGTGTTACTTAATTCTTTAATTTTGTTTTGATATAAAATCGATTAAATCAGATACAATATCCAATTTAATAGTGTGGACTTCTGGTAAGCAAATAAAAGGCTAATCAATAAATTGTAATGAAACTTAATTAGAGCCTACGATGAAATTAAGTCGATTCGATGCATGACGTTGCTCTTGATTTTGATGAGTAAAATCGTCCTTGTTTAAATTTGGAGCCTTCAATATTTTGTTAAAAAGCCTGTTTGAAAAAATTGCTTCTGTTGTGACAATCTTCAATACACGTACTTTGTCTGCCTGTTGTGTCAGTTCAGGAAATTGTATATCCGCGCTGTATTCTTGGACACAAAATTGGTGGTTTTAGGGCTTCCGAAGGCTTACCAAATAAACACGATAAGGTAAGATTATGCTAATTATGGAAATTAAATTCTAGCAGCTATTGTTCAGCGTCCAGAAAAGAACAATACCTTGCAATTTAGAGATTGAAAATATGTGGATTGAAGAATATAAGCGTTTTGTTAGCTATATGGAGTAGTATTTTAGTTTGTTTTGTTTTGTTGGAAGACGTCTAAAAAGTCTATATTAATTAACGTTTGAACGTGAAAAAATAAGCCTATTCATGAATATATCGTGCCATGTCGCTACCATTCGTCGCACTTCGTTCACACTCTTTAAATAAATAAATACTGATGACTTAGTTTATCACCCGCGGCCTTAAGTCATACAATATCCAATTCGATAATCTGGACTTCTGGTAAGGGAATAAAAGGCTAATCAATAAATTGTAGTGAATCTTAATTAGAGGCTACGATAAATTAAGTTGATTCGATGCATGACGTTCTCTTGATTTTGATGTGTTATTTTTCTTGTAAAAATTCGGAACACTCTACCATCTGAAAGTTTTTCACAAAGAGCAGTTGAGGTAAACTAAAATCCAACTTCAAAATGAAAACATAAGAAAACATGAGGCTTCCAGGTATAATTTCGTCTCAACTTTGAGGGCTGAAGCCAAGAAAAGATCGACGATCCCGATCAGACGGTCAATTTCAGCGCTAGGAAAAAAATACTGTATCCCAACACATTGTGGCTATGAATTCGTGTTGATAATGCCAAAGCCACTGGCTTGCTCTTCTCTCGGCTCAGAGGTTTGAATTTGAAAAAAACTGAGAAAACAGAAATTATTGAGGAAGATTTGGAACATTCAGTTGTCACGAGCGTGGGACAAAGAAAAAAATCCGAGTCCCCGACGGGAATCGAACCCGTGACCTTCCTTACATCGGTTGGGTGCTCTAACCACTAAGCTACAAGGAGACTCGTGGTTCGTGGTTCGTTATTGTTGTTTATAAATTTCTCGTTGGGTGCCCCTGCTTTAACGACTTGAGTATTTTCATTTTAACCAGAATCCTAAACATTTATACCCGCAAACATTTCATGCCACGCGGTGCTGATCTCTAGCTGATACCGCCTTTCGAACAATTTCTCTTTTCCCTTTTTGTGCATGTTCGATCCGTTTTAAACAGTTTTGTGACTTGATTGGGTCGTTGTATACCGTGTAGCATAATTTTTTTTGTGATTTTGCTCTCGATTTGCAATTGGAAAAAAGGTCCCTCAAATCTTTTAACGTTTAAAAACTGTTACCACTGCTTAAATTTTAATCGGAAAAACAACAGCCCAGGAAATAGATACAATATATTTTATCTAATATTGAATAAAAAAGATTTACTTCCTGTGAAGTGTCTATGGTATGGTGTGCAGTAAAAGTCAGTGAAAAGTCTGTAAGTTTGATTGTCGTCGACGCAACTCCAAAAGAAATAAATGTTGTCAGACGAGAATGTGTCGACTGTGTTTACGTTTCCTCTCTTTCTAACAATCCGCTGCTTGAATCGGGAATCACCAAACTTGGCTCCCAGTAGACAATATGACCACTCATTGCGAATCCCAAACATTTGTCCTCGAAAGATACGAAAAATCGGCAATCCTAAAAAAAAATCCCGGAACATTTCATGCAACAAGGTGGATTTCTGACGAGTTGTTGAAATTACTTTTAAGGGTCACGATTCAAGGAGCTCTAATTTTGGTTTCGAATGTAATCCTAGAGCCTTCTATTGCTTTTTTAAAGAAAATTAGATCTGCCCCGTACCCCCTTTACTGTCCTGTCGAGATTTTAAGTGAAAACCAGTGATGGTGCCGTGTTAGCTGATATTAGAGATTTTATTGGCTAATGGTAAAATAAGTAAATATAATGGCAATGGTAAATGGTAAAATAAGTATACTAAATATCGTGTTTTGATCATACAAAGCATTTAAAAGAAATGGCCCTTTGTTCCCAATAATTCAAATCGTCAGTTTTTCACCCTGTTCGTTTCAGGGAAAATTAAAACACCCTATGCTTTTCATCTAGTTTTTCATCTACGGAGAAACTTAAGCTGGATGAGTTTGTTAAATATTTGGTGTGGCCATGTGACATTGAGTCTTTATATGGGTACATATCGCAAATCGCTTGCCACGTGCCAGCCAGTTTCTTCCTTTTTCCTGGTCAGTCTATCTGGCTCAACATTTCTTAGTTGTTCCATATGCTTATTCCTCAGGAATGCAAGGTAAACGTTTTCACTCCTCACTAGTTTTTCACAGAAAGCTTTTGACTTAGGATTAAGATCGCTTTTAATTGTATAGCCCTTAACAAATTTGTCTCTGTAAGTACGTTGAAGTCGAGTTCCGTTGGTCAAACACAATTGCTTTATCTCCTGCTTCCTTTGACGAAAAGCAGACAAATCTTCATGAAAGCTTGGTCCTTCCATCTTTATTTTCCTCCAGAACGTCGCATTAAAGTAATCAAACAACAAAACGTCTGCTTTATTCCATCGTCGTATGTTTTCTTTGACTTTTACACTCAACTTGATAGCCTTTTCCTTGTCTTGTCGCTCGTTAAGTTTCACGTATAAAATGTCATCTATCTCCCAGCACAGCACTCGTTTCATCAACACCAGCGATTCGTCGAAGTAATCCATAATCATTACCAGATCAAACTCTTTGTCTAAGAATTGGATGTACTCGTTTACAGCCGTACGATTTTGGTAATACTTCAAGCTCAAACCCAAATCAAACATCATGGGATTTCTTGCTAAATGCATCATGACGTCTTTTCTAATACGTGGCGAGGAATAAAAAGGTATTGGCTTAGCTAAGTATTTCTCCAAAGAATAGCTTGGGTTATCTCCCAATCCAAATGATTTGCCGAGTCGGGCAAAGTTGAAAACAGACTCAAAATTATCCACAGGATTTCTGAGGATTGTCACGTACTTGCTTGTTTCGAGGGGAAAAAGCCAGTTCATTGGTTTTTTGTTAAACCTTGCGTGACTGCACAATATGTCAGGGTGGCCGTAAATTGGCATTGGATGCGTAATGCGAAATCTACCTGGCCAACCTAAAAGTGTGTCACTTCCAAGAACAAATGTTAGATTCCTCGCGTCTCCATAACGAAAGAATATGTTGGCCATGGTACTTGATCCAGTTTTGTGCGTTTTGAGAAAAAGAATTTGTTTAGCGGGGAAGCACTCTGGCTTCTTCGTAGGCATGGTAGAAAGAGCGGTTGTGTTGACAATTCCGGCCCTGTGAAAACAAACAAGCAAAGAAACAGATGAATAATAATCAGACAATTTCGGCCTTAAGGGATTTTTATTGTCCTGTCCTTGCAAAATTTAAGCTTATGAGAGATGCATCTTGTTGTGATTTTGTCTGTGGATAGGATCTATAGTCGGGCGAAAAGGGCGAAAACAAAAGGAGGGCGATTGAAGACCAAGAGAGAACTGCAAGAAGCCTTTTCACAGGCTCCTTAAGGTTCCCCCTTACGAAAATAATTTTGGGAGGGAAGAGGGATTTGGTTCAAATGAGGGGCAATTATTCGAGTAACTGTTTACTGCACTTACTTTAAATGATAGCTCGCCTGCCAGCGTCGAAATCCAATCAGCCGTTGAACGTCAACCAAGTACACATGCAAAAGACAGACCAAAGAAAGCAATATAACCAGGCAAAAAAGACGGTTGATGAAATTGCAGTGAAAAACTCTCATGGCTGAGTCCTTTCGGCGGATTGGTCACTACATGTACAGCAGAGCGCTCAGTTCTAAACCCGTGATAGAAGTAGCGGTGGTAAATAACAGATGCGAAGGGATCCTCCGCATTTCTGAAAGCTCACAAAGGACAAATCTGAAACAAAAAGAGAAATCCTGATAATATATACCACGTCCTGTATGCGATGTGCGCAGTGCCACTGTTGCAACCAGTCATACTTAAGATTAGCTCGTAAAAACTCATGTATCTGTCAAGCAATTGTTACAAGACAATGTAATGACATTCATATCCCGAAGGTGATCTAACTTAGAGAATGCGAAACGATTATCACTTTCTTTTACAGGAGCCGTGGAGCATAATGACTTGCCTTCCCATATTCCCATAGTCGAAGAAAAGTTTTAATAAGCTTCTAGAAGGTGTAAGGATTACTTTTCAATGGTTAACATTTTTAACTACAACAAACTATGAAAATAGTTTTAATTTTTTAAGATCAGGTATGTGTTTTAATATTTCAGATACTTGGTTGTTTATTTATTTATTTATTTATTTATTTATTTTGAATTTAGTAACAGGACCCCCTTTGTTACCAGTGTTTTTACACTGATGGGGCTATCCTGTGTAAACATCATCATCATCATCATCATCATCATCATCATCATCGTCATTATTATCATCGTAGGACTGAAAAATCGAAAGTCAAAATTTTTGTTCGTGATTCGTTCTTTACACAGACGGAATAATCCAGTCGTTGTTTCTTGACGAGTTTTGGTTTTCTTTATTATGACTGAACAACCTCGTTTTTCTTCGGCGAGTTTTGATGCTCTTCTTCATGCAGGTGGAATTTGCAGTAGTCTATTACACGGCGTTTTGGCCCGTCATGCAACCTTCCTCTTCAGACAAAGATCCAAAAAACGGTTGCATAGGAGACTGCGTTTGCAGTTCATATCATCGGCGAATTTCGTTACAGTGGTATTTCGACTCACAAGCGTCCCAGCAGGCTTGATTCCATTTCAAGTAGAAGTACTTGCTTCCAATCTACTTCAAGTTGACTTGTGGTGGATGCCAATTCCAAGAAAACTTGTTTAAACAATTCATTCAAGCTCACTTTTTCACGAATGGCTGAAGGCCGTTTTTCGTTCCAGTTATTCTAATTGGCTTTGAGTTTGATTTCACTAAAGTCTTCCTTTTTCCGGACTGGTGAAACTTTTCATAGTTTAGGTCAGTGTTTCCCTGGAATCTGGTTACCGGGGATAGGATAATTTTAACAACCTTTCTTTCATTGACATCCACCAAAACGCAAATGGAAGTGAATAAAATGAAGAGCGCTTAGGCGCATGAATATGAGTATTTTTTAATTGCTATATAAGATAAGTACATGTACATAAAAATGATGGAATACCCACCTTGAAGCTCGTGCCCACCGGAGGTTTCTGAGCAGCGCAAACTGGCTTGTTCGAAAAAAGAGGTGACTTTCTCAGTGATTAAAATAAGTTATCCTTCACTGTAGAGACCTGCCTCCCATCAATGCGTAACCTTTGCCTATCCCATCTAATAATTCACTTACAAAATAAACTAAATAGCTTGCAAATATCAACCTTGGAATAATTAAAGTTTTGAAAGCCTAAATTAAATGTCAAATTTTCCGACAGTCCGCTGTTTTTTTTTTTATAAACAGTGTGATTTTTCTTAACCCGTGAAACAAAATTACTGTGTTACAGTCAGTGCCTATTGAACTTATTCTTTCAATAAATAGACAGGAGCACAGATTAGAAATAGGAAACTCTCTCCGTGTTACAAGGGAGATATTGGGACCCCAGTGGAAATTAATAAGACGAGAAAAGCTGTGAAAATACGGGGCGAAGGCGAGTATTTGCTTAGCTGTTTTCATGTTCACCAAAGTTCAAACGTGTTTCATAACTCACTACAAATTAAACATGAAAAAAAAGTGAGAATTTGCCTTGTGAAATGGAGGCTCAAATAGTTTTCTAGGCTCCATTAAAATGATTAACCGTTTTTAAACAATGAGATCACAGGCAGTGTCTTGTTTGTTTCGCAAGAAACAGAACGCTTTTCAATTTTTAGTCCTTGCGTCCTCGGTTTTTAATTAACGATTTGTAATTTGTCTCCGCTAGATCAATGTTAACGCACCGAGGTGCCCATATTTTCTTAATTAAAGGGCTGGGTTAAAAATAACTACGTGGTAGTTGTCAATTAGAAATACATGAGCTATAATTAAGGAGGCTCGAAATGGTTTTCATACTGCGTGCGCGTAACCTAGCTACACACAGTACGATAAGACTGCCTCCAAGCGACAGCTCAATGAAGCCAAATTTCTATTTAAAAAAAAAGAAGAGATTGAATTGCGCGTCGTGAATAATCGCGCAAACCGGAAATAAGACGAACAAGCAAATACGTTTTTTTTCCCTCAAAATTTAGCGCAGTTACCCTTCACATGCATGCAACATTCAGTGTACCACTTCAAATAGAAATATTTGGGGAAAAGTTTTATAGTGGAATTTTCTGTAATTCAGAAAATACCTACGTTTTTTTCATATTCTACCGGTTATGTTGAAAAATTGGGTAATATTTTAAAAAGCAATCTGTAAAGCTAGATCTCCGCCTCGGTTTTTCAGAATCAATTCTCTTTTAATGCTACGCAACCGAAGAGAATATGTTCAATTTCTTGGAAAACAACACTAAATAGCTACATCCCTATGGCTTTGCTAGGTGATGCGCTTCACGAATACGTATTTTCAGTCATTTTATGGTTAGCAAGTGTAGGAGTTGGGGGTATGAGAAAAAGCTGAGTAAACGGACTCAAACACTTTCAAAGCCAATTTTTCCACACCCATAGCTTTTAATTTTAGTAAACCTTTTCTGATATGACGCATGCTCTGCTGGGTTGCTTAACCGTGCTAGACCAGGCCGATTAGACTACTAGCCTAATTAGACTACAAGACCAAGTTTTCCAGGAGCAAATATCTCCGATTCTGATCGGGTAAAATCGAAAACGTGAAGCAATAGTACTGCTCTGGGGAGGACTGAACCGTCAGGAAATAAGTGCCTGTTCGACGATAAAACTGGGATGGATAAAATCCGTCGGCAGAAAGTCTCAATTTATGTTACAGACAGGTCTGCTGCTTAAGGAAATTTTGTTTAAATGAAAATCCAGTGCTCAGGTCAAATCTATCGGCAATTTTTTTTCGCAAAAACCAGTTGTGAATTTTTAACATGCAGGTCTTACATGTAAGTATGAATAAGTGCTTTTGCATTTTAAGTAGGGTTTTCCTTATATTTTCGCTTTTGTGTTTTTGTACTGAGTTTTCTTTCTACTCCTTTTGTCTTGCTTTGTTTTGGCCGGTTTTGGGTAAGCATATTATTGATCGACAATAAAAATAAGAGCGTTTCCCGTTCCGTGTTAGCTTCCCTTGGAAAATTGATGACTTTCAAACCTTGACTATGTTTTAATGGATTTAAATACGATCTTAAGATTATCATAAAAACTTCATTTGATAGGTTTTGCATTCAGTAGGGTTATCTTTATATTTCGCTTTGGTGTGCTGTAAATTCGAAATGGCGGTCAGACCGTTATCTATAGAGTAAAACAATGGCTAACTATCAGCTATTTGTTAAATGTTTGCAAAAACTGTGAAATTTCTCACGCTCTTATGTATTTCCGATGTTTTGTGGGCCGCTTTAGTTCAGTCGAGAGTTGCCCATTTTGGGACGTAACGGGAACATATTTTTGGCAATATATTGAGAGATTGGTGAAAGAATAAAAGAGAAAGCTAAAAGAGATCTTCATGTAGTTTTTTTTTCGGCAACCTCATGTGCAGTTCACACGTATGATTTATTTTATATACATGTTTACACTTTCTCATCATTTTACTCCATTGAATCTTTAATTCTTTCACCTGCTGTTTATAGATTTGAATGCATAATATACATGTCACCACAAAATTAACAGTGAAACGCCGCTCGTTTTATGCGTTCTTTTTTTATTAACAAGTTGGCCCCAGTTGTTCAAAAGTTGGATAGCGCTATCCACCGGATAAATCTCTATCCAGTGGATAATACTTATGCACTGGATAGTGATTTATCCGGTGGATAGCGCTATCAAACTTTTGAACAACTGGGGCCTGGTCGCTATTAGTTGTATTTTTTTTTGCTTAGAGCAAGTCAACACTTCTTACAAGGAAAGGATCTTCCCCGGCCCAGGATCCTATAGTGTAAGCTTATATGCAGCTTTACATACAGGCGGTGGTTTACAACTAAAATACATGGGTAAATTTCCACCTTAGCCGGGAAGTAGTGGGTTTTCAGTAGCTTCACCTCACTAAAACTGCGATCTGCATTCCATCTTTGTTACAAGGATTGTGATGCTAACATAACATCCCGAATAAAACGGAGAAAGTACGCATGTGTCACACAAACCGGTTAACCGAGTTTTCCAGGACTATCCCTATAGAATCGTGTAAATACTGTAATAATCGCAATCGAAGAGAAGCTCAAAAGATTAAGATTATATTTTCATGAGATCATAAATGTATGCACGTTGAATGCGTTTTGGACAGCTACGCCGCCTTTCGGTAATGTATTGAATGTAAAATGTTAGTGAAGGCGAGTTGAATAATTCGACTAGCTATTTCTACGAGTCATTTCTACTTCTTACGTTTTTTAGACCTCAACCGAGGCTGGAATAAGTTGTTTTTTACTAAACGATGTTTTTTCACTCCCGAAATCTACACTTTTTACACTTTTTACACTTGACACTTTTTTTTTTCGTAGCGTGCGGATGGGGAGAGTAAGACGGGTGTAATTTTCGTTCATATTTGCATTCATGTTGTTGCGTATTCGCGCTTTGAAATGCTATGTCGTGCAGAAAATAGTATAGTATCTAGACTATCTACTATTCAGTGTCTATCTAAATTTTCATTAGTGTCCAGTCAATTATCTGCGGTTTTTTTCTTCTTTTTGTCGTTACAGTCTTTGCTGAGGATGTGGTGTGGACAAACCAGACATCAGTTGGCATGAGCGCCAACCCACCATTGAGTGGTTGCGTTTAAACTCGAGGTACAGCGGAATTTTGGGTTTACAACGGCATATTTTCCAAAGTTGTCTTCGTCGTTTATACCATCACCAGTACCATTTCCTTTGAAATCGCAGCCATGTTGACTTGAACTGTCGATGTGCAGAGGGAGTCCCTGGTAATACCAGGTTCTTGCTGTGCAATTCACACACTTATTTCCCCGGATGTTGACAAGCTCGTACTTTCGGCAGCTATATGCGACTGAAGGTACAGATCCAATGATGTCGAAGTATTCAAATGTGGCTCGTAGATAGTCTGTATACACGACGCCATCTGTGTTGTATCGGCACGTTGCTCGCCAGTGGGTCGACTGGTTCCTGAGCCAAATGAGGTCAAGTGGTAGGATCAGGTACGCCTGCCAGTTTGGGTCATCACCGCTGACTGCTCTGGAGTCGGAATAGCTGTAAAAGACACCCTAAGGAAGAGAAAAAGAGAAGCTGTTTAAGATTGTAACTGTAAATTCCTTGAAAAGATTTTGGGCGGTTAAACCGAGAGTAAATTTGGAACACTGAGAAGATATACTTTTGAATTGTGTAATAGCAGTCCCTTTTGTGAAGCCTGATCTGTTGCATGTATAGCGGTGAGCTGTGAATTTTTTTAATCGTTTCTGTTAGTTCTTAACCGTTCTTAAATGTGAACTGTCAGATTGCGTAGCCGCCAAAATAACACTGACGATGAAAAACGGGACTTTATTTGAAATAACTTTCATGATTTTAAAACATCTGTCTTGAAACAAGCTCTTTAAATGTTGCTCTGAGCAAAAAGCTGTTTTTTGTATTGACTTCTCCACCTATTTTTCTTGTCTTTCGTTTTTCAATTAAGATTCCGCGTACTTGCTGTCATAATTCAAAGAAAACATTGAAGGACATATACCTGAAAAAGATGTTTGTTGGACAAACTGAACGACTGAATCAAGGTCCACCCAAATCTGGGCTCGGAATTAAACTCGCAGAACACTTGAAAAGTTCGATCGCTGGCATCAATGATCGTGTACACTCGAGAGATATTCTCTCCTGCTGTTTTGTAGGCTTGGCAGCTCTCCCTCAGCCGCTAGAGCTCACAGTGTCTGCCAGCAAACCTTATCGGACAGGAACAGTTGTACCTGATACTCGTGGGCTCACATGTTTCTTTGCAGGTACCTCCATTGACGCAAGGATTGCTTTTGCAGCAGCCGTTGACGCACGTCATGTCGCCATCACATGTCGTCTATGGAACAAGAGCAAACATATTTGTTTTAGTGACTTTGCTTGTGCTAGGATTTTGCACATTTTCAATTTTCGAAATAATGCTCGTTTAAACAAGTTTCTTTCAAAATATCGATCATGCTTATTTTTCTCGGAGAGTGCATCTCAGGCAGGTAAAAATAGTAACATAACGTGCAAAGCCTATGACGATGAAAAAATGACAAATTCGGATTGTTAATTGACTAAGATCGTAACTATTTTTTATACACAATCATCCAAGGTCATCCAAGTAAGTGTTAAGTGATCAACTGAGTCATAAGAAAATTCTCTCATGCAGAAAATTCTGACTAAGCGGCTTAGTCTGAAAATCTGTGAATCAACAGAAGATTTGGCCTCGATGAAGCCATAAATTCCTGCTGGACGAGAGTTGTCAAAGGATCTTTATGAATTTTTGGTTTGTTCTCAAAAGTGAAAGAAGAAATTGCATGACAAACCTAGACATTCTAGGGCCTGGGAGCAAAACAGCCAAACGACTTACAAATGGCATGAATGTTTTTTTTTTTGAAAGTGCATTCTTTTTAAGTTATATTTTAAGAAAAAATATAATAAGAAAATTAAACTGCAAATGTATGTGATGCCAATTTTACCTTTTTGCTTTGTTTTCTTCGAAGGTTGTAATAACGTGAGCCGGGAGAACTTTTTAGAGAACTCGCGTTCGTAAAATGGCTTGCGTTATTCAATTCGCAAACTTTTCCGTTGTTGTTTTCCTTGTAGTTGAACGACAAACAACGACAGTCATCCACGCACAAACTGTGGCAACGAATTGGATTTATGGTCGACAATTTGTGGAAAACGTGCCACACAAATTCTGAGTTTTCCACGGCATCTCCGTAGACATCAAGGGCATAGTTTTGGCAGCTTCCTTTGCTACAGCCGTGTGCATTGGCTTCAACAGGTTTCAACAGAAGTCGAAAATTGAGGAGAGAAAAGATACAGAAACTCGCGACAATCATCTTTCTCCTTGATAAACTTTGCTTTCTTGACGTGAAGCTAGGCAACTGAACTCTTGAGTTCAGCTGTTCTTCTTAATAGTTTGTTCGTTCACCTGCTGTTTATTCAGTATTCTTTGTTGTTCGTGCCCGCTACTAAATAATTTACAGTTTACTGGTAAACTTTCAGAAATGGACAATTTTGTTCAATTTGTATTAGGAATCATATTCAGGAGATAGCAGTTAAGTTAAACAAAAGCCATTTAAACCATTCGGTATCCTTTGTTGTTCGTGCCCGCTACTAAATAATTTACAGTTTACTGGCAAACTTCGCTATCATCTTTTTAGAAATGGACAATTTTGTTCAATTTGTATTAGGAATCATACTCACGAGATACCAGTTCCGTTAAACAAAAGCCATTTAAGGCAAGTGAAGACCTCGCTAAAGGCCCGTTTACACAGGCGATTTTTGCCGCGCAACTCAATGCAATTTTTGTCGCGCCGAAGTTGCAACTTCAATATCGCGCGTGCAAACCAGCTGGAATTTCAGCGCGATATTATCGCCGCGATATCGCAGGAGTTTCGAACCTGTTCGAAACTTGATGCAATTTGCCGTGATTTTTGAATAAAATGTGACAATCATGAATCAGAAGGGACCCCTCGGGAGGTTTTGTCGCTCGCAATTTGTACAGCCATGAGCGGAAACAAGGACAAAAAACGGACTAAAAACCGAGTATGGAGTTACCCAGAGGAAGAATGTCTTATTCAGCTGTGGCCAAAGTACACATGCTTGTACCAGACTAGCTCAAAAGATTATAAGAGAAGCGACAAGAAAGCGGGAGCTATGGAAGAAATCCGAAGAAGCCTCGAAGAACAGTTCACGGGGGAGCCCTTTCCTGGTATGCTGACAGTCTGTATTTTACCTTTAAAATTTCTTTTTGTTTTGGTATCAAGCCCAATTCAAAGCGTAAAATATTCATTTGTTTATAACAATCCGGTGTTTTGACGTGCGCTCGTTCTTACAAATTCCGCCATATTGAAATTTTAACTTCAAGTTTTAAAATTTTTAATTTTAAGCTTATTCAACTATTATACGTAGTTAAATAACGACAGTTCGCTAACTTCTTATCAAAGTTTTCACGTTTTCACATAATAAATCGCACGCGATCGCACGATAAATTGCACTAAAATCGCGCTGAAATTGCACGGCTGGTTTACACGTGCGATATTCACTGAAGTTGCAGCTTCAGCGCGACAAAAATTGCATTGAGTTGCGCAACAAAAATCGCCTGTCTAAAAGGGCCTTTAAATGGTTTAATATTTCGGGGATGAACGGGAGAGAAAATGTTTGAATCTAGGCTTTTAGGCTTCTGTTACGCTTTTGATTCCATTTGAAGCAATTGCTATAGATCGTTTTTGGAAAGCCAACTATTGTTGGGATTAATAATAATTGTTAAAAACTGAACTAGGTATATTGGATTTCTAGCATTTTGATTGGCTGAACGGAGCTAGGCTATCAGCTCATATACCTGCTGCGACCAAAGGTAAGGTAGCAATATTTTTTTCCCTTTGTGTTGTCATTTCCAAACATGAGTTTGTAAATAAGTCTTTTTAAGTGAACGGTAGTAAACTTCGATTTCTTGAAGTTCTGTTTTGATTTTTATTAAGCTTATGTGTTGCTAGCTTTTAGCGTTTTTATCATAGAGCCGTAGTTTTTCTCGTTCTGAAAATGGTAGGCGATGGGAATTTGTTGAATAATAAAACAATTATCCTGCTCAATCTTGCGGAATATCCCCTGATTTAGCCAACTCGGCCTACGGCCTCGTCGGCTAAGTATCAGGTGATATTCCGCGCGATTTCGCAGGATAATTGTTAAATAATCACCCCGCGCGAGGTGATTATAAAGTCCTGGCCCCAGTTGTTCAAAAGTTGGATAGCGCTATCCACTGGATAAATCTCTGTCCAGTAGATAAAGCAATTGGTTTCCCTAACACTAATCCATTGGATAGTGATTTATCCGGTGGATAGCGCTATCCAACTTTTGAACAACTGGGGCCTGGCCAAACGGAGTCGCAAGTTATCGCAAGTTGAAAACATGCATTAACTTGCGACTCCGTTTGGCCATGACTTGTGTGTTCTTGCGATAGCTTGCGATGACTTGCGTTCACTTTGATCGAGCTCAAATTTGCACGCAAGTGAACGCAAGTTTTTCACCGCTTGGCCACCCAACGCAAGTCGACGCAAGTTGGTCTCAGTATTGTTTTCCTTTGTACGGGCGCACGTGCAAGGCTGCACTGAAATGGCTTTCTTGCTACTCGCGTTGAATTTGCGTCTACTTGCGAGTCCGTTTGGCCACCCATTGCAAGTCTGTGTTCGCAAGTTCACATTTTCTAACTTGCGTTGGCGGCCAGGGCTTAATACTGAAGCACTAATTTTCAAAATGGCCACCGCGCGAATTTTGATGTTTCTGAAGAAAAGAAAAAAGAAAATGCAGTTGTTCTGATAATTACCTGAGAAATTGTACTAAAATAATTATTCTCCTCAGGCTCAGCGAATATATACCATTTATTAACCGAGAGTGAGGTCATTACAGGGAAACCTCAGACCGAGGCCTTGATGTCGGTATTGACCGAGCGATAGTGATTTCCCTGAGAGCGAATATCGAACGGACGAGGTTAATAAGTAATTTATTATAGCTGTGTCCACAATTAGGGCCCTGTCTTTACAGGGTGCTAGATCACTTGACACGTGAATAAAGTTATTACTATTATATTATTATGAAATTATGAATATATGAAATTCATATATTTGAACTGCGGAATGAAGAAATAAATGTAAAGAATAATAACTGCGAGGTTCTTCTTTACATTTATTCATTATATTATTATTATTATAAAAACAAAAATTCACCGTCGTGTGTTTACGTTCTACACAAAACGTTGAATTTGGCCATTTCGCGTTGTAGTTGCGCACAGAACTGAAAAGAAATATACCAAAAATAACGCACGTGCAGAGTCGTTGTTTTGTTAATCAAAGCTTTTGTTTTGCGACCTTCTCGTTAGCCGTCGCCGTCATGCAAATTTTTTGGTAAATGGCAGGGATTTCTGCAAATGGTAAGTGCCAGTCCGAACGTAATTTTCCCAAGACGGAAATTTGCTTACCATTTGCCCAAACCAACCCAAAAGGTAAACCGTCCGGTATGCCCGTGTGAATGGTAAACAAGCGTTTTGTCTTTGTCACGTCAAGATCAAGGGCAAATTCAACCACTTTAGGGGCCGATTACATGAGCCGGGCTGGCTCAGTTAGCAGGGCTGGCTCAGTGTACCGAGATGACTGCTCAGCCCGGTATTACATGAGGCGAGCCAGCCCGCCTGCGGCTAAATTTAGAAGCTGTCGTGTGAAAAGATGGCTACATCAAAGAGCATGAATCGAGTGTTTTTACTTTCGCTAATCCATTATTTTGGTGTATTATTTTCAGTTTTACGTAGCTTTATGGTCTGATAAACCTTTATTTGTTATATAGAAAGAGAAATATCGATCTTCTGGTGAGCTACTTTGCTCTGTAGCGTAATTTAGTGACGAGAAAGTGTTAGCCCGGCTAGCAGGGCTGGCCCGGCAATCACGATTACATGGTAAATTTTCAGCCCGGCTAGCCGAGATCCCGGCATCGCGATGCGGGGATCCCAGCTAGTCGGGTTGAGATTTTTCCACCTAATCGCAAAGTTGATTTTTAATATGTTTCATAGACGTGCCGAGATCCCGGCAAACCGGAGCCAGCCCGGCTAACCCGGCCAGCTCGCCTCATGTAATCGGCCCCTTAATTTCACAAAACACACTGACCTGTGTTTACAAGTGTTTTACCCTTAAAAAGTTTAAAAGCTAACGCAAAGATGGGCCTAGTTTGTGATTGAATTTTGAACACGTGGGGAGTACTTGCAGTGATTTCAGTGACATTTGCGATGAATGTTAATCTTCGTCTTCGCTCTGAATAACATAACGTCGCTTTTTCCCTTGTTGGATCAACTTCACTGGGCCATTGAAGGTCTGAAACTGGCATCCAGAGATACTGCTGATATTCGCTCCAGGAAAAACACCATTTGAAGCTGCTGGAACGCTTGCATTATTCACAGCGAGCGAATTTGTCGTGTGTTGGAAACTCAGCTGGCTGTGTGATTGCTGGGAACTTGACATTAACTGGCCACTATTACTGGCTGGAGGAGCAGTTATCTGCTGGGCATTTTGGGACTGATTTGAACCACTCAAGATATACGACATCTGTCGCTGATAGGGCTCATTTGCTGACTTGTATGACTGGAGGCTTTGAAGATTTTTGTGACCACTTAGTTGAGCCACAAAAGTCTCTGGAGTATTTGCATCTAGCAATCGGCCAATGCTGGTCTTCCTGACACTGTGGTTTGTGACTTTTGATCCTTGTCCTTGTAGACTGGCTTCATCTGCGGCTGTTTTCAAGAATTTACCTATTTCATTTTTGCCAAGGGGTGCCTTCATGTACCACACTTGAGGATTTACTCGCGGTCGCCGTGTCGTACAGCAATATCTGAACATTTGTCTTGTTTATCTCGCCAATTATAGAAAACGGTAAAAACAATTCATATCACTTGACGTTTTTTCCACAGTGTTTTCACTTTTCTGTTCTCAGTTGAACAAACTTTTGTAATTCCTCTTGACTGTTACTGAAATTTTCGTCTCTGTGATCGTGAGTGGTAACCTTGGTCATGTTGTTTTGCTCAGTTTTGGTCTGTTCTTCCTCCTCTGGATAATAAAACTCGCTCTCGCTGTGGCTCTCTTCGTCGCTCATACTAAAGAAGTATCGGTATGCTAGTATTTTTCTTTCACTTATTGAAAAGATAGTTATATTTTGTCGGAATGTTTTGTTGTAGCTTACTTGTAGCTTTTACTTGTAGCTTTTATGTGGAATAATCTCCTCGACTTCGTCTCGGGGATTATTCCACAATATTCACTTCGCCTTCAGCGAATAATTGTTAAATAGTTAATAAATTTTGCAAGATCTGTTTTTGGAATTCGCAAAACCCATATCGCATGCAAAACTGAGCCTGCAAGAATTTCAAACCAAACCGTAGTTGCTAGGGTTAAACCTTTGAATCCTCCCTTACTGGTACATTTTCAATAGTACGTATGCAATAGAGTATATTGGCCATACGTCCCCCCCCAGGGGGGTCTCAATAAAGTTTTATGCAGGGAGGCTCCGTCCGGAGGTTCAAACCCTTTGCCTTTAGGGGCCAACCATTTAACTTCTGAAGGGGGGGGGCGGGGGGGGTTGGGTGATTTGGTATAGGCATGAATTTTTTTTTCAACCCCTTAAGGTGTTTCGATACAGTTTTTTTGGGACCATACCTAACTTTTTGAATCGGCTCTTAGACAGTCTTCTCCTTGTCAGATCAACGTGAAATTTGCAATACTTGTTGGTTTTGGATTGAACTTTGGTGTGGTTTACATTTTGTAAAAATCGATATTTCCATGACAACGATAAACAAAAATCCTCGAAAACAGTAAAATTGAAATTTTGCACGATCCAGATTTCGCTTTGAAAAGCAAATACCAGCATCTTAAACTGTGGTGTATGGCAAACAAAATATACAAGAACAAAAAAATTGTGTATGTTTGTTTTGAAGTAGATCGTAAAAACATTTTCAACCTTAGTTTTTGCCTAGTAATAGTAAATGCACCGAAAAATAATCAACGCTTTGATGAAATGGCTAGTAAATACTGTTAAAATGTGTCTTTTACTTACTATTTTACGACTAGAGAGTTTTGTTGAAACTGGCGTTCGCGATCTCGAGAACGACTTGTTTTTCTAAGATCATTCGCGTAATAATTTTGTGGTAATTTTTTAATTTGAGCACTTTTGCGAAAATCTTAAGAACGGCTCGATAGATTTTTTTAAAACATTAAACATGCGTGCTTGACGAAGTGACCAATTTTAGTTTTGAGTCTTATTAACATTGATTCACTGGAACACTTTTAGATTTAACGTTAAAGAGGATGTATGAACCGACGGAGAAGGTTGCGTTACAAATTCACAGTTGGCAAGTAGATGCTAATATATTCAAAGTAATGCGTTATATTCATTGCCTCGTGATTTTTATCTGGTTTCTTTGTTCTTTGTTGCACTGTAGGTTACAACGAAAAGTAAAAATCACGGAAGAATGCATTGCGCATTACTTTGAATATATTAGCATTTACTTGCCAACTGTCTATATGTAACGCAAGCCAGTAGTAAGGTGCGCTCACTAGGGGTGGTTTACCTCGTTTTGATGTTGAGGGGGTTGCTAGGGTGGTTGCTAAGGAAGGGAAAAACCGCAGACGATAGGGAGGGCGGGCTCAACCGGAAGTCACGTGCTGAGTGATATGGGACATATATGGACCATGTATGGGTTTGATATGGGATAATCTATGGCCCATATATGGGTTTGATATGGTTTTGATATGGCACAAGAGTAGTAAGGATTGGCAGTATGGGTAATTGAATGAAAAAGACCCACCCCCCTAACTTTTTAAACCAATGAGAGACTAGTGCCATTCCTTTTTATCATGTGATCACGGTCAAAGGAATGGACCAATGAGAGATGGGGTCAAAGGTCATTTGTATTAGAGGGTGGATGGAACCGGAAGTGAGTGGAAATGTGGAGGTGATGTGATTTGTTTTGGGAAACCACTGACCAGTTGTAGCAAAAAGGATGGCGGGCTCAGATGGAGTTATTTGGGAAACCCCTGAGTTGTGGATAAGAGTTCAATAACAAGTCAGAGAGATTCTTTTTCAACAAGTTTAATGATGAACAACAAGTCTCTTAAGTGGTGAGCGGACATTGACCGCAACAAGTTTCATCGGGTGGGATGCTGCACCCGGCTTCGAGACAACTGGGACAGGGTTGATATTTCCAGGTGGTATCTGTGTTAACTGGTAAGACTTGTCCGCAAATCTGACAGGGATCCCGAATATCGTCTCGTTTGCACCAATGAAGTGAAGGAAAATCAATACCAGGTAGATCTTGTGAGGAGGAGGTTTTGGGTAGATTGTCATCGAGATGTTGGAACCAACGATCGAGGGCTCTTTGTTTGACTTGAAGGTCTTGGTAATCACCCGGATAGTAGCAGCCGGGATGAAAGTGTCCTTTGCACCAGGCTCACCATCTTATAATTTCGACGCCATCTTGGACGCCATTTTGGAGGAGAAACAACTCCCGATTTAAGGCTAATTTGGACCCTATACTACTACTTGAAAAGACGCATGCGCATGGTTATTTCACCTACCAGCAGACCAGGAGGATCGTGGGCTCCGATCAGAAAAGAGAGGACATTTCGTGACGCTTACATGACGTAGGTAAATAGGCCTCTGGCTAGGGTGGGAAACCGCTGACCAGTGATGAAAAAGGATCGCGGGCTCATTCAAGAGGGCGGATGGAGGTGATGTGATTTTTGTTGGGAAACCGCTGACCCTTGTTGGAAAGGATCGCGGGCTCCGATCAGAAAAGAGAGGACAATGACATAGGGAATACATAGGGAATACATAGGGTAATACATAGGGTAATACATAGGGAATACATAGGGATAAAGGGATCGCGGGCTCCGATCAGAAAAGAGAGGACATTTCGTGACGCTTACATGACGTAGGTAAATAGCCCTCTGGCTAGGGTGGGAAACCGCTGACCAGTCGGGGGAAAGGATCGCGGGCTCAGATCAGATAAAAAAAGACGCCATGTTGAAATCAATGACTTTTTAATCCTTTTCCTTGGGTGTGGTCACACGCGCATCAACAGGGTGAAGGTGTGTCTTGGCAGGCGGCTCGATATCCGTAAGGGTAGGTTTGAAAGGTGGCAGGATCAAGGACTCTCTTGTCGTACACCAACTGGTAACGCTTGTAATCCGGAAAGGTGACGTGGGTGGAGGTATAAAAAGGCAACCATGGGCTATTTTGTTGTCACCATGAGTTTCTACATCACCCTCATCAGCGATCAAGCGCAAGGCACGGGGCAAAAATTTACCGCCAGACTTCCTCATTCACACTATCTGGTAGAAGATGATTGGGAAGCGGCTCTGGTTCATATCTCACACCCTGGGTTTAATCAACAATTGGAAGATCAAACCAAGCAGAATTGGACGCAAGAAGATAGTCAAAAACATTGGATGAAAACAGATATCAGATACGTACCAAAACGTGGCGATGGAACGGCTCCCATTCAAGTGACCAAACAAATCCATTTACCGCCAGGGTATTACCACAATTTGAAAGAAGCATGGATCGCCATCGGTTACGAAATGGAAAAACAACACATGGAGGTCATGATGGATATAGCCAAAATGGACGTGGACGATCAGGCTAAACGACAAGAACTAGCCACTCTCAACTTGGCTCAACCCTACGTGAAAATCGCCAATACCGGCGTCGCCCCCGAATTAGATTCGTTGTATGTACTCATACCAGCCAACATGCAATTTGAAATGGAATGGAAATTCGCTCAACTGATGGGACTGGTCAAATATGGAACGCCGACGCAGAGAATTGTCCAAGAAAAAAATTATCTGGTAAAACATATCGTGGATTACAACGATCGACACAAATGGACACCAACCCTCGGTCCTGTCAACAAATATCCACCGCATGGCATCGTCTCTGTCAGTTTTACTCATCCCGATTTCGATTATTCCTTCTTCTTGGGTCCTAATCTCAGTCGACAACCATTTCCCACCACGCAAACTGTCAAACCACAACAAGGACAACAACAACTCATGATTTACACGGATCTCGTCGCACAGAGTATTGTGGGAAATCAACAAAAAGGTTTTTTACGTTCCATCGATGCCGGCCATACCGATCATCAGTTTCATACCACGCAACAGATGTATTTTCCTCTTCGCAAGACCATCTTTGACAGCATTGCCATGGATATTCAAACAGCCAATGGGCAGCCGGCTCCTTTCAAACAAGGCAGTACCATCCTCACTCTTCAACTCTCCAGAAAAAGTCAACGAACATGACGGTTTTTTTTTCATGTTGAGTTTTTATGGGACATTTTATTGTGAGTCAAGACAAATTATTTATGATGAACGTGCAAAACTCAGTGTTGTCAGTTTTTTTTTTAAATTTTTTAATTAAAAAGAGTCGATGTTTTTTTTACAAATGGTTGTCCGTGTCCATCTCTTGCCACGCGGGTTGGGTGTTCCTAGGTACCAAAATAAAAGAAAGCTATGTACAGATTGAAAACTAAAAATTGAAAAACTAAAAATAAAAACTAGAAAATTGGAAAAAGCTATCTACAATTCAAAAAAGGAAAAAATTGAAAAGAAGAGCTATGTACCATTGGAAAAGTAAAAATTACAAATGAAAGTCTTCCAGTTCCATGCGTAATTGATCCATGTTCTCGGGTAGACAGAACGTGCGGTTGAACAAGGCTTGAATTTCTGCTCGGGTTTTCTCGTCCACATCCCGGGATCCTACCACGGCACTGCTTTGATGAAGGGTGGGCTTTTTGGGTCCCCAAGGGACAAATTGACTGCCAGTGACCAGGGTGGCGGCATTCTCATTGACTTGGTAGTAATGGTCCGAGCGGTACCATGATTGACTGGGTATGTCAAACAGGTAGACGGGTTTGCCTTGATCCATAGCCAATTGCACAGTCCAACCAGTGCCTCCTTTCACGCGTTTATGATCCGGTTCCAAGATGCCAAAGGCATAGATCGTATGGGCTTTTTTGGCCAATTGATAATTGCGTTGCAGCAATTGCAGGGTGTAAAAATGACTGGGCATTTTTTTGCCTAGTTTCTCAGCCGCCTGGTGAAGATGGGGGTTGGCCAGCATCAGAACTTCGACGGTAGAAGGGGTGATGAAAGTGGCTCGTGGATGGTTCGGGGGGACGAGGACTTCTAGCTGCATCCCAAAGTGTTTAGCATGTTGTTCGACGAGTGCATCCGTACCTTTGGCTCCCCCGGTGTACACCACATGGCCATGACCCACTTGCAGTTCCAAGGCACCGAGATCTTGTTCTCCAATCATGTCGATGTTGGGGGGCATTCAAATACGTAGCCGGTGTCTGGGCCTACAATCACTAGAATCTCGGCGGGGGTCAACCCTAAGGCCAAAGCAAAATCAATGAGATGGTGATCACGGCACTGTTGGAACGTGAATCCCGCGGCTAGACCTCGTTTGACCCGTTCAGCCAAATAGTCTTCGGTGGAAGCAAAGTCGTCTCGGTTGAGATCTTGGTAGTAGTCCATCTACTTGGAATGACGAGTGGGAGGACCCAGGGAGCTCCTTAAATAGGGGCAGTTGACCAATGGGAAGACAAGAGGACCTTATTTGGAGAGGGAAAAGCTGACCAATGGGATGACGAGAGGCCCTTTTATGGTCATGAAAAGGTGAGAAATCTGACCAATCCCAGGAAGGGCTCCAAGGTATAAAAAGCCAGCCAGCGTCGAGTGACATATCTTTAGCAGGATGTCCGTCGATGTGTCTCCAGTGAGTTATCCAGGTCGGAAGAGAAAATCAACCAAAAGCGTTCCCCCTGAGGAGAAGAAGAAGAAGAAGAATGACCCGGTAGTGACGCCTGAGGACTGTGATCCTGTGGTCCGCGAGGTGGTGGAAGACACCCGAGCTGCTGTGGAAGACATGATGAAAGAATTGAATGACATGGTGGAGCAAACCATCCAAACATCCCCGCCTGAATACATGGTGACGTATGACAAAGCCCAAGACCTTCTTGCGCCCAGTTTGGTGGACTATATCGTATGCCCTTGCCATAACGTGCGTTTGGAGGCCCGAGAATCTCAAAAGGGTTGGAAGTATGTGAAATGTCCCATGCAACCGTGTTTGCTGTTTTGCGGTCAAGATCAAGCCCCCGACTATATGAAAGCCGTGTATAGTCAACCTCATCCAGAAGTGTTGGACATGTGGAGTGGTTTGCAGTGCTTTTGCGGTGAACCCGCCACGCTTCAACAGAGTCATTCCACCCAGAACCCCGATCGATTGTATGTGAGCTGTTCCAAGAAAAAGTGTGACTTCTTTCGGTGGGCCGATCAACCCATGGGTCCCAAGTACTGGAGTTGGTTTCATGACCATCCCCCCCAAAAAGCCGACGCACTCGCCGAACCACCGTTGTCCACCCGTGATGCTCAAGGGTATCCCAAACGTGGGGTAGACATCCCAGGCCCTCCACCCCGAGTGAGAAGGAAAGAGGACGTGGAACGAGACCGTCCCTTGACAGACTATGAGAAACAGTTGCTGCGAGACATTCAAGATCTCAAGAACCGTCAAGAAATGATGGTAGCCCCAGCTCCACCGCCCCCCAAGTACAGTGACAGTGTAGAGAACTGGCAGAAAGGTTTAGAGACTGTCACCTATGACGGTCGTGGTCTATTTTAAGAGAAAAAAAGAAAGCGGGTCCAGAAAAAAGAGCATGATCGGTCGGGGCGCCGGCATTTTCCAAAATACGCACGCTCTTTTGATAACATGACCTGTCTATAAAGGTAGATGTGGTACGAATAAAATTAGTTTGACCATGGAGTCAGTGTGGTTGTGTTATGCGTGGGAAGGTGTCTTGTCCCTGGTGCAATGGCAATGCCATCAAACCCTTTGCCAAATGTTATATGATCACCAACCCGGTGCCAAAATCCCCATTCCCCCTTGTCCCGAGGACACGCATCCTCTCCACGTCTTTGAAGAAACCCATGTGGACCTCAACCTGTATCGATGGGTGGTGTTTGTCTTATGGTTAAAAACCCACCCGAACGCGTGGCGATGGTATCGCATCATTCAAAAGGCGCATCCCAACACCGTCCCTTCCATACACACCTTGTGGGATGAGTACCAGAACGTATGGCACCTCGAAAGACCAAACGAACCAAACTCGATGTCTCGCAATCATGGTTGAACCGTTACCACGATCCTCGAGCCCCCGGCAGTTTAGGAGGCGTGCAACGGTTTGCCAAGGCCCATCAGATTCCTTTGAAAAAAGCCCAACGGGTCTTGGAACGGGATTTGGCCTACACCTTGCATAAACCACGACGTCGTCGTTTTCCCACCGTACCCGTGATCGTGGGAGGATTAGATGATCAATGGGTCGCGGATTTAGTGGAAGTACAACCCTTGGCCAAGTATAATCGGGGTATACGATACTTGTTGACCGTCGTGGATGTGTTGTCCAAGTATGCGTGGGTACAACCGTTGAAAGACAAAACCGGAGTAGCCTTGGTCCATGCCTTTGACAAGATTGTGAAAGGACGACGTCACCCTAATCGATTGCAAACGGATCGAGGGAAGGAATTTTACAATCGGACCTTTCAACGATGGCTTGACGAGCAAGGCATTCAACATTTTTCGACGGAAGGGGATGCGAAAGCCAGTATAGTGGAACGATTTAACCGCACCTTGAAAGAACGTTTGTATCGTTATTTTACCGCCGCCAACACCTTACGCTTTGACGATGTCTTACCCGAGTTGGTGCAAGGCTATAATGCCACCCGTCATCGAAGTATTGGTATGGCCCCTCAAGACGTGACATGGGACAACGAAGAAGCCGTGTGGAAACGATTGTACGACAAACGATTGAAAGGCAAGAAAAAACCTAAATTCAAAGTCGGAGATCGTGTACGTCTCAATAAGATTCATCGTACCTTTGAAAAAGGGTATTTACCCGGTTGGACCGAAGAAGTGTTTGTGGTGCATCGTGTGGTCCCTGGCCCTGTACCCACGTATAAGATTCACGAATGGGATGAGACCCCCGTCCAAGGTACGTTTTATGAAGAGGATTTACAAAAAGTCCATGTATCCGACGTGTTTCGGATCGAAAAGGTACTTAAGCGACAAAAAGATCGTTGGTTGGTCAAGTGGAAAGGGTGGCCAGACAAGTACAATAGTTGGATAGCAAGCCAAGACGTGACGTCTCTCCAACCACCCAAGAGGAAAAGCCCACCCAAAGAGACAAGTCCCCCCAAAAGACGACGACGACGACGACGTGACTAAACAATGACGTTCGTCCCCAACTCTTCGTTTTACGTGACGTTGATGAGTCATGCGAGTACCAAAGAGTTTCCTGGGAACAAGAGTCATCATTTTCGAAACCGGTTGCCCAAACCCATCCGATTTGTTGGACGAGGATGGATGGTGGGTATGGTGAGTTTATCCTTACCCATCATTCCAGTGATAGCGGAAGAAGGAGGAGTGGGCGATTCCCATCCTCTGTTGTATGTACGATGGCACGAACGGGTGTATACCCAAGACGATCAAGGGAACGATCGCTGGTACCATGAACGTCGCGAATTCACTGTCTACGGTCGAGATATGAGAAAGGAGATGGCCTCGTCGACGGGATCGCACTTTTTTCATCAACTGGTGTACCGTTACGAGCAAAGCCGTGCGAAACAAACCGCCCCCAAAAACAAATGGGCGGAGGACAATGGCATCAAATTGGTTCCGACCTTTGAATGGACCTCCGAAGGGGATTTGTTGTTGAATACCACCAATGTGGATTACAAACGACAAGTAGCGCACGTGTCATGGGGCAGAACCTTGGCCCTGAGAATGGGATGGATTGAACAAGTGTCCCCCGGCCAGTATCGATTGGGTCCGAATCTCTTGCAAGAATTTCAAGGCATTTCCACCATTCCTACCCCGACGGATGTCCGCGATACCAGCAACAAGCCCCTCTTTTGGAAAGTGGAGGGGGATTATCTGAAGTTGAGTCTATCGTGCCCTTGGCGGTTTGTGAATTTGAACAAGACCTTTCGTCCCTCGTTGGAATTTCCCTCCACGCGTCCTTTGCACGTGTATTGTGATGTAGGGACCAGCAGCATGGTAGGGGGTCGCATCACGGATCTCTTACGAGAAATCAAGTACCAGCCTCAAAACACCACCCACTTTGAACCTCGACATATTCAATATGTCCCAGTACGCAACGAAGTGGTAGAAATCGTGGAAACCCAGATGGCCGAAACCAATGGGGATCTGGTGAAATTTGGTGAAGGGCGTACCATCCTGACCCTCCACTTTAAAAGGGAAGTCGTGGTGTGAAGAACAAAGACAACATGTCGTTCTACGTAACGTTACCCAGTCATGCCAACCGACGTGAATTTCCCAACAACCAACCCAATTCCTTCAAGATTCGTTTACCTCAACCGTTACAGCTCACGGGAGGTGGATGGCAAGTGGGGTTAAGTGCCATTTCATTACCGGATGCTCGCGTCAATTTGTATGAGTTGGTGAAGAAAAATGGGTACGTCATGGGGGTGTCCTGGGGCCAAACCTATCCCAAACCGGGTGGAAAAGACGGGGAAATGACCTCGCGAGTAGACACCGCGCGAAGCATCATCAATGACGTGAAAGATTTGGATTGGGTGGTGGATGGCGTGAGTTTCATGAAAGCCATCATTGCTCACTTGGAACAACAACGTATGAAAATGGCCGTTCAAGGTGGTCGGTTTACCAATGATCAAGGCAAACACACC
This sequence comes from Siderastrea siderea, assembly GCA_964030785.1. NCBI lineage: Eukaryota > Metazoa > Cnidaria > Anthozoa > Scleractinia > Rhizangiidae > Siderastrea > Siderastrea siderea. The sequence goes on along the minus strand of OZ034967.1, from coordinate 73,463,338 downwards.
TACGTCAAGTTTCGTTGGGAAGGCGAGGATCTGCTCATCGACAACACGAATATCTGCCATTGCGGCACCAACACGCCAGCCCTGACCATCTACACCAAGTTAGCGCTCAAGATGGGATGGTTACGTAAAATTGACAGTGGGTTGATTTTGGGGCCAAACTTACAACAAGAATTCATGGGGGATCAAATCCCCAACATGACAAAACCCGCTGACAATGATTGGAACGATGTCACCGACGGTCAGGGGAACGCGGTCTTTTGGACGGTGCGTTCCTTTTTACCGGATTATTTACAATTGAGTATGAGTTGTGGGTGGCGTTTCACCAACTTGAATGTGGCATTTCGGGCGGTGGTGGGTGAACCCACACGATCGTTGCACGTGTACTCCGACGTGGCAGGCAGCACGGTGGTGGGCAATCGCGTGACTGATTTGTTGCGTGAAATCCAGTACAAGCGAGAAGCACGCGGCAACCTGTACTTTGAACCGTTGCACATTCAATACATGTCTCTTCGTAACGAGGTGGTGGAAATGATTCACGTTCAAGTGGCTGAAACGATTGGTAGAGGAGGAGACTTGGTCAAGTTTGGTGAAGGTCATACCATTGTCACGTTACACTTCAAAAAGACATAAAAAGGGGGTGGCCAAGGGAGTGTCCCAATCACAAGATGCCCAAGACAAGAGTGCGTCGAACGAGACGAAGAAGAAGAAGGCAACGAGGGGGTTTATTCCCACTGGCCGCCCTCATTCCTGCCTTGATCGCTGGAGGAAAAGCCGTGGCGTTGGGTGCCGCGGGTGGTGCCGCGAGTTACGGGGCTAAAAAAGGGTTGGAAGCCGCTTTTCGGAAAAGAAGACGATGATGACGCTATAAAAAGAGACGAGTCCTGTGACACAAACCAAACGTGAAGACGACACAATGCGTGGGGGAAGTTTGACACGATTTCGGACCGACGAGTGGTATGATCAACAAGGCAAAGGATTGGTGACGGATCTCTTGCGTGGGGGGTTCCAAGGCCTTAAAAGCACGCGAAATCCTTTAAAACTGCCTAGTAATATCAAGAGAGGATTGGAAACGGGTTTGACACGAGGTATCAAACGCAAAGCTGAAGACGTCATTAAAAAAGAAATCACCAAACAAGCCAAGAAAGCGTTGAGTCATAAGAGCGTGAAAGACGCCGTGCGTGTGGCCAGTGCTTTGTTTCCCAAACAAACCAAACGTGCACGTGATATTTTTGGAGTGTGAACATGGATCCCGTGCCTTCACGACCTCGATGGATTCGTAGTGATCGAGGGTTGTCTCAATGGGGTGGACTGTATCCATTTTGGAAACTCATGCGACGACAACGTGGTGGATGGTTAAGTCCCGAGGTGATGAGAGTCCCCGGGTTTGATTTGAGACAACGTTTAGCACGACGACGCTATAAAAACCCCTCACGACGACGACGGGGTACCACTCGACGCCGACGACGTTAAACATGCCTGACGTGAGTACGCAAACCGCCCCGGCTCACGAGCGTTCCGAAGGGACCGTCAACCCTGCATTACGGATTTTCAAGGTGCCACCGACCGACATTAGCATCAATGCCTATCGCATGGTTACCATCCAACCCACCACCACGGGTATCAATCCCATGGAATTCATCATTCCAGGGTTGGACGATTTTGTGGATTTGGGACGCAGTTACTTTACCATGGAATTGAGATTGCAAAAGAGTACGAACGATGACTTGGACGCCGCTCAAAAATTGTGGCCCGTCAACAATTTGGCCCATTCCATCATCAAACAAATTGACTTGCAGTTGAATGGCACGTTGATCAGTCCACAATCCGACACCTATCATTACAAAGCCTACCTGGAAACCTTGCTGAATTATGATCGAGAAGATGGCAAGACTGTGTTGGGACCCCAAGGCTGGTACAATCAAGTGGATTTCCCACCCCAATGGACTGCCACCAACACAGACAAAGCAGGAAACCATCAACATTGGCAAGATCTGAGTGCTAATCATAAAGCAGCCTTCAATACCTCTGTGGACGAAGTGGAGAAGTATGCTGGAGGTCTTACCCACAGTCTGGTGTTTACCCCGCACTTGGAAGTGTTTCACACTGGCAAACTGTTGGTGCCTGGCATCGAAATCAAGATGAAATTTCATTTCAATGGCCCCAGCCTGTTTTTCAATGGAGTGGGTCTAGCTGGCCGATTGATGGAAGGGGATGTCAAACTACGGTTTCATCTCTGCCAACTGCGTTTGAATGACGCCATCTACCAGAGTTTATCTGAAAAAAGACACAATGAAGGAGAAGTGGCGGCTTACCCGACCGTCCGCAGTGAAATCCGGACCTTCAGCATGCAAGGCAACCTGGTCCGCTTTGATATCCCGAACCTGTTTCAAAACAGAATACCTGACCGATTGATTGTGGGGTTACTGGACAGCCGTGCCTTCAATGGAGATGTGACCCGAGATCCTTTCTGTTTCCAGAAATTTGGTCTGACGTCCATTAAACAGATTGTCAAAGGAGAAGAATACCCTTATGAAACCCTCCAGTTAGTGCACAACAATGGCACCCGAGATAATCTAGGCTACTTCCGTTTTCTGCAAGCCAGTGGTGCTTGGTGTAAAAAGAAAGGCAACATGGTAGAACTGCTGGATTGGGGCCATCAGAAAAATTGTACCTTGTACATGTTTGACAATGTGGCCAATGGATGTGCTGACAGTCAAAACCTCAACCCCAAGCAAACAGGCGATTTACAACTGGTCTTGGAATTTGGAGCCGCCCCCGGTGTCAATATAACCGTGCTCGTGTATGGAGAATTTGAGAACTTGCTGGAGATTGACAGGAACGGAGCCGTGTTGTATAACATTTACCAGCACTGATGGAACATGTGGCCTTGAATAATGTGCAATTGGATTATTTAGCCCGAGACGACCCGCAATTGAAACCGGTCTTTTACGGGACAGTGGCCTGTGATCGTTTACCCAAGACTCCTGTCAAGACTGCCCCTCAAGGGTACATTGTGAATACCGACCCACACGATCAACCGGGACAACATTGGTTAGCGGTGTGGACGGATGGAAAGGTGTGTGAAGTCCTCGATAGTTATGCTTTGCCCATGGACACGTACGTGCAAGCTACCCCGTTACGAGATTGGATTGTCAACCATTGGAAGTATGTGGTGACCAATGGCAAGTCCCTCCAAGCCATTTCAAGCAAGAGTTGTGGTGATTACGCCTTGTTGTACTTGAAAGCCAAAGCCCGTGGACGGACCTTGCAAGATTTTTTAAATGAGTTTTCGGATTATGATTATGTCAGGAATGACCATCAAGTGGGTCAACGCCTTCAACAATGGATTGTAGGTCAAGAAGCCAGATGGTATCAACTTTGTTGTCATCCGTATCATCAATGTAATGCTTAAATAAAAAAGTTCGTTGGAAAAAAGTGGTGTTGGAGTCGTAGCTCAGTGGGTAGAGCCTTTGGACTTGATCCAAGATAGCGATTGGGTCGTGCGTGGGTTCGAGTCCCACCGATTCCAATAAAAAGGTGCCTTTTTTTTTTTAACTGGGTAGTATCATCATGCAAACGGGGAAACCGTTTCGTTTTCATACTCCTTCCTCTATCTTGGTGGTGGGTCCTTCGGGATGTGGTAAAACCGTCTTTACGGAAAAACTCTTGGTAGACAACCCAGAGTTGTTTGAAACCCCACCAACCGAACGACATTATTGTTATGGGGCCTGGCAAGATCGATTTAGAGGCATGCAAGATGAAGGGGTGGTGTTTCACGAAGGCATTCCCGATCATAACGCGTTGGTCCAATGGTTTCCTGAAGGACATGGGGTCCTGGTATTGGATGATTTAATGGATGAAGGATCGGGTGACAAACGTGTGCTGGATTTATTCACCAAACATTCGCATCATCAAGGGGTGACCGTGTTGTACTTGTGCCAAGACATGTTTCCCGTGGGTCGCTATGCTAAAAGTATATCCCGCAATGCCCATTACATTGTGGCGTTCAAGAACCCCCGAGATCAATTAGGGGTACGCAATGTCATGCTTCAATCGTTTCCTACCACTTGGAAAGACACGTTGGAGACGTTTCATCAGGCCACGACACGACCGTATGGCTATTTGGTCTTGGATTTACACCCCGCCTCCTCCGATCAACAACGTGTGTTGAGCCACGTCTTAAAAGACGAAGGATGGACCCGCACGTATCAAAAATGTTGCAGTGATCAGGATGTCAAGTAAAAGATTACCAAGTAGAAGGTTGCAGGGATTGGCTCCCCCGTTGTTTTGGATTTGTTGGGAAAAAATTGTTGGTGATTATTTTCATAGCATGCGTTTGGACGACATGGATTACCAGACCATGCAAGAGGTATATAATTTGGTTCGAAACCGACGAGGCCAATCTATTGACCGTTTAATCGATCGTTACAACGAAACGTATTTTCGTGAACTGGTGTGGACCTTAGAAGATCGAGCATGGCAGTTGATGATGCATCCCGACGTCCTTCGCAAGCTTACGCAACCGTTTCACCTGTAGGCACCACCATGACTTCCCAAAAAGAAAAAACCGTGGTATCCTTGCTGAATGGACCCTTGTCCAGAAGCCACGCTGAAAAATTCAAACCCGAACTTTTGCAACGCATGGATTCCTTGTATTCCTTTTACCACAAGCAATGGTGGTGTTATCGGAAAATGCTGAATCATTTCAAGTTTGTCAACGCCTTGTTGAATGGCTTAGCATTACTCCTGATGGCGGCGGGCATGATTGCCGGACCCCTCTTGGAAAACAGTACGTTGGTGGCGTGTTTGGCGGCCGTGGGCACCGTGGTCAAAGGATGGAATGATTTTAAACAATACCGATTTAAAGTGACCATGAGTCGGTTTGCCTTTACCACGTATGCTAAAGCCTTGACCGAATTGAAAACCCACGTGCGTGGTGTTCCCTTGGAGGATCTGGAACGATTTTTGATCAAGATGCAAACGTTGGATGATACCATTGTGGATTTCACGCCTCCGTTACCCAAACGATGTGTGCAAGATTACCATCGTCGTTTTGTGTACCAACCCGTGGAAGCCCTATGCTATGTGGATGGATGTCCTCGTCCCTTGAAACCCAAAGAGTATTGGATCCATAAAAAGCCCCTCCCTCCTAGTCCCACACTCTTAGAACCATGGCCGTCCAACGACGACGACGCAGAAAAAGGAAACAAAGAGGAGGGGCTTTAATGCGTCGCAAACCCCGTTTGGTGGATAAAATAGCGCATGGCATGAGTATGTTTCTATCGGGTCCAGCGCCCGGGTTTGGACTCGCTTTAGGCAAATTAGGCGGTCAAGCCTTGAAAGGCATTACCGATAATGTACAACATTACCGACGACAACGAGGTGGGGGTTGGTGGCAAGATTTCAAACGCAATACCCGTCAAGGCTATAAAGAGACGCGAGACGTGATCAAACAAGACAAAGCCCTGCAACGTCTATTGACGGGTCGACCATGGTGAGGAGAAGAAGACGACGACGTCGTCAACGAGGCGGTTTTTTAAATCTATTGGTCCCCGCTATGGTGGGATTGGGGAAAGCCGTGGCCTTGGAAACGGATAAACGTATAAAACGCACCATTCAAAAAGCCAATCAACGGTATCGTCACCGATAAAGGATGCAACGTCTTCGACGTCAATTACCGTTTTTACGGTCCATGTTACAAGAAGCCAATGGTTTGAAACGTCAAGAGTTGTTACAACATGCCAATGCCGATCAAATCAATGCTGTGAGTGAATTGGTCTTGAACTTCTTAAAAAACAAGATTCCCGTCACCCCACCCATCCTAGCTAAACTTCAACCCTATAAAAAGGTGCTACGTGATTTGGGACGTCGTCAACATTCCGTCAAAAAACGTCGTCAGTGGTTGGTCCAACAAAAAGGACGCGGATTGTTTCAAGGACTTCACGAGGTGTTATGTCAATGTGCTCGACCGACCCGTTAACCCTGGCCACGTGGATCACTCTATTACAAGAGGCCAATCGGGCCACCGACAAGTGGAAAGACGAGTGTTCTTATTGGAAGCATAAATATCACCTGTTGTATCGAGAGTACCAACACATCTTAAAGGCCCGTCTTTGTGAGAGCTGTCGTGACCAAGAAGACGGGGAACTTTGTCCCGACTGTAGTCAACCATGGACGAGGTCTACATGATTCCCCAAAAGGATTTGGAACAACTCATTCAATATTACAAAGGAGAAATCACCGAAAATGCTTTGTTGAACAAAGCCGCGACGCTTGCTGCCAAAAAACATGTGTTGTTAGCCGACCCTCAACTCCCACCGGCCCTCGTCAATGCCCAAACTAAACCGTTGAGTCAAGAATTAATCAAGTTAACCAAACGCATTCGTCAATTTCCCGGAGGCGTGGGTGTAGGGGCGCCGGGTGGCCCACCAGGCGAAGAAGGTGAGGAAGAAGCCGGGGATTTGGTGACGGGACCCGTGGAACAATGGTTGAAGCGCATGATAAAAGGCAGCCCGTCGACCCCCAAACCACCCATTACCCCTGCAACCAAGAAAGGCAAAGGAGCAGCCACCACCAGTAAAATTCCCATTGTCAAGAAAGGGAGCCCATCCACCAGTCGAGGGGATACCCGGTCGCGTTTAGAAGCCATTCGAGAACAGCGCAAGACCTTGGAAAAAAAGTTAGCCGAGAGTCGCAAAGGCAAAGCACCCGCCCGAGAAGTGGAACGATTGAAACCTTTACCCGGTTGGGAAGATTGGGCCCAAGGTAAAAAGTTACGAAGACGTTTGGATTACGACGACAGTGACTAAACATGCCCACCAAGAGGAGAAGGGGTATCAAGCGGAAACGCCGCCAATCGGGTGGGGCGGTGGATGTCCAAAAATGGATCGCCAAAACCGGCAAAGAATTTCATTGGCCTGGCTATCAGTACATGGGTCCTGGCACCCATTTGGCCAAACGTCTGAAACGTGGGGATCCTGGCATCAATCGCTTGGACCAGATTGCTAAACAACACGACATTGATTACAGCCGTGCCAAGAATTTGCAAGATAAATGGAAAGCCGATACGAAGATGATCCAAGCCATTGATCGATTACCCGGCAAGAAAACCAAGACGGAACGCGTGGTCAAAAAAATCATGCAAGCCAAGAAACGTTTAAAATTGTAATTGAATGGCACACCAAGCCGTACCATGTTGAGTAAACAATAAAAACAAATGAAAATGTCAATCACTGTCTCTTTTTTTTTCCTCCAACCCTTTCATTCCTATGCAAACGTTCTGTCACAAGGGTACCTGGCTCTGGAAGCCCGTGGCTGCGCCCGTCGTCGCTCTTCTTTGGCCCTGAGCTCCGTCAATTCGTCAAAGTCGTTGTCGTTTTCTTGGTCTGTCGTGGGGCGGCGTTTCGTGCCGTGGCAGGTGCAGCGGCAGGTCTGTTTTTTTGGGAGGCATCGGGACAGGGCGGCGGTGCTGATGTTAGAGGGCGCTTGAACTCGTACCGCCAGTAGTCGCAACAAAAATCCAGGCCCTCGATAAACCACCCTGTGGTCAGCTGTGGGTAATGGCCCGGGGTCCAATGTTGCTTCACATAGGTGGCTCGTGCTGCCTGGGCTGCCTGTTTCAACCGTGCTCTCTCCTCTAATTCTTCTCCAAACTGTGTGACCCCCTGGTCGAGCACCCACTCCTTCTTCACTTCAGATAAAATTTCGTCCACTTGGAATGCTTCGAACTTTTCCAAAAGTTTCTCTAGACAAGAGGCCATGTTGAGAGGATCCACCCCGAGGTTCGATCTCTTTTATAGTGTCTCATTCGTTCCCCGCGAGGCCTGATGGGACTCACTTGGTGCCTTGCTTGGTGATTGGTTCATGCCCTTCTCCCACGTGACCTTTTTTTCTCTATAAAAAACGAGCACCGACCTCCAGCTAGTTCATCAGATCCTGACCTCTCGCCCGCCAAGACCAATTGGGTTTGCTAGGTCTCGATACCTCAGACTCTGAGAAAGAAGACACAAACCTGTTATGTCCTGAAGAGATGGAAGACAGCGAGGAAGATGACTTGTGCAATGACCTCCTCGATCATTTGGAACGCCAAGACGCGTTTCAAACAAACCTCCTTCAGCAAAGCGGTGGTGCCTTGGATGGTGCAGAGGGCGCCTTCGAGTTTGAGTTGGACAATTATGTCGATCGTAAGAGTAGCCGTCTGGGTGTTCGTGAACGTCATTCCAATACCCGTCTACGCCAAAGGGGGAACTTAATTCCAGATGAAAACATTACTCAAGCACTTCAAGATGGTTTACGTCGAGCGGTGGATCAAGTGTTAACCACCACTCCCAACCTGCACGATCAAGATCGACTCTATTTTACCATCGGTTCCGACCGTCTCCACAATAATTTTCAAGGATGGGGATTACGTGCTGGTGAATGGCGTGAAGGAGGTGAACGTTTGGATGCTCTCTTCGATCGATTGGCCCAAGCCCTCAACAGCAACGAACAATTTGAAATGGACGATTCGTTTCAATTGTCCATCACCCAAGTCCATCATGCACCTCAGGGAACCGGACGAAAACGCAGTACCAAACCGGGCCACCCAACCCTTGAAGTGCTGACGGCGCGGTCACGGTCCGTTATCCGCATCCAAAATAGAGATGACCTCTGTTGTGCTCGGGCCCTCGTCACTGCTAAAGCTCGCCTAGACCAACACCCGAAATGGGAATCGATTCGACACGGTAGGAAAATCCAAAAAGAATTGGCTCTGTTGCTCCATCACGAAGCCAAGGTGCCCTTGGGTCCTTGCAGCTACGATGCCTTGACGGCCTTCAGTGCCGCCTCGTCCCTTGCCAATTACCAGATCATTCTGGTGGACGCCCATCGCTCGTTCCATATCACCACCTTTGGAGGCACCCAAGACAAACAATTGATCCTGTTGCACCACCAAGGCCATTATGATGTCATTAGCCGTTTGCCAGGGTTTTTCGGGTCCAGTTATGTATGTGCTCACTGTTGGAAACCCTATGACCACGAAGGTCTTCATCGATGCAACAAAAAACGACTTTGCGGAGCCTGTCGTCAAAAAGATTGCCCCGATTTCGAGGCAGCTTACCCAAGAGGCCTCAAAGCGACCCAACGTTGCCACACTTGTCATCGCGACTTTTTCGGAGACACTTGTTTCCAAACACATCTGGCTGTTGACCAGGCGGGCAAACCCACCACCAACCCACAGTCCACAGTGTGCTTTCTTCGCAGGCGATGCCCCTCCTGCCGAAAGCAGGAGGTAGGGGTAGAAAGAATTCAAAGGCATCAATGCTGGCACATAGATTGTCCTTCCTGCCATGAGTACGTGGACGCCCAGACTCATCTATGTTTTATTCAACGAGCCCCAAAGCCTCAAGAAGAGAAAAAGAAGAAGAGAAAGAAGAAACGTCAAGGGGGTCCTCGCGCCAAACGAGGGGCCGTGGCTGCGGGACTTCAAACCCCCAATGCCCCGGAGGAGGAGGAGCAAGAAGACGATGTGGACGACCTGCCACCCTTGCACGTGTTTTTTGACATTGAAGCCATGCAACCCCACCAACAACACATCGCTAATCTCATCGTGGCCGAAACCGAAGACGACGACGACCCCGTGCATTTCCCAGGCGAATATTGTACCAGAGATTTTCTCGAATGGTTGGATACCCTCACGTTGAACGACACCCGACAAGTCAATGTGCTGGCTCATAATTTCCAAGGGTACGATGGGTACTTTGTGGTTCATCAATACCATAGTGACAACCGGATCGTCGGACAGCTCCGGAACGGATGTAAACTCTTACAAGTCCAACACGATCGTATCCGTTTCATCGATTCTCTCAGTTTCTTCCAGATGCCTTTGTCGGCCTTTCCCAAAACCTTTGGATTGACAACATTGAAAAAAGGTTACTTCCCACACAAGTTCAACCTCCCCGAGCATCAAAACTACGTGGGCATCGTCCCAGCCCTCGATTACTACATGCCTGAAACCATGTCTCCCGAAGGCAAGCAAGCCTTGGAAAAGTGGCATCAAGAGCAACGCGATAAGGAGGTGGTCTTTGATTTCCAGAAAGAATTGGTCGCGTACTGTGAATCAGATGTGCGTCTCTTGAAACAAGGATGTCTCACCTTCAAACGATTGTTTGAAGCTCAAGCGGGTTTCAACCCCTTCGATCAAATCACCATTGCTTCCGCCTGCAACCGGGATCTACGCATGAACCGGATGATCCCCAACAGCATTGCCAGTGAACCCGTCCGTGGTTGGAAGAACCGTATAAACCATTCCAACGTGGCCATCCAATGGCTAACCTGGTGTGCCCAACAACAGCCCCAGGACATTCAACACGCGGACAATGCCGGTGAGGTTCGCATCCCAGCCGTGGGGTTCGTGGATGGTTACTGCCACGACACCCAGACCGTGTACGAATTTCAAGGTTGTTTCACCCATGGATGTCCCACCTGCTATCCAAACCGCCACGAAAAACATGTGCGTCACTATGATCGAACCATGCAAGATGTCTACGAAACCTCGCAACACAAGGTCCAACAGCTTAGAGAACAAGGGTACACTGTGGTCCAAATATGGGGGTGCGAATGGAAACGTCTCAAAGAAACCAACCCAGAGATCCAATCCTTCGTCGACAACCTGGACTTCAACGACCCCCTCAACCCTCGTGACGCTTTCTGTGGAGGTCGTACCAATGCTATCAAGTTGTACCACCATGTCACTCCCAGCCAAAAGATCCATTACATTGATGTCACCTCCTTGTACCCTTGGGTCAACAAAACCTGTGTCTACCCCAAAGGTCATCCTGAATTCATTTCCCAACCGGGTCACACCGACATCAGCCTCTACTTTGGTCTCATCCAATGCAAAGTCCTCCCTCCACGTTCCTTGTACCATCCCGTACTGCCTTACCGCCATGAGAGCAAACTCACGTTTCCCCTCTGTGCCACCTGTGTCAAAGAAGAAATGGCAAAACCTCTTCTGGAGAGATCGGCTCAGTGCGACCACACCGACGAACAACGCATCCTGACCGGGACATGGTGCAGCCCGGAATTGTCTAAAGCGGTGGACTTAGGATACCAAGTCCAATACATCAACGAAGTCTGGAATTTTCGCGAGACCTGTGAAGGACTGTTCCGAGACTACGTCAACACTTGGTTGAAAATCAAGCAAGAAGCTAGTGGGTGACCATCGTGGGTCGGAGACGACGAAACCAAGCGACTACAATACATCCAAGAGTACTTCGAACATGAAGGCATCCGGTTGGACTACAACAAGATCGAGAAGAATCCTGGTCTCCGGACCTTAGCCAAAATGATGCTCAATTCCATGTGGGGCAAGTTTGGACAACGGCTCAACAAGACCCAAGTCCAAGAATTTGATGATCCCAAAGCCTTTCACAGTTTCCTAGATACCTCCACCTTGGACGTACGTCACGTCTCCGTGATGAATGACCAAATGGTAGAGGTACTCTACCAGTACCAAGAGGAAGACATCCCCGTCTCCCCAAACCTCAACATCTTTGTGGCTTCTTTCACTACCTGTTAGGCTCGACTCCGTCTCTATGCTGCGTTGGAACAATTGGGGGAACGGGTCTTGTACTATGACACCGACTCCGTGGTTTATCTGGAAGACGAGGGTCAATCCAACCCAGTCTTGGGGGATTACCTCGGCGAGTTCACCTCTGAATTAGACGCCGACGACTACATTGAAGAATTCGTGTCAGGTGGTCCCAAGAATTATGGCTATGTCACAAAGAAAGGCAAAGTGGAATGCAAAGTGAGGGGTTTTCGCCTCAACTGGGAAGGCAAAACCCAATTAAATTTCAACGTGATGCGTCAAAACGTCCTGGACGAAATCCAAAACCCTCAAAAGAAACCGCGTCAAACTCTAGTCACCAAAACGCATCAGATTGTGCGCGATCCCAAACACTACCAACTCTACACCTTTCCGGATTACAAGCGTTACCAGTTGGTGTACGACAAGAGAGTCCTTGATCCTGCCACCTTTCAAACCTACCCTTACGGATATCGAGCCGCCTGCCAAGACACACCTTCACCCTGTTGATGCGCGTGTGACCACACCCAAGGAAAAGGATTAAAAAGTCATTGATTTCAACATGGCGTCTTTTTTTATCTGATCTGAGCCCGCGATCCTTTCCCCCGACTGGTCAGCGGTTTCCCACCCTAGCCAGAGGGCTATTTACCTACGTCATGTAAGCGTCACGAAATGTCCTCTCTTTTCTGATCGGAGCCCGCGATCCCTTTATCCCTATGTATTCCCTATGTATTACCCTATGTATTACCCTATGTATTCCCTATGTATTCCCTATGTCATTGTCCTCTCTTTTCTGATCGGAGCCCGCGATCCTTTCCAACAAGGGTCAGCGGTTTCCCAACAAAAATCACATCACCTCCATCCGCCCTCTTGAATGAGCCCGCGATCCTTTTTCATCACTGGTCAGCGGTTTCCCACCCTAGCCAGAGGCCTATTTACCTACGTCATGTAAGCGTCACGAAATGTCCTCTCTTTTCTGATCGGAGCCCACGATCCTCCTGGTCTGCTGGTAGGTGAAATAACCATGCGCATGCGTCTTTTCAAGTAGTAGTATAGGGTCCAAATTAGCCTTAAATCGGGAGTTGTTTCTCCTCCAAAATGGCGTCCAAGATGGCGTCGAAAATCTAAGATGGTGAGCCTGGTGCAAAGGACACTTTCATCCCGGCTGCTACTATCCGGGTGATTACCAAGACCTTCAAGTCAAACAAAGAGCCCTCGATCGTTGGTTCCAACATCTCGATGACAATCTACCCAAAACCTCCTCCTCACAAGATCTACCTGGTATTGATTTTCCTTCACTTCATTGGTGCAAACGAGACGATATTCGGGATCCCTGTCAGATTTGCGGACAAGTCTTACCAGTTAACACAGATACCACCTGGAAATATCAACCCTGTCCCAGTTGTCTCGAAGCCGGGTGCAGCATCCCACCCGATGAAACTTGTTGCGGTCAATGTCCGCTCACCACTTAAGAGACTTGTTGTTCATCATTAAACTTGTTGAAAAAGAATCTCTCTGACTTGTTATTGAACTCTTATCCACAACTCAGCGGTTTCCCAAATAACTCCATCTGAGCCCGCCATCCTTTTTGCTACAATTGGTCAGTGGTTTCCCAAAACAAATCACATCACCTCCACATTTCCACTCACTTCCGGTTCCATCCACCCTCTAATACAAATGACCTTTGACCCCATCTCTCATTGGTCCATTCCTTTGACCGTGATCACATGATAAAAAGGAATGGCACTAGTCTCTCATTGGTTTAAAAAGTTAGGGGGGTGGGTCTTTTTCATTCAATTACCCATACTGCCAATCCTTACTACTCTTGTGCCATATCAAAACCATATCAAACCCATATATGGGCCATAGATTATCCCATATCAAACCCATACATGGTCCATATATGTCCCATATCACTCAGCACGTGACTTCCGGTTGAGCCCGCCCTCCCTATCGTCTGCGGTTTTTCCCTTCCTTAGCAACCACCCTAGCAACCCCCTCAACATCAAAACGAGGTAAACCACCCCTAGTGAGCGCACCTTACTACTCAAGCCTTTCAGTCGGTTCATACATATCCTCTTTAACGTTAAATCTAAAAGTGTTCCAGTGAATCAATGTTAATAAGACTCCAAACTAAAATTGGTCACATCGTCAAGCGCTCATGTTTAATGTTTTAAAAAAATCTATCGAGCCGTTCTTAAGATTTTCGCAAAAGCGCTCAAATTAAAAAATTACCACAAAATTATTACGCGAATGATCTTAGAAAAACAAGTCGTTCTCGAGATCGCGAACGCCAGTTTCAACAAAACTCTCTAGTCGTAAAATAGTAAGTAAAAGACACATTTTAACAGTATTTACTAGCCATTTCATCAAAGCGTTGATTATTTTTCGGTGCATTTACTATTACTAGGCAAAAACTAAGATTGAAAATGTTTTTACGATTTACTTCAAAACAAACATACAGGATTTTTTTGTTCTTGTATATTTTGTTTGCCATACACCACAGTTTATGATGCTGGTATTTGCTTCTCAAAGCGAAACCTGGATCGTGCAAAATTTCAATTTTACTGTTTTCGAGGATTTTTGTTTATCGTTGTCATGGAAATATCGATTTTTACAAAATGTAAACCACACCAAAGTTCAATCCAAAACCAACAAGTATTGCAAATTTCACGTTGATCTGACAAGGAGAAGACTGTCTAAGAGCCGATTCAAAAAGTTAGGTATGGTCCCAAAAAAACTGTATCGAAACACCTTAATTCCCCATGAATTTTTTTTCTCAGGGTATGTGCTTGCAAGATATTTTTTCTCCCTCCAACGTTCTGCCTGAAATTTTTTTTGGTGTGTGGATGGGGTTAGTAGGCCTTCTGTATAAATCAAATTCTAAAAGGTTAAGGATCTGTGAAAGAAACTGAACAAATGTATTAATTTTTATCTAAGAGTTTTCGAGTGACTTTTATAATACAGTGCAATAACTTTAACACCAAATGTAAAACATTGAGGTGACCCCTTCCCACTGATTAAAGGAGTCAGACCTGTTCCTGGACTTAAATCATTTTGCAAGGCGAATGCGCCTACAGTACAGTACATGTTGCGTGCATAGAGCTACAGAACAGTACAGTGCATAGCGCGAATGCGCCTTCAGTACATATTTTACGGGAAGATGATGAACCACATCCTTTCCTTGTTAAATCAAACTGATAACCACCAGTACAGCAATAAGTTGCTTTAGAGAGCTACCTGGAAAGGGTTAAATCCAACTCGCAGCTGAAGTACACATAGCAAAGCCCCAAAATAATCTGCACAGAGCTCTTAAGTTGCTTTGTTGGCAAAGAGTGAGATTTTGGACGGTGTCATCTTTGTAGAGGGGTCTGGGGGCATGCTGCCCCAGAAAATTTTGAAAAATTGAAGTAGCCAAGACGTGTTTTCCTTTATTCTGAGCAGAAATGTGACCCTTCGAAAGTAACTATTTAGATCCCAGATTTTTCTTTAAATTGGACTAATATCAACTCTTTCTTGACATTCTGACTTATCCAGAAGTCAAATTAACATGCCATAACGCTGAAAAACAGCGCTGATGATGCTCTTTGTTGTAGTTCCAAGTAGCTTCCTTTACAGTAGCCAACAAATCTGCAGGTGGTTCAAAAGATGACTTGCCATTTTGATAGTAAGCAAAAAGGCCAACGTATCGTCCACCTGGAGAGATGCTGCCGATAGCTGTTTTGTTTTTCCTTATAAGAGACACAACTCTCTCTTCATCGGCATTTGAATGTGGTAGAATAAGAACTGTTTTGGACACGTCATTTATCCTACCAAATTTATGGGTATCTAGCCTGCGAATACAGCCGCCTCTCCGCGCTCCGGCCGCTTGCCGCGCTAATGGGTACCATTCCCTAGCTTCAATGATGACAGATATCCCCAGATCACATCCATGCCAAAACTGGATGATTTCTCATCATTTTCCTCACTTGCAAACTTTATTTGGGCTTCATCCCAGACTTTCTTGGGACAAAAACGAGGGCAAATTAAATTGGACAACATGCACGAACATGGAAAACTACTGAGGCCTCTTGCAGTACCCATGGCTGAAGAAACATCCCGTAAAGTACAACAACTGATTACAGTACTTCACAATGAACACCACATTAACGAAATGACGGAAAAATGGCTTTGTCAAACACCAAACCCGCCTCGAATTCCGGTATTTTATACCCTTACGAAAATCCATAAACCGACTTGGGAGACCTCGGGAGTTTCAGGTCTAACAGAGAAGTTATCAGCATTTGCCGGTTGCCATACTACTCCAGCCGTTAGCACAACAACAGAAGTCGTATCTCAAAGACTGATACAGTCAACTGACTCCATTAATTTCATTGCAGGACTAAAGTTCCAGAGAACACAATCCTTGTATCTATGGATGCACGAGCATTTCTACTAATATTCCACAAGAGAGGGAATACATGCAGTATGCAAGGCATACGACACTTTCTATATTAAAAGACACACCTCCTATCCCTACACGTTCACTTGACAAGCGTTCAGGCTAATGTTACAGGAGAGCTCATTCCAGTTTTGTGTCAAATAGATAGTTAATAAAGTTTACTTCATGTTCCAACAGCTATTCTGGCATTCTTGATTTAGAGTGCACTGAAACCATTGTTCTTCAAATCACAACACCAGCCGTGATCTTGAAGTTCAGAAAACATATATCAAGATTGGCAACCACAGGTACTATAAATGTAAAGAAAAGGCCATCTGAGGGGAAAACACCATTGTGCAAAGAATCCCTCTTACCCAAGTCCAGATGCTAAGATCTTTTAACAGTCTGCTGATAAAGTTCGATGTGTCAACCCAGGAAACATCTTGCCAGAATTTTTTTTCCAGCCCACTGTACGTGCGTGAATTTTTTTGGGACAATAGTCTTGTGCAGGAAATTTTTTCTTACGCATATGCACTTGCAGGATATTTTTTTTTCAAAATCACCCAGCCCCCCCCCCCCCCTCAGAAGTTAAATGGTTGGCCCCTTAATATACTCATTTTCATCAAAATGGTACCCTTTTCATATACCTAGACGAAAATTGCACCCCTTTCTTATACTCAAGGATAAGCCAAAACAATAGAACTTTAGTCGTTCTGGTTTAGTTACTCAAAGGGTACAAGCTTTTAAGTGTTTTGCATTGTCATTTGTGCCAAAATTTCACATCCTTTCGTAGCTGCCATCTCTTCCACTTTGCCGCGGATTTTGTGACCCTTTCATATACCAAAATGAGTACCTCCTCTGGGAAGTGTTCTATAAAATTGCATTACACTCCTGTAAAACATGCGCAGTTTAAAGGCTTCTCTTGGAAAACAAATCTTTTTTTGAAGACTAAGTTTGTTTTCACCGCCGAATGTTTGATCCCACAAAATTAACTCAGTGTAGAAACTAGCATTTTAATTTTGTTCCCTCTTTGAAGAGCGAGATTTGCATTTGGAATCCACGAGTTAGCGTATTATGTTCGACCTCAGTGACAGACATCTCAAAATTTTTAATTGTTCATGTACATTGCAATAGAAGTGCTTATGCACCAACTGCTTTGTGCTTAACCGCATTTTGTTTTATTCGGTTAGCTACATTTAACGATAATGACGAAGTAAATTCATGATTGCACTTGTAATTTACTTTACTGTTTTCCTTCAAAAATCTGTAGGAAGTGGCCGTGTTTCAGTCGCCGACATGCCTTCTCTTTGAGAAAGCTGTACCAAAGGGATAGTAAGCTCGTCTGGTCTAAAACAGCATAAGCTGTTGACCATTGTGCTCTACTGAAGCCTACGTTTTGCCTACTTTAGTTTGAAACAGGGTTTAGATTTCAGGGGCCTGAAATGGGATACAAAAAATTGTGTATTTTGGTGACAACTTGAAATGTTGGTCAACTTTTGCGAGTCCTCTGGCTGCATGTTGCAAAAGTATGTTGAAACTTACTATGGTACTTACTATGTAAGCAAAGGTATTTACAGTTATTGTAATTGTAGCACAGTTCTGACAAAACACCAGCAATTTCCCTGTGATGTAGTCTCCTTAAAGTTACAAGTTTTGACATGTGTTGGACATACGACTGTCACTGGAATGGGTTATACCCAGCTAATCAGAAGTTAAGTTCACATGCAAATTCAATGATGGCAGCAAATGTGACCCCCCAGGGGGGCACTTAGTAGAAGGTTGGGTAGGGAGGTGCGGCCCAGGTGTTTGAAACCTTACCCTGTTTAAGACACAAATCTCTGATTTTGCTGCCCTGACAGAGAGAAGACAGAATTCAGATTTTTTGTACCCTATCTAAAACATTTAACCAAGGCTAGTATGGACTAATCAGAGCCTATTTCATACTTCAATATGTTGTCCATTGGCAAACTGGTAAAATTTCGGCTTGTGGTGGGGTTTCTGTAAATTAACGAATCTAGAAGGTCGTGTAATGGTACCCTGTTTAAGACAAAAATTGATGAAATCAATACCCTGTTTAAGACTAAATCCTCTGAAAAGGAGGATTTACATGAATGATTTCATCCCAGGATGAGTTTCATCTCATCCTGGAATGACTTTCCTCTTGGTGTCTGGTCATTTACCTGTATGTGTCAACATGATTTAGAGCTAAAATGTGTTTGCCCCAGGGTGATTTCATCCCGGTCTTCAGCACCGGGGTCATTTCATCCCGGTCTTCAGCACTGGGATGAAATCATCCCAGGGCAAACACATTGCAGCTCAAAATCATGTAAACATTTACAGGTAAATGATCAGACACCAAGATGAAAGTCATCCCAGGATGAAATCACTCATGTAAACAGGGTATAAATGCCCACACTCCTTTGGGTACAGCGGTAAGGGGCTTTTCGCAGATAAGTGCATAGATGACTTGTACATGAGCTTCTAACTAAGAAAACAGACCAATGCAATGGGAACTCAGGTTTTACTTCTTTCAACAAGACAAAACTATACATGCTGAGCTCTCTTAGGTGGACTACAATAAACCAAATTGGTAAAACTATTTGTATGTACAATCACTGCATGTTTGAAAATTAAGTGACAGGGCCTTTAAGAAATCTTTCTTCTAAATAATAGGCGGTTATAGATATTTAATGCTGTACTTAATGGCTAAGACTGGCTGTAATGGCTATACAACCACATGGCAGATTGATGAAACGTTATGATAACACTGTTGTAGCTATGTAGTGCATGTAAACTTTCAGGAACGATATTTTTTAATAATTTCGAGGGAAAAATATAATATATACAGCCAGCAACATCTTTTAAAACCCAAATTTTGACTTTCATCGACCGTAAAATAATCCAGTCCATAATAGTTTAAAACAGTTCAAAAACTCAGTTAATTTAACATACAGGACTCATAAGTTGGAACCATGTATTTGATGTTGATGAACGCATCGGGACCTCCACGCTTCTCGAAAGCTTCGAGAGTTTCCTGAATTAAGTCACCGATATTTTCCCTTTTCTGTTGGCTGTAGTCGATTCCATCTCCGGAGTTGATATTTTTATTCTTGAAGATGTTTAGAATCGGTAAGATTTGCCTGTAGTAGGGAACAAGAGCTTCGCCGATCATTTCGCCCGCGATTACAAGATGCTGTAATGCTTTTAGTGTGGTGCAAATCACGCGATGGTTTCGCGTGTTCAACGCTTTCTTCACAGGAATTATGAGCTGTGGAATCACAGGGAGAACTTTGTTTCCACCGTGCTCCAACATGTCGTGGACACCTTGTCGGGCAAAGAATTCACAGGGATGCGATGTGTCGGATAATCCTTCGAAGAAAAGCGGAAGGTAGTGATGGTAATCAAGCCTCTCGATTTCCACCTTCCACGCTATCTTGTTTCCCTTCGTGTCGTGCTCTAAAGCGATAGGAAAATCGCCTCGATCATAGCATTTTTTGAAACTCGTCTTTTCTGAGGGTCTTGCTTTGAAAGCTCCAGCGCTAGGAGCGGGGACAACCTGGTGTAGAAATGAAATAAACACAATTTGTAATAGCACGAAGTGAGCTGTAGCGCTAATACAACTTCATCTAATCAAATCTATCTTGCACAGAGAAAGAAAAACATGCCATACTTACCACTGCATTTGACAATCTTGATCTTGTCGTAAATGGCTCAGCGACAATTGTGGCGTGGAATGTGAAACGATCCTTTTCCTGTGTGAAATAAAAGTAAACCAATCTTATAAGTAAGCCATTTTAAAAAAAACGCGGTGAACGAAGCTTGCATTTCACAGATACAGTTCATGATTCTGTTGGTCATACTTGTTCTTTTTCCTCTTTCTTTTGACGACAAGGTCTTGGCATTGGATATTCCTTCGTCTGTTGCATCACAGTCGTGTACATTGTTGAAGAAGGACGCGAAATGCTCTTCTGAGAAGTATAAACCTACGAATTATCCAACAACTTCACAGCATACACAAGAAATACCTGGCGACAAGATCTATTTGCTTGCCTTCAGTCGCCATAGCTACCAGCAACCGTTCTTCCAAATAAGGAAAATCCGGGCTTTTTCCATGTTCTTTGGGACCGCCTTGTACTATCGTTGAATGTCCCTCGGGGTGCCTTAAGAGGAGTTTGAGCCAACGAGACAGGAATTGTGAACAGCGGATTCTTAAGAGAAGGAAATATGGCGGTGCAAGTGCCAGCTAGTTTGAAAGCTATTTCTCCGTACATGAAAACAGCCCAGGAATACGACAAAAGAGATCCTGTTGTGGCTTATTTCTGTAAGTGTAACTTGAAATATCATTACTGAGGTTGCAAGGTATCTGTTGTGAGCTGTATTGCAGAAAACATCAAAACTAAGGCAAGCTGGCGATGCTTTTTATAGCGATGACTAGTAAGCTTAATCTTTCTTAACTTTTTTTAATAGCAGCGTCAAGCGTTCAAGATTAACTGAGAACTGAATTTATAGCAGCTACACAGCTTAAAAACCAAATAATTGCACCCATTTGGTGTTGGGATAAGAAGTTTCCTAAGGTTCTTAACCCGTCCACATGAATCTCATTTCTTGTTTATCATTATGATTCACAACATGCAGTTAAGCTCATGCAGACCTCACAATACCAAGTTTATTTGGCAATGTACTTTTGAATGTTATTATTACCAAACATTGACTTGTCATTTGTTTGTGTTTGTGGTTGGCATGTGCTTTTGAAAGGAATTTTTTTCAAATGCTTTTTTCTCAAGAAGTATTTTTATCCCTGGAAGGGGGGACTTTAGGGAGTTTAATGCATGGTTCAATTTTACCTGTTACCATCCCCCCCCGGGCAACCCCCGGGACAAGTCCAGCCCTTCGGGCCCGGGGGTAGGGAATTGTTTGAAATGGTTTTGTCCCGGGGGTAGGGGGGCAGGGCAAATCAAAAATAACTTCTCGTTTTTCTTGTGAAGCACGTCACTAGCTTATCACTTCTCAGTTGACACAATGGCGCCGGAACGCATAGAGAAGACTGCCTGTTTCCAGGGAAAATCTCTAGAATTTGTAGCAGACTGGTTGGAGAAGAATAATCTCTCAAAATTAAAATCTGTATTCAAAGGCACGTTTCTTATGAATTGTTAAATGAAGGTGCGTTTGATGCGTACTCGAATGGATGGCGTTCATCACAAACATAGAAATATTTCTTCAGCGTATTTGTATGAAACAGATGCACGGCTTTATAGTAAACAGAGATCTCAGTCCAGTGTTCTTGTGAAACAAGCTAAGAAAAACTCCTTTAAAGAGCCAGTGTCACCCAAAGTGCTTTGCGCGCCCAGGTACAATTTTCATATATGAAAAATCCACCATTTTCTTGATTTTTGTGAAGTCTGATTTGTATCTTCTTCCATCGCTGCTGTTAGCAATCCGAAAGCACTGGTGTGAATTTTGATTTGACATTTTAGTGTCATCGTATCGATTTCGTTGTATATTTCCAAATTCTTCTGAATCATAGTTCTGTAGTGTTTGCGCGGTGCAGAAGGAGATCTTTAAATTGGATGCTTCGAAGGATTCAGGAAAGCCGACGCAAAAGCCGAGTCTTCCGGGCTTTGCCAAGAGTTGTAGGGTTGAGGGAGCCCGTGTATCAGTAGCGGAGGAAAAGAAAAACATCTACGGGTTTCAGCAATAGTACTGACACTGCTTTTGCCGAAATAATGCTACATTCGTTGTCGGATGAAAACAGAAGGAACCTTAATTTACTACAAAATAACAGAAGCCACGGGCCTGCTCCAAAATAATGCTTATGGTCATGGGCTTGTGCTGCTTTGCTTAACTATTCCTTGTGTTAACTGCCTGTTTGTGTTTTATTTTTGCAAAAAGTGTAAGTGGCTTTTGCTTCCATCGACATCGGTCGATGCAATCGATCGCGCGATCAATTGATCGGACTGTAATAAATCCATGTATACGTATTCATTGCAAAGTCAGATCTTGATTAGTTTTCTCTAGTGACATCTAGCGATGAAGACGTCAATATTCTTACTTGTTTTTGTCTTATTTTTATACCGAGTGGAAGTGGCTTCTCTGGTTTTACGTACATCGAGTCGATCGATCGATCAATCGATCGGGTGCTATGATAGCTCCATACGCGTTGACTACAAAGATCTAGAGTTGTTTTCTCCAGTAACATCTAGTGATGAAGATATTTCTATTTTCAGGGGCTACTTCTGTACATATAAGCTCGCTGAAAGGCCATTGCGGCACGGTATAATTCTCGAATAGTCCAGCAAAGGCGCCAGCCAAATGTTAAATCTGTTTCAAAACAAAAATACAAGCACGCAAAGCACTTTGGGTGACACTGGCTCTTTAAAATGCTGTCATCAATTTGCTCTCTGGACCTCTTTTGTGCATGTGCTAATAAAACACGCGGTGAAGAACATTTCTTTACTTGCCAGCAGAATGCCAGTGCGGATAGACTTTTTTCTTCAGTTTTCTTTTTCAATGCAGTGTCCATGTTTTTTTTAATACTATGTAATATCCTTCGTTCAGTAAAATCTAGAAAAGCGTTTAAGTTCTTGTCAAAACGTCTGGTTGTGCTGGGTAAAGGTAAACTCGCGGTCTGATTGGCTATCGAAGAGAGGGTATTTAGTGTGGAATTGCACTTGTGCATGAAGGGATATTGCTGACATGAGTCACGAGCAAAAATTGTTGCTATCGTGAAAACAAAAATGCAACTTGTGCTAGGAAAAAAACACCTTGGAAATGAACAAATTTACATAAAATGAATGTCTGCCAAATTTTGAATTGAAATTTAAATTTTTAGAAAATTTGAGGAAACCATTCACACTCAAAAGTACGAGAAAACGCATTGAAGAAAAAAACAAAATGGCAGAGACGAGGGAAGAAAGCCAAACGAAAGTTTTTACCGAGGAAAACCAAACAAGCGCCGCGAAAGAAAACCCAACAGGTATCAATGCCGAAAAAAGTCAAGCATCTATTCCGGAAAAGCAAACCATTGTGACCTATACAGATGACGAACTGGTCTCTTTTAAGGACAGTATGGTTTCAGAAAACACTAAAAATAGTACAAGTACATCCGTACGCCGTTTGCAGTCTTGGTTCAAGGAAAAACATGGCAAACATTAATCTCGATGCAATTTCAAAGCAAGAAGCACCGCAGCTTCTCAAGCACTTCTTTCTAGAAATAAGGCAGACGACCAAAGAAAACAAAGGCAAGGAATATGAACCAGGAACATCACAAACTTACCGCAATGGTTTACGAAGATACTTTCTGGAGCGTCCATGTCCACCGGCAGTAGACAACTTTGACCTCGAAAAATCTTCAGCCATTGAGTTCGAAGAAGTTTCAACGATGCTCTCCATGAAGAAAAAGGATTTGAAGTAAAAAGGTCTTGGCAACAAACCAAATGCCGCTCAACCAGTTGAAGCAGAAGATATTGAAAAGATGTGGTCGTCAGGTGCAATCGGCCTTCAAAATCCTCGCTCTCTTCTCCATCTGGTATGGTGGAACAATGTCACGCACTTAGGAATGAGAGGATTTAAAGAACAACATGACTGTCAACTAAGTGATTTCACCGTGACAGAGCAGTACATCGAATACAGAGAGCGACAAACCAAGAACCGCCAGGGAGACTAACCAACTGAGACAAAACGGGCGAGAAAGTATAACAACAAGATTTGGAGGACGGATGGTGGAGAGCGAGATCTGCACAGAGCATTTATCGAGTACGTTGGCCATCGTCCGAAGGGAGATAACGTTCCTGGAAATTTCTACCTGAGTCCAGTTGACAGTCCAAAATCCAATGTCTGGTACAAGATGGTTCCAATTGGTAGAAATACATTGGCAAAGCAAATGCAGAGTATTGCGTCCATTGCCTCCCTGGACGGCAAATTCACAAATTTGAGTGGTCGCAAAACAGTCATCCAAGCGCTCCGTGATGATTTCGACCCACTGGAGATCTCAGAGCTGACTGGCCACGCCAATCCGGAATCCATATCCAGCTACAGCCATAATCCTCTGGAAAAACAGCGGCGAATGTCGAATAAGTTGGCCGGTTTCAACCCAAGCACGACAACTACCAACAGCGATTCAAGTCATGCTTTACGGGAGATTGTTCTCAACAGCTCAGTCCCGCCAAGCAACACAGCAGCTACTAGTAACCGTGACAGCAGTGCCAGTAGTTCTAGTTACCTGATGGCAGGGGCAGTTGGTGGGATGTTTACTGGAGTAACTTTTAATAATTCTCCAGTAAATATTTCCATAAACTTTCAGTCCAACATGACGCCAACAAGCGACTCGCTGTAATGAAAGAAAAACAGTTAAAATGGTGGCTTTTAAGCTTTTTTGAGCTATTTTTTGTAAGAGTTTACTCAGATATTCCAGTCTTAATCATTATACTTTAAATGCAATTTTTTTATAACTGTAAAGCGCTTACCGGTTTTTTTGTAGATCTTGTTTTCACACCGGAATGCTTGAAATTTCCCTTTTGCTTGAGCATTTCAGTTGTTGATTGTCGGCGCCACATTTGCCAAGTTGTATGGTAGCAGGGAAATCCAAGATATTCATTGAATGAAAGAATTTTTCCATAAAATCTTTTGTCTTAAATAACTCCGTATTTTTACTTTCAATTTTTTTGCTGACGATTGTAAAATGTGAGGCACTGCTTTCTCCACGAGTTTGAAATAAAAGTGGTATTCATTCTAAAAGTATCTTGTTTCCTATTCGCTAGATCTTGACACCTGACTTTGAAAGGGTTTCCATTGTTTGCACACTGGCGTGGCTCACAGAAATACAAAACGTTTAGTTTCGCCCAGTGATTTGGTGGCTTTAGCTATGCGATTCAAGAAAACTTCACTGCCTGACGAGTGAATTCCACGTTAAATTTCACTTGAAAAACCGATATCGCACTCATCGCTTCGCGATTCGTGCGATATCGGTTTTTCGCGTGAAATTTAACGTGGAATTCACTCGTCAGGCAGTGAATTTTTCTATAGAATTGAACCCTGCATAATCTATGCTTTGTACACAAAACAGCGTATTTGTGGTCGATGAGGAGTCCCGGGGGTTGGGAATTGTCTCTGTCTGCGTGCCCTGGGGGTGGGAAATAAACCACCAAATGAGAACAAAATTGCAAATCCCCCGGAGTATGCCCGGGGGGGGGGGGGGGGGACATGGTAACAGGTAGAATTGAACCATGCATAATTCAAAGGGAATTTTCGTTTGGCTTGTCTCAAATTTTGAGGGACTTGCTAGTTTAGGATATTGTCAAAGAAACAACTTTGGAAATTGGATAACTCTGAAAACTTTTTTTTTTTGAGAGCCATTTCCAGTGTGATCACAAAATCACAGTTTCAGATCACTTTTTTTGTGGTGATTTCTGAAATGTGCTGAAACCTTCCACTGCAGTAATTTAGCATTGGAAAAACTCCAGACCTCATTTTTTCAGTGCTTCTGAGTTTATATCTGTGGGTAAACAGCAAATCACTGAACTACAAAAACTTATGATTTTTCAAAAGGAAGGTGTTTCTTAAATTAATTTTGTGCCGATCTGAAGGTGTTTTATATTATGTCTATCAAGGACACACAAAGTGTCTCTTTAAAAGTGCTGGATTTATTTCCTGCAATTGTAGCTAAGTGAGGTGAACCATTAACAGTGGATAATAGTGAAGTTGTCTCCAGCAACTATTTGCTCTTTAACGACAACAACAACTTCATTGAAATACCAAAATTGCTCTTTCAAAGTATGAAGGTGAAGGCTGAAGGTGGTTTATGTCATTATAATTATTATGTCTATCAAGGACACACAAAGTGTCTCTTTAAAAGTGCTGGATTTATTTCCAGCAATTGAAGCTAAGTGAGGTGACCACAAACAGTGGAAAAGAATGTAGTTGTCTCCAGCAACTATTTGTTCTTTAACGACAACAACAACTTCATTGAATTACCAAAATTGCTCTTTCAAAGTATGAAATAACAAAATGGCAAAATCACCCCTTCAATGTAGACTTTCTTATACCATGGTATCGCTCCAGATCGTCTTTTCCTTTAGAGCTAATTTTACAATGCTCCATTTGAAATTTGTGTCTTACTTGATCTGATTGACTGTGGTTTTCATTACGGCTTACGGTTCAATTTACCTTGTTGTATATTCCAACAACATGCAAGTGTTTTAAAATAGACCAAGTACTCGTAAAGAAATTCCTTTCTGTGGCTGTAGTAGAAAGCCGTACACTGTAATACTTGTATGTGTAAGCTGAATACAAATCTATCCACTGGTCTTTATGTATAACAAGAAAAGCCCCAGGGACATAAGCGGTTGTTCTCCCTTCCCTCGGGATGTAAAATATATTATGGTCACTCAAGATACAAGCTCTAGCCTGCACAGCGAAAGACGTGACGAGTATTTTTTTTGATGGGGGGAAAACCGTAGGTCTGTGGCAAGTGGCCATGAAAACAAAAAAAAAAGAGCACAGAAAAAAAAACAGGTATTACTATACCCCATCCTGACGGCGGGGTAAAAATTTTCTTGACAGAGTTAGGGTCCCTGAGGGAATGGTTTAACATATATATAGACAGGGGAATCATGGTAAGCCAATCTCATGTGGAAAATCTGGGTCTGTTGGTGTCAGGGAAATAGGCTGTGAGTAGCCAGTTTAACAAGCTTTTCATTTCTTTAGGTCGTCTCTATGCAATGCAGAAAGGTATCAAAATTGATAGCAAAGGAAAAGACAGTAGACCTTTTTTGCTTCAACTAATGGACCAGTTAGAAAAGGTCAGTGGCAGATCTACGTATGTACCATGAAATTTCTGTGTTCTCAGTACTTGGAATGTCGAGCTTTTACCATTTGTATGGAAAATAAAACACCTGGAAAGTTTCATCCCAACAGAGATTTTCCAGGAAAAATAATACCTTGTGAGGTATTACCTTTTTCTGTCTTTTAGTGGAATGACCAAAATTTTCTGTATTTTTTGTTTGTATTACTGGTACCAGGCTCCTTTGTGAAATAAAGAAGATGGCAAATTCACAAAGACTGAAATGTTTTGCAGCTTTATACATGTAAAAACTATAAACATAATTATCCTTTTTGATGTCTGACATTTTTTATTGTCGGTACTTGTTGTAATTCGACTCTTTTGAGTCATGCTTGCTGCATGTTTGGCATACAGTGATTTGCATTAATGCAAGCTGTAGTGAAGAACCAGATGATTCTAGCCTGCGTAGCAAGCATTTCCGAGGTTTTTCCCTGATCGAGACAATTAAGGAAAGTAGCCAGTTCGTTGTGTTCATGCAGGTAACACTCAAATGAACATACCTGATTT
Organism: Siderastrea siderea; assembly: GCA_964030785.1. NCBI lineage: Eukaryota > Metazoa > Cnidaria > Anthozoa > Scleractinia > Rhizangiidae > Siderastrea > Siderastrea siderea. The sequence continues at coordinate 73,436,008 of OZ034967.1, read as the reverse complement.
GATTGACGGATTTATTACTTGACATCAACACTACCATGCCGCGCCAATCAGGAAACTCTGTTCGTGGACGAACGGGTTTTTCAAAATCATGGGTTTGCGGGCAAGCATTTCCTCTCGTCCCTTCCCCTTCCCCTTTTCGCACTTTATTGCACTCGCCCCAATTTTTGCTCGTTCAAACACAGGGTCCAGAGGAGTTAAATTTTGTACGCAAGAATTATTCTTCGTACATCTGGTTGAGTCTGGGCCTAGCTTTCAACGAAGACGGACGCAATTTTCGGCGCTCCGCCGTCGCTCACTATGTAAGTTCTTCTAAGAGCCCAAAACCAGAAAATGTCGGAGGAAGAAGTGGCAAAAGAAGACTCCAGACGCAAAAGAAGAAAAAGAAGTAAGGGGTCTCAAACCAGCGAGGAAAATGAATCGGCCGCGTGTTCATGTCATGATTGCGCAAGTATGGCACACTCGATCGCTTCAATGGAGAAGAAACTCGACAAGGCTTTACGATGCATTCAGGAAATTGAAAGCCTAAAACAGAAGCAAAGCGATCTGGAAATCAAAAACAAAGAGTTAGAAGAAAGCCTAGATTTTGCCAATTCTAAAATTGCAACTCTGGAGAAGAAGGTAGCAGAGCAAGACAAGGCTATCGGTGAGCTAAAAGGAGGTGTGAAAACGCTAACAAAGCAAGCTGAAGAAGAAAAGCAACGCGCAATTAACTTCGAAAGCCATAGCCGTCGTAACAATCTCAACTTTTTCAATATTCCAGAGCAAGAAGATGAAACGGCTGCTAAATCTGAATCTATTCTTCGCAACTTTATGGAAGTCAGGCTTAAGCTGAACAAAGAGGACGCTAACGACATCTCGTTCGAACGTGTTCATCGAGTCGGAAACCAAGCGCCTCTGAAGGGAAACCAAGACCACTAATCGCTAAGTTCTCTTTCCACGGGGACAAGGAATTTGTTTTGTCAAAAGCAAAAAATCTTCGGGGAACTGATTTTGCAATTGCTCGTGACTTTCCTAAGGAGATTGTTGACGAAAGAAGGCGTCTTGTTCCATTTTTAAAAGACGCCAAGGAAAATGGTCAAGTCGCGAAGTTAATCTACAATAAGCTTTACATCAATGGACAGCGATTTAAGCCACAAACTGTCTCTACTAGCGAACAGTGATTACCTCTGGAGCCTAAATATGTATGGAACTGTTTTACATAGATCTCTCTTCCGTCGGCTTTTGTTTGGGTTCTCGTAGCAAAGCTATCGTCTCAGTCAGGACACAAATCGATTTGGCTAGTTCGTGATCGAGCCGCATAGGGCTCTCATGTCTCAGTTGTTTCTTGTGTACTGTGGTTTTTCTTTTGCTGGCTGGTATTTTTGTTCTTTAGTGGTGTCAAGGGTCTCTCATAAACGACTTATTTGTTCCCATCGATCAGTATCAACACAATTTAAGAGTTTCAGGTATGTACTTACAATTTATTATCTTATTACTCTTTGCTAAATGGCTGCGCTCAGTTCCGAACCATTTCAACTAAAAACACTCTCGTTAAACGTCAGGGGAATTAATCAATCCATCAAGCGAAGAAAACTATTCAGGTGGCTGCACCACCAGCGTGCACAGTGTTATTTTTTACAAGAAACCTATAGTGACGAGAAATGCATAAGCTCGTGGGAAGCTGAGTGGGGTGGAAAGGTGTATGCTTCCCATGGTAGTAAACACAGCAAAGGCGTTATGTTTTTAATGAACCCAAATTTCGATTGTCAGGTGGAAAATTGCATTAAAGACAAAAACGGAAGATTCATTATTTTAGATCTGAAAGCCGATGATTCACACCTAATTTTAGCTAATATTTACGCGCCAAATGATTCCGCGCAACAAATAACGTTCTTTAAAAACTTACAAGATGTCCTACTCCCCTTTTCTGGAGAGAGGATTATCATTGGAGGTGATTTTAATTGTCCTCTGACTTCTTCAGACAAACTAGGTGGTAGACCGGTCCATTGCAAACAAAAAGTTATTGACGAAATCATAAAACTCTCATCGCTGTACTCATTATCCGACGTGTGGCGTGAAAAAAATGGTGACAAACAGGGTTTTTCTTGGCGAGATAAAGCGCTGAAGGTGCAATGTCGACTTGATTATGTTTTAATGTCAAAAAGCCTTTTGAACATTTCCAAAGAATGCGTGTTAATATTCGCTCCTAACACTGATCGCTCGGCTGTTGTAACGCTGGTTCAATCGGAAGAGCTTTCCAGAAAACCAGGACCAGGGTTCTGGAAGTTCAATTCGTCCCTTTTAGAGGACAATGAGTATGTAAATAGCATTCGTAAATGTATTGTGTCTGCAAAGGATAAATATAAAGACATTGAAGATTGTGGGTTAAAATGGGATCTCATCAAAATGGAATTACGCGGTTTCTCTATCGCCTATGCTAAAAGAAAGGCGTCAAAGCAGAGATCGCGTGAGAAAGATCTTCAAAACCAATTGAATGCATTGCTGGCTAATTCACAGAACTCACGAAATAATCCTTATTACCTTCACGAGTTACATAAGTTGCAAGCTGAATTGAACAAAATCATGGAGCACAAAATTAAAGGAACGATCTTAAGAAGTAAGGTCAGATGGCATGAAAAAGGAGAAAAAAACTCAAGATACTTTCTAAACCTAGAAAACCGTGCCGCCTGTAAGAAAAAAGTAACAAAGCTTTTGCTAGAGGATAGTACGGAAACAAATGACCCGGATCTAATTCTTAAGAAACAAGAAGAGTTTTTCTCGAATTTATATAAGTCGCAAGGCCCCTCTGCAAAAAATTCAAACTGTGGTATTTTCTTTAATAGCACAAATATGACCACTTTGTCAGAGGAAATGTCCAGTAGTTGTGAAGGCAAAATCGCCAGTGATGAATGTTTATTGGCTCTGAAGGAGTTTGAAAACGGCAAATCTCCCGGCTCGGATGGTTTTACGGCTGAATTTTACAAATTCTTTTGGAAAGAGCTTAGTGAAAATCTAACTTCCAGCCTTAACCATGCTTTTGAGAAGGGTGAACTTTCAATTTGTCAAAGAAGAGGAATAATTTCCCTTCTCCCAAAAAAGAGCAAACCTACCAACAATTTAAACAACCTACGCCCGATTTCACTGTTAAACACAGACTATAAAATTGCTACCAAAGTCTTGGCAAGAAGATTGGAAAGGGTTCTTCCTTTCATTATTAAACCAGATCAAACCGGGTATATCAAAGGGAGATATATAGGTGAAAACATAAGGTTAATTAGCGATCTGATTGACTACACCAAGCAAAAAAATATTCCAGGTATTGCCATCTTTCTTGATTTCCGCAAAGCGTTCGACTCCGTGGAATGGGATTACATCGCAAAGGTTCTTGATGTTTTCAAGTTCGGAGAAGATTTCAAGCGTTGGGTAAAGGTTTTTTATACTCGTCTGATATATCTAGTTGCGTCATAAACAACGGCTTCGCGTCACCTTTTTTTTAAGCTCAAGCGTGGCGTGAGACAGGGCTGTCCATTGTCTGGGTTGCTTTTTGTTTTAGCTATTGAATTGCTTGCACTTGCAATAAAAAATGACCCTCTGATACAAGGTATCTGTGTGGGCAAAGAAGAAATTAAATTAACACAGTACGCCGATGATACGACGGTTTTCGTTAAAAATACAACTTCCGTGGAAGCGCTGCTTCGCCTTCTCGAAAAATTTAAAGAGTGTTCCGGCCTAGAAATTAATACACACAAGTCTGAAGCGTTATGGTTAGGCTCGTGGAAGGAACGTCTTGACAAACCGTTTGGCTTTAAGTGGCCTACTGATTCTGTTTACGCCCTTGGGATTCATTTTTCAAATGACGCTAATCTCGTGCATAAACTAAACTTTCATGGCAAATTGGAAAAACTTGAAAAAATCCTTAACAGCTGGAGAAGAAGAAAGCTAACTCTCTATGGAAAGATTAACATTATTAAAACTCTTGGTTTATCAAAGCTTATTTTCAGCGCTTCAGTTCTGCCCATTCCTGAAAACTTCGCTCAAGAAGTAAACAAATTAACATTTAAGTTCCTGTGGGATGCCAAGCCCACTAAAATTAAGAAATCCACCATCACTGGACTGAAAGAGAAAGGTGGACTAAAAATGATAGATTTCGATCATATGAACAAAGCGCTAAAGTGTGCTTGGATCAACAGGTTTACTAATGGTAATAAGGGAGCGTGGAAAATAATACCAGATAATACAACTGCGCATCTAGGAGGCTTCTCTTTCCTTCTTCAGTGCAACTACAAAGTCAAGGATCTCGATGTGAAAAATGTACCGCTTTTTTACGAAAGAGTGCTTAAATATTGGGAGGAGGTTACATGCTTGGCGGGCAAGGCTGATCTTAATCCAAACGAAACATTCATCTGGAACAACAGACACATTAAAATCAACAATAAAACTCTATTTTTTCCAGCGTGGTTCCACAAAGGAATCTACAAAATTAAAGATCTAATAAGTGATAACGGTAAATTTCTCCCTTTTGACGTTTTTTGTCGTACGTTTGATGTTAAAGCTTGTTTTACAACATACTACGGTCTATGTAATTCAATCCGTCAAAATTGGAATGCTATCTCCAAAGAATCCCATGGCGTTTTACAATTAATTTCAAATTGGCGTACTAACAACTCGAACTTAACCACTGCAGATCTGCTGAGTGTTATCGCAGATAATAAATTTGTGCCTCCTTCAGCAGAGCAAAAAATTCTTAATTCAGGTGTATCTAAAGATAACTTATCAAAAGTATATCTTCTACCATGGAGTATAACAAAGGAAATTAAATTGTGCATGTTTCAGTTTAAAATTATTCATAACGCAGTGTTCACAAAGGACAAGCTTTTCAAAGCAAATATTTTACAGGATGACAAATGTTTTCACTGCAAAGACAAAGCAGAAACACTTTTGCATTTGCTTGTCCACTGTCCGCATACAGTGGCTTTTTGGGATCATTTTCGGGAATGGTGGCGCAAAAATACCCATATTGTACTGAACCTTACACCTACTATGGTGTTATATGGTGTGATAGATAACTCAAGGTTCTGCACGCTACTCAATTTGGCCCTGTTAGTTGCCAAGTTCTACATATACCGATGCAGTCTAGACGATACACCTCTATACTTCCCTGTGTTTGAAACAGAATTACGTGAAAAAGCAAGGATTGAGAAAGATATTGCTACGAGAAATGGTAATCTAAAGCATTTCTAGATTAAACGGGAACCTCTGATCCGCAGCAAATTTATTGGAGATGTCGATATTTGAGAGACCTTTTGACCCGCTTTGCAATTTATATAGTTATTTATTTGGATGTTTTTATTTGTCTATCTCTTTTTTTTATTTAATGTAATTGCTTTATACGTCGTTGATTTTTTATCTACTGGTTCTATTTGTTAATATGTGTATAGTACTCTTGTAATTGCTTATCTATTATATTGTAATTTTTTTTGTGTTCTTTAATAAATTACATTTAAAAAAAAAAAAAAAATGTTGATATTGGGGCTTAAAGATGACTTTTCTTGATGTGTAAGCAAATTCTCCCAACTAGTACCATAAGAAATAAATGGAGAACAGAGAGGAAAAAAAAAAAAACAAAAACAAAAAAAAATTCTTCGTACATCTTACTTTATAAAATACATAACCACGTCATTTGATCAAAAAATTTGCCCAAATTTGTGAATTCAATTTGAACGGCTTTCTTCTCTTTCCATATATGCTGTATTTCTCGATCTCGATCTCGATCTCGCTTAGTACGCCATTTTGTCCACCATATTGAAAATTGCTCTTAACCGCAGACCATTCTTCCGCAGTCGCCTAAATACGTTGCCCAAAGGGCAACGGCTTTTTTTCAGAAAGCCAAGCTTTCCGAACGAGGCACGAAGTGAGGAGTAAAAATAAGGACAAGGGAGGAAACTTATACCACGTGATCTCGATCGATGTGCACTGCAGCACGTGGTGACGGAAGTGATCGTTACCGGAAACGCAAGAGCAAAGTTCAAAACATCACATGTGGAGGGAGTTTTAAAAATGGCGAGTTCGCCCTCGAAGAGGAAAGCTCCGTTACAAGAAAACCAGCCTGAGCAGAAGAAATCGAAACTATCGAACAGGGAAAACACGTTTTCGTATCTAAATGGTAAGTGTTTCGACAACCTGCTTTCAAACGTGAACATAAAAATACCATATTTCTGCGATGAAACGGCCCCTGAGACCAATTTTAAAATTTAAAAGTTTATTGCAGGCTATCGCTGAATTACTAGATAGACTGCCAAAATTACACAGCACTGAGTGGAATTCTTGAAGATTATAATGTGAGCCGCTGTGCCAAAGAAATGGGCATGATTTTGAGCGAGGTCTTTCCGGAGGCGACTCTATAAACTTGCCACAGGTTGACCTCACGAGTTTCACAGCAGAAAAGCCGTAAAGCGAGCGGAGCGAAGGACGAAGGACTTTTCGAAAGTCTAGCAACTCGAGTGCAGCGGAGAGAAAACCGGCAACCGAACGTGGAAGTTCCCATTTTCAAATAAGTCTCAGCAAGGTGAAGATGCACTAAAATGGGAAGACCTGCCACATTTCACCAAAGAGTTTGGTTGGCTTTTATCTACCACGTGCACCACTTGGCAATTCTTCGCGTTCCGATTTCGTTATTTCCAGCCGCTTGATCCGCTCACACAATAGCTCATTCGAATTTCTAACGTCTCTGATTTCTTCCAAGGTTGAATCGAGTCTTCCGTTAAGCGTTTTAAAAGCAAAATCTATTTTCTCAAGAATGGCTTCATTGCTCATGATTCCGTGGTAGAGACGCACCAAGCAAGAATGAAATATGAGCGACGAAACGTCGCTCAAAACAATAACAGAAGTTAATATGAAACTTACAATGCGTCCGTCTGACTACAGTCCCAACAGGACAACTTCCGCTTTCGATCAAGTCACCATATTTACGTCATTTCCGTCACCGAGTGTTGCGGTGCACATAGTACGAAAGCGAAGCGTGGAAGCCGTAAATCCCGCTTGCGAAAACGTTTGTTTTTCGTCATTTTTAAACACCTTTTTTCCATATTTGTTGAGAATAGATAAATTCTAGACCAGATTCTTAAAATTAGGCATTTTGGTGAATTTTCTTACGAGATAGAGGGATTCGAAAAATCAGCCCAAATCTGTTTCTTCCCTTGTCGTATTATTTAGTGTAAGTCGATCTCAGTGATCCTAAGAGCCCACAGTAATATGACCTGCGGTAAAAATATAGGTAACACGAGTAACGCAAATTCGCAGCAAATTATGTCAGTTATCTTTCGCAAGGAAAACTTAACGTTCTGCTCGAACTTCACTCCTCTGGACCCTGTGGTTCAAAAAGCGAAAAATGCTTCAAACCTGTGGAAAGCCATATACTACAGAAATGCTTGCTATGCAGGCTAAGATAATTTGGAGAAAATGTATTAATTTTTTTTACAATCTAGTTTGTTCTTTTCAAACTGCAACCACATTTTAGTTTCAAACACTAACAACAGTATATACCTGTATGCCAGCCCAGAAAAGTCCAGTACTGTTTGTAGTTATAAACATTTTCTGGGCTTGATTATGTATTTAAATGTGAAAAAGCAATGAGCAGCCAAAGTTATGGACTGCCGGGCATGTAGCATTTCAAAAACCCTGCCTGGTTGCTGGGCAACACCCAGCACGCTTTTTTGGAGAATTTAGACCGATTTAAGGTGTAATCAACCACAAAGTTGAGGGTAGGATTGACCTGGTAAAAGGTAATATTTTGGACTGTCGGCATTTAGTCTTGAGAGAAGCATGCCTGGCTGCTGGGCATCTAGACACTGCACATATTTCCAAAATGGGGAATTGTTTAGCACCAGTTTAATTTGGAGTCTGGGTGGTTGTTTTTTTCATTTGAATGCAAGGACTTGCTCACAAACAGTACACAAAAAATGTCAGTGGACAAGTCCTTCAATCTTGTCTCCTAAATTCAAACCAGCTTGAATTAAGGGGACAAGGCATAGAGTCCAAATTCTGGTCTCTGCAACAAGTCCAGATTTTTTTTTTATTAAACTGGATAGTTTACACAAACTGCCTTGTTTCAGGGACTAGTTTGGGTATCAACCCCTTGTATGTGCTAACAGGTCAAAAAAACCTGCTTTTTTATTCTCAGAGAAAGAAGGAGTTGATTTCTCAAGGGCATGAGGCTGTTACTGACGATGCCGTTGCTCAGCTTCATATTGATGAGAAAGCGGTGCAACTTTTCTTGTGGGCTGACACTGAAGACCGTGCCTCAAACTTTAACAAGTAAGATGTTCATCATTGTATAACAAAATTATGTATCGCAGTGGCAAAATTAATGTGATTTTTTCTCAATTCCATGACTTGAAAGATAAAAGCGGCAGTGAATTGAATGAGTTAGATTGATTTACGTAATGCTAGCTATTGCATATTAAGAAGCGTGAATGGCAGTTACCAATTTCTAACAAAATAAGATCAATGTTACAAATTTTTCTTTTAAAAATGGCTAGTGATGATGCATCCCTTATATCTTTTGAGTATAATGTCTTGTCTGACCAAAATGACTTTTTCATGTACTTATTTCCTTTCCATTAAAAAGAAAGAACCTGAGCATGAAAACTTTTAACTTCCCTTTCAGGAATGTTGTGAAGTCATTTTACACAGCCAGCCTTCTTTATGATGTTCTAACACAGTTTGGTGAATTATCAGAAGAGGTACAGTTGTGTGTAGGTGGTACATTTATGAAACATGAAATGTTGCAACAGTAAAGTGTTGTAACAGCAGTGTCTCAGATGGGATCTAGTAAGTCGGTATATTATTAATGACACAAATGTTGATCTACAAATTTCATGCCGGGTACGATGTTTAACTTGGCAACTTATTCAAGTTTCCCTTCCTATTAAAAGGCCTTCTATTTTTGGTTTTTGAATATTTGTGTGATAATTTTTGAACAAAATTTACATCTACCTTATATTTGTCAACCCGACTTCCTAGAGCAAGCCTTGTTGTAGTACCGTCTGTTTTTCTTTTCCTGTTACCACCACATTTCCAGTTTTTCGCTGGGCACAAAACGTATCTGGGTTTGGCATGTTTTTGTCAGTTTATCTACTCCATGTCCTTCCTTATTTTGATGTTTCAAAAGGCATGCTATTTCACTTGTGGGATCTGGTTTACAGAGAGATACCAAACAAATATAATTATAAATGTCAAGATCTTCTCGGAAAAAAATCCGAGCCCCCTACGGGAATCGAACCCATGACCCTCCAAATACTAGTTGGAGTGCTCTACCACTGAGTTATGGAAGTGATGCATGAGGTCATACAAATTGGGGTTATGTGCCATAGGACCCGCATCACGTAGGTACGAACAGACCTGTAAGCACAAACTACCCACATCGTGCAGGCACTCTAAAGTAGTGTATATGACAAATCTAATATGTGAAACAGGTATACAGATAGAAAATAAGTAAATAAATAAATAAATAATAAATAAATAAGTAAATTAATTAATTAATTAATAAGTAAATTAAATAAATATCAAGATCTTCTCGGAAAAAAATATTATATGGATCTTGTTTGTAGGCTAAATTCAATGCATGCATGATGGCCTGGTTGTAATGCCTAATAATTAGGCATTACAAGGTCCATTCATAACATTACAAGGTCTACTCAGGTTGAATATTTTGTTCCAAGTCATGAATAAATTTTTTTGTCTCTTTTTAAGGGAGCTCATCATCAGAAATATGCCAAATGGAAAGCTGCCTATATCCACAAATGTCTAAAGACTGGAGAAACTCCAATACCAGGACCAGCTGGTGGAGATGATGATAGCTTTAATGAAGAAGGAGGAGAAGCAACCCCTTACCCTCCCCCTACTAATATGCAGCAGCCACCTTACCCAGCAGGGAACACAATGGGGATTCCTGGACAGTTTCCATCTCAGCCTTACCCTCCAAATCAACCACAGTACCCTACACCCCATACACAGCCCAGTACTGGTATATACCAGGTAATGTAATGATAAATATCTACTTGTATTAACATTGGTCAGTGGTTTCATGATAATGCAGCTCACTGGCAGAACTTGATAGCTTTTGATTTACTTTATTGAGTAGCTTCCTGCTTTGTCTTGGCTGTCCCTTCTTGGACATACAAAGGTCATTCTTTACTTTTTATTCAAGAGCACTTTTGAGAGCACCTGCCATCTTCAGTCTGTAGCAGTTTGCCTTTTCCTGAGGCACATTTTGTTGAAGTTTGGTGAGAATCATCTGCTTTTCTTATGAGACATGATGTCATAGGTAGCATAAGGTCAACACCATGAAAACGTTTTAATTTCAGTCTGCACTTTTCAATTAATTTGAATTTTTGAGTAAAATCCAAGATGGGGGGCCAATGGTATCTACCCTCCGTGGTTCTGTTTTTGTGAATCTTGCATTTTTTCAAATTTTAAGTGTGTGCTTTCAGTTTTCTTTCATGCTTTCATGAATGCAATTTTCTTTCTGAACTTGGTTGTGAAAATTTTCACCATACAATGGTTTCTGCTACAAAATCTGGCTATTGTTGTTGGGGTCCCTTTTGAACAGCAAAACATGGGTTGTAAATATGGCAGAAGTGAAGAGACCTTGAACAAAGCTTGAGACAAAAAACTATGGAATATGGTTTATTATGAAAACAATACTGAAAACAGCAAGTTAAAGGAATTAATTTGTTTTTAGATTTTTAAGGCCAAATTATTGTTTTGGTTACTTACCTAAGCTTAGCTAGGTCTCAAAGTGCCATGTGACACAAAAGGCCCCTTGGGGGGGGGGGGGGGGTTAACAGAATATGTTGACTGGCTTCACACCCCACTCCACCATAAAAGGGCTAGGGGCTGTCCTTTTTTAGACCCCCCCAAGCCCCTCTCATCCAATGCAGCATCCTTGAGCCTTGAGCAGTTGAAGACACAGTACAGCTGGCATAGTTCTTGGTGATTGTAGTTTGTAATTCATATCCAAATTGTGGAAGAAAATCATGGCTTTGACACAAACAAGCCTTAAATGTCAAGGTGATAAATGGTCAGAAATGCCCCTATTTTCAGGCATACAAGGTATACCCCAACTATAACTTATTTTGCAGCCCCCTGTGAATAGTGTGTAACGTGCACTACGTTCTCAAACCACAAATGTATAAGACAAACAAATTGTCGAAAGTTGCAGGGGTGGTCAACCATATCAATATTATGTATACATACTGTACATACTTTACTTTATTGTCTCCTCCCCGAAGGGGATTTTCAGGAACAATCAATAAAGTAACTAATTACAATACTTCACGTATTTTATTACGAATTACCATACTTAACTTATTACTTGTTACAATACTTAACCTAAGGAGCATTTAGAAAATTGTCTAAAAGTTTGTTCTTTAAAAGAAGTTTAAAAACTTGAACCGAGTGGCTTGATTTTAAGGAAGACCCTAAATTGTTCCAGAGCCCAATAGTTCTATAGATAAATGTTCGTTGCCCGGAGGCTGTTCTAAAAAGGGGAATGTTAAGCGTTTGCCCACTCCTAGTTTTACGTTTGCTAACTTGTTCGCGAGTAATGAATTGGGATGTTAAATATTTAGGGGCGTGTCCGGTCATGCATTTAAAGGCCATAATAGCTTGGCGGTAATATAGTTGGTCCTTAACGGGCAACCAAGATAGGCTTTTTAGGAGGGGAGTCACGTGATCGTATTTTCTCTCGCCACTGACGATTCGGCAAGCAAAGTTCTGAACAGCCTGCAATTTCCGTACATTCTTGTCTGTCGTATTCGCCCAAACATTCGATCAATAATACATTTTACTGAAAACGCGGCATTTTTTACGATTAACAGCGAGCTTTTGTCAAGACAATGTTCGACCCGGCTATTTTGCGTAAGACGCGCGATGCATTCAGATACTGTGGTCGTTATATGATCATCGAATGACAAGTTCGGATCCAAAATTACGCTGAGATCTTTGGCTTATTGCACGGGGAAAATGTCCTCTCCCAACAGAGACAAACGAAACTCTCGAAGTCATCTGTCGGCTCCCGAAAACAATGAATTTCGTCTTGTCTAAGGGAGGTAGGGGTGCAATTTTGTTCTTGAAATGAATTGATCCTTCAAACACGATTTTTGTGGCAAGGTTTCGTAGAAATAGTCCAAATGTTACCAATTTTATAGGAGTGAAAGGAATAAGACACCCAAGCAAGATGACATTGTTGAAATGCCCAGGGTGAAGGTTCTTCAGCACAAAGCCACTAAATATATTGAGTTTACAAGAAACCGTTATTCCTGAGTCCTAATTTATTTTTAGACGGGTTTTCAATTGAGTGCCAAAAGTAATTTGCGTTTTGCTTTGGTTTTGCTTTTCTTCGCTCTGTGATTGGTTAGAAAATCTCGTGCCACTTTCTCGACCGATTTATAGAAGCGACTTGCTTGCACGCGTTTTCCCGCGCTATGTATTTGCTTCTAGTTCTGATTGGTTCACTGGGTAATTTATGATTGTTGTGATTGGCTGGGGGTAGTTACTTTGGTAGTTACGATTCGCTCTGACGAAGGGCTAACGCTCGAAACGTCAGCTTTCGATCTCTTTATGGTGGCCAATCTACCTTATCAACTCAGTTGATAAATCCAAAATTTTGTGTTTCACGTCCCCACCGACGCAGCACCACAGTTTCTTTAGAAATTAACCCCCTTATTTGTAGTTACTTTGGGTTTGGTTTTACAACACTCGTTTGATTGCCTGTGAACAGGCGCTCTGGTCGGGAAAAGAGTGAAGAAAAACAAAGGGTGCTTTGTTTTGGCGCTTTTTCCCCACTGCGGAGCCTGCTCGCAGGCTATCGTTTGAAAACAGCTCTAATAAAACTGCAACATTTGGTTTGATTTTGTTTCAGAATGTTCAGCCAGCAGTACCTCCTGCAGTGCCATCAGCGTCAGCCATTCCCACAGAACCAAGCAACTCAACGTCCTCCACGTTATCTCCCAAGGACAGCGAACAAGCCCAAAAATATTGCCGTTTTGCTGCTAGTGCTTTACAATATGAAGATGTGAAGACAGCTATTGAGAATTTACACAAGGCACTTGCTTTGCTGGAAAAGTAACATGCTGTTTAAATCTACTTCGCAAGAGAGAAAACGAGGAAGTTCCATCCTGAGGGGAAACAAGGGACGACGCACAGTCAGATCAGCCTGATATAGGAGGGCCGATCTCAGGTTAATGCATGCAAAATTAGTTCGTTCTTTGGAAAAGATTTACACTAAGACTCTGTCAGTTTGTGAGTTAAACTGCAGCAGCCTTCGTATATATATCAGGGATCAACTCCTGTATCTCAAAGTTTCAAAGTAGTTTAAGCAACACATGGGAGGCGAAATGTGAAAGACTTGATATTGCAGGCACTAACTTTTTGTCTCCTTTATAGCCGATCTAGACGTTGCGACTTTTTTTAAGACTGTCGTATGCGACTTTTATGACACGCCCTGTTGGCGTCGTTCAGTACATCGTCTTTCAAATTCCTACGACATTTTTCGTGTCGTAAACAACAATGGTAAGCAAGATGAAGGTTTTATTTATGCGAAACAATTCGTGTCGTAGTTGTGCCGTCTAAATCGGCTCTCACATCAATGGACTCTAACTTGTACGGCAGAGCCTGTTTCAAAATAATAGTTATAATAAAAAATGTCATTCAAAATAAGAAACACAGCTTTTGAGGCAGGAGGCATCAATTGCATTAACAACAGACTTTTAAATGATGGGCTTGTCATTAGGATTTTCATACCATTCCTGTTGTCAAAATTCCTGGTATGTTAATCCATTAGTTTTTATGCTGTCACTGTAACAATTGTGCCATAAAATATATGTATACGCATATTTTAGCTGTGTCTTATGAAATATAAAAAGTACAGCAGCATTTGCAGAAAGGAAGGTCTTATCTGCGGATATACGAAAGGGATTGATGAAGATTAACAGAGAAGTTTGGATTATGGTCGAAACTTATAAACATTAATCCTGCATCTTCATGACTGTGTGTCTATACTGCAGTCAATTTTTAACCCCGATATTGTTAGCCATCTTCACTGCTTATTTATGCTGCGGTTTGTCAAAAAGGTTAGGGGTGGGGACGGGAGGTCTTCTTTCTGTACCCTTTAACTCTGGATACTTCGCGCACGCTCACTCGCTCACCGCGGATGAGGGAGTAAGAGAGAGTACTGGGGACGAGCCAGGTGCCCACCTGTTCCAGTTTTGTCAGTGCCGTCTCTTAACGGCTTTTTTGAAAGGTGATTCCATTCAACCAGAAACTCTTAACTTATGCATGCTTGCTGTGCATAATTATTAATTTTATATCATTAGTGCGTGCCGGAGCGCGCGCACGTTCAGAACTTTGTCGGTTTTCTTTGAGCTGTTCAGAGAAATATATGGTCGTTTTCTCCTAACCAAGAACGGTGATCCCTTTTCTAATGCAAAATTTTAAATGACATACGGTTGAGCGTGACATATCGCGATTTTAAGAAAAGTTAAAATTTTTGCTTTGCGATATTTTTATTTGAATGCCGAAACGTCTTTGGGGACATCAGGGTAGTCCGAGAGCGGCAAGCTCTTTACTTTGTTTCGTAATCTTAATTCCTGTCGAACTCAAGTAGTCTATTATGCAAGACAAATGTCTATTCTGTTGAACAACTCTAATACTTCAATGCAAGAAATTTTAGTCTCTGATTACTAGGGTCTCTGCTGAAAACCTTGGGGGTCGGTTATATATTGTTTTACTACAACGGCTATCCATGCTGCGCAAAAACGAGCACAGTGACCCGTATTTTTATTGCATTTATTAAATTACCAGTTGAGCCGAGTTGTAGAAAATTGTAAATATTCCTTCTTTTTCGATGCAAAACATGCAATAGGTGTTTTTCCTATCCTCCCACTTCCCACCCCCTCATTCCCTCCCTCCTATTCACTTCCCGTTCAAGCCTTGATTTTTTCAGGCTTCCCTCTTCGAAAACTGCGATGTGGTTCCACGCGCTCGTCTCGTGGTGTTATATTTTGTGCTGGCTGCACTGGTTTGAGTGCTGGTAGTATTGATCGTGATGGCGCTGGTGAGTCAGATTGCGTTGTGTCCTTACTGCACATTACCTTTCTCTACTCCAGCGTTAGCCTGCGTAGCAAGCGTTTCTTTGTCGCTTTTTGGTCGCGCAAAAATTGGGGCGAGCACAAAAAATATAAGGAGGGGGAAAGGCGAAGGTTTCCTTTCCTCTGTTCCCTCCCCCTCCTTGCACTTTTTTGCGCTCGCCCCAATTTTCAAACCTGCGAAAGACCCTTGCATGCCTACCCAAACGCTTGCTGCACAGGCTACCCAAGTGTTCAAATGGGATTGCCAGCTGTTGAAATCAATATCATCCCTTGCCCGCGAAGACCGTTAATAATTCTTATTTTCGACACCCGCCATGTGAGGCAACTACTTTTCTTTTAAAATGGTTATGGCATCATTGTCTACTACACGATACTGAGAGCAGATTCTCTGTGAGTGAGAGTGATAAATGAATAAGAGCAAAATGATAGGAAAACCCCAAAATGATGGGGGGTACCCTTGAAAGACTCATATTCTATCCATCAGTTTCACCGACTTATGTATTCTTGGTATGTTATGAGTTATTTTATTGATCCAGATCTACAACAGATCCGCCACTCCTCAACCGTGTGACCTTGCTTACCGTATCTTAAAATTTTTCATATTTTTTTTAAGCACGTGTTTTGGTCCGGAAATGGGTCTTGGATTTTGTCATTTAGTTTGAAATTGGATATATTCGTATTGGGTACGTTCCCGGTTTTCAAAGGAATAAAGCAATCAACAGACTTATCTTAATTCCCAGTTCAAATGAAAAAGTGAGACAGAAACAAAAAAGAGCCCGAAAATTTGACAAAAAATTTGACATAATAAAGCACTGACTGGAGGCGCTGATTTACCTCCGCTTTCATATGCTGAAAGGAAAACCAAGCCAGGCTTAGTCTGAAGAAGGGGAAATGATATTTTGGTCTGGAAAAAGCCAGGGTCATACGTTAGATAATGAAAAAAAAAAAACAAAAGAAAAATCCGGACCCCGCCTCTCCCCTCCCCTTGTACCACACTCGGCAGCTTCTCCGCCCCAATGTCATCCGGGAGTGCATATTTTGGCACGTGACATGACATGTTCCAATATGGCCGCAGACTTCTGCTACTTTGCGGAGGAAATTGGCAAAATTGTACATCATTTGGCTAACTAAAACTCTAATTCTATCCACCAGCTAACTACGTGGTAGAAAATGTCATATTGTTCGCCATGACCTCTTCTTGGCCTGCTGTCAGTCAAACTGGCTTTGCAGTGAAAGTGAAAACCACAATAAATTATCATCTGTCGTGAAAACCTAGTGACATTTTCGCTGAACAGGATATCGCATACAACCGGAAAGTGGATAAAAATATACTTCCACTGCGGAGAATCGACTTGTTAAAGGTATGTGTTTCTTTGATTTACTATTCTAAGGTTTTCGGTTTGTCGTTTGTTATCGATGAAAGACCAATGTCTACATGTAAGTCTTAATTTTAATAATTTGAACTCTTTACTTGAAAAGAAGCTAACCTTGTCAGTATATGCACATGTCTTTTTATTCTGTACTGAACATCTTTGCTTAGTGATAGAAATAATATAGGAGACTTGTTTGTTGCCATTTCCAAAAGAACTTAAGCTTACATTTTTTCACCAGGTACATGTAGTACTTTATAGTGCAGTAACTTCTAACGTAAACCATATAATATTAAGTGAATATTGCACGTGTATTGGCTATGAGCAGGGGTTACTTGCTTTTAAAATTATGCGAAGAAGATGTAGGTAAAATGTAGTTTAAATAAATGAAGTTGTGATTGTTCAAATTGAATACTCGTGAAAATATTTTACGTTAATGACAGTTTCCAAGCGATGGAGATTGCAGTGTATTTGTATGAAGGACATGTAAGTGACAGTGAAAACAGACGAGATAATAGTTTAAAAAAAAGGACAACACATTTGAATTTTTTTCCAAAACAAGTTTTGAATGATTGTTAATCACCTCTAGTTGTAAGTGAAAGTAAAATGTAGATATGAATTTATAGTAAAGCAGTTACAGCAGCAACAGATGCAAATATAAATAACCGATTAATTTTATGAAATGAGAAAAACTAAAACTAATTTAGCAAAAGAGCACAACCAAAGAAAAGATATAAGAAAAGTGACAAAATGTGCACACAAGAAGAGAATTAAAGTGGAAGAGTTAAATTGACATGATGAAGCTGTTTGTTTAAACAAGGGACAGTTGTCCTACTGAGTATGCATGGCTTCCCTGAACTTAACCTGTTACTTGGAGGTTGAATGATTTTAAATTGTGGAGCAATTAATGGAGCACAGCCTGCAATATTCCTCTGAGGCTGAGTTCGTCCCTATTGTCATCAATGAGAAGGCTATTGAGGTCGTGTCTAGTGTCAACCTACTTGGCCTGAACATTTCCTAAGATCTGAAATGGAACTGTCACGTGTTAGAAATTTCCTGCAAGGTCTCCGCAAGGCTCTACTTCCTCAAGCAACACTTGTACACTTGTAAAGTTTTATCTAATTGAGGTCTAATTACCATCTATCTATCTATCTATCTGAACAACTGTTCACCAACTTTTTAATATGTAAATAATATTGACCATAATGACAGTAATAAGATTGTAAATTATTGAGTGCTCACAAACTTAACTCTGATCAATAGTCTTATCTGGATTATTCTTAGTACAAATCAGCATTTGTAGAAGTGCCTTAAAATGACCAGTCCTAATACGTGAAAGATTGTGGGCTGTCCTGTGTACCAGAGCTGGTGGGTTTTGACTGCATGCGGGAAATAAATTCGTGAGAGGAGGGGAAGGGCTAGGGTCAGTGATTCTCTTCCCTTGTAAGGGTCAATACATTGTGCTCCTAAAACTGAGTATTATACTTTCCAGTGTCACACTTAGAAACAGAGTATTATGCTCCAAATTATGTTCGAGTACATGTTATACTTGTAATACCATTATGTCAGATCCAGCAACTTTTTGTCCAACTTTTTACAAGCTTTTCTTAAGTCACGCTCTTAAATGATAGTAGTTGCAATTTCATGACGCTCGTAGCCATTTCTCAAAGGAATTTTTTAATGTGCATCCCATAATTTTACTAGGGGTATTTCACATGACCCCCAACTTCAAAGGGCCAGTTGGTGCAGGCAAACAGCAGGAGAGAGCAAGTGTTACAAGTACAATATCCTCTCTGACTTAAATGTCTTGCTCCTTCATCTTCTTGGTATTCACCTAACAACTCACTGACTTGCTGTTCAGTAGTTTTTTGCTCTATTTTTTTCTGTGATTGATGTAATTTTATTCTGGTGCATCTTTTGCGTGGTTATGATCTTCGCAAAAAGATAAAGTTGCATTTGGGCACTTTACCCACTTCTTGTGACGTGATATCCACAATTTTTTTTTCAGATATGAACCGAACTTTACTTGTTGAAGAAGGAGATGATGAGGCTGACAGCAGACAGGATAAGAAAAAGAGAGAAAAGGAAAAGTTCCCAGATACAGCAGGTATGCACAGGGTGTCTTCAAAATTTCAACAAAACGCTGTCTGCACTTCTCTAGCGATTCAGTGGGTTGGTCATTTGGCAAACCAGAAGGCATTCACTAAAGACAGTTAAAACTGAAAGAACGATCAGTGTTAATTAAAGGAAAAGGTCACTCCAGAAACGGTGTATTTTTTGAAATCACCAATAAAAAGATAACACTAAGTTGAGTTACTGACCGTGGGTTTAGCTTCTAAAGTGCATCTGATCCCACTAAAATTCCACGACAAAGAGGGCCAAAATTCAACACTGCGCGCCGCCATTTTGAATCATATATATAGCAGCCTTTAGAAGCTAAAACCACAGTCAGTAACTCAACTTAGTGTTATCTTTTTATTGGCGATTTCAAAAAATACACCGTTTCTGGAGTGACCTTCTCCTTTAATTAATTGAAGTCAAGCTACAAGACAGAGTACATGTGCATGACTTAAAGGATTTATCTCTGCAGAAGGATGTTACGGGTTTAGATTATGCTTTTAAAAGCATGTTTTGACAGTTTAATTGTGCTTGCACTGACTTGAGTATCTATTTCTTTGCTGTTGTTTTATCTACAGAGAAAAAGAAAAAAATTGCATTCAAAAAGGCTGATGGGAAGAAAGAAATTCACCACAGCAGTTCATTGACAAGTTCTTCCAAAGTACAGCCAGCAGATGATATGGCTGATATGGCGGCAGTAAACCCTAATGCTGAGGGCATTACATCCCCAGTTGGGTCTCCTGCGGCTCCCCTCCCTGTGTCTATTAGTTCCCAAGGAAACATTACCATCCCTCCACCTCCAAGGCAGCAAATTCCAGCTCAGAACATGCAGCAAAGAGGAAACTGGCCTCAACAGCAATATCAAATGGCTGGCTATGTTGTACCTAATCAACAGCCGCAAGTTCAGTTACACTGCCAAGCACCACCTGGCCATTTTATTCCAGCACCCTTCCCAACCCCAGGTCAGCCTCCTGTGCAGGTACAAGGGCAGTTTGTCACCCAGCCCTATCAAGGACATTATCCTGTACCACAGTACCCCCAAGCTGGTGGAACCCCTGCTCAAGCTGTTGTGTATGGTAATCAGGTAGTTGCAGGCTCTCACCATCCTCACGTGTTGACTAGAGCACAGTCTTTACCTTCTTCAGCCCCACATGCAGGTACACGTAATAACAGTATGACTAAGAAAACCATGAACACTAAGAAATATTTTCGGAATGTTCGTGCTGTGACCAATAAGAGGCAAGATCAAACTACAAGATCAAACTACAAGAAAAAACTGCAAGATATTTATTTTAAGGTAACCGTTGCCATTGTGGCTTTATTCATCTTGTATCTGCTCGGCTTTATTTCCCAAAACATTATGGAAATAATTCTAGTGTTCATGGTTTTCTTAGCTGCACTGTAACTGGAAGTGTGTGTCTGATTTTAATGTTTGTTACAATTTCCTGTGTAGATCCTTGTCAGTACCCGAGGAAAAAGTGGCGTGCATATGTCACAATCAATAATATTGGCATTGTTGCAGACTTGACTTTGTTATTTTGTTGTATCAGTTGAACAGGCACAAAGCTCAGGCCAGCCTGTCTGGGCAGCACAACCCCCAGCTAGCCCTCCACCCGTCAACAACGGAGAAGCATCTTGGACAAGCCATCCAACCTCTGAGCCCAGAGAGGAAAGTAAGTTCTCACAGAATTTAATTAGTGTGCTATCACTGATAAGTACATGAGGCTTATTAGCCTGCAGTGAGGGTTAATATGTGATTATTCACCCAGGTGCACCGAGGTGAATAAATCTCATTATCCTCAGCAGAAGGCCGATAGAATACATTTATATCTGCAACAGAAAGGAAATGGAATAAAAAAGAATTTTCAATTGATGTTTAACATTACCTTTTTACAGCAGTTATTCCATTAAATTATTGCTTGTTGCTGCTGGTGATTGCTAGAAATGACAACTTCAAAATGTTACTTGAACCACTCGGAGTCAGCCAGCAAAAATTGAACTGTTTAGAGTTGTTTGTTTGTTACATGCTATTTAAAGAATAGAGCTCTTCTGTCAAAGGCACTACTTGTGGCCAGTTACCTGAGGAAATTTGATGTTCACAACAAATATTAGCTGGAGAACATAGTTCGAGGGCTTATATGAAGTTTGAACATCAAATTTCCGAGGGAGCCTATCACACAGAGGGCCCGAGACAGAAGAACTCTATTGTTTTTATTGTACAATGCTAAATTTTGAGTGAAAATTGCCAAAACTGGGCACTATGGGCTGACTGGTGCCTGCCGAAGAGAGACACTATCGCATCATGTGATCAATTTCGACCAATGGGAGCATGCAATATTAATGCACAGGCACCTTTTCCTTTCACTGTAATATCTATCCCTTGTAATTTTGTGTTTACATTTTGTTTAATATAGTTTTGCTTTTATTATTAGGGCCATGGAGAGAAGGAGAAAACCAAGTACCTAACAACGGTGGAGTTAACAGTGCCCAGTGGGCTGCCTTCTCACCAGAGGAGCCACCCGCTGACCTACCAAATACCTGGGTTTATGAAGTGGATGAGGATCACAGCTCTAGCGATGAAGATGTGGACCGAAGCAGTTCACCAGAGCTTGCAGGTGAAGAAGGAGAAGTGCTACTCAGGTTTGTGATGTGTTATAGAGCTTGAAATCTATATAACGTTGTTAGTTTTTATGAAGTATTAGATGAGAGAAAGAACACTCAGTGCTTTCAGTAAGTACTGACGACCGACAAAAAGCGTCTGCAAATTAAATTCGCTCAATGAAAGAAGTCTGCTACTATTTTCCCTAAATTGAAGCAGTTAAAGAAAGATTTCTCTCAAACCTTGTTGATGTATACTGTCTGGGCTACTCTACTCAAACCAGCTGCCTACTTCAAATTGGAACATCATGGAACATTATTTAATTATACTCTCACTCAATGATACTTGTGGACATTTCAAGACAAAGGTTCCCCACAGATTGACTGAAGTTTGATTTAATACATGTTCCAAACAGGAATTGAAGTTTGATGCTTTGATGCTTTTTCTGCCCTTCTCTAGCATTAACTAATGGGGGGGGGGGGGGTGGTGGTTAAAAATCGAAGGCATCCATTGGTGAGCCTGTGGATAGAAACAGATTTTGCTGGGTACTTGGATTATACACAGGGATGGCTCAATTGAATACCTACGTGAGAAAGTCCCGTTTACACCTTGTGCCCTGAAATGAAATATTTGATGAAAAAATTGAAGAAAATGCAAGAAAATATAATACAATATTACATAACCATCCCTTTGTGTTTACTTGCTCAATAAGGAAAGTTGATGTGCTTTTTAAATACTGTTTTACTGATTGCCTCCTCCAGATTCTTATAATTTAAATTTGTAATTTTGCTTGCAAAACTGCCCCACTAGCTTCCGATCAAGCATGACTGCAAGAATTACATGCATGTGTGCAAGCACACAATAAAATTCATTTGATAGTTTTTGCTTCTGGAAGCATATGTATTGTTTATCTGAATAACATTTTTGGCTGGAAAAGCTTTTTGTTGATTATTCTGTCTTTTTAAGTTTATAATTGGGTTTGGCAAGCGGTGTTTTGTAAACAAGAACGAATTTGCGTAAACAGGTTGAAATTTGATATATGAGTTGCTTTCATTAAGGTGCAGAAAATTTCAGCAATTTTCTTTTTCAAGTTTATTTTCTGGCTAATACTTGATATGTAACCATAGCTTTTTACATCAGAATATATATTCTTTACCAAGTTTCGTCCAAAAAAGCTATGATAAACACCTTTGGGCATGATTGTTTTCCCATGAGATTTCCTATTGTTAACATGTGATCCAGATTTTTGTGCCATCCCAATACCTCATGTCACTTGTTCCAAGAGCTAAAAATCTGATCACAAAATTATGGGTGAGGTGAAGGAGCTAATATTATAGGGGGGGGGGGGGGGGGGGGTGTTAATAGTGCATTTATGGGAAGACCCCACTCCAGGGAAGACTACGTGTGCCCCTGTTATCTTCCTGTCAAGGGTAAGTGCTGCTTGGTTCATAGATTGAAATAACTTTGTGTACCATCCTCTTATTAAATGTAAAGAAGATCCTCGCAGTTATTAACGCAACTTATGCAGTTGCGAAAAGAAAGCCTGAAAAAATCAGGCTTGCCGGGAGTCGAACCCTGACCTCTGCGATACCGGTGCAGCGCTCTAACCAATTGATACTGCTGCACTGGTATCGCAGAGGTCAGGGTTTGACTCCCGGCAAGCCTGTTTTTTTCAGGCTTTCTTTTTGCAACTGCATAAGTTGCGTTAATAACTGCGAGGATCTTCTTTACATTTATTTCTTCCTTCCGCAGTTCAAATATATGAATTTCATACATTCATAATTTCATCCTGTTATTGTTAGACAGTTTAATTGATATTTATTTTGGTTTAGGGCTCCGTCTCTTGCGAGCTTTGCAGAGAGCATAAGCAGTATTGAGGAGGAATCTGAAGATAACTTGTGGCGTATCTTGCCTGAGCAGAGAGAGTATTACACAAAGCAGTTCAGAAGACTGCAACCCATAGAGGGTGGAGTAGTACAAGGTAACCAAGGACCATTACCCTGTATTTCATACTGGTTTGCAAACTTTTGTCAACTAGCCATTTGTCTGCTATTTAACCAGCAATAAGGCCTTAAGTCTAAGCAGTGTTGTTGTTTTTCTTACACGAGCTGCTAATCCTGTGCCTGAGATAATGTGTCAGGACAATGACTGTCCTAATTTTTGCATTGTTTCCTTAATACATTTTGCTTCATGGCTTGAGGGACGCATGACACTACTTCTGCAATTAACTGAATTAATATTAATTAATAATTCAAATCTACTGTGAGTTGGACAAAGAGTAACTGTCAAAGGATTAATAATAATTAATTGTGAATAATAATTCATCACTTAAGACAAATTTTGTTATCTGTATTCATTAAACAACCAACACAGGTTATTTCTAAGAAATTTCAAAGGCTTTTGAAACAAAAAAGGTAGCCATAAATATTGTACCATGATAAGCCCGCAGGATGTTTTGAAACTTTTACAACATTGCTTATAGTGATGAGGTGACTTGAGTCGTTGCAGCACTGCTGATGAGAACTTTCCTAATTAGCTCTTTCCACTTTCTCTGTCCTTAGCCAATCTCTGTGAGTTAGCAAACTCCATATCAGTCCATTCTTTGATGTTATAGTCCCATCTTTTCTTCTGTCCTCTGTTTCTCCCTCCTCCTTTCACAATGCCTTGTATTTGATAGAACAAGACAATCAGACTGTCACATTTTACCTTTTGAGTATTGTTTAATAAATTTTTTGGTTAAAACTTCAGCAGCATGTCTTCATGAAAGTTCTTTCATTTTGCCAAGGGAATTTCAGGAAGATTCAAATCACAACTGTTTTATTATTTTCCAGGTCCCAAGGCAAGGGACTTTTTCATGAAGTCTAGCTTGCCTGTAGGGGTGCTATCAAGAATATGGTAAGTCAGTGTCATAGTTGTTGTGTAGAGCATAAAAATAATGTAAAGAGAATTACAATGCTTTCATGCTAGAGCGTGGGGATCCCCAAATCTTCCTTTTTGTCTCTTTAAGGCACCTCTCAGACATAAATAAAGACAATGCTCTTAATTTGGATGAGTTCTGCATTGCAATGCACCTCGTTGTAGCCCTACGGCATGGTTTTGATCTACCATCAACGCTGCCCGCTGTCTTGTTACCAGAGAAAAAGCAGCCTCCTGGTTCAGGTAAAATTACTTCATGTAACTACCTGTAAAAGAATTAGATGCATTTGTATGCCTTAAAGTGCCAGCTATAAGCCACTTCCTTCACTACTCCAGTCATGCAATGTATTTTACTGAACTGTGACAGGGGTTTCATTATGGTTTTAAGAAGGAGGGTAAAAGCTTGTCACAATTTAAGTTGGCATTGTATGAGAAAACCTTTGTTGAGATACTCAATCCAGATGGACAAAATCATGTTCACAGACATTTAAGTTGCCTGCCTGCCCAGCCTTACAATTATGAAACCCTACTGCAAACAATTGCTTTGACACTACCTTGAGAAAATTAGTGATGCAATGATATAATTAATGAAAGGCATTTACAAATGGACAAGCAGTTGGATTATATGCCCCTACAAGAAAAATTGAAGCCCTGTGAAGTAGAATCTGTACTGGTTGCTTTATGCTACAGATACTGGCCGGGAGTGAAGTGCCTTAGCTTACAGTATGACATGTGTACTAAAATTCTCCAAATACAGTAACATTCATACATGGAAAGAGATAAAGGAAAATGTTTAGGTTATTAACTGAAATGAACAATTTACATAATTATGTTGTATGGAGATTGAATGATCTATTGCAATGTTGTGTGTTTCACTTTGAATACAGTTGGTAGAAAATAAGTGCCTAGAACACGTCTAGCAAATTCTTTGTAACATCTTTGTGAGAAGACAACCATGTTCAGTTGGTGTGATTTCACTATTGTTTTGCCAGTCTCTGTAGGTCCACTTGAAACGTCGCAAAGATCTTCTGAAGAACATGACGAACATGAAGCAAGAGATGTTTCTTCTCCAGATGTAAGATTCCTCAGTCTAATATCTAACTTGACATGTCAATTCTAAGTGAAGAGTCATACGTTTGTGCTGCACTTTTCTAGGTTAAAGGTGGAAATTATTCCAGACTCATATCTGAGATGCACTTACATGTAAAGCGATTAGTATGTCATGGAGAATTTGGTTTTGTTTGTGCAATTTGTGCTAAAATTGTCATGAAGTACCTTTGAGCAAAAGGAAAAGAAAGGAAATGTAAGGAAAGCAAAGCAAAGCATTTAAGAAAAGAAAAAGCAAACCACAATAATCGTGTTTTTTTCCAGTAAAGCCTTCTCTGAAAACAGGAGTAAAAATTAAAAGCTGCAATCTTTTCCCACCCAGCTGCTTGTGCAGTTTATTTTGGAAAGCAGTATTAGGTGATCATGATGAGCTTTCACTGTTTTGAAACAAATAAATAATAAGAAAAATGTGAAAGTGGCTACAAATTGAGCAAAAGGAAAAGGAAAGCAAAGCAAAGCATTTACCAGGAAAAGGAAAAGCAAACTTATATTTAGACTTTCTCAAAGTCCGTTTCCGGTTTTTCCGGATTTTGGTTATATTAAGTGGTCAGTCGGGAAACGGACTTTTATCGCCTGCAGCGCGCCATTTTTGACCGGCCAGTTTTCTGGCCGGCGGTGTGGCGGGGGTGTGTCATCAAGGATATTCAATCAGGGACAGCGTTATCTTGTGACGTCATTTCTCGGGAAACTTGATCCTAGCGAAGATTCGCCTGGCTTTGAAGTAGAGAATTAGGTGAGGGGAATGAACGTGCAAGAAGCGATCGACACCGGATTAAGAAAGCTTGGCTTTAAAGAAATCAGAGAAAATCAAAGGAAAGTGGTAGAAGGCTACGTTAGTGGTCGAGATGTCTTGATGGTTGCGCCAACAGGCTCAGGGAAAAGCCTAACGTTTCACATCGCGCCTTTCGTTCTCGATGTTTATTAACATGGCGAAAGGGACGTCGTTGAAAAACAGTTTGCCTCGTTATTTTCCCGCTGGTCTTGCTAATGAAAGACCAAGTGTCGAGCCTTCGCAAGAAAGGGGTGAAAGCCGTTGTCCTGGGCTCTGAGAGTTCCGAAACCGAGATCAAGGAAGCTTCAGAAGGAAAATTTAACCTCGTGTTTACTAGTCCGGAGGCGCTATTTGGAAGTCAGCGTTCCACCATCGTGGCATTGAAGAGCAAAATTAAAATAAAGCAAAATAAAGTTTGGGTGGATTTTTCGGTCGAAGTCAAAAAGGGAATAGGTTGAGCAGAGTCGATAGTTTCGCTGAAAACTAGGGCTTTTCGTTTGCTGCGAGATTGGTCGCTGGAGTCTTTACTTTGTCTTTTGACCGGTTCGATTCCACAGCCCGCTGCCAACCTCCCTTTCGATAAGGCAAATTGCTCTCTTATTGCAAGTAGCTTTTTCACAACGTTTTCGTTGCTTCTAACACAGTTCTTACAGATAATTCCACTTGAACAGCTTTCTCTTTCGAGCTTCGTGCCGACGAGGATTTCCAAATTCACGCAAGCTGGCGATTTAGCGATTTCGGCGAAAACTAGAATCTAAAATATATTCTGCACACAAGATGCAAGTTCCCTCCTTTGATTTTGGAGAAAGACTGACCCGAGAAACAGTTTTCGTTGGGGTCAGATCATCGCCATCCATCGCGAAGCACACTGTTTACCGGAAACGGACTTTGAGAAAGTCTATTGTTTATTTCAACCGGCTGTCAAAACTTACGTCACGAACACCCCAGGAACAATTTGTTTTCGCGCCAACATTATGCAAATTAAATTCAATCTTCTGCAGACGGTACAAGTCGACTCGCGACTTACGTCGCTCGTCTCGCGACTTCGTCGCTCGCTCTCGCTCGCTTCGCGAGCGTTCCTCGCGCCTTCGCCGCTCTCTCGCGGAGCTCTCTCGCGGTCGACTTGTAGGCAAGTCTAACTTATATTATTTAGCTTTCCCAGAGAACAGGGGTAAAATTGAAAGCTTTAGCCCACCAATTTCAAACTGCAATCTTTTCCCACCCAAATGCTTGTACAGTTTATTTTGAAAAGCAGTATTAGCTGATGACTTTTTAGCTTGCACTGTTTCGAAACAATGTTTCAGTCCTGTAGTTGGTATATTAATGAGCAAGTCTGCATGAACTGTTAAATGTTGCAGCTTAGTGTATGATCATTGTCTTGGTTAGCTCAGTTTTGTGTTTGAGTTGTGTTTTTAATTAATGCACCATAAGCACTGTGTACACTGTTGCACCTTTGTCTCTCTGTCTGTCTGTCTGTACAGCACTGGTTACGTTTTAGTGACTCTCTTGGTCGCAGTGCTGCTTCATCACTTGCAAAGTTTAATGACTCTGTGGTGAGGAGGAAGGCTGTAAGTTTTTCACATTTATGTGCATAACTTTTTATTGTTAATATCTTTCTGAGTTGTTAAGGTGTAGAGTTTTAGTAATGTTGAAGGCTTACATGTAGGACAAAACAGATTCAGTGCTCATCATTGAACACTGCTGAATAGAAACAATTTTGTCTTGCACTGTTGAACGAGATGTCCAAACAAATTCAACATTGCTGTTCTCACAAAGGACAAGTTGAATCAACATCATTCCAAACTCCAAAGGCTGACCAGAGGCATTTACAATACATTGAATTCAACAAGATTGAATGATGTTGAATGGAAATGTTCAACCTGTTGGTCCCACCACGTGTAGATAATGGAGGTTGAATTGAAATTATAGCCTGTGTGGCAGGTGCAGAAACTTAAGGGAAAGGGGAGAAATTATTTGCGAGTGCGGAACACAAGGGGAAGGAGGAGGATGCGCGTGATACCATGCCATGGTTTCTGCCGTTTTTTACTTTTGCCAGGTGAATGTAAAAATCGTGATTGGTCAGAGATGATTTTGTGTCAATAAATTACTTGAATGATTGTTCTGATTGGTCAAAATCAGTTGAGTGTAATTCAAGTATTTATACGATTACATTATTTGAAACAGACACCAAATTTTCTCATGCTGTGTTGCCGATGTAAAATATGTCTTTCGCGAATCATCAAGACAAGATTGCCTTGATGGTATATTTTGGGAAAAAATTGTAGAAGTAGAGGCAACAAATTTATCTTCCTATAACCAATTAAAATGAAAAAAAAAAAAGAAGGGGGGGATTTGCACCAGCTGGAAGTGCAGAAGATACAATTTTGTCTTCAATCCATCCATTACTAAAGGTGTGCAAGGTTTTTCGGTGTAGCTATGGAATTCTGAGACTGTGAACAGTTTTTTTTTTGATGAAATCACCAGGAGCTCCCTCTTTGAGCCTTTGCAATCTTTCTGCTATAAGATCACCAGAAGCATTATGACATCATTTTGAAAAAGCAATTCAAATAAATTTCTTACACTCTTTTTTTTATAAGAATGTTGTTTTTCCGGCCCAGGCTGAATATTCTTATTTTTCTGCTGATTTTAGGCTGAAAATATTCTTGTATTATTCTTAAATTATAGCTTGTGACATTTCCGTTTTAGAATGTTTTGGGGTATTATTTCTTTTGTGCTGTTTACTGTACATATTGCAATTACCATTCATCGAACTGTCATTAGCATTGAACATTTGGCTATAGCTAGTGCAGGTTTTTTCGTTTTGTTGGCTAGTTTTGCTGTTTAGAGAAAGGAATAATTTTATACAGTTAAGTTCAAAACATATAATTGTATTATATTTACAGATTTTCAACACACAAAATTATATCCTTTTCAAAATCTCAGCCTCGGGTTTATTCTTAAAATATTCTTAAAATTTCGCAAATTTCAGCCGCGATATTCTTATAAAATATATTCTTATATAAAAAAGGTGTGTATCTTTGATTTTTGACAACATCCACGGTACACAAGAAGCGAAACGCCAGGAGAAGCAATAGCTGTATAACTCCTCGCTCTGATTTCTGATAGGCAGATGACAAACACACATTGTTGTCAAGTAAAGACAGCAACATTCTGACTGGATGATTTTGAAAGCTAGACATTTCACAGACAACTCATGTTTGAGTGCTAATTAGGGGTGGCAATGAAGAAAACAACAGCGTGGTAGCGTCCTCCGTCTTGCGCTCTGTGCTCTTGTCTTGCATTTCACGCTTGCGAATAACAATTGTCCCCTTTCCCTCCCTTTTTGGTGCCTGCCACTCAGGCTATTGAAATTACTACAGTTACTAGATCTCGCTCTACCAGTTTGTTATATCCTGCAGGAGATAACGTACAATTTATTAAGCTGAGTTTTGGTGGTGGACATGAAACGTTGAAAGATCTTACAACAAAGCAGTCAAACTGCAGTTCAACAGTAGAATCTGAAATTGGATTCTCAAACCACCCACTAGCCATCTCAAACAGCACCTGGCTTGCTTTGGATATTGTAGAGTGTTTTATTATTCTTTTGTATTGTATTATGGGTTTCTGGATGACCCTTTATCTTAAACAGCTCTAAGTTTTCGTTAGCAAGTATGAGTTTTTTTTGTGTCATTATTCTGTTATCTGGCATTTTAAATCTTATCTGTTTATCATATGCCTGGAGATTAGAAGATTTAAAAATGTGCCATTTTAGAGAAAAACTCGATTGAATGTGTTGTTTTTGTAGCGCTCGGTTGTTCAACAACCACAGGAAAGTGACCTTCAACAAGCTGAAGACGATACAGGGAGACCAAGGTCACATTCTGATCCGACTTCATCAGAAGACACTGCAGATGGGCAAGCTCACAGGGAGACCAACCCTACAAGTCCTGTGAGGCCTCTACACATTGTTATGCCTCAGTCTAATATTCAGCAAGCTGAAGGTGGGCCAACCAGTCCAAGCCAAGCAGTAACTGCAGAAATAGAGATAGCGAGACCAAGAGCGACAGTTAAACCTAGCTTGCTTGATGCTCTTCCTGGGCAGCTTTTACCACCACCATCAGGAAAGCAAGCTCGCGATGGCTGGACACCCACCAGTAAATTTAGTTATCAATCATCGTCTCCTCCATCATCTCCTGAGGAGGAAATGCCCGCCTCACCTCTCTCTCTGGAGGGAAGGAAGACCCCATCGCCTCCTCCTCCAACACAGGAAGTGGAACTTGAAGAACAACCCAAGGAAGATGCTGGGAAAGGAGTTGTTTTTCGCGCAAACAGGAGAAGTGGCGAGAGACCAAGGTCGACTGGGGATGTAAAGAGGAGTAATCAGAGTGAACCCAGCTCGCCAACAACACCAGCAGATGATGAGAGTCAGAACTCTGTGTCATCAGAAGGAAGGAGGGAACCCCCACCCCCACCCCCAAGGAACAAAAAAGGTCACTCCAGGTCGTCGTCTTTGGATCTGAACAAGCTCTTTGCTACAAAGGCCAAGGAGAATAAAGGTAAAAAGAACTTAAATGCTTTATTGTGTTGATAATCAGCCATCAACCAGTTACCCTAAGCTGACCATTATAATAGGATAAAGAAGCTTTCAATAGCAGTTTTACTGCACCTCTCAATATGAAATGCAGGATTCAAGGCCATCCTCATTCCCAGGTTCAAGCTGTGGGGACTGAGAAGAAGAGAGACACAGAGAATGAGTTTGGTTTAAAAAATTGTAAAACACATGCAAATCCTCAGGAGTTCTTGTTTTTTAATTATGTCCTTAGGTACACCGCCTTCATCCTCATCAAGTTATTCGAGCCAGGTATGTAGATGCCATAGATTACAAACAAATTAAATATGGTTTATGGTGTACTTCATGTAAAAGCCACAGGAATTGTCTTTTGCAAGGTATGTTGTACACCAGGCAGTTTTTTTTCCCCGTCACAGCTTGACAGACAAGGTAGACGCGGGAGGTTTCGTGGTGTAGTGCAGCGTTTGTGTATTCAGCTGCATTTGAAATTACTGAATGTTTGTTTATTTCCTTTATTAAATCACTCACAGACTGGTGACAGTGTTCCTCCAGCCAAGAGTGAACCATCCACCCCAAGAAACAGAAATGAAAATTCCAGCAGCAGCGAGGCTGTGAATGAGAATGGCAACGTGGAAAAACAGGAAGATTTTGCTGACTTTAGCAGATTTGAAAGTTTTGTGGAAGCACAAGAATCAGTTAATGGCGGCGAAGGAAAAAAGAGTTCACCACAACCTAAACTACATAAACGGTCTTTTTCGTTGGACGACTCGCATGTAAGATTACAATCCTGTCAGTAGTTAACACAGCATAACAAGCACCGTATGACAGTATTAACTGCTTGTTAATGTTGCCTCTTAATTAAACATTGATTTCTTTTGTATTTCTCTATGAATTTCAGTAACTGTCTGTGAGTTTTATAATGCTTACTAAGACGAGAAATTAGAGGGGAGTAAATTTTTGCGAAAAAAAAAAAAGCTAACAGTACTTTTTCCGGTCCATTTCAGGAGTTTGCCTGGTCACAAACCCCTCAGAAACCTACAAGTGAAGGTGAGGTTTAAACAGCTAGTTTGTACTTGTTTTCATGGTTGTTTCTGTATGTGTTGTGTGTTTGAAGGTATCGATTTCATGTCATTTAAGATAATTTTTCTTGGAGCACGGAGCGGGGTTGGTCCGGCGGTGAGAGAACTCGCTACACAGTAACGGTTTGAACTCTTGATGCGGCCTCAGATCTAGGGGGATTGGGGGGGGGGGGGGTACTCTGTGAATTTTTTTGTATGGGGGTGCATAGTTGGGTCTCTGAAACTCTTCCTTATACCAGACTCAGCTGCAATGTGGAACTCTATCCTAGACTAGATACCAAAAATCGCCACCCAATCACAGACTCGCCGAGTGTCAGTTCCTATTCTTTATATTCTATTCCCTGTTTTTCTCCTACCACTGATCAGTTTCCTGGTAAATGATACTCTGCTCTTGACCAAAACTCTGATTTCTGTACCCTTATCCCAGAAATAACTGCTTAAAAATTGTATCCTTCACATTGACATACACCCATCAAATACTCACAATTACCGTAGCCTGCGTAGCAAGTGTTCCTGTAGGGTTCCGCAGGTTTAAAGCATGTTTCGACTTTTGGCGGAGTAAAATTGGGGCGAGCGCCCCCTTCCCCTCCCCCTCCTCACACTTTTTTGCGCTCGCCCCAATTTTTACGCGGCCAAAAACCGAAAAATGCTTCAAACCTGCGGAAAACCCTACGGAAACGCTTGCCACGCAGGCTGTAATGACCTAAAAGTACTCCTCCAGCCTCAGGTGTTGCTTCGTTGGATGTTGCTGTTGACTATCGGTTTCTGAAGCCTCTTATTGGCGGTCTATCTTGTCTAAGATAAATTATAACTGTTGACCAACTTGTGCCCAAGGAGTTTTGCCAAGACCAAATGACAAGATTAGCAGTAAGAACTTTTCTTTTCAAGTCTCGATGAAGCCAAATGAAAAGTTAATACGTGTAAATGTTGAAAAGCTTGTCGATGTATTCTCATTACCTATATGTTTGTGTTGTGTGGAGGATTTGAGGAAGCCTGCGTGGCAGACTGTGAAAGGGGAGAGAATGGGGGCGATTATTCACAAGCGCGGGGGCCGAGAGAAAGGATTTTTCTCATCTTTCGCGCTTGCTAATTCCCCACTCCCTTCCCTTTTAGCGCCTTCCACGCCACGCAAGCTAGTTTTGTGGAGAACCACTCATTGGACACAATTAATTCATATTTTTCTATTTTAGCAGTCACCACAACACCTAGCAGACCGCCCCAAAATCAAGAGGCTTTGCCGAGACCCGTTCCCAAGTTGGTAGGTTCACATGTTTGTCTTTGGACACCTGATTATTTTAATCTCGCGAGGAACCGACGGAAGAAGAGTTAGCACAATTCGCTATGGATACACCTTCTCTCTCTGCAGTGCAGAATTATCAGTATAATTGTTGTTTGCACCCTTCACTCTAACCAGCGCTTTCTCTGACTATGGGCGCGTTCTTTTGGCACTATTCCGGAATAGGAATACTCGTTCTTTTGGGAGCTATTCCGTTTTCGGAATGAACGGAATATCATTCCGTTCATTCTGCTCCCGATAGCAGAGTGAACAGAATGAAAGGAATACGGTTTACTCGGAATAGACAGAATACGCGTTCTTTTGGGAAATTTTGGCGGGAAATCCTACACGGCCATAGACATAGTAGTAGTTCTCAGATCACCTCCGCCATGGGTATTCCGTTTTAAGAAAGAGCGTTCTTTTTGAAATTGAAATTCCGTGTATTCTGTTATTCCTAAACCGGAATTAGAATAGCCAGAATAGTCCCAAAAGAATACACCCTATATTTCCATGTCTTGGAACCTTTTCTCAAGGCCCTTGTGTACGCATATTCACCTCTCATTGACTTCTGATGCGTGTGTGGAGCAACTCTTCTGCTAAGGCACCAACTTAACATGCATTTCGGACTCTTACCTTACTGACTCTAGAGGCTATCTATATTCACATGTATTGACAAGTATTACTTTATTTTTTGTTTGCCCCAGTTTTTACATTCTTGGTTAACGTTCTCTGATGTTTATGACCTTTCACAACACAGTATGCATTTCCTTTAGCTTCGATATATATTTATTCTATTTGTCTACAGAAACCTCCAAGTCCTCCTACTCTAAAACAGGGAAGAAGATTAGATAAAGATGGAGAAAAAGAAAGAAAACTAAAAACGGAACCGCCAAAAGTTGTTGTAAGGTAAGCTAAGTGTAAGATCCTCGATCATTCACGATCTATAAAACTGATTAAAAGGTAAATTGTCGTAAAAATTTTCTTAGATGGTAGGAAGCACAGCAACAATAGTTTGATTTTGTTGAATAATACTTAGCTCAGCGAAAGACAAGAGCCGAGCCGTGAAATTTGAGGGCTAACGTTCACTTGGATGAAAATCGATTGCATCATGGCGAACAAACTTGGAAACGAGACGAGCTTAATTTGAAGTTTGGCCAAGATTTCGTTGAAATTTGAAACATTTTGTATTTATATTCCGAGTCAGTGGCTGCATTGATGATAAGCCGCAATCAGACCTTCCGCTCCTTCTCCCCGCCTGATTTCTAGTGTTATGGTGTTCCTTTCTGAATGGAGTTGTTGTCTCAACCAAGTCTGTCATATGACGTGAATGTCACGTGTTTTCTCTTCTTGCCTGGTAGACCCTTAACCAAGGAGGACAAATTAAATTCGAGAATACAAGATTTGAAGGAAAAGAACGCTTCACTTTCAAAAGTCAACAGCCAACTCCAGGAAGAACTTAAAACGGTAAGTCAGTCGTGCGGTTAGAGTATTTATTGGTACTGAGAGTTTTGAGGGAGGATGCCAGTACGAAGGTAAAAGCTGAAAGAGATAAAAGTTTTTGAAATAAGTTAGGGAAATGTTGTCTTTATCAGGACCTTGCTGAGTATCTCTTTCCTGCGTTTCTTGTGTTATTAGCGCGCTTTTCTAGCTTACGTTTCGTGCTTTGCTTCCGCGTTTCTTCGGCCTGCGTTTTTCACGTTCTTTGTAGCCTTCACGAGTCTGCATTTCTTGCAGTCTTTTCTCATTTCTCAAGCCTTTTATCCTTGCGTCCTTAGTGTTTATCTAGCCTACGTTTTTGCGATCTTTGTTATTCTAGTCTACGAGGTTACATTTATTGAGTTCTTCCCGCCCCGCCTTTCTCTGTTGCGTTGTCTGCCTTTCTCAGTCCTGCCTTTCTTTCGTTCTTTCTGTTTTTCTCCAGCATGCGTTTCTTGCACATTTCCCCAGCTTTCATCGCGTTCTTTATGCGTTTCTTTCATCTTGCGTCCATGCGTTCTTCCCGCGTTTCTCTAGCCTGCTTTTCTTACCTTTTTTTCTGTTGTTTCAGCATACGTTTCTTGCATTCTTTCTGCGTTTCTTTCAGTTTATCTTGTTTTTTTTTTTAGTTTTTCCAACCTGTGCTTCTTGCGTTCTTCTGCATATGTTGAGGCTGTCTCTCTTTTGCCTTTCGTAAGCCTGTTTGTTTCGTTTTGTCTGCGATTGTTTTGTATTCCTCAAACTTTGTCTCCTGCTTCTCTTTCTCTTTTTGTAGCCTGGTCACCTATTTTATCAACCTGGCCCCAGTTGTTCAAAAGTTGGATAGCGCTATCCACCGGATAAATCACTATCCAGTGGATAACGCAATTGGTTTCCCTAACACTTATCCACTGGATAGTGATTTATCCGGTGGATAGCGCTATCCAACTTTTGAACAACTGGGGCCTGAACCACTTGGCTTTGCCATATCTGATATATCTGTTATTGTATGTTTGTGTTTTCATAGATAATGGAAAGACGAGTGACGCTAGAACTTAAACTGGAGAAGCTAAAAGAATCCAAACAGTAAATAATTAAATTGGAAGTTTTTGCTAAGAAGAAGAACTTAATCTTCAATCTTTAAACTTATCTGCCGTCTCGCCCTTAATCCCGCGAGTGATGCGTATTTTGTCAACACACAGACAAAACGCCTCGTTCATCAAGTAAGGGCGTTTTAATAATACTTATCACCGAATCATGTTTTACTTGCGTTTTCTATTTTTATCACTTTTAGTCACGTAAACCTTAGGTTAACCTTTTCCCCGTAACCATATTCTAAAAGAATTATATGTAAGCAAAAAAAGTTTTTGTAACAAGTCTTAGGATGAAAATCCGCAGTATTAATTAAGAAACCTTATGAGGCCATGGCAGAGTTTCACGTGCAGTGATGCCAAAATGGCGTCAAAATGCCATTCTTTTAATATCGCTGATTTTCTTGAATTATCTAATAAGAGAATTAATAAGATAGCATTACGATATGAGGTGGGGAGATTTTCAGAAGATGATTAAACGAGAATTTTGAAAGTTGTTGTCAAATGTTTCTATTGTGATTTAATCATAGTAGAACGAGTAGGGGGACTTCGTGTACCCGTCAATCTCGCTTCCCGCCCCATTTTTGTTACCTCCCCCCTCTTTGTCCTTCTGTCGATTGCAAAATATTACGCAGTGTTGCGTAATTTTCCTTTTCCCCCTCTGTTTTCCCGATGTACACTTTCCGCCCCCTTATCTCCCGAGTTCCCCCTAGTCCCCCCCCCCCCCACACCCCCACCACCAACGAGGCCGAGTTTTCCTTGAGCAAATAGTCGAGGACACATGCAGCCGAGTTGACAATCGCTCCTATTACACGCGAATAAGGGAGTTGGTTTTTAAAGAAACTGTGGTTTGGTGCTACCTTGGTGGGGAAGTGAAAAAGGTAAATTTTCACCTGTTTCGTTTTTGTGGTTTAAAGTTCTTTAAAACTTTTTTCTTTTGACTTCGAGGTTGTGTGGGTGAAAAGCTGGAGTGAACGGAATTATTTTTTCTTTTCCGTGACGTTTGTCAGTGCCAACTGTCGACCAATTTTTGAACGCCTTGACAGTCGCACCTCTTGTAAAATTGGCACAGTGCCTCTAATTTAAAACTGTTGGGTATTAGGCCGTCAATAGTTACCGTTGAGGTATTGAAGCAGAACTCTTCCGCAACAATTGGCTAGTGAGGAAAATTGTGGTTTTATCAAACATAAATTAAAGAACTTGTTTGACTAAGTATTGGTGTTAAAACATCGAAAAGTCAGTAATTCCTGTGTTAAATTGTCCTTTTACACGTTGGGAGGCGTATCAGTGGTAATTAGCGGGTAATTCAATACTATAAAACTGTTCATAAATTTATATTCTGCTCCCTCCAATTACCCATGATGCACTATCCACCGTGAACATGTCTACTGGAGCGCCAAACACTTGAATTAGCTGAAGCGTGGATGTACCAGCTTTTCCTAGCAGGTACCAAAAAAAATTCGTGGGAGTATGCTATCTACTCCCGTTAAAATGCGTCTCTGACTGGTTTCGCAAATTTGTTATAAAGAGGAACCAAGCAGTTGTCAATAACCCAAGATTCTCGTGTGTCCTTTTTCGGTTCAAAGGATGTTGACACTTCTACACGGCATTTGTTGTAGCATCGTCTTGTGCCTTTATGGCGTGAAAAGTGGGGGCGCTTTCAAGGTACCAAAGCCGACTGAAACGCAAGCAAAATGGCTGGATTACGAGGTGGGAGCAATTGTCCACTTCAACATGCAGACGTTTAACCGTTATATGAAGCCAGGTAGGAGGGTTATTCTCTGAGGACGCGACGCGAAATTAAATTAGGTCCGGAACCGTTTTAAGCGCTACAGAACAAATATTTTAAGTCAAAAACGATGCGAACAATGTTGCTATTTGAATTTTAATTGACCGTTTTATTTTTTTCTTTTCTGTTTCGACTCCTATGGGGCCAAGACAATAATAACATGGGAATAACTGGTCTCTATAAATTTGCAATTCCAACAAAATTGTTAACTGGTAACCAATGTCGATAACTCGAGCTCCAGTATGTTCAACAGTTGTTCATAAGCTGCCAGAGGTCAGTGAAGTTGCTCCTTCCTCAAAGAGTTTCTCAAAACCTCAGAAGTTGCTGAATATTGCCGAAGTCTTTATAGTCCAACTGCAAGTTCTAAGAATGCGAAATTTGATGGGTGAAAGGAGAGAAAAAGGGGGCGGGGCCTTACTCTCCCCACCCCCGTCTCGTTTTGTTACTGCGTTCGCTTTTCCTCGTCACCTTGAGACTTTTAGACGTGACTACCTCGCGTGACTTGTCACTACACCAGTAAGCGTTGTTACTTTAATTCGTCAGGCAATGCCTACCTTCCTGAGCTGTTTTTGTTTTATTTTGTTTTAGGTCAGGTAGTACCAGCAGATACCTTCAACCCACAACAACTATCAACTGACCAGTGGGTAGAAGCAGCGAAAAGTTTCGGTGCAAAATACATAATTTTTACCATTGATCACTTTAGCGGCTTCCTAATGTGGCCGAGTGAAACTAACTACAAATACTCCGTCAAGTATACAAAGTGGAGGGACGGAAAGGGCAACGTACTTTTAGATTTTATGAAATCCAGCCAAAAATACGGCCTGGAATGCGGCGTCTTTTATAGTGTTCATAACAACTGGTACATGGGTGTAGATAATTACACAACAGGAGACCCAGTGACTCAGGAACGTTATCGAAAGGTTGTAGAAGAACAAATGCGTGAACTGTTCAATGCAAACTCTTTGTACAAAGACCCTTTCTACATTTGGTTTGATGCCGGTATTGTTTCTGGGGTGAGCCCCAATGTTGGACCAATAATACGCGAGTTGGCAGATAACTCATTGTGCGATGAGTGTCCAACTTTTGCCGGGAAGCAAGGTTTGAGGTGGGTTGGCAATGAGAAGGCCTTGGCACCTTTACCGCACTGGTACGCAGTGCCTGAAGGAAAGTGTTCAATGAAGACAAATGATGGTGAGTGTAAGTCTTTTGGTATCAATCAGTAAGTTGAATTTCTCCTTATCCTCACAATTTTCTGATGAAAAAACGCGTCCCGATTAACGGGGTTTCCGTATTATTAAAGAGGATAAATTTTAAAGAAAACGCGTGGAACCAAGAAACCGTCCATAACGAGATGTCGGTACTAATCATGCGGTCCTTAAAGTGGGATTCGACTGTATTTATGATCTTAACAAGTTTGGTGCGGTGGTAAGGGTAAACGCCCCGCGCGCTGAAACCAATTGTCCCGGGTTTGAATCTCCCTCTTGGCAACACATGTGGATTGAGTTATTGTTGTCGCTCTCTGAGGGTATATCTCTGTGATCTATGGTTCCCTCTTCCGCAAAAGCTACAAGAAAACAACCTGTGGGTATTGCGGCTGTCGGTACCACGAGTACGGGGGGTGTTTGGTCAGTGAATGAGGGTCCCACAGACTCTAATCCTGAACAAATATTCGTATCAGCGACACCAGCAAACTCAGAATAAGGTAAGCATGTCAACAGTTGCTTTCGGAAAAACATTTTAATGTCATTTTCCTCCTGACACAGCAAAAGTGATACAAGGCAATCCCTGGGGCGAGCTGTTTTGTCCAGCTAACTGTGATACAGTAATACGTGAACACGTTTGGTTTTGGGAGCCTGGTACCGAGCACACGGTGAAAAGCGTCCGCAGACTTGTGCGTGAGTACCTGACAAGCGTGGGGCATGGCTGTACACTCCTCCTCAACATCAATCCCGATACCCGAGGGCAAGTACCCGAGAAGGATCTCTCCACATATGCGCAACTAGGGAAAGCGATTGAATTGTTGTACAAAGATCCTGTAACTAGAAATTTTAGACAAACGATGCATGTTGGAAAGAAGAGAAAATGGACATTTACGGCATTTAAAGGGCTTCGTGGTGCTGTTGTACTAATGGAGGATGTTGCAAGTTCTGGTCAGTTAGTCATGGAATACGAATTGAAGATTAAAACTGAAGCAGGGTGGATTTCTCTTCCCGAGGCGGGAACCACCATAGGTCATAAGAGAATTCACCCCTTCCCAGAAAGCTTAGCGATGACAGAGGTATCGGGAATAAGTTTAATGATAAGAAAGCTTGTAACAAAGCAAAATTCGATAACTTTAAGAGAGGTCTCTGTTTATAACTGGAATGAAGCAGCAGAGCAAAATTTAATTTGAGTTGTTCCAGTGCTGTATCCAACTATCGAAGTTAAATAATGATAAATAAATTAATGTGATTCTACCATTATGAACTTCTTATATTGTTTCAAATAGCACTCACACTTGTGTATTTGGACTGGCTATATGCCCAGACTACAAATAAAAACAGAATTTGGATTTATCAACCTTAACTGAGTTGATAAGATAATTCGGCCACCCTAGAGAACTTGAAAGCTGACGTTTACTACCCCTTGAAATAGGAATTGTGATAAAAGTTCCTTACCTAATACGATAGTACATCCCGAGTTCCCAATTTAGGCAAGTAATGAAAAAAGAAATGGGCCTTGGTGCGTCAATTCTCTTTTTACTCCCACTTCAGATTTCAAGAGGGCGCCCCATTATCGTTTTCAATAAAGAAAAAGAAAGCAAAAAAAGATGGCGGATATTTGCGTTTTTCATTATCTTGTATCTACATACCGACACCAACATCAACGGAGTCAAGAGCATGAGGGATTGACAGGTGGAAACCACCTCAGAGAACAGCTAATACGGGATCCAGAAGACATCGCGCGAAGTTTTAAGATTGTAAGAAAGTGCCAGAACAAACTCGACTGTCTTATTTTTGAAATGCTTTTTGTCAAAGAACTGAAACCAACACTGGACAAACAGTGCGATTCGGTTCGTGCTAAGTTATTTGTTTAGACGTTTCTTTTTTATAGTTTTTGTTTTGTTTTGTTCTTGTTTCATTGTTTCATGTTCCTTTTTTAGCTTCTTATTTCTATTACTTACATATTGTATCACATTTTAGTATTCGTGACATTCTTGTCTATTCTTAACTGCTTGTATATATTTATTCTAATTTTGTTTTTACTTTGACTTGAAAATGACCTCGGAGAGGTCGAAACATTGTGCCTTTTCATCGCTTATTTTTATTACAAAATCTTGCACAACCTATGACGTTTTTATTTTCATAAAGCACTGAATATTTAAAATTAAGCATTCTTTTATTGTCTGGCTACAGCACAAGGTCGCTTGATATTCGGTTGATCGTTACTAGAAAACAACGAGTGTTCGCCAAGCGGTAATACAAGGTGTCATTTCGGTAGTGTAAATTTAGAGAAGCAGCAGACAGCTGAGTTTGAATCTAACTAATTTTTGAATTGTTTAAACAGTTGTTTTCTTTTTCCCTACTAAAAACGTTAATCAGCCAAATCGGCCGCTATCATATCTTTAAATGGGTGTAAAGAGGAAATTAGCCCGCTGAAAGTTGTCATTAACTCGTATCCCGCGGGATGCTCCGGGAATATAAAGTCCATTTGGCGCAAGAGCACTGGGCTCTAATGTCGTTCGTTGTCACTTGAACACTCGCACAAACTTCGTTCATAAAATCAAAAGTCAGTACACGGATGTGATATGTGAGAGCTTGGAGTTTTCTTTAAAACTAGTAGATCACGGTAAAATGAGTCGTTTGGAATCCAGAAAACACAGCCCAGCTCAGGTGTTCGCTCAGTTGACTTCTTCGGCTGAAAATGAAGGCACAACTGGCGCAAAAAGCGAGTGTAAACACGATGGAGCGTTTGACAATAGACGAGAGATCCAGATAACAGAGAGTGGCGAAGTCAGTCTACCTCCTGACAAAGCCAGAGTGTCCATTGTCTGCTCTAATGCTAAAGTAAGTCATTACGTATTCTGCCCTTTCGAAGTTTGCTAGTCAGAATAGAGATGTAGATGATAACTCAAAACTCGGCCTGATTTTGACACTGAATCTGCGGAATGACTGCAGCAAACACTGCTCACAAGTCAGAGCATGACGCCGGTTGGCAGCAGGTTGCTTTGTGCATTGAATGACGTTACGTATAGTTCATTTCTAGCTGTTACTGTCTCGGGCACACCCCTGGGAAAGTCTGGCCCTTTGGGCCCAGGGGAGGAGAATTTCATTTCAGGCAGTCTTGTCCTGGGGGTAGCGGGCAGGGGAAATCGAAATAACTACAGCGAGCAAGGAATTAGGGGTGACACAATGGTCGTGTCATAATGTGGATAACTGCGAACAGGCCCAATTTTTTGCATCGCATCGCCCTGATGTTCTCTTACGTGGGTCATGTGGTATTTTTTGTTTCAAGAGAAAGAAATGATGACAATTCTCCTAGAACAACGAGAATTTCTTAGAGCGACACATTTACCTCGGCAGGCTTGTTCCTTGGTGATGGCGGTCGGATTGAAATTGTGAGCGAGTCTCGTAGACAATTTTACTTCCGTTGACAGCTCTATTGTTAAAGGGCCAATCAGATTGCGAGATTCCTGCAGCCAAAATTTTCCCGCCGGCACAAGGTCCTGTGAGAGATTGTATCAGGCCCAATTTTAGCGAGCGATCAACGTAAGAGAATAGGAGAGCGATGCTAAAATTCGGCCTGATTGCAGGTTAAAATTAAATAGTAGCCTGCGCAGCAGACGTAATCTAACCCTCGGCTAGTAAAATTTTAGGTGAAACAGTGAAATCACTTTCGTCACGAACGTGTGAAAAATCGAAGATAATTTGCGGGGCCACGTTTCAGCTTAGAAAACAGTCATGTACTCTATTTTTAAAGTATTTTAAAAATCAACACGTTTCTCTGTGTTAAGCATGGTAAAGGAACCTACCATTGTATGATACAATGAGCCTCGTCAATAGCAACTCCAATCAACTTTT
This sequence comes from Siderastrea siderea, assembly GCA_964030785.1. NCBI lineage: Eukaryota > Metazoa > Cnidaria > Anthozoa > Scleractinia > Rhizangiidae > Siderastrea > Siderastrea siderea. The sequence continues at coordinate 73,393,678 of OZ034967.1, read as the reverse complement.
TGGTGAAGCTTTCACATTTGAAGATACCCCTCCATACGGCAGTAGACAACAAACACTCGGGTGAACCGAACACTACACGGAAATTCCCATTTAAAACCTGCTGAATATTTTCTGGGTCTTCCACATCGGTGATGGCAATAGCTGGAATGCAGATATTGTTCAAATAAAGCACTTGGTCATCCATCAGAGTTCGCATAGGTGAAATTACTACAATAACACTAGAGCCATGAGGTTTATCATGGACGATGTCCGCGACAATCGGGAGAGATTGGAAAATCAACGACTTTCCGAAGCCTCAAAGAAAGCTTTGATGGCTTCTTGTTGTTCTGAGAGGAGCTCCGTCAACTCAAACTGAGGTTTCACGGCTTTGAAGGCTTCTTTCCACTTATCTTCGCTAACCGTGGCCATTGTTGTTTTCACACTGGCCTACTGCTCGCTTCCAGTTCAAGATCCCAGTGAGAACCAATCACACCTCATCGAACAATGGCCTTTTTTAACAGGCCAATCATGACATGTACTCAAATCCTGGTACGCCGTTGGAGGTCTAGAACAAGAATTTCGGCGCTGACTCGCAGACGGACTTAACAAGGGTTTATTTTCGTCTGCAACGCAGGCTAGTTAAATAGTAAAAAGTTAATTAACCTTCAGTTGATATGCGAATCAAGAAGACCAATGTCTAGATAAAAAATTCTGAGCAGGAGCAGCTAGTCTGAATGGGATTTAATAATTAATTAATAGAAGGAGGAGGAAAGCTATGGCAGCTCAGGAAGGGGGTCACCAGTCTAAAAAAAAAGGGTAGGATACAAGTTAATAAAAAAAGTGACATACAAGAATTATACCCTGTTGTCTTTGCCCTCACCCCTTTCCCACCAGCAATCCTGGTTAGATAGGACAAGCAATATATCAAACACGAGATAAGAGTGTTTCATCAGGATATCCAAATGCCGAAAAAACGAGGCACAGCCGAGTTTTTTTTTTTTACCTTTTTGAGGTGTTTGGATACCTGATGAAACGCTCTTTCGAGTTATTGATACCGCTTCCCAAACCATTCATAATTCTTGGAAAACTCCACAGCAAATGTATGCAAAATTTTATGCTATACCCGAATTAAGATCTGGCATGCATACCACCATCATGGTACTGATTTCCTTTGTTTTCTCGTCATGAAATATTAATGAGTTTGAGAAGGGATGGTTAATCTGTTTTGGCATCTATAGCGAAATAGGAGAAAGTGAATGTGTGAACATTCTCTAATTCTAAGTTTTCTCTACGCAGGAGTCTGTGGAGGAAGTGAAAACCAGTGTGAATCGTAGAGTTGAATATGTGCTACAAACGCTGAAATCCTATCACATCAAAGACTTTACAATCCATAAATCTCTGAATAGAGTGGAAAAGTTATATCAGATGGAAGTGGAAGTAGTGGTAGAGTTTAGTGATTTTTCCAAGTGTGAACAAGTTTGCAACCTTTTGGTGGAAAAACTTGACGAGACTGTCAAAGTGTCAAGCCCTGTACTGTATCACACTCCAAACAAACTTGATTCATTAAGGTAAGAGTTGACTTATTATAGGCTGGCTTTTACTGCAGGCGAAATCAAACCGGCTTTGACAATAGTCCAAGAGAAAAGGTAGTATTTTCTGTTCACCACTGACATTACCGGTACTTACGAATGAACTCTCAAGAATATGTAGAGAAAAGAAGAAGCACTGCAAAATCTCAGCTTAAATGTCACTTGTTTCTCTTGTATGCCAGAAGAGGCTAAAAAACAGAAATTGCACAACAAGTTCTCATGGCTTTAAATTTTTGAGAAATGATTAAAATAAAGTGACATAATTATTGTGAATAATTGCCCCCTCTTCTTTTAAGGGGACTTTTAAAAATAATTGCCCAAATTGAAAACACAGTGACTGTAACTTACCATGCTTTTCATGTTAGTAATTACAGTTGAAGCTCTCGTAAGCGACCACCTCGGGAATTCAGAAAAGTGGTCGCAACTAGAGCTGGTCACTTACAAGAATGGGCTCTCGTAAGCGACCACATGATGAAACAATAGAGAGTGGTTGCTTACAAGAGCTTTCAGTGTATGTTAATGGTTACTAATAGTTTTTAATTGCCTACATGTATCACAGAAGAGGTTCCCTGTGGGTACAAGTCAAAGAACCTTCAGCACGTGTTATGTATTACTCCAAATTTGAACAAGAACCGAGTGCTTTTATTTATGTGTTGACTGAGTGGTCACTTACAAGAACTTAAAAACAAAGGAAATAGCCTGTCGGTGATTCAGAAAAGTGGTCATGGTCGCTTATAGGAGCGGTCGCTTATGAGAGCTTTTCATTGCAGAGTTTAAGTGACAAGTCAAACGGGGTTTCACAATGCTGGTCGTAACTGGAGCTGGTCGCTTACGAGAGTGGTTGCAAGGAGACCTTTGACTGTACTTACTTAGGCCTCAGGGTGCTATGTGACACCAAAAAACAAAATAACAAATAAATAAAAATAAAAAATATATATAAAATTTAGACTCTAATAAACACGTCCATGACAAAACTCTCCCTTTTGGACCAACCAAAAATAATTTGAAAATATGGAAATACTAACAACCAATTTGAAAACTTGAACATCTGTCAACAGGCTTTAATGTGTATGGTTTTGTTTTTAGACGGCAAGCTTGTGTCTGTGCAGTCAGAAATGCAAAGAACAAAGCACTGGAGGTTGTTCAAATGTTTAATCAGTCATTAGGACCACCTGTTTTAATACGGGAAGAACATTATAACGAGTTCATGGGAGCAAACATGGAGACTACGCACGAGGGGAAGACAGAAGATCAATTGACTTTTCAGCAGAAGGTTGCTTTGTCAACAGTGACAGTTAATGTTAGGATTTTTGTTATATTTGAGATTAGGGAAAAAGCAAAGGTACACAAAAGAAAGTAGACAAATAAATTATAGTATTCTATTTTATTTAATATATATTGATTTTTTAGAGATGCTTTGAAATGGAGGGGAATGTTTTGTAGCCTGACAAAGCAGATGATTTTTGTGTCACCCCACTACATTAAGGTGTTCTTATACAGTACAACGAAATTTTTATCCACACTTTTCAACACAACATTGTTTCATTAAAATAATGTTACCAAACAGGACAATGTTTCGTGTAATATGTTTGAATGTCTTGTTTTGTCCTAGCTTGGCAATGTTCATTGCAAGTTTTTGAAAATGTGACTCACTTTACCCAGGAAAACAATTTCTGAGAAACAAGAAACATGTATCCTGGTTAAGATGTTCTTTCCCAGCCAGATGTCAGAGATTTAATGCAGATGACCTGTTTTGAGCTTGACATTGGTTCCCCACTGGTTACTTGGCAGATCTTAAGGACGGTGCCAAAAGAAAGTTGGGGGTAACCATGCATTTTTCAGAGATAATTGAACTTATATAAATTTGGAAAGAAATTTCCATACATTCTTTGTATTATAATGCTTTTTTAGAATTATGGTTGCTTAATTATCTCTGAAAATGTGTGGTTACCCACATTTTTCTTTTTAGATTCTAATAACTCTTGCTGAGATCTACTTTTCCCCCATAGCATAACCTTTGCAAAAATACATTTGTATTAGGAGGCATCACCCTTAACTAGCAATTGTCTTGTTTCTTTCTTCTGATTTTGTTTCCAATTTGTGGCCCCAATGTCAACTGTTTTCTTAGTTCTTATATGTATCATAATTATTTTATGTATTGACTTTTTGGACTTAGTGTTTACACTTTAGATACATTTAACTTTACAGTGAGACAAGTTTTATTGCAGCCAGCCAACAGAAAGTTTGATACATGTGCAGTTATGCACAATCGAAATAGAAACTTACAGCAGAGTAGCAAGAAAATGTTTGTTGTGTGTCTACAGTAAGATTTGGTGCACTGTAATGAAACCTATAAAAGCATACTTTTACTACAGAAGGGTTAAAGATTGTACCTAAAGTACAATTTTGTCTATCATGACTCACAAACAAAGAACAGTTACCACAAAGTCAATTTTCTTCTTGTGGATGTAACAATTTCTCATAATTGCCATGTATCACCAGGATTAGGAATGGTGGTCAAAGTGCTTAGAACTGATAATAAATTAAAGGATTTAATTTATAAAGACTGGTTATTGAAGGAGATTTAAGGGCCAGCCATCCCTAGAACAAAAACATGCTCGTTCCTACTGTTCACAAAGTAAACCAGTAAATCTGAGAATAAATCTCTCTTAAAGATTCCTCTCTTGTTGCAACAGACTTCAAGGAACTCCGTTTGCTGTCAGGAAAAGTCAAGCAAGAAACTAAATGCAAGCACATGCCAGAGGCAAGGAAATACAAGTGCATAATTTTGTCAAGTTTCTTCATGGCAGGCAATGCCCATTTGTGTTTCTCTAACATGTAAATTTTGCTTCTCGTTTGACTACCGCTGGGGAAAAGAGAGAACACTTGGAGTCTTCCTGCGATGAAGATAGTATCTGTTGTACAGTTCTCACATATCTGTCATTATGAAGTCTTTTTCTCTCCCTTTGAACTCCAAGCACTGATTAGCTTGTTTGCATAGTACAAACTGATACCATGAAACTGAATAACAAAAGCTGTTGCTGCCATTTTCATTGGTGCATTTTGCCATGCCTGTGTAGCAGGGGCCATTCCACGACTGATGTTGAAAAAGATCTCTTGTATCATGGCACAAGCACCATACACTAAAGGACCAACCCCCATGATCAGAATTCCAGCTGCACAGACATACATTTGTTTTACGTTGTTCTTTGGAAGGCTTGCAAGTCCAATTACTGCAGGGATAATGCTCAGTAACCAGGCCACTTCCCAGGGCTGAGGCTCTACCTTTGCCAATCTGTATCAAAAAGGAAACATAATTGTTTAAAGATACTGAAATTAAAATTGACTTATATGTTACAAGTTGTCCATTCTGAGTGGTTACTTCTCTAGTACAGCCTAGCTCACATGCAGTGATACATGTACGTCAGTCCTATTTCTGCCCATTTGTATACAGTTGATCCTCCCATTATGTGACCACCCAACATGTCAAGCCTAAGTAGTTGCTTACAGGAAGTGGTGGCATATGAGAGCTTGGGCCACAGGGGTCAAAATGTTGATTTTGTTTCAGGGGTTTGTTTCTTTAGACCATACACAAATCCACCTGCAACCCAAAATGAAGTGCAGTATCTTTAGTGGAGAATGAGTGCGACAGGTACATTTCATCAGCACATAAGTCATACTTGTTTTAGGGTTGTGTGGAGCCATTCTTTTCAGTTTGAACCCGTGAGACCGGATCATGTGTCAAGTGGCCACTTACTGGAGGTTAAAAACAAATTATAGGAAATTCAAACTGTCAGCCCAAAAATTGCCTGCAGTCACTTAATTACATGGGGCTGAAAAAAAATTGTTTTTTTGGAAAACTGGTCGCTGACAGGTAGAGGTTGCTTACGAGAAGTGGTTTCACAGGGAGGTTTGACTGTATTTTGGTATCACCCACATATTTATTTGGTCACCAAAAAAGACTGTAGCATGTAATATAAATCAGCTTTCAAAAATCATACAGCACCTGCCTAGGAGGCACAGGGGTCTTGGTTACATTAAAGATCACTGGTGTGAATTATGGATGCAGGCATCATGTGTTTGGGTGTCTGTACACAAGACACCAATTCTTGTTCCACCGCACTGTCTCTCTCCACCCTAGCAGGGCCGTAGCTGGCATGAGGCAAGACGAGGCACTTGCCTCGTCTAGGTTTTATGCCAAAATAAAAAAAAATTACTTTTGGAAAAATAATCCCTAAAAAGCATTTGCCGCTGAGTGAGAAACAATTAACCCAAGTAAGGAGTACGAAGAACGCTTTGAAAAAACTCAAGTGGTTTGTATTCTGCCAATCAGCTTCATTTGTGTCATAATACACATTCATAGGCAGCTAATCGACCCTAATCCACAGGCGGCCCATCCAAATAATCTCTTACAAAAGTCAAATCTTTAAGAGGATCAGTGTCCATGTTTTCCTAAGCTACATTCTCACACTTTTTGATATACATTACTTAAAAACTGCATAAATCAATAATTCATAAGTTAAAATAAAGATTACAAAGCCAGTGCTGGTCAAGACTTTCACTTTTGTGATGGCTACCAAAAGAGCCCTTTGGTTGGCTCGAAGTTTTTTACCGAGCGTAGTTTTTGTAAAAGGTCTTTCTTTGGAACATCCGTGCTGTTTACTGGTGAGATCAGGAAATGACGTTTTCTCTCAGGCCACAGTAAAGTTCTACACTTCGCAACTGAATTGGATAATCTTAAAGCAGCACGGTGTTTGCATGAGTTAGAAATTGGAAACCAGCCATTGCTAGCAAGGGAGCAGGAAGGTGGGGATGGGGGAGTATAAGAGCAATGCGCAATTTGGGATAGCCATCTACTTGGTGCCACTCGGGTACACGCCCTAATAGTGGGTATAAAAAATGTTGAAAGTACAAAAAAATCTTGCCTTTTTACACTTGAACGATACTGAGAGAGTAGATTTTAAAATTTTCTGGGGGAGCATGCCCCCCTAGAGGCTCGCACCTTTGGCGCTCGCAACACCTGCCTCGTCTGTTCTGAAAGTCTGCCTATGGCCCTGCCTAGCCTCACAAATTACTATGGGGAGGGTAAACGGTATCCCCAGCAAAGGGGGGAGGGGTAGGTGGGTATAATACTCCTGTGCACTCCATGTTAGAGAAAACTGGGGCTCACGACTGTATAACTATGCCATACGAATGATCTGGGCACCTAGGAAGATTTGATAAATGGATCTGTACCCTGTGAACTTTGATCTAGACGACTCATCACGATCGACTAAAGGTTAGTTTTCTTTTCATGGCTGGGGATAAAAATGATGAACTCACCCACTGTAAGCTGCAGTAACCCAAGCCCCAACACACAAGATAAGAAATAACTGAAAACAAAGACAGGCCTTCAATTTCGCCTTCCATTGAACGCTCTCCCTGTAATGCGACGCTACACGCTGCCTGTGCGAGAAATCTGAACCGTCCGTACCAACAGCACGGGGTCCATCTCTAGAGGCCATGGTCCTTTTTTGATAAAAACCCGTCTGCCGGTTTACGTGCAACACGCTAAACTGTAAATTTGAGTCTAACACTTACGATCTTTTCAATCAAAATCTGTGAATATTGTTGGATTAAAAGGACCGGACGGGTAGAACTGGGTTCTAGGTCAGCGGAATAGCGCAGAACGCATGCGTTTAACGGCGCCATTCTGCGTTCTTTCGTCCAAGCGACGATTGCCGCCATTTTGTGTTCGAGCATGGGGAGAGGTGTTCCGCATTTTTCTGCATAGCATGAGTTTTGTCTCTGACGAGCTTGCAAACGTTTTAAAATCTGCCTACATGAAGGAAGAGTCCGGGAAGGACGAAGGTGCTAATTCTTCCTCAAATGTAGACAAAAAGAGTAGTGATGTTTCGAAAGAGAAACGCTCGAGGAAACACAAGCATAAGAAACATTCGTCCAAGTCCAAGTCGAAAGACAAGAAGAAACATAAGAAACGAAAACATAGGTCTAGATCCAGAACACGATCAGAAACGCGCTCAAGGTCTAGGTCGCGTTCAAGTGAAGGGGAACATTCTGCTAAGCCGTCTAAGAGACGTTCAGTTTCATCAAACTCGCGGTCAAAATCACCAGAAGTAATTGAACATGATGATTTTGTTTTGGAGAAGGAGGTAACCGTTGGTGCTGAAGGCACAAACGACAAATCAGACATAGAAGAAAATGGATTAATATCCAAGGAGAACAACAGAATAGTTTCTTCAACAGAGGCTGAGCTCGGGGAAAAGGCTAAAGGAATACTTGAATCAAACTTTCAAGCAGTTCCTGAATCTGAAACTTTGGAAGCTAAAAATCAGGAGGGCCTTGTTCAGAGGTTAGGTCCAGGAGAAAATGTAGGAAGTTTAGATACTCCTTCTTTGGCTGTGAAAGAGGAGGAAGATACATGTCAGGACAGAAGCCAATTGACTGATTCTAAGAGGAAAAAAAGTGCTTCACATTCCAGGAGTAGATCAAGATCACCAGACGAGAAGTCATCTAGAACTTCAAAAAAGAGAACATCAAGGTCCCACTCCAGGGGCCGAAAAAATAAAATAAAGTCAAAGTCACGATCAAATTCTAAGGAATCACTACATCACAAGAGGTCCAGAACAAGGTCACGCTCTCAAAGCAAATCAACCAAGAGAAAATCAAAGTCAAGATCACATTCTAAGGGAAGAAACCGTAAAAGAAGTGTTTCAAAAACACGATCAGACTCTCCTTCGCACAGTAAGTCTAGGTCACCTAGACGCAAGAGATCACACTCTCACTCATACAGTAAGTCTAGATCTAGGTCACCCAGACGTAAGAGGTCACGCTCCAGATCTAGAAGAAAGTCCCCTTTATCTAGGAATTTTCGAAGGTTTTCACCTCCTCGTTGGAGAAGAGGTGCAGGCTCTTTTAGACGAAGGTCAAGGTCAAATTCAAGATCTCGAAGGTCAAGGTCAAGAAGAAGAAGTTCTTCAAGAAGCAGACGGTCACATTCCAGATCTTATTCAAAATCAAATTTGCGACCAAGAAATGGCCGGAGAAGTTGTTCAAGATCGAAGGGAAGGTCACGCTCTAGGTCAAGGTCACGTTTACAAAATAGGAGATCCCGATCTATATCAAGGGCAAGGAGAAAAAGATCTAGATCAAGATCTCGCTCGTACTCAAGAGGAAGGAGTAGGAGATCAAGATCAAGAGACAGAAATAGAAGCAAGAGTAAAACCAGATCTCGATCAAAGTCAAAATCAATAGAAAAGAGCCAGCCTGATAGTATTTTACCAGTTCCCAATGCTAATGCAACTTTGGGAAACAAAGATGTTATTGACAAGCCAGTTGCTGCTAATCTTTCTACACAGCAGGTCAAGGTTGCACAGAAAGCTGGGGGAAAGACTATTGCTGAGCTGACGGCTTTTTGTAAGAAGTTGCAAGAGGAGAAAGGTGACAACAATGGTAGCGGAGAAGCCACAAAAACTGAAGCAGAAGAAGAATCTCAGTCAGTGACTCATCATCCATTTTTGGTGAAAGAAAAGCCTGACATAACCATTCCACCAGTCATATTTCCTGTAAGTTGAGTATATGTATAACATACTGCATATTACTCCATTTACATTTTTTCTGATTTCTAATGAGCTGAGAGAGTGTCTTTTGATGACTAAGTCATAAAAACCTTTCCTGGCTCATATTCATTTTCAGCCCTTAACATTAATATTCTGTTTAATTGCTTAGTTGCCATCAGATTTGAAAGATTAATTACAATTTGTGATTCAGGTTCAGCTGGCATCTCTGTTGATCTGTAACACATTCAACTTCAGCATGGTTATTCATTTTATTGTGGTAAATTTTAAGTTTGGTCTTCTGGATTTTGTTCATTATGACAGGTTTTTTTATATATTACGTTATATCAGGGTCCTGCCCATACTTACTGTAATTTTGGCTTGGTTGAAGAATATTCTTCATTTTAGCAGGGATTTTCTTATAACCCTTTAAGCCCTAACAGTGATCAGCATTGTATTTCTTCTTGTATTATCAATGCTCAAGCAATCAGAGAGCTCATTAGAATTAACAGGGATCCATATCAGCAGTCGTCAGGTTGTCCAGCGGACGAGTAAGTTTTAACCCTTTGACCCATGAATTTTCTAAGAAAAACCTTCAGAGAATAGGCCGTGACCACAAAAATGTTATTGCAGGCTGTTACTTTAACGTAGATTTAGCTATTCATACATTTTTGAAAAGTATAATCATAGTAGACCTCACTCAGTTCTTTCCAGTTGATTTCTCGAACTATTCTATGCCGTTGTAGCCTTTAATTTCGATTTTCCATTGCCACACGATTTTCAGAAGCTGACTGTCTTTGGTTTTCACCACAAAGGTTGGCAAAATCCTGGTTCTGAGCATCTTTGGCTTTGGATAGATGAAACATTTTAAACTTCGATCCCACCTTTCCCGGCGTTGAAGTTATCGGTAAACATCCTCAGGAGTTTTGAAGCAAATACGGCAAAATTCACTAATATCTCTATAAAAGTTCGCCATGTTTAAATCCCCTTGTAAACAAATCGTTAACTCAGCGAGGAAAACTCGAAAAAACTGCAAAGAAATATCGCAAATCCACTTCAAATCGCCGCCATTTTGAAGCACATTGTTTATGGTCTTATTTGAGGGGGACTGGGAACTAAAAACAGCCCCAATGTGCCTTTTGGGGGCCAAAATGTACACCACATTTAGGTGCGCGCATATATGCGCGCCTCAGGGTAAAAGGGTTAAGGAGCCAAATTTTTTCTTCAATTTCTCACCAGTCAATGTACCCATGTTTTGAATGTCCACCAGCCATTCAGTGATTCCGTACTGTAGTGAACTGTAAACTTTGTTTCGTTGCTCGTACGACACGTTACGCGGTACTCTCAGAAGTGAAATGTTTGCAGGCTCAATTTTTTGTTCTTGAAGGCTGATGTGCTCCAGCAATATGCAAACACAAAGACTCTCGCTCTTTAGCTGCACGCGAGTTTTGCAAAATGTGACGCTACTTTGACAAAGTGTTGCCACCACTGCGGAAGAAAAAAATTAATCTTCCGAGCAAAGTTCTAAATACGAAAAAGAGCAACAAAAGCATGCATTTTTACCATCCTGGCTTGGCTTAAGTACCTGGATGAAAGTTTCATCAAAATTGAAAGTTTAATCGAAAGGTAAATGCACAAATCAAATGTTAAACAGTGAACATTAAATTTTGACGTGCAAAAAAGGTCTGTCTTTTAAGGTCCATTGTTGGATTTTTTGTATTTGTTGTCCGTTATTGAATTAGTCCGTAGTTGGATTTGTAAAATGAAATTGTTTGACAGGAGCCTTGCTGTGGTGCTGCTGCAGTAACATAGTGAAAATAAAATGCAAGCTTTCCACTACTTGTTGTTAACTTTCAGTTTTTGACTGTATTTTAATTATTATGTAATTTTGAACGGGCAAGTAAAATTTTGTCAGGGCAAGTATCTTTTCTGATGTACTTGCCCGGTTGACGAGTTTGAAAAAAAGCTAACATGGATCCCTGAATTGAGGAAATGATCACCCAAGAAGAATTCTCTTGATATTTTCATAACTTCTCCCCACTACTTCTACATGTATAAAGAAAGAAAAAATAATTCTATTGGCAAGAAAAAAGAATTCTATTGTGATATGAGGGGTTAAAGGGATAAAGGGGTTTGTTATAGCAGGGTACCACTAACTCTAACTGCCAACTCTTTATTCTCATTAGGATATTTTTGAATTGCTTTAGTCTTTATTTTATAGTGGCTTGTATTTTATTTTTTTTCTAGGTCAACATGAACAAACCCAGTGCTCCAGCAGTAGACCCAAACAAACCTTTGCAGGAGCAGTTCCCAGTCTCATGTGGCAGTAAGCACAGGGAAAAAGAGGTTGTTGATGATGGGGCTGGTTTTGTGGCTAATGTCGATGGGTCTGCAATTCAAACACAGCCCAGAAATGAAGTATTTGCACCACCACCCACTGAGGTAGAGTACACTTTGGGGCACTAAAAGGTCATGCAAATTTTATTTACAGTGTAGTCTATGGACGCCAGGGCTCTCATAATCTTCTCCATCAACCAGGTGTTAATGTGTTTGACTGAGAACACTTGTAGTGTGCTGTTTTTAGCTCAAAAGAACATAAAGAGTACTACCAATAGGACAACCAGTAAGAGAGTCTTTGCTAATGACTTCTTCGTATTCTGTAGAATCCCAGCAATATGAACCAATGTTTAAATAACATACAAACCTCTCATTCACTCAGAACCAAGAGAACTTTTCTTGCTTCACTTATTTCAATACCTAAACTCTTTGTAACGTGAACTTGTTAGCTCAAACATTTTTTTTTTGTTTCCAGTAACAGTTTGAGTTACTATACACAGCAGAAAAAGGGTATTAAGTGGTCACGCCAAAGTTAAAACAAATCAAGTGTAAACCTCAATTCCAGATTTGATAGGACACTCGAATGATTGTTTCACTTCTTTTTTTGCAAGCACATGCCTTTTTCCAACATTGTTTAGAGGGCAAGGTGTTTAGGTTTGTTTAAGTTTGGTGCTTCAAATGAAGTATTCAAAAGGTGTAATATTTGTGGGTGATTGGTTGAGATGATGCTGATATTTGAGATGTTCTAAATTTATTATGTAGAGTATTAGTTTAGAAGGAATGGGAATCTCTTAAAAAAGGTGAGCACAGTGCAATTATAAGAACTATTTTATCCCTCACCTTCAATGCGATTATCTAAAAAAGAGCTTCAGCTACAGAGGGGGTACTTATGGAATCATTTGTCAAAAGATGCTAAGATTGCCTCTTCCTTGCACTCCTTCAAAGCTGCTTTGCGTCCGAGTGATTTTTTCTCATTCATGTACTTGCCAAGTCTTTGCAATGTTGTACGTGTTTGTAATTTTTCTGTTTGCTTATATGATCAGAAATTTGACATCAGTGAGCTTGTTGCTAAGAGGATGGATGCTCAGCGGCGACTTCAGAGTGATCCCAGTGATGTTGACGCTCTACTAACACTGCAGGAGATTCAGATGAAGATGCAAAATTGGTGTCAATCAAATGTCAAACCTGGGCAATTTACTGGAGAGCTTGTCAAGAACCTTCTGCCAAAAGAACAGTTACAAGGAGGCTTCCAGGCATGGGCAAAAAAGGTAATTTTTTGTTGCAGTTGTTTTGAGAGGTTGTGTCCTTCAGTTGGCAGTAGTTGATTACAAAGTAAGTCATTGAATGAACTTGAAAATGTTCATGTGTTAAAATCACCCAACAATTCACTGCAAGCACTTAAGTTGGTTATGCATCCTGATGGTTGTCCAAGATCAGAGCTGTACAGTGATTTGTAAGGTGACCAAGCAAAGCAAGGTGTAGATGCATGTCTTAGGAACGTGAACATACATATTTGTATATTTCAACTTCTGTTTCAAGGCATATGGTGTAAACGTGTACATGTCATACTTCTAAACAATGGGCACGGATGTTTCAGCTCATGTTCAGTGCAGGAAGAAAGCCAAGTTCGATTGCCCGGGGCAATTAAATTTTGCTCTTGGGAAAGTTTAAATAAAAGTTTGGTGGCCTGATGGGCAAGTGAAATTAGCCTCAGTAGTCTAGCCTGCAAGCAAGCCTCAGTGGGTGCTTGGGTTGTGGGGGGGGGGGGTGGGGGGAGGGGAGGGGTAAGCTTATTTTGTTATAGTCTCACTGATTTTGGATGTTGCATTCCCATTGGGCAAGTAAATTTAAGTGGAGGCAAGTGAAAACTGCAATTTACTGGCCCACTGGGCAAGTGGATTTCAAAATTTTTTTCCTACCCTGATGTCAATTAAAGTCCTATTCAAGTTTTTGTTTTGACTGTGAATACGTTAGTACTAGTTTGCTGGCTAATGTTGTTTTTATGCATCTGCTGCCATTGTAGGACATGTTTCGTAACCTTACCCCAGTTAGTGGAGGAATTGGAATGAAGCTTCTTCAGAAAATGGGCTGGCAGCCTGGCCAAGTGATTGGCAAAAGAGGAGAAGGAAATGTCGAGCCCATTGCTATGACTGTGAAGATTGACAGGAAAGGACTCAGTGCAGGGAAAGAAAAAGCAACAAAGAAAGGTCATCCTGCAATGTTGGACTTGCAAGGTACAATCATTCAGTGTATCTTATGTACTATAGTTTATTCTTAACCAAAGTAGAAACCTGAACTTCCATTGCTGTTAGTAATTTGTGTACAGTCATGATTTTATTGTGTTGTGTACCAGGGACAAAGGTCATCTTTGATTTCAGGAAGATCACATTCCACTGGTCTTGTAAGCAAAGTCCTACACCTTGCAAGTTACCTGAGTTAACTTTAATGTTAATACTCATCTTTTACCATGACTACCACTACAACTTTGACTTCTACATGTATGTCACTTACACAATTGTCACTCAATAATGTGAACTCAACCTCTAAAGGCCTAATAAGTGGGATCCTTTAATGCGGAACTAGAAACTTTTCCCACTGGCTATTTTGATGATGGCATCATTTTACCATGTACATGCACAACCACCAGATTAATATTTTGTTTCTCCTTTCTTATTTTAATTTTGTAAATTACCTTGGTGTGGTTTAAATGACAATACCTATTCAATACCCCCTCCCCCTAAAAAATGAACTGAATCTTGGATTCTGGAAATTGTTGTAAAGTGCCCTGTTCTTTGTTTTCTGCACTGCATTTTAGAGCATCAATCATTTTTTTCACTAGTTATGTTTAATAATTGTTGTAGATTTTAAATGTGATCATATATTGAGTTATGTATGGATAGATTTTTACTTCAGAGGCATTGGAATTTGAATTGCTTGCTCTCCAAGAAAAACTGCATAAGAACCTCTTGAAAAACTGTTTTGGGGCCTTCACAGACTAGACATTGAGTTGTCGCGACTAAATGTCATCGACAACTAAAAATGCCGTGTGTGAGATAAGTTGACGACAACTAACCGCAGAATTTTTAGTTGTCGACAACTAGGCAGTTTCTCTTTTCGAAAAGGGGAACTGCTTAGTTGTCAACGACTTCTCGTGTGTGGGAACCCTATGTTTAGTTGTCAACAACTATTGTAACTGCGTGGTCACATACTGCGTTATGAGCATGCATAGTGAAGGTTAGTTCCCAAGCTCTCGCTGGCCTGACTTAGTTGTCGACAACTAATACTTAAGTGTGTGGAGTGCTTGCATTGGACAGAATTAGTTGTCAATAACATTTTAGTTGTCAACAACTAAATGTCTAATCTGTGGAGGCCCTTATTTTTTTTCTGTTACTGTCAATACTTATAATTCTTATTTATATATTTTTTCTTTACTACATTTACTTTTTTTTATTCCTTTGTTTTGATTCCAATCTTACAGTCTTAACTTGATACTGCATGGCTATGAGCTCTTCATGCGCTTTCCTTTTAAATTTTTTCTATATGTCTTTTTCCTGTGACAGTGCAGTTTTCCCCTTTGTTAACATGAATTACTCAGGAAAAAAAATTCTAATGTACATTGATGTACTTCCTGGTAGATCTCTTTCAGCTGCTCTCTTTTCTCTGTAATGTGTTCATCATACTACATGAACATTTAATACAAGTCATCTTGCAATGTAAAAACCGTTAGAGAAAATACAAAACCATCAGTGTAGAATGGCTCAGAGACCTGTACCATTCTACACTGATGCAAAAAACCAAATAAATTTCTCCCAGCAGTTAAGGACACGAGTCCTTTCGTAGTGAAGCCTGCACACAAGCAATTCAAATTGCAATGCCTCTTGATCCGATGTTGCTGAGAATTTTAGCACAGCAAGGAGCTTGTTCCGTCATATGGTCATCACCTCAAGACTTGTAAATGATGAAGGCAGGTAAATATAAATGGAGTCTAGTGTCTGGATGCTTTCATTCTTGGGTCCTAAGTGAATTTCAAAACTACCCATTCAGAAATTTTCTTTACAGAATATGACATAGA
The DNA here is from genome assembly GCA_964030785.1 of Siderastrea siderea. NCBI lineage: Eukaryota > Metazoa > Cnidaria > Anthozoa > Scleractinia > Rhizangiidae > Siderastrea > Siderastrea siderea. The sequence continues at coordinate 73,378,145 of OZ034967.1, read as the reverse complement.
CATCAGAATTTAATGTGTGCTTACTGACTATGTGGGAGTGCCAGACTAAAATATTTGCCTTAAAGTGTGACATTAAGGCATGCAATAAATCTCTCATAAGTCAATGCTCATTTTCCTTGACTGATCACCTTTACAAACTCCTGTTTGAAGTAGTTTTCAGTCAAACGCTTTAGTTCAGGGCTGTCGTGGAACTTTGAGAAAGCCTTTTATAACTGTTGTCTTTCACTGTAGTTGCCAGTCATAGCACCTGGTTGACCCCCCTCCCTAGGAATTTCCAATGACCTTCCATGGGGTGGGTATGAATTTTTTTCTGAGACTTTACATTGTCTTTTCATTGATATACAATAGCAGGTGTGCTATGTCCTTGAAAAGTAACATTTTGTGATTTTTTGTAATACGACCTGAATTTCAACCATCTGTAATATTTCTAATAAAATAATAAGTCAAACTATTCATCTTTATTTTTATCTTTATTTTCACAGTAACAGTCAACTCAGCCCATTTGCTCATAGAAAACATCATAATGTTAATAAATATCAAATGACTTCTTCATGTTTGTTGATCCAGCTCATATGATTACAAAAGCAATTCATGGAATCAAAGTAAAAGTTTTGAGTTTGCACTCCTGTTGATTTGATAGTACTGTGGGATTTGACCTTCAAAATTGATTTTGTCAGAATTTTGGACAGTTCTGAGGCTTACATGTACATTTTATGGGCATAGAAGCCAAATTGACAGTACCATATGAGTATTCAGGTTTACCTAAAAAGGCACTTTTAACTGTAAAGAAATGAAAGGAAAAATTAGTCAGTCATTTGAAGTCTTCTTGGATAATTACGAAATAGGGATTGGTAGTTAGTTCTGAAATTCAAAATCTTAGCACCCAAGAATGAAAGATGCAGAACCTAGATTGCCAGACTGGAAGTTAAATATCCACCAATACAACATTGGACTGATGTTAATTCACCCTTCTGGTATTCACCAATTCTACTCTATACTTTACAACTCAGGAAAATCTAAAATCAGAATTCTGTAAACTTTCATCATATCTATGGACTTGTTTGGGTAGCCACAGCAAATATGGGAGTTGATGATTCTAGGGCCCAGAGGAGCACTGGGCCCTGGAATCATCAAGTCCCCTACTGTACAGTAACTACAGCCATGAGGACAAGTTCACAGATGTGGACGGAAGCTTACATCTCCTGATTTTAAAAGCCTCCCTGACAGTGAGTTATAAAGTTAAACCTATAGAATTAAGGCAACATTGGTTATCTCAGTCTGATACCATTGCAGCTGAAATAGTTAAAGCATTCCACTCAGGAATTAAAAATCAATCACTTTTGAGTCATGATGTTTGGAGTACACAAGATTTTTTGTAACAACTGTTATTTGGATGTTAAGCGAACAGTGCAAGCCTTTTTCTGCAGCCTTCAGATGTTAATGTTACTGAAATTAATTTTAATGGCTAACTTGTTTTGTCTTAGAGTTACTGTAAAAAAAGGCTTTCTTGTAAGACACAAATCACAATATTGGGTGAAGACTGACTTCAATAATGATGTTTAATAATGTTTTATCATAAAACAAGTGAGCTCTCTTTTCTTACTAATTATTATTCTTTGTAACAGCTTTTAAATAACACAGAACACAGGTTGCACTTTGAAGATTACAAATGTTGTGTGCCTTTATACATTATCTGAGGGTGCAGAATATTTGTGTTAACTTCATAGTGCATTGAAACCAGCTTCTGTTGATAAATATGAATTGTTCAAACAGTCTTGAAAGGTAAACAAGTTTCACAGCTCCTAAAATAAGTCACTTTACAGCTGCTTTTAACTTGTTATGTGTGTAGCTTGGAAGCAACTGTCTTTCTTCATGCTATATTCTATCATGCCATGTATTAACAGCTGAAACAGAAAGACTGTTAAAATTATCAAGCTAGCAACTTTATCTGCCCATTGGCTGAAAGATGAGAAGTACAGTCATGTAGACTAAAACTACTGATGTCAAGTGGCCAATGAAGACGCAGTGTTAACTTTACACAACTGCCAGTTTATGGGGAAATGAAAACAATTAATTTTAGGCTCACTCATTTGGCTTTTGTGGAAACATCCAAAACAGTTGCTTTGTCTTTCAATGATTGATAGACAGACAGACAGACAGACAGACAGACAGACAGACAGACAGATAGATAGAAACCATCTAAATCTAGCTTTCTGATAGACTTTTTAAAAGCGTAAATCAATGGTGCGTTCTGTATATTCGAGTCTAGCTTTGACCAAAGTATCTCAAGGAATGGTTGCCATAGCTTGTTGTGTTACATCCCACCCCTCCAAAGTTTGGTGGTAAATCCATCATCATCATGGAAATTCTAGTTTGACTGCAGAGAAATCAATCATGCTTACATTGAAGAGTTGGGACTGGTTACATATAATATAGCATGCCAAAAGGTAGTCACTATGTACACTGAAAATGGCTATTTTTCAACGCATTTTTGCTTGTTGTTAATATACCATGTTGTATTGGTGGATATCTCTCTTCTTTGGTAACCACTTTGTCCTCAAGATGCCAAAATATTATGTTCGTAACTTCTATGTGTAAAGTAATTCACCAGGGACTGAAATTACATTTAATTATTTACAAAGAAAAACCTTAACTAGTCATGTGGGTGGAAAAATGTACAGAAAACTTCAAACAGATGAAAGGCTGGGTGTCTGAGTGCCATTTGCATTTATACACTGTAGGCAAGCTTTTTATCAACTTCATCTTCTTGGAAGAGAGATGCAAGAAATCATCTAGTCTTGTCGCATTTTTCTGTTGTTTTCCTCTTCATCGATTTAAATGGTCAAAATGCTGCCAGTAAATTCTACTGTAGCAACAACCTTGGATTTCTTAACAGTAGCCCAATTTTTGTAGCGTAGTTTTGCATACATATTGTTCAATTCATTTGCCATTGTTAAGGAATCTTTAGTCTCACTGCTGGAACCTATTATTAAGCGTTTCATCCATTCAAATTGTTGAAGAAACAACAGATTCATGTTACAGCTCTAGATGATTGCTTGATTGCAGTTACGATCCAAGAAGGTGAAGTCTCTGAGGCTAATAAACTAATTTAGGTTTTTTTAATGTTACTTTCTAGGGAAGCACCCTGTCTCAGCACTGGCAGAATATTGCAGCAAGCGAAAGTGGCAGCTGCCAGACTACTCTTTGATCTTTGACCATGGCCCTGCTCATCACAAGCAGTTCCTGTTTAAAGTGTTAGTTAACGGCACGGAGTATCAACCAGCTGTTGTCTGCGGCAATAAGAAACAGGCCAAGGCGCAGGCAGCAATATTTGCTCTAAAAGGCCTTGGCCTTATACCTGAAGATGCTGACATATCTGCGTTGTAGTTAATACACAGATAGTGAATGGAAATTTATAACATTTTTGTTGTTGGTTTTATTCTTGTTTTTAATGAAGGGGGTGATCCCTGTTAATTAAGTTGTATTGATGTTTGAACAAGTTTTCTCCCAGCTACTGTGCAGCTCTAAAAATTTACATCAAGATCAGTTAGAACTGGTATGCTGATATCAGGGAGCTTTAAAGAGTTAAAACTTTCTTGTGGTGTACTGGTAATATATGAAGCAATGGAAGCTTTTCATACTGTTGTGGAGTGACAAAATGTTAGGACTGTAATGTATTGTATTGTAATGTAATGTTCTTTCCTTTCGTGTTTGGATGAATTCAACTAGGTCCTTTTTTATTCCTCTACAATCTGATATGCTTTGATGCTGCTTCCATCTTACATTTTTTCAATAAAGTCAATTCCATTTAGGGGTTACACAATGGCAGATAAAACCCCACCACTGAGGTAATCATTGGCCTTTGACTATTATGATTTTCCCTTATTTAAAAGAACAGGTTTATGGTTTTCATCTTGGCAAGTCTTTGTAGAAATATTACTCCGAAAAAACTGTGCTCCTACTATTTTGTCAGAATTGTCCCATGCCTAAAGCAACTCCTCTCCCCCCCCCCCTAAACAAATGTACGCCGGGGCTTTCTCCTACCCTGGGGAGTAGAGGTTTCCCTTGCATGCTTTCGTGGAGAATTCATCGGCCAAAGACTGACCTGATTGGCTGAAGGCCGATCAACGAGCAGCGCTAGCCATACGAATGTGTGAGAAACTAAAGTTAATGCTTGTTCGAGTGTATGAGAAAAGCCTCTGGCACCCAGGGTAGTGTCATCAAGTGATGTCAAGGTAATTTCTTAATATTTAGTTGAATTACTGCTGTCTGTTGTTTTGTGAAATTTGTTATAAAAAACGAAATAAACAATAGAATACAGATCTGCAGTTTATCCCGTTGAACCCTGGGTCAAATGAAAATGGGAGTGAACAGGAGTTCAAACTTATGAACCCATTGGCGAGAAACTCTTCTGCACTCTTGGCCCTCGTTTTCTCTCAGAGTGTAATTCTCCTAAAATTTTAACTACAATTGATAATTAAAACGTTTTAACCCTTGCTTTCATTTGGCCTTGACTTTTATGTGCTCGATCGATCTCATGCACTCTGAAAAGTGAATTCTTGTCAAGTTTTGGTCTTATTTGCCTTGGGCTTTAGAATCTCGTGATTTCGATTTGATCTTCATTGGGTTTGCGTGCTTGTCACTGTTTTTGTAATGTTATATGCATTTCAATTTGTTATTCACAAACCTTTTGCTTATTGACCCAGACTAATCGCTTAATTACTTTATGTTTAGCGTCCCGTCCAGAGGGGAGTCGTAATACTCCTTGTTGCTTCATCTTGGGTGTCCTGTGATGGACTAGCAGCCCATACTCCTTGTTGCTTCATGTTGGGTGTCCTGTGATGGACTAGCATCCCATCCAGGGGGAGTAGAACAAAACTGAATGTAACGCTGGCACTACAGCAAAGGCCTGAATTATTCAATGGCTAATATTAATTTTTGACCAACAAAATAAGCCCTCCTCAGGGCCAGGGCAATTGTGTTGGATGATCCTGTGGTGGACTAGCATCACCTCCAGGGGGGAGTAGTGATGCTCCTAGTTGCTTCATGTTTGGGTGCCTTGTGATGGACTAGCATCCCATCCCAGGGATAGACTAGCATCCCATCCAGGGGAGTAGTAATACTCCTGGGTGCTTAATGTCATGGAAACTGGTTTAAGCCCTGCCTGTATGACAGCACTGCCAGATTAAGTCGTGACCACAACATGGCAGCATCACTTGCTATTGTTAGGTCTTGCATCACTGCTAAATCTTCTGCCAACACAGGACGAGAATAAACTTAAAGGAGCTACGTCACGGATAATGCATCTTGAAAAAATTGGCAAGTTTTTTCAAGTTTGTCATTCGTAATCCGTCTTAATCTCCCTCAGTCATAACCATCCTTGTTTAGTTTTGGTTTATTATTACTTGTTTGGTGTTTTTCTACGTTAGGAAACTATTATTTTGAGGTTTCCTTCACTGAGAAAATAATTTTGTCAGATCGGAAAAATTAATGAAAATGCCGTGACATGGTGCCTTTAAAGAGAGAATGATTGTGCAAGAATTGTGTTGGTACACAAAGACAAATCTTGTTGGACTGGTATTTGTCAAATTCTGTAATGGCAAGCTCAAATTTCTACCAGATTTAAGATGGTTGCAGGTTAGTTTACTCCATTGTAAGGAAAACAGCAGTATTCGTATCCTAAATGTTTCAAAGTTTTTATTTTATGTGGGTAAAAGAGAGAAGCCTTGAACATGTAGTGCAAAAATTGCACACCTCTACTAAATTTTACTTTTGCCACTTATGGTGTTGAAAGTTACATGTAGAGCTTCAGAAAGCAAGTAAACTTCTTCAGCACTGCATGCCAGAATCTCAATGTGGAGATGCTGCAATTTCAGTGCTTTCCACGTACAATATTGCAATACTTCTCTGGGTCTGCTGAGCAAATGGAGTAATACTTAAAACTATACCCAACAGTATGGCACGTGGTGTCATCGGTGCTATGTTGGTGTAGCGTTAACAAAAGGTTTCTCATTAGCTCTTCTGTTAGGATACATCAACACGACTGCCACTCCACACCATTACCACTTAATAGACATCAAACTAAGATATAGATCTTCCCTAAAATTGTAAAAAGAGGTGCTGTGTTTTTAAAGTTTCTCGCTGAACCTGCCCAGAAGCCTGTAGTTTCTGTTGTGAGCTAATTTGAAACTTCATTTAATACTTCTATGTTAAATGACTAAGCATAATTCCACTGACCAAATATTAAAAAATCTTCTATCTGATTGGCTAGTGAAGGCATGCTTACATGTACTTTTGACATACGACTGTTGTGGGAGCTTGCACCTGCAAAATTGGCAAAAGCACAAAACAAAAATAGAAGTAAACCAGTTTTATCAACATTATGCATTGCACAGATCAGACATGGGTTTATGCTAAAACGATTAACCAGCTCGCCCTTAGTTCTTGTTGATCAGACCTTTGCCTTTGCCCTTTGCAACTAAAAACCAATAAAAACCTCAAGCTTGCAGTATGATAGTCCCCTTTATCCAGCCTCAATATTTATCCATTAGACAGATATCTTGAGAACTGATTTCAGTGTTTGATAGAAGCACTTCAGTAGTCTAACACAATCATTAAGAGAATAGTCACAAGATCTGAATGGGTAAACAGAGAGAAGGAATGAAAGCGTCTATTGCTAAAATTTAATAAGAACAGCAAACTCACTGCTACTAAAACTATTCCAAAGAACTTACACCTGCATAGAAATATTTTGTCTCTGTGTGAAAAATGAAAGTAACACCCATATGTAAAAAAAATGCAAAAATAACAATCTTCTACTCCATAAATTATCCTGTACCTTCATTTCCAGTTGCTTTATGAGTCGTTTTTTATCCTCTACATAACAAAGGTGTGTGCAGAGGAACAGACACGCAAAACTGAAAATTGCATTTAAGTGCAACTGTACCTCAAATTCATAAAAATTAAACCAAACCTAATGCACGAAAGTATTCCATTAAAAATATTTTTATAGACATATATCTAACCATTAGTGATTGAAAATTCTTTTCCTCTCTAGAGGGTCATCCCACCCCACCCTAAACACACGTATACACACACAACCAAACTCCTAGATCAGGTGAGCTTTTAATCACCTAGAAGTGCAGGCTGTCCTTTAAGAAAGACATTTTGATTGTACTTCCCAGTGAGTGCTATACCCAAAAGGAAGAGCCCTGTTAAAATAATTTGTGGTAGCAGGCAACATAGCAGAAGAAGTAGACCGCAAGGACTGGGTCTTGCTCTGTGCTAGGAGATTCCTCTGGAACTCCAGTATGAAGTAAGTGGCAAATGATTGCCTGTAGATGGCAAAATTGCCAGCTGCCAGCACATTTTGACAGGGCTGAAGGAAGAATTTGTACATGGCAGTGTCTATCCCTAAAGACTTGAGAATAAGTTTCATGATTCTTTTTAGTGCTCCCACTAATAATAAAAACATTTATAATAATTATTACCAACATTTAACCCTGATTTAACCCTTTAGGCCCCAAGATGGGTAACAAAATTCTTGTTACGATGTTTAAGCCTTAAGATGATATATTTTTTTCCTCACCTAAGGAGAATTTCACTTTTCATCTTCAACTGTTTATCTTATCACCTTTCAACTTTATACTTGATACAGAATTTTGAATACTAGAAGAAAGCAGAAGTGGCCCATCTCTGACTTAAAAGGGGTTAAAGCAGCTACCACATAATTTTTTATACCAAATAATTATCTGCAGCATTTCCTAGATTCCTGTTGTTCCAGTAAATCTTCGGCTGATGCAGCATGTCCAATGCCGAGAACATCAGTGGGACGCATTGGCAGGGCCTTAATTCCATCCCACCCATCCCGCAGCCCCAGGTCTCCTCTTTCCATTCGTTTGTATACTTCCTCAGTCACACTAAAAAATGCTTCTTCAATATTACATACAACCTTAGCTGATGTCTCTATAAACATCATATTGTGTTGTTCAGCAAAGCGTTCTCCTTCTTCAGTAGAAACAACCCTCCTTGACTCCTTGTCAATTTTGTGGCCTATCAACATGAACACCACATCCTGCTCTTCAACACATTGCTTGGCCTCAAAGTACCAGTCCCTGATGTTAAGAAAAGACTCTCTACTAGTAATGTCATAAACTATTAAACATCCCACTGTGTTTCTGTAGTAGGAGTGAGTGATGGAACGAAATCTCTCTTGTCCTGCTGTGTCCCAAATCTGCAGTTTTATTCTCACATCAGCTAAAGAGGAAACACCATATAATTATTTCAATAACCTATTCAATGATTTAAACGTTTTGTTACAGTTAACTATGTCATGATACTGTTTTTGCAAAGCCTGGCTATAACACTTAATGTTGTATACTGTCAGCTTGACTATGACTGCTTCTATTGCTTATAAGTAGCACCATGATAATGGTCACCACTAGCTTGTTGTTGAGAATGTGAAATGTTCTGAACCATACTTGAAATTCAGCACATGCTGGGATTAGGATCCAATAAATTTATTATTATTATTATTATTATTATAATTTTGAAAAATTTCATAATCAACCTCCTTGCCTCCTTGCAAACACTCACTATCAAGGACTCTACCCTAAAACCATACCAGTAATAGCCAAAATTTTATTAGTAAGCCCCCCACCCCCCCAAAAAACATCAAATGTTGTAACTTATCTTCACCTGAACATGCATTATCTGTGTACAGTGGGATGCTGTCATGAGGTATGGGTGTTTAGTGTCATCTCGTTAGAGTTCAATGTCCCAGCCTGATTAATAATGCTCACTGGCCAATAATTACACAAAGCAAGATGAAAACTATCCTGACAGGCATTTCTGAGTTCATAAGGCACTTATTTATATGGGTACGTAACCGGCACACCAAATCAGCAACCTAGCAACATTATATTATTCAATATCAGAGCTGAAAATAGCGGTCAGTCATTGGATGGTGGTCCATAAAATTTGCCCATGTTTGATGAAAAAAAATACACCTTTCAAGTAAGTGGGGCAAATGTCTTTTCAAGAAGAGAAAGTCATTTTGCGGCCCTTGTGATCTTTCTTACAGTGAAAATTAGCCTGGAATGTTTTTTACTCAATTATCTCTCAATATGTATGCAAAAATGCGTGAATACTACTTCAAATGAATGTAAATTTTATTTTCACACCCCAATTTATGCTCAGAAAGTTTCAGCATAATATGTACAATCTACAACATCACCACTAAATATGTAAGGCTTAAATATAAGTTTAATCTAAAGGGACTGACTTAATCCAATTATCATTTACCAACTATGTGCTTTGTCAATGAGTGTCCGCAACAAATTTGCAAGTACAAAATGACGGAAACCATTTCGTCTTCAAAGGTCTACCACAGGCATCGAGATGGAAATTTTTAATTCATACGACCTTTGGTAGCCCATTAAAGGTTATTTTCTTCGGACCAAACTCTGATCGAACCTGCAAGTCTGAGTACGCTGTTGGACAAATAAGGATGTATATAATTTAGCCTATGCCAGTGGACATAAGCTTAATAAGAATTCAACCATGACAAATGAAATATGCAATTGACCATGTCATCGGTATATTTTTTAGTTGCAGAAGGTGTCAAAACTTGTTTACAATTTAAGCTTACAGGTAAGCAATCACATTAACGGTTGAATGAAGTTCAAGATAGACGAGGCAGCATTTCAACTGATGGAGGAAATTTTAACCAACATCAACCCTAAATGTATCAGCAAAAGATTTTCGAGGATATTCGCAGTAACAATATCGACAAGTACAAAAAATGCAACAGCTATTTCAACAGCATTACACAAGAGTAGCTACTTCAATGTTACTCACATGAAAGCATGACAACTCGAACATGAAAATCGACTCCAACAGTTGGGTCAGAATTTTCGATGAATTGCCCTTCTGTAAACTGTCGCAGGAGTGAAGATTTTCCAACGGTGCTATCCCCAATTAAAATAATCCTGAACTGGTAAAAATATTTTGGTTTAAATCGGGATCTGTCTGCACTTCTTTGTCGATTCTGCATCGCCATCATCGCGTAACTGTACTCTTACAAGTTAGTAGTTGAACCTCTTGCCCACAAAATGACCATAAACATTCCACTTCCACGCGAATGTCACCTGTATTGATACTTTCAGATCTGGCACATTCTACGACGAAAAAACAATTACAAAGATAGCCTGAACCCATTTAAAAGCTTTTTTTTAAAACCAGATTTTCAGAAAAGATGTACAACTAATGTACGCTGAAATGACCCAAGCTGTCTATTTTTAGATGATTCGAGTGAAAACGACTCTATGTATCAAGTGATTGATTAGGCAAGCATATTTCAGCTACGCGCCCTAAAATACCAAGAAATGTGAAATATAAACTTAGGAAAACTTCCCTTAAGGGAAAAGTACAAAATAAATGCCATACCTAAGCTAACTCAAACAGGTAAAACTCTTTTGCTGGAAAGATCTCTTCCGTCAAAGGCGCCAAGGTTTCACGCTCCAAAACAACTTCGCACACTGTGTGCCAAATTTGGTCAATATGCCCATATATAGAGTTGGCTAATTTCCAAGATGGCGGAGGAACCGGTTGAACGTGCTGCAGATCGTTTGCCGTTTTTTGAAAGAATTTTCAACAGGTAAGAGATTTTTGAAGAAGAAAACCATTCTCTGATATAATTTTATTCATGAGGAATCCAAATATTATAAAATAATTTACAAGGTGGTGCTTTTATTACGCGCTCAAGGACGTTGATTCGGTTCAAATTTCAATATCCTATTTGGTCGCTTTAATATTCAACTGTAGTATAAATTCCGATTTTGTTTTAATACATGAATTGTTCGAGGAAATAGTTTTGTTAATTTAATGATTCATTCCTTTCCTTTATACGACTCAATGCGTTAGAAACTTGGTAATAAGAATGATATCTCCAGGCCAATACTTACTGAATTAGCGAGGTTACTAAGCCTGGTACATTTTCACACAAATTATTATTTTTTTATAGTTCTCTTGATTTCCACTTAGCATCCCAGAAAATCTATTATCTCTTGACCACATTAATCTCCACCCTCTTGAGGGGAGGTAAACAATTTGGAAGTTTTGAAAGGAGTGGTTTTAAAATACCCAACTAATAATTTGACACCTGTGATGTTTAAACTGTGGTTTGGAGGAGGCCAGCCAGATGCAGGGCATTACACTTTGTAAAGAAATTGTTTTAGCAAATCAATTTACTTTCCTTTGTGTGATTGAGTGTAACAAGTACGCCAATATCAAGACCTTATTATTGAACTAAAGTTTGTTTTTTGGTTTTGAACACCAAAAAAGCTAACCTTAGCCTGTGGCTAAAAATTGGCAGTTGCCCGGTTGCCAGTGGCAATTTAAAACTGACCAAGGCCACTTAAAGTTGATGTTTGATCACCTGATCTGCGATTACAATAGAAAGAAGTTGCATTTACTACAAAGTGTGAAGTTTAAGTGAAAAATAAATAAATAATAAATGAATGTTTAGTTTAATTTGACTACCTTACTCTTATTTTATCTTCTTTAAATCTAAGTTGACCAAGTTCATTGACTTTTTAGTTGTGAAGGGGATAATTCTGAGCAGATGTAAACAGTTTCAAGAGTATTTACATCAAGCCACGATTGACACCATTTTTGAATTTGTTGTCGCCACATGACTCCTGACTTTCCGTCACACATCTCTCCAACAACAAGACTTTTTATGAGTTACGTTTTTTGTAAATTTGACCAGGGAAATAACAAAATGAGGAGATTCTAATCCCATTGTGAGTTGCTGCTGTCAAAAAAAGCAAGAAATAAGGAATATGTTCTGAAATATAATAAAATGTGAGAAAAACAAATGACAAGGGAAACTTCAGAACAGGTCTTGGCTAGTTTTTTGTGATGTTTTCTTCAGTTTACAAAGAGGCTTTAGCCATGGAACATTATTTGTAGGGAGTGTTTATTTCATCAGTTCAGTCAGATGGGCATTATTTCTTTTTTTGTTATTCTTTTGAATGAACAGTTTAAGTTTTTGTTCAGTGCTGCGGGCGTTTATTGAAACGTGGCCTGGGCAACTAAGAATTCAAGGAGGCTGGCCCGATTGGCCATCCGCACTGGAGTTAATTTTTAGCCCTCCTAGCCGGGTACATTTTTCATACAAATGGTTAATTCTCCAATTTCTCATCCCCCTCTGGCCAAAACTTCCATGGTCATTTGACCAAACTGTTCTCCTCTCTTGAGAGGAAGAAGTACCAAGAAACAATTTGGAAGCTTTTTTTCAAATTTTTTAGTGAACGTAACCTAGGGTGCCTTTTTTTAACTTTTAGTTATTACATCACTGTAAGCTTTAACAAGTTGACTTTGTGGACATTGATCGAAGCAGTTGCTTTATTTATTTTTGCACAAAAAGGTTGGTTGAGGGCAGGTAGATGACTGTTGTTAAGTATCTGTTTTGAAACTCCCTACCTATCTGCAATACGGGGTTTGCATTTTTCCTTTCATTCACAAGTTTAGTAGTATTCATCATGGTTTGGCATTTAAATTCCTGAGAGTGAGAAAAAAATTGTTTGATTATCCTGAGATCTGCCCACCTTCTCATCTCACCCCCGTAGTATAAAATTGATAGTGCATTATTTTGGATTATGCTCCCACCCCAGTGCTTAACCACTACTATTTTCCTTAATTTCAGGAAATTTCTTGCAATCCTTGCTGTTGGTCAACTACTTTCTTGGCTTGTCTGTGGAACTGGCATTTTCAGTCAACTCTTGGTGACAAATTATGGCATTGATATTCCAACATCTCAAAGCTTTCTGAACTATTTATTGTTGGGCTTTATTTATACAACAGCACTAGCTTATCATCCTGGTGATTTCAAGAGCAGACTTAAAGAAAGAGGGTGGAAGTATTTCTTGCTATCACTTTTTGATGTTGAAGCCAACTTTTTAGTAGTGAAAGCTTATCAATATACAAACCTCACTAGTATCCAGGTGAGCCTGCAACATCTGTGAATTTAATAATTTATTTTAATTCATGTAACAAATTAATATTTTTAATTAGTGATCTGATCATCAGGTGACTCATCATCATCATCATCATCACCATCATCATCATACTTTATTTATACTTGAAACCTGGAGCTTGCTAGGCCCCCCTAGGTCACATGCAAAAATTCAGGCAGTTTTGAGCAAAATGAAAAATGACCTAAAATTCGACATAAGACGGTTATGCTCTCAGCCCTTCAATTAGCTAATGTGTCAAGTTTTGGAAAAGAAAATTAAAAAAAACATACAAAATTAGCTAAAAGAAAAAAGTATCATGTCACTTGTAACTTGTGGTGCAATCACAGCTGTTGAGAGACAAGTCACAATCAGAAAAACTCATCACCCCCAAATTACATGTTTTTGCAATGTAATCTCTCTTAAGTTTGCAACTTGTCTTATAATGAAAAACTTTACTGGGAGTTGGATGAAAAGTAGGCTATTCTGTACAATGCTGTGTGCCACAGATTTGCCACTTGCACAAAGTTTTTGGTTGAGTTTTCAACAGCTTTTTGATGGCTTCCATTTCAATGGACCAATCAAATCCAAGAACTATGAAAGGAGAGATTGCGAGCACAAAGGTGAGACCTGTCAAGTCCACCTCTCAAATCCAATAAAAAGAAAAAAAATAATACATAAACTCCATTCTTTCAGTTTTTGTATTCATTTTAACCCTTTACTGTAAGCCCCAATAGTGACAAGCATTTAATTTCTCCTTTCAGTATTACTACTTGATCAAACATTACAGGGCATGAGAATAAAGAAAAATGATCACCAATGATCAAATGTCTTGATTTTTAATCAAATTCTCCCAACTAGTAACATAAGAAATATAAGGAGAATAGTGAGGAGAATACAGATTTTAATATTGGGGTTGAAAGGATTAATTGGCAAGTTGACATGGAAGCCTTGAAAAAGTTGTCAAAAATGAATCAAAAGCTTTTGTCAAGTGGCAGGCGGTACAACTTGCAGCACTGGAACTTATGGAGCTGAAAGCAAGTTACTGTAGTGAGTGGGGATGTATTGGTATGGTGTGTAGTGATGTATTTAGCTGGTCAGGCTACCCTGATACATATAAGGCTGTTAGTTTCTAAAGAAACTGTGTCAGTGGGGAAGTGAAACACAAAACTTTGTATTTATCAACTGAGTTGATAAGGTAAATTGGCCACCGTAAAGAAATTGAAAGCTAACATTTCGAGTGTTAGCCCTTGGATTCCCTCTGATGAAGGGCTAATGCTTGAAACGTCAACATTCAATCTCTTTACGGTGGCCAATTTACCTTATCAACTCAGTTGATAAATCCAAAGATTTGTGTACCCTGATACAAAGCAATTGACATTCTGCTTCTGACATTGACTTTTAAATCTTGTCCATATTCTCACTGATAAGAGATTGCTTGTCTTTTGCAGGTCTTGGACTGTTTTTCTACAGCATCTGTTTTAGCACTTTCATGGATATTCTTAAAAGTCCGCTATCAATGTCTACATTACTCTGGTGTGCTGATCTGTTTGGCTGGCATTGTTTGTCTGGTGATAGCAGATTACTATGGGTCTCGTTATTATGGCCCAGGTGGGTTATAAGTATGTGTAATCAAATGGTGACGAGTGAAATTAGGAAATAATTTCACGCGCGTTTTGTCAAAATTCTAATAATTTCCCGAGCCTTTAGGCGAGGGAAATTATTAAAATTTTGACAAAACGCAAGTGAAATTATTTCCTAATTTCACGAGTATACCATTTGATTACCTATTAATATCATGGGTGACAAATTACACTCACCATCGTGGGGTTTTGACTTGTTTATCGCTTTGAGAACTCCTTGAGCATTGAAACGGTTTAACGGCTAAAGTTCACATTTTTCTGAGTGAAATAATGAAAAAATCTTGTGACAAGTTTTTACCACGCTTTGACGATTTCGTGTTTTTTGTAACCGACAGCAAAATACACCAGACTCTGAATTTTTACTTGAAAAGTACCAAAGCAAATCGCTTGGCAAAGGTTATCCGCGTTTTATCCGGCAAATTTACTGAATCGTGCACTACATTGCTCCATCGAGCAAGGCTCAGAAGGCTTCACAAATACATTCAAAATACGCACAGCAAACTTGTTTTAAAGAAAGTAAACTTCGGAAGCAAATTTGTGTTTAAAAACTGACCTTTATTCCATTCGAAGAAGTACCCAAATCCACTGAATTACTTCTCTGAGTTCGCGGCCAATCACTCGATCGCTGCAACTGGCTCGCCGTTCAAAAATTTTCGCTGTCACACTATCAAAAATAATCTCTTCTTTTTAACTCGCAGGTGATTTCTGAGAAGTTCAGTCAATTAAAAGTCAAAATTTACAGATTACCAATTGTGTCCTCAATCATTATTTCCAGAATCGCTGTAGTTCTGCACAAAACATCTTCATCAATAACCTCAACGCCATCTTGGCGCTGGCTATAGACCCGTTGCCATGGCAATTTTGTAATTTCACATGTGAAATTATAAATTAACGCTGAAATTTCGCGCCAAAATTAAGGAGTAATTTGTCACCCATGATATTATGTTAATTATCATCCTGGTAGAAATCCAAAAAAGATCCTACAGAATCTTCGATCTTGTAAGATGTACACTCAGGATCCCATGGGATCCCACCAAGGGGCTGGATTTGTGAAGCCCTCCTAAGTAAAGATTTGTCCTTTGTGTTGTTGGAAAACATAACAAGTTATTGTTAAGAAGCAATAAGCTCCAAGGGACAATAAGATTGAAGAGCTCTTCGTATTTTTTGCTGGTATGGGGATTAAAGGGTTAATTGCAGCGTATACATGTAATTAAATTCCTAGCAGTTGAAGTGTTGAGATTAGTGATTTGCTATGTAATGTATTTTTTTAAGAGAGCTAGGACCCATTTCTCGAAACTCCTGATAACTTTTCGGCCCCTTTAAGTATTTTTTCAAGCCATTTACATGCATTCATCAGTTAATGGTAATTATTGGCACAAGCGTAGCAATATGCTTCATGACATTATAAAGAATAAAATTTAGCTTTCAAAATCAATAAAAATTGTATAACTATTGGAGAATATTGTGCGCATAAAATAGTTTTCAGGCGTTATCGGGAGTTTCAATGAACAGGGCGGCGGTCATGAATTAATGACCGACATTTTGCAAATTTTTTTAGGCAAAAATCAAGCAGTTGGGGATGTTCTGGTCTTGTGTGGTGCAATAATGTATGGTGTTTCCAATGTTGCCCAAGAGTTTGTAGTGAAGACCTTTAGTAGAACAGAATTCCTTGGCATGATTGGTCTGTTTGGAAGCATTATCTCAGCTATCCAGATGTAAGTTTATGAAAGATATGCTGCACTATATGTCAGTAATGGAGGGTTTGTATGGTTTATAAAAAACCTAGAAAGTCATAGGATTGTCAAATTTCATTTTCCAGGCCTGGATAGTCATGGAAATTGTTAGTGTTTGCCATGAAAAATCATGAAACATGAAGTTTATTATACAAAATATATTAAGCAGTTTTTTTTGGTGGGGGGGGGGGGGAAATGAAAAAAGAAGAAAAGAAAAGAAAAGGGGCTCAAAATGGATCTAGTTAACAGTTTTTGAAGACAAAAGGGCAAATTTAGGTCACGGAAATTGCTAAAAGGTCAGACAAAGTCCTTAAAAAACTTGGAATTTCAAAATCTTATTTTTGCAAAGGTTACAACTATGGGGAAAAAGTAGATTTTATCAATGGTTATTGGAATCCAAAAAGAAAAATGTGGGTAACCACACATTTTTCAGAGATAATTTAGCAACCATAATTCTAAAAAAGCATTAAAATACAAAGAATGTAAAGCAATTTCTTTCTAAATTTAAGCTCAACAAGAAGATGCCTGAAGGCATTTGCGCGGGATGTGGTGGTGTATGTAAGGACTATTTTGAACGGAGTTGGACAGTTGTCGAGTGCATGAGTTGGTACGATATGTACAGTACAGCCCAAAAATAATGCACGCGTAAGAACTTCTTTTTGCGTCCGCAAGCCGGCAACTTCTTGCAGCTACTTGCGGGACGCTTTCACTTGAAAACTGCAAGCCGCAAGAACTTCTTTGCGTTTAGAAGTTAGAACCGCAAGAACTTCTTTGTGGTAAGATGTCCGGACCGCAAGTGAGCGCAAGAACTTCTTTGCCCTAACATCTTAATTAAAACCCGGAGAGGGTAAAAAATGCCCACTTTTAGCGCAAGGCACGGTCGAAATCGGCTGCCTTTATATCTGGCAAGTAGTTGTTTATTTGGTGGCTTGGTAAGTTTTTTTGTCTTGTTTTGTCTTGTTTTGTCTTGCCTGTCAAAGTAGAGTTCGCGCAGTTTGCATAGCTTTTGGACTTTCTGTTTCTATTTCTTGGATGGAATAAAAAACTGAATTGAGTCAGTTCTAAGTTGAGCCTGTATCACCGTGTCAGACACGGTTGAAACGATTGTTTACGTTCCCATGTGAGATCATGTACATGTTATCATGTATACACGTGATTCGAAGTTACAGCCAATAAAATCGTACATTTTTTCAGGATGTCCCTTGAGCCTTGTGCCAAGGGCATGGGAAATGGGAAAGTTAAAAAACATGCCAATTTGTGACACCGATAAAAAAATTCCATTGACCGAAACCTAGACGCTGGCTGACTACGTCATCTCGTGTAATTATCTCTGAAAAATGTGTGGCTACACCCAATTTTCTTTTGGATTCTGATAGCCCTTGCCTTGGTAAGATCTGCTTTTTCCACATAGTCAGAAACTGCGCAAAAATGTTGTTGTATTAGTGGGCAAATTCCTTAAGAAACCCAAATATCCCGAGATGCGCAGAACGTTATGTGCAGGAACAAAGGAGGCACTGTCCGTAGAAGGGTAACTATGATCCCTGTACCCGAGAGAACAAGCGCACGTATGGCATTGAGTACAAGTATGACCAAGGCGTATCCTTAAGATTGTCAATTGCCACGCCAGTCTTCTTCATAGAACGTCCTTGAAGTTCTCTACTTGGGTCAGTGACAGGTTGTAGTGAGGGCTTTTTATAGGAGTGTGCATGGTTTGAATCTCGTTAGTCATAGATCATTCCCTAATCTAAAGCTCTTTAAGTCCTTATGATTTTTAAAACGCTGCCGTTATTCTCTCTCTATTATCCAGTACAAATTAATAATAATTATTATGGTCTAGTTTTGTTGAGGTTCATCCATCTTTGTGTATAGTGTATATAGTCTTACATGGAAATTATCCCAAGTGTGTATAGAAATAATGAAGTGGAAATTATTGGAAAAAGAGCACAGAAAATATGCCCAAGTTTATGTAGCTTTCATGCATTATGCCAAAATGTCTCCCTATTGAATGATTCCCATAGTTTAGTCCCCCTGTTTACCTGTGTGTAGGCCCGCATAACAGTATGTACATAAATACATGTACTGAAAGAATAGAGACCTTAACAGAATACCATGGTTACAAGTTTGACTTTCACTGTCCACAGCAACTCCCTAATTTCAAACTAGACATTTTCTCAGAGCCCCGATCACTCCTCAGTTGTCTGTGAAGACCATTAGAGCGCCAGATTCTGAGAATAATGTGTTAATTAAGGGAGGCACATTAGGTTTAAAAAGGCATACTTGTACTTGTACTCAATTAGATGTTATTTCCATTTATCAAAAAATGTTCCCATTAACTCAATCACTATGTACATTTTACCACAGCTGTGTTGCAAAACCCAGGTTTACTGTAACAGTTTGTGAATTAAATGGTTAACATCTGCCTCCTTTTTTATAGGATAATTCTTGAGAGACATCAACTGTCAGCCATTGAATGGAACTACAGAATAGGTTTGTTTATAGGACTTTGTACTTATTGTGTATTCTTGCTATAAATCTGCGACAGTAAAAAGAAGTTTACAAGTTTAAAGCAGATTGGTTAGTGATACTTTGTTTATAAGCGATTTGGGCCTGTTATAACTGTTCTTTTCACTATGGAAACTCTGAAGTAAAAGACCCATTAACCCTTTCACTGCTAACTGTTTTTTTAAAAAACGCATTTTTTACCATTAAAGCGGTTTTTTGAGTGCTATGTTGCAAAATTCCACTAAACTTTGCTCAGGGTTCGTACGCGTCTTGAAAACCCTTGAAAACCCTTGAATTTCAGAAGTCCGATTTCAAGGCCTTGAAAGTACTTGAAATTGATTTTGGTCCTTGAAAGTCCTTGATTTTTTATTGAAGAAGATCGAGAAATGTTAATACTTTAAGGTTTTAAAGTAAATGAAAGCCAGTGAAAACAAATGTTCAGGTAAACAAAGTATAACATCCTCGAAATGCTCACAAAATGCGTAAAAACACTTGTTTTCGTTCCCAATGCTCTCTCGTTACTCTCGCGCATGTACGTTGAGCCACAAGTGCACAGCACTTGAATCAAGTGGAAAGTTGACATTAATTGCAAAGTCTAATGGTATGAGAAGAACTGCAAGGGAGAAAGAAGAACAGATTAAGTCACTGGAAGGAGAAATTGAACAGAAGCTACAAACCGTTAAAAGTTCACTGTAATAAACCGGTAATGTTTTGCCATGTCCAGGCTAAGCTTTGTACTTAACGACTTTAATACACAAAGTGTTAAATGTGATCTATGGTTGATAGTTGATGTTGCTCAAGGTTTGCACTATCTGTATGCCCAAAACATAGGTTTAAACGCAAACATTTTGCTTGGTTTGTGGTACTGAAATTCTTACTAAAAAAAAGTCCTTGAAATTTCAAAGTAGGGTCCTGGAAAGTCCTTGAAAAGTCCTTGAATTTTTGGCCTGAAAAAGGGTGTACGACCCTGTTTGCTACAAAAACATTTTTATAGAATTAAGCTAGATTTTGAACCGAATATGTTGTAAATTGTACAATATTTTGATTTGACGCATGTGCCTAAGGCAAAATTTGGACTTGTTTTTTTTTTTTGGCTACTCCTCCAAATGTCGAGAAAAGTCGGCTTTCGCAGCGAAGGTGTTAAGGTGTATTTCAGTGCCCTTTATGAAATACTAAAACAAAACAAAAAAAACATGCTTTCCTTTCATATATTGAAGGAACCAATAAAGGCACCCCTTTTGGACAGAGCTTCCTCATACAGCCCACTATAGAGTAGGACGCACCTCCCCACGGTTTAGGTCAACAGGTTGTATTGATGCACGCCCTGTGTTGGTGGATCCATTTCCTCTGTTACTGTTTTTCAGAGGTTTGGTGGCCTCTGTTGACATGATCATGAAAGACACAACCACTACTTTACCAAACAATCTAAAACTGTTCATCATGACAAGTCTTACTCTTTTGAGACAGATTTTGGTTGATTAATCAGGTTTAATGGAAAAAAAGAAACATTTGAAACAAAATATCCTTTTCTGTAAACTGTCAAGGATACCAGCTAAGTCTGCATTACTAAAAAGAGTAGCAACATTTTGGAAAAAATCACAGTGCAATTTAGTATAATAATGAAACCTTGGAGCCTTAGCAATGAAGCACCCATGCTAATCTACTGTTTTGGCTTATTTTTGACATACACACAGGGTCCAGAGGAGCGAAGTTCGAGCAGAACGTTTAGTTTTCCTTGCGAAAGGCAACCGACATATTTTGTTGCGAACTTGCGTTACTCACGTTACCTATATTTTTACCGCAGGTCAAATTACTGTGGGCTCTTAGGATCACTGAGATCGACTTACACTAAAGCCGTTGCCCTTCGGGCAACGTGTTAGGCGACCTCGGAAAAATGGTCTGCGGTTAATAGCAATTTTCAATATGGCGGACGATATGGCGTACTAAGCGAGATCGAGATCGAGAAATACAGCGTATGGAAAGAGAAGAAAGCCGTTCAATTTGGATTGACAAAGGATGCATTGGGAAAATTTATTGATTAAATGACGTGGTTATGTATTTTATAAGATAAGTCCTCTGAAACCCTGTGCATACACAAAAGGTGCAATTTTTGTTCCAGGTATATGGGAGAGGCACCATTTCAATAAAATTACTTTATAAAAGGGTGTGGGTTTGAACCTCTGGGCAGAGCCACCCCATATAGAACGGAATTTAGTCCCCCCCCCCCCCCCCCGGATTGAATCTTCCTTGGTTGCTAAGATGCCCACTATGAATTGTTGGCAATCAAGAGTGTAAAACCTAACTTTTGGTGGAATTTTAAATTGTCATTTGTTGCAGAAAGGCACAGTAAAACTAATATCTAGATACCATTTTTTTTACAGCATTCTACATTGTTGGCTTTGGAATTTGTTTGTTTCTACTTTATAACCTGATGCCCATCGCTATGCAATACAGCAGTGCGACAGTTGTGAACTTATCACTACTCACAGCAGACTTCTATAGCTTACTCTGTGGCTTGTTGCTATTCCACTATAAGGTAAATTAGTGATTAAATCAATTTCCAATTCATATTTTTGGCTCCTTATTGCTTACAAACCCAGAGTTTAATACCACAGTTAAGTTAAGAACACACAATTTTTTTCAGATCCTTAGCATAAACTGTTTGCAGTCCATTAACAGGATGTTATCAACATTTACCATTAAAGCTTCACTTTAAAAGGAGTTGTGTCACGGTATTTTCGTTCATATTTCTGATCTGACCAAATTTACTTTCACATGAAGGAAACCTGAAAATAATAGTTTTCAACATTAATATATGAAATTCATATATTTGAACTGCGGATAAAGATAGAATTGTATGTAGATCATCGCAGTGAAGGTGTTTCAACCTAAGCGGTTGAAAAGAAGAAACCTGAAAAAAATTCAGGCTTGAACGGGAATCGAACCCATGACCTCTGCGATACCGGTGCAGGCGCTCTAACCAACTGAGCTATCAAGCCAACTGGGAGCTGGTCATAAATAATGTTCATTTATTCTCCATCTACGGGATAAAATACGAACTCTCAATTGACCAGCTCCCAGTTGGCTTGATAGCTCAGTTGGTTAGAGCGCCTGCACCGGTATCGCAGAGGTCATGGGTTCGATTCCCGTTCAAGCCTGAATTTTTTTCAGGTTTCTTCTTTTCAACCGCTTAGGTTGAAACACCTTCACTGCGATGATCTACATACAATTCTATCTTTATCCGCAGTTCAAATATATGAATTTCATATATTAATGTTCATTTATTCTCCGTCTAGTACGGGATAAAATACGAACTCTCAATTGACCAGCTCCCAGTTGGCTTGATAGCTCAGTTGGTTAGAGCGCCTGCACCGGTATCGCAGAGATCATGGGTTCGATTCCCGTTCAAGCCTGAATTTTTTTTCAGGTTTCTTCTTTTCAACCGCTTAGGTTGAAACACCTTCACTGCGATGATCTACATACAATTCAGTAGTAGTTTTGTTAGTTAGGAACACGCCAGAGAAGTAATAATAAACCAAAACTAAACAAGGATGGTTAAGACTGAGGGAGATTAAGACGGATTACGAAAGACAAACTTGAAAAAATTGGCCCAGTTTTTTCAAGATGCGTAGCTCCCTTAAGGTTGTTGTCCTTCCCCATCTTGGAGTTCATGGCATTGCACAGAGGATAGTTGTACCAAGAAAGATTTAAAAAATCTCAGGATTAGCTAAACTGTAATTCATTTTTTATAACTCATAAAACTAAAAATTAGTAGTGAAAACTGTTTTTAACAAGAAAAAGGTGAAAAAGCGAAAAAAAAAGAACCTCATTCAACTTTTAACCTGCGTTAGTGTGTGTTGCGTTTTGAATGACTGCTGGTGTTGTTGCTGTTGTACAGGCAGCTAAACTTTTCTCCATCTAATTTGCAATTCTGGCAATAATTATTCTAAATACAGCATTCTTAGGATTGTTTGTAATTTGTTTCAGTTCTCGCCACTTTATTTTGGATCGTTTGCATTTGTAATAATTGGTGTAATTGTGTACAATCTGAAGCCAACGCCCAGCTACCCCAGCTCATCGATTGTGCAGTCTTCACTGTCCTACAGACAACTTGAACAAGACTCTCAGCAAAGTGACGTTAATTCATCATTATCATCATTGCCTGATCACGTGACTTCTGTCTGCTGCCAAGAATTAAGAAATGTGTCTGAGTAGCAGAGTTTGGTAAATGAAGATCAGACATTTTAGGAGACCTGGACTGAAAAATTCTTCAGTGGTTCAAGCAGAAATACTATCTCTCCGGTGACACTGCAAAAAGGGTTGTAAAGTCTGGCCTTTTATTTTAGCTTGTTCGGAAATAACCTAAAGCCGTGGGTACACGTGCGATTTTTTGCTTGCGATGGTGATGCGATTTTTTTAAAAATTGTCGCCTTGTCAGTGTGCGTTGGTGGCTACACTTGGCGACAAATTTTGGCATGAACGACAGAGTCCGTGATTTTGTGACAAAAAATTTAATGAGTTGAATTTCTCGCGAGTTCTTTCGGCGATTTTTGCAGCTGTCGCATCTCCTGTGTGGGAAGATACCCCTGGAATCCCTACCAGAAAATTACCTTTAGTGCTTGTCAATAAAGACATTTACTCCTGCAGGACTTGAATGTTAAAATTGAATGTTAAATTTAAGCTTGATACGTTTGAATGAATAACCTTTATTTAAACACGATAGTGTTTAGATTTACTTTATCACTTTTTCCTTTTTTCTTTTTTTTTCGGGGGGGAGGTGGGGCATCTCACATATTTAGGACTGCAAGGGGGGGGGGGGAGGTAAAAAATTCTAATGTAGAGGGGGGTCATTATATTTTACAGGTACTACCCATCAGCCAGCCCTACCCCATAAAAAATGAATGGTCCCTTAAATGGTGAAAAAATCTCAGTGGAACTTAAACGGGAGTGCTCAGTTATAAAGGTTGACTACACAATTGTAAAATGGAAGGGACAATAGGTCTGCTGAGTCCTCCATTAATTTTTGGGTTTTAGGATCTGAACCGCGGCAATTTTCGTGTTCGGCCTTCATGGACATTTTTCTCGTTTTTGTTCATAACTGGCGAATCCACCACACGACCGTTCCGAAAGAGCTTTTTTGGGTTTTAGAGACTTTAATAAGAGCGATTCATATGGGTTCAAAAAAGGAAAATTGTCAAAACAACGGTTATTCTTCTGCACGCGTAGGCAAATAGCAAGACTTGATTTTTAATAACTTTTCATGTTAAATGGCAATCAATTGAGGATTAAAAGTAAAAGGTTTTAACCTTTGAGCACTTTAATAATTTAATATTTACCAGGCTTTGTTTAAAGATCAGCGCCACACATCACCAAAATATTCTTAATTAGTATAAATCTACTAGCATTCTATCACTAATGCTGTTCTCTGATTGGCTACGCTACTCACTATCTATTCTGTTGTAGATATTGAGTAGAGTGTTTTCCTTGCGCGGTGTGACCTACTTATATCATTTTTCAATAAAAACATGTAGTGTCTGCTGTTAAGTTTTGAACGTCTAGTAGATTTATACTAAAACAATTAGATTATTCGCTCTCGATTTCTATGCGTGATAGTTGATTCGGCCTTCGGCCTCATCAACTATCACGCGATAGAAATCTCGAGCTCATAATCTAATTGTTAATTAGCATATTCTTAATTACGCAGTTAAGAAAGACAACACGTTTTAGTTTTGAAGACATGTTTCGGATGTTTCAACGTCCATCATCAGTTCTACAGAACATAGCACGATGGTAACCATATATATAAGAAAGTTATAAAAGAGAAACTAAAACGTGTTGTCGTCTTTCTTAACTGCGTGATTTCGTTGCTGCTAGCAAGAAACTTCCATATTCTTAATTGTTATTATGTTTGTTGGATTCAAAATCTTTTATTATAAATATATTTTTTTGTGCTCCACTTCCCGGGGTACCAGAGTGTATCCTCGTTTCGTGTTGTGTGCTTTCTTGCTCAAAGGCGCGGGCATACCAAGAAAGTGCAAAAGAATTCTCTGAAACTCAGGATAGTATTCTACTCCATGTAAATAAATGAATACTCCATTTTTAATTTAATAATATTTTGTGTCCAATAATGATAGTTTATGTTCAGTAATAGTCTCTTATTAAATTATGGCTTTAATTTCTATCTCGGACTACAGGTGTGTGAACACATTCGCTGTTTTACAATTAATCTACATTCCTATGATTATCAGTCCTAATCTTGAATCCGTCCATTAAATAGCCTCCCACGCAGGCGGAGGAACGTGCGACGAAGCCTCAAGAACGTCCGCGTGGGAGGCTATCCATCAAATGTTCACGCCCGTTCGATTTGAGTTGCTAGGAAAAAAAGGGCAAAATTTGACAAGTTTCTGAAGAGCTATATAGAAACACGAGTGGAGGTTTGAAAGAACGGGAAGCTGTTGTGGATACTCTCGCATATTTTGCTTCGTCTGTCCACTGCTGTTTCGATTTCTAGTCTCCAAGTACTAGGAGTGGTTCTATCAATTCTACAGTAAACGGAGTAATATTTTGTATTTCCTAAAGAAAAACCTATGCGGAACTTTCTGTTTCCACAGAAAGTTAACACTGCTTTCATCCAAAGAATGTGTGCGTTTCTTTATTCGGTAAATTTGCCTCTTCACACACCAAATTTTGCTAACTCATGATGTCGTTTTACCCGCAAAGGACAGGAGGGGAAGTAATTATTCCCAGATTCACTTTGCGTTAAGGTAATTAACTGTATTGCTGATTCAGTACACAGAGTTCATGTCCAATTGAGTTCCACTTGTTTTAGTGGTAACATTTCTTATATACACCAAGCTCTTGTAAACACTTTCTCAAACTCGTTAATAATTCATAAAGAGAAAACAATTTCTCTAAGAATTATGAATGGTTTGAGACGCCATATCAAAAACTCAAAAGAGTGTTTCATCGGATATCCAAACACCTCGAAGTCGGTTTAAACAATGCAGCTGCGGCCTCGTGTTTTTTCAACCTCACTTCTTTCTCGTGTTTTATATATTACGTAATGTCATTGTCGGCGGCGTTAGGAAGTGAACAATAATACCCACACGCTTTGGTTACCCGTTATTATAGGAAATTAGCGGTCGAGTTCATTAAGGTACGTATTTGAAATTAACGCGAATTGAATTAACCTGAGTTGAAGGAGGAAAAGTTTGAAATAATAGAAATTAACGCGAAAAAGAAGGAAAAAGAGGACGATTTTATTGATTAATCCAAAGGAAATGTTCTGAAATACACTTGCGCTGAGTCAAGAATGATCGAAAAGGCAAGAAAGAGCTTGCATTTCCGTACAAAATGTATTTAAAGAGTGAAACATGCCAAGCAAAGAAAGCTCGTGTTTATCAATCTGGTTATACTAGTTAACGACAGGATTCAGAATTTGGGGTCAAATGTAAAACTTTGCAAATTTACGCTCCTGGAAATTAACGTGGCTTAAAATGAACCTGATTTTTTTTTATAATTCGGGTCAATTTTTTTGGAGCATTAATTTCCTAAAAAAAGTAGTTTTCAACTACTAGGTTATCGTAGTTATATCATCTCATGTCCTACCAGAGAAACATTGCTTCAGTAAGCAAATGGACGAAATAGATAGTTTTTGGAAATATTCCTCTCTTTCGATCTCTTGGATCCCGTTTCTTTGAGCAAATCTAAATCGATCGGAACTTTGCGTTCAAAAGTTCGATTTTTCATAACTTTTAGGAGCAAACCAATCTTAGTTTGCAATCATCAACTAAGATCCGGGTTGCCCATGCAGTAAAGCAATTGTTCAACTGGTAATCTCGCCGAACAGTAGTTCAAGCTATATCTTGTACGCCTCCTGCCACCCTATTCAGAACTTGTGGAATAACTAATACCTTTCAGTTTTCACGGGCCGGGTTTTCACGATTTCACGATTTTTGCGAACTCTGAGTTCGCAAAAATCGTGTAAAACTTGGCCGGTTAAGTTTTTGCAAGTAAAACGATGTTCGAAGTAAAGCGACGAGTGGAAACGAGTAGAAAAGTATAAACTGGATCCAATCTAGATCAACAGAAAACAAAGTTTTATTTTCATCAACGCGCAATGACAGAAGGTTAGGTTATATTACTACTCTTCATTAGCCAGTTACGACAATGGTATATAGTGTATGTATTTGCATTTCTTTCCTGTGGATTTACTTTGACGGGTTTTATTAGAGCGCAAGAACTTTTGACGATTGGTAAAAGAAAAAAGGCGCTAATATAAAAGGGCATTTCGGTTAGATCCTCAGCACAGAAACTTTGCTCGTCGTACCCGATATTCGCTACTTGAATTATGCCGAGTTATCAGCTTATATTCGTCATGCTCGAGTTCTCAGTTTCGATCCTTTTCGATTTTTTTAAATC
Organism: Siderastrea siderea; assembly: GCA_964030785.1. Classification (NCBI taxonomy): domain Eukaryota; kingdom Metazoa; phylum Cnidaria; class Anthozoa; order Scleractinia; family Rhizangiidae; genus Siderastrea; species Siderastrea siderea. Next base: position 73,350,830 of record OZ034967.1, on the reverse strand, counting down.
TTATTTTCTTCGTCAATAACTTAATCACTAAGAACAAAACATTTTTGGACAAATTATTCGTTTCCACTTAATCCATGATTTCAATCCATGATTTCGAATGTGTTCATATTGCTCTTGCAAACAAAACTATTTTGCTAACTCACTAGCGGCACTTGCCTTCTGAGCGAATATAGGAGATCACCACACGCCCTGGAGATAACCCGCAAACACACGCTTTCAGCTCAGTGAGCAAATTGCCGAGTCTACCCTGTGTTGCAATCGTTTCCGATAGCGGAAATATTGGGTATGGCATTTATAGTGAAATGTCCAAAAATAGCGCTTCAGCAGTCGATGGTTTCACATTTACGCTATTGAGACACGAACTGCTTTGTCGGTTTCCGGAGTAAAAATTTGTTTTCCTTTGAAAGTGAGCAGTTTAATTGATTTGCATCCCTCCCAACGACGCGCTTGACGCTTTTGTCTGCCACTGGGGTTAAAATATACGTCATGTGTCTAATTCAAAACTTGTGTAAATGTGGTTCTAACATTTGAGTCCGTGAAATCCTTAAGTGTAACCATTCGAATAAAGCTTTTGAACAGCGCTTCCCTGAGCTGCTATGTTTATCATGATCCGGTGGTTCTAATTTTTGGGTCTGAATCCCAAAGTTCGACCGTTTTCTGCGGTGCTGTTTATTACGCTGTTCAAGTGGTTCTAACTTTAGTTTGAGTCTGAGAACGAAATCTTCAAGCGTGATTATTTTATAAATGAAAGTTACTCGACAGACTGTTAATTGTGCTGTAGAATTGGGAATAGGGTTCTAACATTTAAGCCTCTCGATGAAAGCCATTCATATGCGAGCTTTCGACCAGTACTTTCCCGCAACAGCTTATTTTTCAATAATTTCGAGTTAAAATTTGATGAAATTTGTGCTCTATACGTTAAGTAGTTAAATAGGGTAAAACCGGTGAGAACCGCCAAGCTGTCAGCGGAAAAGACCTCTAAATAACGCAGCGGAGTACAGTAGAGTCTCCCTGATCATGACGACTTAAACGAGTTCTCAGATGTGAGATAGGTAACCGACACCAATACCGTATGGAATATATCGCATCGTCTCGCAGGAAAGTAAGCGTGGGGTGAAAGTGACTAGTTTTCTGTTTCTGTTTTCTTTTTCTTGTGACCGGTATGTCAATGTTACTGGCTAAACTAAAATACTGGTGGACAAGTCTTTTTTATACTTTCTTAAATAGATGTGGCAACCTTAATATGGTCACTCACATTAATTAATTGTATTGATCACATTATCACGTGTATGGGCAATTAACTTTAAGCAAATAACGATGAGCTCCGACGGATATTACGCTGAAACTGAGCATGAATGAGCAATATGCTGTTACCAAAGCTGAGAAACCCAAGGAAATTTCCAAGAACTGCAAAATTAAAGAATACACCAGTTTGTTTATAAAGGAACCACGAGGAATATAGCTTGTCATGTTACGATCTGTTATTTTAGTATTGCATTCAGGGTAAAAGTTTTTCTCTTAACGATGATTTAACCATAAATGGTAATTAACGAAGCCGCCGACATGTACGTTTGAAAACTAGTGACGGAAAAAAAAATCAAACACAAAAGACCGTCTTTCATCAGGAGTCCCAACACCGAAAAAAGGCGTGTCAGATAGTGGAACATTTTTGGACGAAATTCGAGTTCTTGAATATCCTGATGAAACACTCTCTCGACTGTGCAATATATCTCCTCTAGCCTGTTCCAGACTCCGAGTAGTAGGAAACAAGAATAAGGAAACGAGCACGAAAAACGCGTGGGGGCCTCCACCCCATTTTTCTCCAGATCCCGCAGTCTTATTTTCGCGTTCCCTTCCAATTTTCGCCGTCTGAGAACCTGAAACAGGCTATATCTTCTCAAACAAGTCGTTTATATGGGAGTCTCAATGGGGTAGCCCGGAACTGTCAGACGGTCTAAAATTTAACCGTCTCAGCTGTCTAAAAGGGGATATTTTTACCTTCAACCGTCAACAGAAGCAGTTGGTATTAGTCCTGTTTAGAAGGACTCAAATCTACGATTTCTGGTTCGTTGAGCAGTTCCTGTAGCTTTAAAACCATGTTGTCAAGTAGTTAATCAGTGAGTGCATCACTATAAGAGAAGTTGACGACTATCGCATGATTTAAGGACTTTTTAGACTGTAAGCAAAATTTTACCGATTATAAAGAGAAGGATAACCCCGCCGCGAAAACAAAACACCCCCCTAATACTCAAAAAGAAAGAAACAAAAAATGAAACTCGTCGAGCGAATTTTCTTTTCATAATCGTCAACCTTTAAAAAACCTTAAATCGTGAGACGGTTATATTTTTAACCGCCAATGGCAACGGTCAAAGCTACTCCTCCAATGAGATCCTAAGAGAAAACTAAGAACAAAAGAGGTTGCTAAGAGACGACACTAGTGACGTACCGGTAAGCCCCCTCTAATACGGAGGCGCAAACACAAGCGTCAATCTCGGGGTTTTGATCTGTGCAAGCGCTTATCGTAGTGTCTCTAGCATAAAACGAGTTTCTAGACCTCCGTCACAATTAGCTTTCTTTAGTTTCGTAAGACAGATAAGTTAAGAAACGTCGCGTAAGAATAATCCGGATAAGTGAAACAAAACCAAAAAAATCGTTCGTTTGAGTGTCTGTTAACCTTGATGCATGAGATATCTAAGGTCGAAACTCATATTTTTCAAAATTTTCATCGAATTATTTCTGTCGTTTGTCAGAGCCAAATGATTTTATTTGACTTTTGATTTAAGGTAGTTTAGAAAGTACCTCAATAGAAATCAATTACTCTTTGAAGACTGAAGAAAAAGCTGACTTGCGGATTCCATTCATGACGACGACGGGAAATCCACTTTCTTGTTGAACCAGGCCCCTTTTTTCATGTTTAGGGACCTTGAGCCACGAGAAAGTGGACTTCCTGTCAACGTCACGCTTGGAATCTAAAAGCGGAAGACACTTTTTTTTTCCTGTGTGCTGACGTCAGCGTGTCAAGCCACAAATATCAAAAGAAGAGCTTTCCTACTGGCGGTGTGAAGCAAGAGCGCACCAAAAAACGAAACACCTCGACCCCCGTTTGCCGTGCTTGACGTCACGGACGTGAAAGGTCTTGCTCCTTTTAGAACTCTAATATCACTTTAACTGGGCGAAAATTCTGTTAATGGTGGACATTTTGTTCTAAAATTAAATATACTGGTTTATTAATTGCCAAAGCACCATAGAAAAATCACTTGGGGTAATTGTTTTGCAATAAATTTATATAACGGTTAAATTCATCATTACAGTTGCTTTTGACAGGTTTGATCGTTATAAAGATCGATTCAGTTTGTGTTAATTAAAAAAAAGTCACTTGCAATTATCTGGTTTAAGCAGAAGGCAGCATAAACAGTTCTTTCACAAGCTAAGTGTAAAGAATTTTCTGATATTGAAGGTTTTCTTTTTCTGCGAAATGAATAGTGCCACCCTTCTGTGCAGTCGCAGTGTTTCACAGTTTCACTATCTTTCAGTTGTCAGTTGGCGAAAACGTGGATAACCGTTTTACATTTCATCGGTAGTGGTTTTACTAAACTTGGTTTTGCTGAAGGCTAATTTACACGTAACGATTTATCGGCCCGATTTGTCGGCCACGATTAATCGAGGAGCGAATCGGTTTATTTACAGTGCAAGCACTGCACATGCATTTTTTATAGTCAAAACTTTTTTATAAAACGTTGTGGAAAACAAAATGGTAGGTGATAGATAGTTTGTTTTCAGCTAAAATACCGCAGATAAAATTGGTTTTGCGACAATTCTTTTGCAGGTTATGTTTTCGTTCTTAAAATCGGGCCCGACAAGCGAAAATCTGTGAAGCGGTCACAGATTTTTCTGAATCGGCCGACTCGTCCGACTGGAGTCGCGCGCGCATCGGATCGCCATTCACACCCGCCGATTCGCTACCCGATTTGTCGTGGCTGACAAATCGGTCCGACAAATCGCAGCGTGTAAATTAGCCTTACGTGCTTGCAAAGTTTTGAAGACAAAATGACAATATACGCATACCCCATGAACGTGCACAAATTTTGTAAAATTCGACATGTTCGACGGAAGTTGCATTGCAGTAAAACCAAGCTCGTGAAAATTGTCGAAAATATTATAACATGACGGAAGTAGTTTTAATTATTAGTTTTTCCCACGTCAAGAATATATCCATAACTATTTTTTTTTCAAGTCTTTGTTTTGGGTCTACTTGTTATAACCTTGGGCAATAAAGAGAACCAAGTTTGCTATATCATTGCCAGTTCAAATAATTTTAGAAAGACCTAAAAATACCAAAACAAGTCAAGTAGGTACTAAACCAACAACTAACACTGATTTTGTCGTTTTAGATTACGCAAGGGAGGCCAGAATTACAAATAAATGGCCTGGGACTTTTTTTCTCAAGGGATATTCGTGTAACTATTTGTGATATTGACATTTGAAGAGGCAATACTAGCCGACAATTAGGAATGGATGACTGACATATTCCAAGTGGACCATACGCCCTAAATAGATGGATAAAAATGTGACACTGATTTATTCCCGGTAAAAGAGCCTCATAGATATTTGGCGTACGCAAGCCGCTCTGCGATAACAACATGGAGAGAGCGAGTGAGTAATTTCTATTGCGTTTTAAAACTAGTTGTGTGTTTTATCGCACTTATTCAGTGGGCAAGATAGATTGTAACAATGTTGTATTTTCGACTTTCAGTGATAAGGACTCTTCTTTGCCTTGTGGTTTTATGCGTTGGTGGCGAGGCCCAGAAATGTAAGTGTACGAATACTGCACAACAATAATTTTCACTTCGCTTTAGAGAGGTCTTCTATCCTAGAAACTGCACCATACATATTTTTCAGTTATAAATAATGTAACTGGGTATGGTGAGTCTTTCATTATTTCAGTGGATTTATATTTTTGCTGAGAACGCTACGGAAGGAAAAACAGCAAAAAAATTGAAAGATAATACAGATCGCAGAGACATTTTTAGAATCTGTTGTGAGGTTCTAATTTCGTCCCCAGATCTTTTCCAGTAGTCGGGTGAATTTCTTTTTGTTCTATCTTACGTTGTTTTTGCTAAACTGAATTCCACGAAAAGAATTATGTCAACTAAACGATAACACACAGCCTGGGTTTTTTCGATAGCAAATGTTTTGTTGTGTAGGCGAAGAAGTTAGACAACAATTCGTTATCAGAAGTTAACCTTTTCTAGGGATGACATTGTAATTCGTTGGAAAGAATCATGTATAACGTGTAATGAGGTATAGAGTGTGGATAAAACATGACATTAGATTTGTATATGTATTTTTGCTGTTATAACTAATACCTTAATCTAGTGTTTTTTTTTTTTTGTTGTGACTAAATAATCATGAATATTAATATTCAAGATACTAAGAAGATACGAAATATATTTCCGCAGCCTAATTTTTGGGCAAAAAATCACACGCTCTGGTGCCATAGATCGTAATTTGTCAGAATGCATGACTGTTCTAACCATTATTACGTAAGAAACGGCTGTTAAGGAACTGATTGAGCATGAATCAACACTATAACAGGTAATTTATGTGGGAAAACTCAAAAACTCTTCTTGAATTCAATACCGAAACCTAATTGGGACACACAATGAAATAGAAGAATTATCTCAATCGAATCTTAACAATACTGAACCACACACTGAGTTGTCAGGCTAGACAGAATTCACGAGAACCTCACCCTAATTTATTGATGGATCATTGACAGGAGGAGAAATAACTTAATTATGCTAACTTTTGATGTGAAGTGTTTTTGTAAGTCAAATTTATGCTCTGTATTGATTTTCTAGCGCAAAAGTTTTGGGGCATCGTCACAACGATTATACCGTTCTGCTTTAAGGTTTCGAAACCCATAACCCTGAGTTTTATGAAACTGTGAAAAATAAAGTACAGTATTTTTAGGTGACTGCTTTCAACTTAAGGTAATATCAGTTGGCTTGCCAACAAAACATAATCGGCATTGTTTTGAAAGCACTTTTTGTTATCAGTGTCCTTGGAAACTACGTACGTTGAAATCAAGAATTTGTTGCTGTCAGAAAGTCTAAGTGGTTCAAAAGCCTAAGGACTTCTGTGAAGAAAGACGTCAAGAGATGAATTCAGTAGAATTTTCCGCCAATCGCATTGAATTGGCAATACAGTCGTCGAAGCCTTTATTCACCCTTCTAAGTCTGTACTAAGTCTGAGCACTAACTTTCTGTGTGCGGTTTGTTATACCGTTCAAAGTAGCACTTACTTTTGACAATGAGGATGAAATAATACACAAGGTGGTTCAAACTTTTTTTTGTGGATAAATTGAAAAGATGACCATTTAAATGAAGGTTATGAAGCGGTACGTTCCGGTGGCACCGTTTTTTTTTGTATGTGTGTGCTGTGCAAGGTGGTTAGTCTTATTCTTTTACCATTCAAATAAAAGCGACTGAGCAGTTCTTTCCTGCGTGCTGTTTGCTATGTTACGTTAGGTGGTTCAAACTGTTGCGTGTCTAGCTGAAATCCTAAAGTTTAATTGATCCATTTAACGCTACTGAGCAGTAATTTCCTGTTATACTGTTTATTCTGTTTATTATGCTGTGCGAGTTCGTTCTGAGTTTTGAGTCGATGGTTAAGAACAAAGTGTGAAGTGTGACACGGACCCATTCAAGTGAAAGCTTCGGAGCAGTACTTTGCTGTGGTACTGTTTATTGTGCAACTTACAAGATGGTTCTAACTTTTGCGTCTCCATACTTTATTAAAGAGTACTTTGCTGTGGTACTGTCTATTTTTCAGTGTTTTGAAAAACTGAAATAAAAATATTTTTTTTCAGTTTGAACTTGGACAACCTTCAGAGTAAAAAAACTGCTAAAACACGTGCAGAACGGTCGTTTGCGTGCCTTCCTGTGAATTAAGTCGCTCTAAACTGATACAATTTCCTCAGTTCTTCGATATTAAATACTTGCTCTACCAAATTAGACACTACGGGCCAAGATATTGCAAGCTGCATTGCTGCACTGTAATAAGCGCAAGTGTTTTGGTTAACCACAAATAGAGTGGGAAAGTGGTCTATCAGCTAAGAGATGGGAAGACGGAAGGCAAAAGGGAAAACCCCTCTATACTGGTGCAAATTAAAATCAAACTTTTTCAAATACAGAGATAAGATCATTTGAAGTGGGAATGCGGGGAATGCAACCATCGGAGGAAATAGGGATAGCGAGTGCACACATGAAATTACCGTGGGCATAGGTTAATGGTCAGCTTCAAAATCTCCAAATTTTAACTTTAAGCATAACCGACAAGAAGAGTAAACTATGACTAGAGAGGCTAAGCCGCCCTGATAGATGGAGTTTTTTTTCCTACGCTGTGTTGTTAACGTTAAAATTTTTACCCTGATCATTTCTAAAGACATAAAGCTTGAATCACTGACTTGTTTATTTATTTCAAAGCCTTTTCTGAGTAAAACGTCAACAGGTGGTTAACGACAGTCTTTTGAAAGTGAAGTTTAGCATGCAATTAACAATATTTGATTTAGCAAGCTATATTTGTTTGTGAATGAAAATTTGTCACGATCGAGGTCATAAGTCATTTTCCTTGTTTTGAAACGCTGTATTGATCAAGTTGAAAAAAAATTATTAAATGACAAAATTTGACCTGAAGGCTTTATTCTTTCTTGAAATATAAGTTCATATTTTTCATCTTCTCTGTTTTCTTCTCAATCGACGCTATTCAAGATAGTTGACCAATTAGTCACACTGAAAGAAGTGAACTGAATACAGGGGTGTCTCTAGGCTTGCACGCGGCTTATTAGACCTTATTCTCACATAAAAGATAGTTTTCATATAAAAACGAAGTGTTTTGTTTTGCTTGTTGGCTTTGTCTACGCGGCTTAAGCACGAGAAAAGGCAAAAATGGTGATCGTTTTTGGCACTGAACTGCATAACTCCAAAGTGGAGGTTTTCGATTCTCGAAGAAATCCCTTACCACCATGCATGCCTTGTTATTAAACATGTCACGTTTTATGCTCTGTAAAAAATCAAGGCACGAGCCGTGGCACGTTTCTCGACAGATATTAGTGCTTATTTTACGGCCTTCGGAATGCGTTATCTTTTTCTGTTAAGTAGTAGTAGCCCGCGAGTATATTAGCCTACGCAACAAAGAAGTTTTAGAAGGTACACAAAACTCTCCAGCATTAGTTTCTTCATAGTGAAAAGGTTTTTCCTTTTTACTTTTGTATAGACTGGACGAAGCAAATGATTCATAATTTCAGTGTTTGCAGTACAGCCAAGGGTTTAGCTTAAAGGAGAGCGTTTTGTGAAACGCTGCGCAGTTTTCTGTATCTCTTGTGGCATGGTAATTTATTGCGTTTTTATTCCTTATACTTCTGAAAAGTCAATAACTTTTTGCACGACACCCTGGGGCGAGAAACCGTCTGAACATGAATACGCGACTAATTTGGAAAGAGCTGTCGCAAATTACAGGAGAACATACGGAATTCCATGGGTGTTTTCATGGAAATTAAGAAAAACTGGCCAGAATCTGAAAGATGTCCAGAAATTTTTAGTGCTCAAAATTTATTCTTACAGTGAGATACGTGGATCAAACAAAATATAAAGTGTTTCTCAAAAGACATTCTAGAAGCTGGTTGGGTATCAAACGAATTTCGAAACTGTCCGACCTTCCAAAAATACGTTTGATGTGATTGATAAATGGGCTTCGGAAGCAGAGAGCGGTTCCATGTTGTCCGTTTTTAGTAAAGTGGACTGAAGATCGGCAATTTTATTTCTTCCAGGTACTAGCCGATGTTATGTTTTGTTAAAATGAGGCTATTACTTTGGTTTTGAGGAACTGAGCATTCTTGAATTGAAAAATATTAATTCAAAAGAAATTAAATCGTCAGTACACTTTTATATTAGTTATTATCATTTCGGAATCATTAGAATTAACGCCATTCCAGTCATTATTCGTAAGAAATGGCAAGACTAACATCGAGTTGGTGGATATTGGGAATGCAATGGTATACTTATTCAAAACATGTTTTAATCACCGAGGAATTGAATACAGATAAATGTATACTTTTACTAAGAGTCAGTTGAAATACTCAGCTTTCTCACGCTATAACAAAAATCATTGCTCATCATGCTTTCGCAATCATCCTCTTCTTCTCTCCTTGCTTCAGCTTTCCTTTAATTTAAACCGTTGTATAATTCTTATTCCAAAACAGTCCAAGTCAACGTTTCATATAACACCCGTTGTTGTCGGTAATTTTCACTGAAGCTTTAGATATTGGGCGATGCAAACAATTTGCAAACCGAAGGTGACGCATTCAGGATATTATCTCCGACTTTCATCAAGTTATCACGGTTCTCAAGCCGTGCCAAGGCCAAATCACTTACACTCCTTTTCTTGAAGCTGTTTCATGCTGATAGTCAGGCTGACAGTTCTCTGACTAGCGCACGTCTCTTAAAGAATATTATTTCTTCTTTTCCCACGGGATTGTGAGTCAAGTTGTCCTCTTCTGCCGAGAAGATGTTGCACGATAAAGGCCCTCTAAATAGTTACTGTCGTCAATGATAAGTATTAGCCTGGGAAACTAAGGTTGACTGCAAAAGCCCTTTAATATCGAGGGCCATAAAAGAAATTTGGCAGTGTTCGTATTCCCTGCTTTTGGAAAAGTATTGAAGAGCAAAAAGCAATCACTGTGAAATAACTGCTCAATAACTTTTATTCGAATAGTCGCACGTAAAGATTTCGTTCACAGACGCACTATACCGGCACAATTTAGAACCCCATAACATTAAAGTTTTGCAGAATTAAAAGACGTGAATAAACGTTTCTTTATCGCAAGTTGCTTGGTTGCAACTGTACCGTTCACAGACGCACTATTCCGGCACAATTAAGAGCCCCATAACATTTAAGTTTTGCAGAATTAAAACACGTGAATAAACGTTTCTTTATCGAAAGTTGCTTGGTTGCTGAAAACGGACGTGTTTTTGTGTATTGTTATAACAGCAAAACGCTAATGTTTCAATAATGGCACTTTTTTGACATAGCCGAGTGTCATAAACGAAACCCTCTCGCTAGTCACGTGATCAGCAAAGACATACAATCAGAACATGAGATCAAACACGCATGATCACAACTAATGAATTGAGTTATTCATAAAAGCAACCCGCGTTATATCAGGATTATATATTAGTTTAAATTATAGTTACTCTGTTAGCTGCTTTGTTTATGTTTTTGCTTGATGAGCGACATGTTTTGCTAATAATCTGCGACGTGTTGCAACCAAACAAAGCAAACACCCTTTTTTTAACTGACCAACTTATACCGGCTCCGTTACCGATGTCTGCAGAGTTCTGATTTCTTCATGACGTTGTTTCCTTTCGCTGATTGATGAAAAGATAGATGTGATTACTGATTATGACGTTAGGACATGACTCACCTGTCTTAGTCTTCTTCAATCCTCTAAGAGCTGTTATAGTACAACGCTAAATTTTGGCGTGCTCCCTTTAGTCGAAATCGATCACGTGACGCGATAGTGTCTCTCCTCAGCGGGCGCCTATTTGCGCATAGTGCCCGTTTTTGGCAATTTTCGGTGAAAACAATTGCTAGCTTTTTAACCATTTCCAGTGTAAATTACCGTGTGGCACTAAATTTTTGCGGGAGTTTAATTTTGCGGATTGGCGATTTTTTGTGTTTTGCGGGAACTAATTTTTACGATTGGAAAAGGCTGGTTTTTCTTGTTGGGAATTAATTTTTGCGATTTTCTGGAAGTCGCGTTCAAATGGAGCTGATGACACTTTCGTTCTTTATTTGAGTGCATGCAATCGATATACAGATAAAACAACATGAGAATGTCGCTCTTTAGTGGATCGACAAAAAGTAGGGTACCACTTGATGTATTATCCACCGAGTTACCTGTGCCAAAAGTATTAATTTTTGTACATAAGTTCTACAGTGGAGTAAATTTTTGCAGAAAAAAATTTGCGGGAATTTTATTTTGTGGGAACTTATTTTTGCGGAGCGCAAAAAACCCCGCAAAAATAGCAAAAATTAGAACCCGCAAAAATTTAGTGCCACACGGTATTAGAAATAAAGAGCATGCATTAAAACGGCTTCCTGCACACGTCAATCACCTTGGGGGCCTTCCTGCTGCATTTCTCCTTTTAGCGCTGTACAATGAAAACAATAGAGTCCTTCTCTCTCAGGACCTATGTGTGATAGGTTCCCTCGGAAATTTAATGTTCAAACTTCATAGAAGCCCTCGAACTACTTTCTTCAGTGGGCTAATATTTGTTGTGAACATCAAATTTCCTAGGGCAACCTATCACACGACAGTGCCTTTGACAGAAGAACTCTATTGTTTAAATAGGGCCCTCACTGCCACTCTATATGCATCTAACACGGTTAAACATGCATGCGATCATTAGGTAACAGCTGCATGTAGCATTTCTTTACCTGATTCAGTTATTTGATCTATATTACACAGCATGTACAAAGCCACTTGACATTGTAATAGCTTTCGACGTTTCTGGCAGCACTGACCCCGCCACATTCAACCAACTACGGACATTTCTCAACAACTTAGTGGGAACCTTCGAAATATCAAACGCAAAAGCCCGAATAGTCGTATTCGGATTTGATCATCAAGCACGCTTCTCTGGTGTGACACGCTTCGACCAGGCTGGAGCACAATCTCTTGCAGGCGTCAGAAACCAAATAAACACCATACTATTTAACAGAGGAGGGACTAATATTACATTGGGCTTAGTAGAAGCTATAAATGTGTTCAATGACTCAACTGTCCGGCCCAACGTACCTCGCGTGGCTGTGTTTGCTACTGATGGTGAGAATCAAGGTGGTAGTGATAGCCTTCGTATACCAGCACAGCAGTTAAGAACGGTTAGTGAAACAAAGTCAGGTTTAAGGACTGGGTACAGTATGGAATGAGAATTTTGCGGGTTCTACTTTTTGCAACTTTTTCCCCCAAAATGCAAAAAAAGAAGAATTCGGGCAAAATCAAAATTCTTTCCGCAAAAATTGACTCCACCAATGGAGAGTCACGTTGAGTATCGCAGAAATTATTCCCAACGCAAAACACAAAAATCGCAAATTACAACTTAAACCCCTCAAACATTTCTTGCTCATACGGTAATTCAAATTATTTTTGGGCCATTCTGTTTATACATAAACTAGCACTAAAATCAAATGATAAATAAACTATAATGAGAAAAAAAACAGCCCCCAAAAAAAACCGACCAGCAAGTTGGTTTTCCCGATATTTTCGGACAGTTACGCCGCCCGTCTTCGGAGAATTTAATGAAAATACGGAAAGTCGTTAAAATATGTAGTACAATGATTACAGTTAAATGTGTGATACAATTGTTTGGAACTTAAATCCTCCGAAGAAGGACGGCTTGACTGTCCGAAATATCGGGAAAACCAACTCGCTCGTCGTTTTTTTCTTTGCTTTTTTTTCATTATCGTTTATTTTAATAGCTTGTTAGCCACAATTAGGCGGAGATTGTAAGCTAATCAGAACTGGAGAAATATTTTGTAAACATTAATGGGAATTAATGAGAAAAACAATGCCTCTGCACGTGCATTACACATTCTGGTACATTTCTTTGCCGTAATCGTAATCTGCAAAAACACAACGGGAAATGACCAGTCTTAAAGGTTTAGGTAGAACGGGAACACACGACGGTGAATTTTCTTTGTTTACCTGAACTGGATTCGTAGGGACGGGGCTTAAGTTCAGGTAGAGAGCCCGAAAATTTACCTTAAAGGGACTTCAAGCAACATCGACGGCAACGCAAAGGAAAAATCATTGACATTGCCGGTATTTCTGTCGTCGTTGCTAAAAGTCACTTTGTGGTAAATTATATTTCGGTCGGGTGGATAGAGCAAACACGTGCGTTTCTTAATGGAAAGTAATATTAAAAGCTACTTACCTAACGATTAGAGATGTGAAGGAGAGGTGATGAAGAGGTTAGCTCTTCGGACTTTCCATCAAAAGTTCAATTTGGCTGGCCCCCAGTGTCGTGTTGTTTCCTTGGAGAAGAAACTTTACTCCTCGTGGCCTCTACCCGGGTGAATAAAAAATAAAATAAAAAAGTGCTTTAGATAACCCTGCGATGGCATCTCATTCAAGGGGGGGGGGGGGGGGATAGTCGTGCTCCTCCTTGATCATGCCACAAAAAATGGTGTTTGAGCGCCAACCGAGCGACGGTTACCCTATCAAAGCGAGCCACTGACTGTTACAATTTGTTATGCCTTATTTTCAGGATTTCAATGCTCGAGTGGTAGGCCTTGGAGTCGGTGCTAGAAACACCATCAACGTAGATGCGTTTGATGTCTTAACTGGGAATCGAAATCAGCTTATCATATTGGAGTTCAAAAAAAGTAGTTGTAGTGGTGGTGATGGTGGTGAAAGCGATGATGATGATGACGAACGCGATGATGATAGCAGTGGTGAAAGTGGTGATGAAGGTGGTAGCTGTAGTAGTGAACTTTCAAAAACCACCTCACTGATCTGCGGTTAGACTGGACTAGTTCGTAAAGATTTTTAAGTAGCTAGCGCTTTCCGTAAAATTGTGAGTTAAAATCCAGTTCACCCTTTAAAGACAATGACTGCTGGTTCCCATGAACATTGGGCAACTTTGGATTTCTATCACTCAGATTGTGCTATAACCTTACGGTTAATATTCCTTCTAAAATGGACATCGTTGAAGTCATACAGATTTGTTTGTCCGTCTTACAGAGGCGCATATTTCCCTAAAAGGCGATGATAGAAACTAACTTCACGTGTCAAACTAATTTGCGGAGGTGTCCACTTTAAAGTGGTTTTTACTTTAGATAGTAGAAAGATGTTCGCTTTGTACTTAAAGATAAGTCTGGGAGACTTCACCATAGCCATTAGGGCAACCGCTTATATAAAGAGAAATTATTATATTAAAAGTCCTTCTAATTTCAAACAGTTAAAGCTAAGCTAGAAAATTCACCTTATTTTAGGGATGTTCAGATTATTTTCTAACTGACGTCAGTGAAATATTTATTCCCAGGGGGGGGGAAGCAACTTCCCATACATTCTCTTAAATGAAATCCAAACGATGTTCTCACAACTTGCAAAGCAATCTGTGAGGTTCTGGTCAGCGGACATGCCTCCTACGCGTGCGCAGATGTTGCATGTTCCAACGGAACTCGGACGCTGAAGGGAAAAAATTATGGCGGCCAAAGGCGGCGGATTCGGTTTTGTCCCTTCGTTTAGGTAATTGACGAATTGATCGTATTTTACACTTATATCATATTTTCGTGCATTTTGCTTCTTATGAAGACAAAAGTTTACTCTCGGAGTTTTTTTAGTCGCAAAGTAGAACAGTAGCGCTTCGATCAATCCAGTCTGTGCTGATCAACTGTATAGAATGAGATAGAATTTTCTGAAGCTGGGTTAAAAAGTGGGATCGGGTTCAAAGTACTGAACTGTGAAATGATCTTGTTAACACATAACTGGATTATTGACAATAAAGGTCGTATTTTGTGCGTAGGTATTGTTTCCATGCATTAGGTTATAGCAGTTTTGATTGAATTTATTTCCATCGATGTTTTATGGCACATTTCCCGTTGCAATTTATTTAGACCACGCTGGAGGAAAACATGCAAACCGAGTACAGCCATAACTGTCTCATCTCATGCTATCAATTCGTTACAGAATGAGATGTAAAAATAAACATTGACAGTATTTTTATTTATCACATGCATCAGTTCAGCGATAGACAAAGACCAAAATTACGTCGCGAAGTACAAGAAATAAAATCCTGAATAGTTCAAGCGCTTTCTCTCGGTGAGAAGTTTATTTACGTTGAATTATCTAGTTCTAGCATTAAACTTTGAAACGTTTGTCGCAAACCTGTTCTCCGAGTATAAATAAGCGAAACGTGAGTCTGCCGTACAGCTCGCAGCTGATCCACTCGCCACTGCAACAAACAAGACAGTGCGAAAACAGAAGCGTCTTCATCGATGTCGCTTCCATCGAATATTCTCTTGTACGAAACTGACAGTAAGTTCCATGAGAGATTAGCTGCTCACCGCTTACTTTCCCCCAACAAAATACAGATAAATTCTGAAAACTATTTCAAATGAGTTGATCGTCGATCGGAAATATTTATTATGACGAACACCGCTGTCCACGTTTTGACTGGACCGCTTTGCAAGTTGTGAGAACATCGTTTCTCGGTCCCAGGCCTCGCTTCTATCCCCCCCCTGATTTATTCCGCTATATGTTGAATAATGATGCTATACAAGAAAGTAGATTCTAAAATAAATGAATAAAAAACTGAAGGAAACAAGCAAGCAAATAAATAAACATAGCAAAAGTTTTAGCTGAGGTGCGGCAACGGCACACAATCGACGGAGACCAGTTACAGCGAAAAGAAATGGTGCTACCTCCCGACAACTAAAAGCGTTTCTTATTCTGACCCTTTCACTAAACAAGAAGAACCCAGCGTCAGTTGGATCGATTCCGTGAATTTTTGAGCTAGTCCGTGGAAAAAACCTGAGGTGTAAATAGTAAATTAAAGCGAGCTATCGCAACGATTGCATCGATTGCATCGTGGCGATTGCAAACATATGTATAACTTTGTTGCCGGTTTTCGATATGATCGATACGATCGCTCTCTATATTTATAAGCTATGATTAAGTGTGCTGCGCCTTTTTCAGCGGTCACAATGACGTGACATAAGACGGATTGAGCTTTTCTGTGATTGGCTGAGAAAAGTGGAAACTAGCAGAGGGTAAGATGACAAAGTTGTCAAAAGCTCTGGCAACTGACGAATCGAGTAATGAGGTACTTCACCATGTTCACTGTAATATATTGAGTCTTGACTGTGAAAGTGGCGACAATTATTATTTTCTATTATAATTTAAAAGTAAAGAAGTTATTTTCCTTTGCAAATTGTTGTTGTTGTTGCTGATGAGGTTTAATGGTTAGATAATAATTCCTGACTGATCTACAAGCTTGTAAATGGAGTGGAAATCCCAAAGAACCAATCATTTCTGTGTATTGATAACCAATCATTTCTGTGTATTGATAACCTGAAACTGAAACAAACGACTTTTCGCACTCGTCACCATCGGTGCTTCCGCGAGAAGAGGTCTGAGGAATGAACGCAAATTTCCCTTAATGACATTGTGGCAATCACGAGATTGTTCCTTCATCATTTGACACTAATTCATGTAATCTAAAAAATAGATTTGGAATGATTCGCACGATTTAAGAGGATTAGGCCTCTCCTGACTTCTCTCTTTCTCCATCCTCTGAGGCTGGAAGTGACTGTCAGCCTCGTTTTCAGTGACGGTAACAAGATAGACCCTGGAAACAGGGTCGAAGCATCAGGGGTGGAAGCGGAATCATGAATCATGAATCATAGCTGTAAAATTGGTAGGAATCATGAATCTTTGTGTTTAAAATCTGGGAATCCTGAATAATGGAGATGGCTAAAAGAATCATGAATAACAAATGAATGCTTCCATCGATATTGGAGGCTTGTGAATATAGAATGTAACAAAACTAAAACTGATGGGTCATTTTACTAAATTCTCAACAACTATATTCCAGAAATGGCCTGAAATCGTATTTCTGAGCATCTAATTTTCAAAATTTTCTGGGGGAGCATGCCCCCAGACCCCCCTATAGGAAAGCAATGAAAACACGTACCCTTGGCTTCACATCTTCATCCCTTACTAACTTTACAGTGATCAAGTATGTTACACACAGTGAATGGGTGGTTCCAGAAAATATCCATACCCATACCACGGGCGGCATCTCGGAATTCCGAAGGGGAGGGGGGGTTTACATCGACTGGAATTCCGAGGACATGGGGGGGGGGGGTTCATTGGACTGGAATTCCGAAGGCATGGGGGGCTTTTCAGGAGAGTAACTTCCAGTTTGGTGTAGTTAAGTCTCTTCAAGAAAAACTCGTCAAAAACGACTTATCTAAGGACGATGATTCACTCATAATCACGAGACACGTTTAACTCAATAAACATGCCGGAGACGTCATTTCTAATGGTCATGGTCAATAAAATGTTTATGCTAACACGACGGCTGAAAGTTGTTTACTTGCCAGTAGATCGGTCACAAAAGCGATTGTAGGCTTTTCTTCGATTGGTTTGCTCAAACACAATACTGTAGATCCCAGCAAAGGGTTTTCAGCCCCTATAATACAGCAGATATCATCGAGACACATGTGAAATTGTTGCGTTACCTACCATGCGACGATCATTGAAAAGGTCAGATTTCACGCGTTATGCAAATTTATGCGCTTTTGATCAGACTACATTCACTATTTTGTACAAATTCTTTTAAAGTTGTCACTGACTTTAAATTTCAATGTGAGTTTCATTTACTATTTTAATTTTAATCGAAGGATAAAGTGCGGGGAAAAAGTTTGATTTGTTCTCGCGCAGTTTATTTGAGGCCGCAGTACAGTATGCAAATTGCGTTCACTGTGAACTAAAAATAATTGCAGGAAAACAGCGTGCCATTTTACTCTAATTCTTTTCCTAGCATCATAACCTTCGATTTTTAGAATAGGTTGCATTCAACAGTTTCGCTTTTGACGGCAGGTTTGAGTCTGGCAAACGCAATTATGAATTGCCATTTTCAATTCTGAAAATTTTAGCTTTGTTGTTAAAATTTTCCGTCGCATTCGGCACGCAAATATTCGGCACCAAAAATTATAGACACACGTTTGAACATTGGACCAAGCGTTGGAATAACTTCAAAGCCGTTTGAGTTTTCTAATGTTTAACAGATTATCCGTAGTGTACGTTTTGCCGTGGAGGGTTACAATGTAAAATATCACTCAGTCGGCCGCCGTTTGTCATCACGCAACGTTGATTGTTTGCTGTGCTGAATGTGCGTTTTTTTCTTTCGCAGGGAGTGAAAGGATTAATTTCCGTTTAATAAAGGTGTTTGGAATATAGAGAGGGCTTTTCAAATCAGTTGGAAGAAAAAAGGGGCAATTCCTAAGGGGGGTTTGAATGATTCCGGAATTCCGAAGGCACGGGGGGGGGGTAGAACGGTTTGGAATTCCGAGGGCAAGGGGGGGTTTAGCATTTTGGAATTTCCTAAGGCAAGGGGGGTCTAGATGAAGATGCCGCCCGTGGTAGGGTATGGATATTTTCTGGAATCACCCAATATTTGGAAATAATTTGACGACTGAAAATATTTTACATCGGTTTCCGGCATAATTCTGTGCAAGAAGAGTCTCCATTTGGAAAATTCTGCTAGCAGGGAACCGGAATGCGCAACCGGCTTGTAAGCGAAAAACAACAGAAACTTGGTAACACGTTATTTTGAAAACTGGATGAAAAGAATGAAAAATGAATCATGAATATCGAATAAAATTTATAAATGAATCATGAATCATTGAGGTAAAATAAGACAGGAATCATGAATATCCAAAGTCCAATGATTCCGCTTCCACCCCCGAGAAGCAATTATATGAATCAAATTCGTGAGCTCTGTGCCCCTTCTTGGCTTGGATAAATTCTGCCGGCAGAATTTCGAACAGAATAAGCGATTTTTGACGCGAGCATTCTGCCGGCAGAATAAGGCATTTTCGAGCATGATTTGAGTAGAATAACGGAAAATCAGTAGCACTAATGATGTGCATAAGGGTTGTAAGAAAAATTGAAAACTTAATACAAAACAAATTGAAAATACCTTGTGATAAAGGGGATTATTAGCTAAAATGCGCTCAAAAACTAAGATGAATTACAATTTTGCTATGCATAATGAATCGGTCTAATTAGTATTTAGGATGAGGCCCAAGCTTCGTTCCATATTTGCGAAAATACATAAGGCCCGAAGGATCGAAATTTTTCAGGTACCGAGCCGAGAATTTGAGCAGAGTAAGCGATTTTTACGAGCACTGCCGGCAGGCAGAATAAGCCATTTTACGAGCAGAATTTATCCAAGCCTAGCCCCTTCAAATCCTAAAGAATACTTAGCATTTCTTCCAGCATATTTGTGTGTTGGTTTTCAGTCCAGTTCCAGTTTTTAAGTATCAGTAGAGAAGCTAAATCTGGTAAGGAGTTTATTCCAAGACTGCTAGAATCCTCTCCGGGAGCAAATTGCCGAAGTAGGAACCTGGGAACGAAGTAGATAGGAACGCCTGGGAGTAAATTACATTCGGCGAGAAAAAGATGGCCACCCCAAGCGAAGTACGATTTGTGAATGGTATTACAGAAGAACAGACACAAACCCGACACGGAATTAGAAGAAAATTAGATCTGGGACTGTTTGGTCGTATTAACAAAGATCTTTTGGTCTTCAAACTTTACTACTTCTTCACGTTCACTGGCCTGGCTTGTGTCAAGCCATTTCTCCCAGTGTTCTATCGCCACGTGGGCATGTCAGCTGAACAGACCGGTATGATATTGGGTTTGCAGCCAGTTGCTCGTCTTATTGGAGCACCTTTATTTGGCGGCTTGGCGGACAAATATCGCAAACACAGAGTTGTGATGGTCTTGATGTGTATTGTCTCTACCGCTTTGTCTTTCTCTCTTGTATTTGTTAGTCCTAGCGAGGATCCAGAGAATATGGCAAGAAATTTATGTAACAACGGTTCACGGCTGAATATTTCTAAAAGGGAAAACTTCAGTGGTGATATCTGGCCGTGCAGTGGGTCAAACTGTTCTCTGATGGATTCTGTGCTGAGTCAAAACTGTGGAAATCATTCAGAAAATGTCAACGATAAGGAGCTGAATACTACAAAGAAGACAAGAGACAATACAAGAACATTTATAGTTATGTGCACAATTCACTTTATGTCTTCATTTTTTGGCAGCTTTAATTCACTTGGTGATGCAGCCACTATAAAATACTTAACTGCTATTGACAGAGGAGCTGATTATGGAAAACAGAGACTTTGGGGGGCAGTGGGGTGGGGAACCATTGCTGTTGCTTCAGGGTTTGGAATTGATGAGTCAGCCAAACATTTGCATCAAAGCCAGTTTCTCTTGGCATTCTGTGGTTTTCTTATATTCAACATTGCAACTATTTTGACCGTTTGCAAGTTACCGATGGAGTGCTTGGAGGGCAGATCAAAACCCAAGATTTTTCAGAACTTGTGGATTATCTTATCGGACTGTCGTATAGTAACATTTTTGCTTGCTATTCTCATCATGGGTACATGTATGACGACTATTGAAACATATCTGTTCTGGTTCCTCCAAGACTTGAATGGAAGTCACCTGCTTATGGGACTTTCTCTCTGTATGACATGTGTCGCTGAAATTCCCATCATGTTTTACTCGGGACATTTGATCAGGTGGATAGGTCATCATGGTGTGCTGTACCTTACATTCGTATGTTACACCGTAAGGTATCTGTGCTACTCATTTATTCCCAAGGCTTGGTATGTATTGGCTGTTGAGCCTTTGCATGGCATGACATTCGGTGCGATGTGGGCTGCCACAACATCATATGGTGGGATAATTTCACCCGAAGGATTGGCTGCAACAGTTATGGGTCTGGTTAATGCAACACATTTTGGCCTTGGAAGGCTTGTTGCAGGATTTGGTGGAGGAGCCATGTACAGTGAATATGGGCCAAGGGTTCTGTTTAGGAGTCTGGCTGTGACAAGTGCTGTGACTTGTGTACTTTTTGCCCTCTCGCAAAAGTTGTTAAAGAAAAAATCTCAAGTGAGCTATTCCCACTTTCAAAATGACGTGCAAGATATAAATAGGGATACTTGGGATTTGGAAATGAAAGAGATCAGTCTGGACTCTGGTGATGAAATGGACTTTCATTAGAAAATGAATCCTTTGTACTAGAAGGGGAGTTGCTTTATGGCAGCCATGATTACAGTAGTTTTCAAAAGGTGAATGTTATGGATAAATAGTGTTACTCCTTTGTTCGTTATTTTGATTTCAAGACATCTATTTCTTCCAACCATTTTGTTACATTGTTGAACATACCAGTGAAGAATACAGGAAACCACTAATAAGATCTTCATTCACAGCTAAACAGGCAAATTTTTATTTTTTCCTCCTTGTGTCCCCCATAATTATGCAACATTGTGCAATGTTTCACAATCGAAAAAATGCAAAGAGGCGGAACCAACAAATACAGGGTGGGAACTGGTATTGAAGGGTGTGGGAAATGGGAGGTTTTAATGCCCCTGCCCCCCCCCCCCCCCACCCAAATGAGCTTTTTGCCAGCTACTGATTCAGAAGCAAGAGCTGTAAGCACATGTTTCCACACATCTCTTTCTTTTAAGTTGTCTCAAATGCTTCTGAGTGTTTCTATTTTTCACAGAAACACAGAGGTAATGTTTTATTTAAACCAGTCATTGCCATATTGATAGGCAAAGAAAATCACATTTATTGACCCCCATCATAACAACCTTTTATGTTGTTTTGTTTACAGCTTTCAATTTACTGCGTTCCTTGTCCTTAATACATTCTTTTTAGAACTTGAGCATTTTTTAATACCAAATTGCTTTTTATAGTTTTCCCTATATACAGTATGTTGCCCAGTTTTCGTACGGGCCCAGTTTTCGTACAAAAAGAACTTTATTTGATTATTTTCGTCGGTCATTTAAATCTTCGTCAACTGAAGAATTTCAAAAGTAAAAGGAACATTTCAGCTATAAATTGCCGGTTTTGCCGGGCTTTTTGACGAAGACGTAGGTCAGTGCGGCAATTTCTTTCGAGGTGAGTAAAAGTTTAGCGGCTAATATTTGCACTTTTCACTGCACAGTAAAGGTACTGTAGATGAACAAATAGCCCGTTTTGTTGGTAATTTTGCAAGCAACTTCGTGAGTTTTGGACATATGGTAGATAAAAGATGAAAGTGAATGGGAAAACTTTCAAAACCAGCTTAAATTTAACTGCTCCTGAATTTTAGCGGTGAGAATCTTCGCATACATTTCGACCTACTGTGCCAGTTTTCGTACACTTAGCTGCGCCTTTCTCAAAACCTATTTTTAAATAAGTTAAAGAACTGAAATTTAAACTTAACTGTTCGAAAACTAATAAGTCGCAAGTGCAGCAAAGATTACACAACAATCCTTGCAAAGTACGATACACTACATGTATTTGTTGTGGTATAACAGCGACGCTTTACATCCAGGTCATGCAAAGGTCACGAATATTTAATAAACTTAATCCCACGCAAACAATCTAAATCGTCAACTAATTAACTAAGGTAGATGTCTTTGCATAGAATGTTGACATACACCTCGAAATATCGTTAGGTTAGCGGTTTTACCAATTTTTTTCACTCCGTTGCGATTCTAATAAACATTTACAAAAGTAGTTAAGAAAAGCAAGCGTAAGCGGAAACGGAACTAAAGCGTTTGCTATTCTAAAGGCGTAAGCGTAAACGGAGGGAAAACGTCGAATCTTATGCAGGCCATTTCTTAACAGTTGTAACACGCAGAATACTAACCTGTCAACTACCTTTACCAAGGCAGTAAATGACGTACGAGACAGTGGATTGAGCGTAAGAAAAGCCGCCCAAAAGTGAGGGACAGAAAAATCAACACTGCAGGATCGATTAAACATCCACCCCCAGAATAACCATTTGCTTTGTATACCAAATGCTTGGTCGCTAGGCCGATATTTATTCACAAATCGAAGAGAAAACACGATAAGCACTCAGCAGGGTGGCTGACACATCAGTTTGCGTCGAGCGTTTTCGTGGAGAAATGTTGTTTTGTCGATGTACGAAAACTGGGCCAGGTGTACGAAGACTGGGCAACTTAGGAGTTTTGGGAAAAATGGCATAATTTTGAACATACGTCGATCAAGCGGCCAATCGTTTTATATATTGAATGTAATTAAATGGGGTATCTTTAAAAGAAATTTCATAAATTTTCGTCTCATAGGCGAAAAGATATAGCGATTTCA
Source organism: Siderastrea siderea (assembly GCA_964030785.1). Taxonomy (NCBI): domain Eukaryota; kingdom Metazoa; phylum Cnidaria; class Anthozoa; order Scleractinia; family Rhizangiidae; genus Siderastrea; species Siderastrea siderea. The sequence continues at coordinate 73,327,867 of OZ034967.1, read as the reverse complement.
AACTAAAGTGTACGAAAACTGGACAACACACTGTAGTCAACATCCCTAATTTGTATTTTGTATACAGTACAGTTTTGTATAGTTTGTTGTGTTTGACATGATGTGTTGTAGAACTTTAGAAATTTGTCCTGTACACCATCTAAAAAGTAAAGAAAAAAGTGATGTCAGAGTGGGTCGTGGGTGATAATACAATTATTATTGTAGAGATGTAATGTACCTATTTTGCAGAAATGGTTACCATGATTCATTTTTACCACCCTCAAAATAACTTGCACACAGAAACATATAAGCTCAAGATAAAAGTGCGATCACAGTGAGTGATCACATGGAGAGTTAGGTCCTAATGAGAAGATGTCGCTACTTGTTTTTGCCCAAAAATGTAGAGGTGTGGGGGGAATGGGGGGGGGGGGGGGGCAAGAGAATTACTTTTCCCATATAATTCTCTTAATATTTTATGATCCATGTTAAATTTTTCAGCTTTTAATGCTATGAACACACCCAAACCTTCCAGAGTAACATACTTTTAATCCTTGATTACATGATATGGTTGATTCTTTGCAAACCAATTTTTTCTTTCAGAAGTGTTAAGTTTGGGGTGGGGGGGGGGGGGTACTTTTCCCCATGCAGATTTTTCACATTTTTATGACCCATCACTTTTAAGGCTATAAAACAAAACACCCAAACTCCAGGATAGCATTTCTTTTGCTTTCTCACAAACTGCACCAAACATGGAAACCATGGTAACCACTTTTAAATGAGCTCTATACAGTGGTAACATATAATGACAATGATGCGGCGCAGTTATGGACTGTGGGGTGACACTGGGAAAGAAGGAGGAATTCTGCTGGCTGGATCTCCCTAGAGGGGGCAGTATTCTGTTCCCAGCCCCAGCACCTAACATCCTAACATTTCGCAGAGCATCTGTTAAGTCGCTCACGACAGCTCCAAAACTGTCCTCTTATCTCATTTGGTAGAGCAACGAGGGATCTGTACTGGAGGCTTAAGGTTTCAAGGATTTTTTCTCCTTTCCCGCGTGGGTTCGCTATGTTGTTATTAGAGGAACTATTTCAGTTATTTATAGGAACTCCCTCCCTCACAAACAGCACGTCAAAGAAATTTGATTTTGTGAGAAAAAGGGTGAATCGAGTGAATTCCAACCCTGTCCTTTGGGCCCTCCTGACTAAATCAGTCAGTCACGTTTCTGTCAGATCTTACCAGGTGCACACAAGATCCATTACATCATACAAGGCATTAGCGAGATCTTCAAACCGGTCGACTAAAACGTAATGCCCCCCACTGGACATGACATCGAGTTCTTCTTCGCTCACTTGAAATCCAACCCCAATGGGTACAATTCTCACGTGGACTCTTTCCTGAAAGATACGTTTCCAAAGCGATGGTTTTCCCACGATTTTCGTGAAAGTAAATAAGATCTGCCTAATCATAGGACTCCCAACAAATGCGATTAATAAATAACAGGGTACACCAATCAGAAAAAAATTAAAGTATGGAACTCTGTGTTGACGTCAAGTACAGAAGTAACGTAATATCATCCAGCATTCTTACGGGTTTTTTCTTAAGAATTTATGTCAAAATTTTTCTATTAGTAGAACCAATCAGAATTCGAAGCAGACGTGCAACCTATACCGAACGCGGGAAACCACGTGCCCAGTTCCAAGGGCGGGAAAACATACAAACGGGTGCCAGACGCGGTAGAACAGAAACGATGCCAAATGCAGGAAAATGCGTGGAGGTTTCGTGAAGAACAATATTGGTTTTCTCCTGATTATTTGAAAAATCAGCATGATTGTACATTGCGCAATTTTTTTGGGACGAATTGAAGAGTGTAACAAACTGCAACAAAAGGGAAAAATGCAATTGGTATCGGACAATCACTCAAAAATGATTCCACATCAAGTCCCGACATGTTGATAGCAGTGTACCTTTAATTCGTAGGCAGGTGGAATGAGTCGAGCCTTGCCACCGTAGGTTCGGCCATCCGTGAGAAGAACCAAAACACGGTGGACTTTTCCGTCATCACGGGCGCCATTTGATCTCATGAAGAACTTCCTGACTTCCCACAATGCCCTGTCAGTTAGGGTGGCCCCGGAAGGATACGTCATACTTTGCAGCTTGGCGTCCAGACTAGCGTGGTTATGGTACTGCGAATCCTTAAATAAGAAATCGTTGTAGACTTTGTGATCGTAGTGAAGGCAGGAAAAGTGCACAGTGTGGTTTACTTCAAAGTGATGTGAGAATTTCTTCAGGAATGACTTCACCAGTTGGAACGATTTAAGACCAACGCTGCCGGATGCGTCTATTGCGAGCGCAATGTCCAGTGGCTTGGAGCAGTCTGGAACATGCACAAAAAATGCACTAAGATTGAGTACTTTTAACAACAGTCCTGCAGGGCTTAAAATAGGATAACTCAAATAATAGCCATTGAAGATCAGTCTTATAATCAAAAGGACGTTTGTGTCTGAGATGAGGGATTTTTTTTTGATGGGGTAGAACAGCTAAAATATCACAGTCCTAATTTATCTTGCAAAAGTGCCCTTTTTCTGCTGCATTGTAAAGTAGAGAACATATATTGACCTATCAGGTAAAGTCGCACACGAAGCCATTGAAGACTCACACGACTGAAGCATAACCCTGTTTCTGTGGCATGAAGCAACTGAGAGTATTGCTACTCCCCCCCTGGATGGAATGCTAGTCCATCGCATGGTTACCCCCAGCAGTATGTCGCCGGTATCCATTTATACACCTGGGTGGAGAGAGACAATGTGGAGTATTGTTTCCTGGAGCTACCGACCTTCACTTAGATGTGAAGTCCAACGCAGTAACCCTACATCACCGTGCCCCCACGTATTTTAGGAGCTTGTGCAACCACGACGGGAACGTCAACGAAAATGGTACTATAAAAGTGACTTCCCAATCTTTTAAACCTCTTCGCGATTCCAACTCGTTCAACCTGTCTATTGTAGCAGAACTATTCAGGAATACATGTAAGGAGAATTCGTCATCCTGTGTTCACGCTTTACATTAAACTTTGAATTTGGTCATTTCACGTTGTTTATGTAGTTATGCACAGAACGGTAAAGAAATGTACCAAAATTTATAACGCACGTGCAGAGTCATTGTTTTACTTTTGTTTTGTCACGTTCCGGGTCAGCCGTACATCACCGTGTTTGCTTAAGCTAATAAAGCCTCATTTCTTGTCCCCCTAATACGGACACTCAAACTGTAATCAGTTTACTTAAATTTGAGGTTGTGTGAACAATGTACCGATAGTCACGCTGTTACCTTTTTCGCAATCGAAACCATAAAATCCCTCGGCACACTGGCAGCGATAAGTATTATTTCCGGTGATTGTACAGGAACCTCCGTTCTGGCAAGGACTGCTTATACACCGATTCACTGTGTCAAAAAATGGTTCACGTTAGTGGTGCTTTTGTAAGATGTAGTAGGTATATATATTTTCCACTTGTCAAGAAGGGTGCGTAATTATTATCCCCCGGATGGTACTCAATAAAGTTTCTTACGGGAAGGGTCCGCCCAGAGGTTCAAACCCATACCCTTTTAATTTTATACTAATTTTGATCGAAACATACACTTTTCACACACTTCTCTTTCAACATAACATAACATAACATAACATAACATAACATAACATAACATAACATAACATAACATAACATAACATAACATAACATAACATAACATAACATAACATAACAAACATAACATAACATAACATAACATAACATAGCATAGCATAGCATAGCATAACATAACATAACATAACATAACAAAACACAACACAACAGAACACAACAGAACATAACACAACACAACATAACCTAACGTAACAGCTTTCGAGCCATTGACAAAACTGTTTTGTTTGCCATAGTATGACTAATCAAATGTTATAAACAGCAGAAAAATAAATAAATTCAGAGTTTATTGTCTGCTCCATTTTCTCGGGTGTTCGAAAATTTATGAGGGACTTATGAATACTCATGAATACTTCTTGAATTGTCACTGTGACGATTAAAATCCTCGAAAACCTCTTGAAATACCCTTTAATTGAAGTGAATGAATGCCTCGTTGCGAAAATGTCAGTCGTGAGAAGGCTTTAAGTCAGGCTACCGAATTAATACGAAATATTTATTTTATTTGAGAACCGACTGATCGATCACTTTCACGAGAGAGAGCGCTGGGAAACGAAACCTAATTTAATTATTAGGATTGCCTAGCCGCTGGTATTTTTTTCGCCCTTAACTGGTTTGTTAAATATTTTCTTAATATCTCTCAGTTTGACATTAGAAGTTAGAGATATCACGACCCATTGACGTGTGTCATATTTACCTTTATCACAGGTGTCTCCGTAAAATCCGCTTGTGCACTGACACATGTAGCTATTATCTCCAGTTACTTCACAGAGTCCGCCATTTTTACAGGGACTGCTGGCACACGCATTTACTAAATAAAAAGAAGAAATATAAAAGAAAACATTTTACTGTTCTGCACACGAGCAAAGAAGTTGAGGTCCAGTTTCCTCCCTTCTGTACAAGTGATTTTCAAGGCCCTTTAGTGTAACTCGTGCATCGGACCAGATCTTCCATCTCAACACGATGTTTTCTATAACAAGGGTCAAACAACTTCCTCGAATCTGCTTTTGACTACTCAAAATTCGTAAAGCTAACGGAATTTTTCATTCTAGCCTTGAGTAACTGAACTGGTTGAAGCATGTTCATTTTAGACAAAATGAGCGAAATAAATCTTTAAAATATGAGGCGAACAAAGGGAAAACTGCCGTTCGTGCGATAAAACTGTTCTTGAAATTATTCTCGAAATAAGAATCCTCCACTTGCGTATATGAACGAAACCTTAACTGGATATAATGGCCTAACTTGGGGCTGACTGAAAAATGGGCAAAAGACGGACCTCTGGCGCACTTACAGATGTGACTATCATCTCCAGTTAATTTGCAAAGTGCTTGTAATATCAGAAAGGAAATATGGCATAAGCTAGAGAAAAATGGACTATCCAAACAAGATTTGAGGATAACCTCGATCAGAGATCTACTAAATCAGCCTGAGTTCACTTCTAACGTTGAGTTGGTTTCTTTAAGTTCTCTGAGTAAATAATTCTGATCAAATACTCCCCGTCATAAATTGGTGGTCACACTTTAAATTTGTACTTCGTGCTGAAAGAACCTGTTTCAAAGGAGTTTTTCTTACTTTTTTCACAGTTGTCTCCGTAAAAACCCTCGGCACATTCACAAGTGTAGCTATCATCTCCAGTCACTATGCAGGTCCCTCTATTCTCACAGGGGCTACTGGTACAAGCATCCTCTGATCCAAAAGAGATTTTCCATAAAGTAAGGTTAAGATAGTTTGTATAAAGCTTTGTTTTCACGTTTAAAACTCAGAGAGTACTTTTTCCGTGTTTGACAAAACTTAATCCATAAAATTGCCTTTAACCGTATTCAGACCGGACTGAGGTGGATTCTGTCCCCACGGACTTTGGACGTTTATAACTTTTGTAATAAGTAAACAAAAGCCACCAAACTTGGTGACGTTTTCTAAACTTTATCTTGGAACAATTTGGTGTGCCAAGTCCTTGTCCATCAAGTTTGATCTTACCATGGCGACCACTTTTTTACAGGCGGTTCTTTTCAGAATTTTGATTTTTCCTCTTTTTAACGAAAAATTACATTTTCTTGAAGCAACTTTTACATTGTTAGACCATTTTCGTGTTCTTTTATTGATTTTGACTACTTTGGGGCAATTTTGGTCTTTTCGGGCGATTTTTCGACTTACAGTCTGCCCTTTAGGTTTTGTTGTCATAGCTTTTATATTCTCGGGGTTAAGAAGGGGGCGGAATCCCCCCCCCTCCTCCGCCGGGGCCCAGCCAAAAGCGCAGTCTGAATAGGGTCAATAAGCCTTTTTTCGATCCTTGTTTAACGCATCAGCGAAACGGCTGGTTTACAAAATACGTAGGCACTTCAACTGGGTGCAAAACGTAGTTCTTAATATTTTCAAACCTTGAAGTTTTAGTTTTTTGCATACGTATTTGCTTTAGTGTCGTTTTACAACGCTCAGCTGAGATTGTATTGGTTGAAAATCTCGCGCTACTTTCTCAGCCGATTAGACAATAAAACCAAAACGTGTACAAGATACCTTTTATAACTTGCGCTGGAATTCCTTGTCGCTGCCCTGTTGTAGGCTGTGCCGCCGACTGCTACTCAATTAAATTAAAACAGCCATAAAATAAATTGCCTAATTGTAAATGATATATTAAAATGATGCGATATTTCTTTATATCTAACACCTAAGATAACATTACGATGAAACTGAATATAAATACCATAACAGTGTGACCTAATGTTCTGATGTATTATTATAACATAACTTTAATTACGAAGAAACTGGCTGAAGATAAATTAGGGATTTACTTGATAAAGACGTTAGACACTTCGTCGTTTGAGGGTTTTTTTTTCTATCGAATTGTTTCAGCAAATCTGGTACCCTACCCTAGGTACCAGTGGTTTATCTCGCGTGCTTTTGAGGAGCAGTCGTCGCCAAGGAGACATTAAGTTAGCGCGTGGACACGCGCGCAGGAAACCGCTCTGGCACCCAGGGTTGGTAAGGTCAATTTTAACTACCAATATTAAAGTTACAGCACTAGTTTACTGACACTAGTTTTTCTGTGGTATGGCCATGTGGTTCAGTTTACTTTTCCTGCCTATATATTCAGTAGATTAAAAGTTTTAGTTCATAAAATAGCTCCTCTTTTAAAAAGAAACAACCTCAAACCTAACAAGACTGCAAAGGAAAAGGCCAGGCTGGACAAATGTTTTCACGTAAGACTGCCCCAAATCTAGTGCGGTTCTCGGTTCAGTTACCCGAAGGTAGCAATCCTTTGAAACTAAGAAAAAGCTTTAGACTGTTAGACTATTACGTTTGGAACCTCATGGTATATTTCCAACATTCCAAAAAAATCTTTTGCTGAACATCCTGAAACAGTATTAACCAATAAGGCATATCCATACACACCTCTTGTAAGATATACACGAAGTTCGACCATTTTTTCCCAGCGCATTTCCTATCCGGTCCTTCCTCGGAGCACTGATTAAATTCAACGTCAACACATCGCTTTGGTTTGTAGCGTTGAGAGGTGAGGGAGGCTAAGGTTTTGCCCGCCCAACATTCACCGAAGTACTGGATAGCAAACACTCGATATCCTTTATCCTGTGCCTCTTTCGCGCAGTCACAGATTAAACTTGAAAAATATCACAATAGTTAGTGCTAATTATTGGACGTTTAAGATACAGGCTTGTTAAATGTGTTAAGTAAAAAACTAAAGAGTCCCAAACAACAGAATTTTAGTCTAAGAAAGAAAGAAAGAAGAACAAAATACAACCAAAAAGGAAAGACGCAAAATAATTTTTGCAAGAATTCAGACGTCATCATTAGCTTAAAATGTCCGAATGCTCTAAACTTAGGAGAGAAATACATAATTAGAGAACGTATTTTTTAGCATTTTGTTAGTATCGATTCCACAAGTTTTTGCTACCAAAGTAAGTGTTTGCTACCAAAATGATACCGAAGGCCACTAAAATGTATCAGCAAGTATTTTCAGAAGCTAAACTGAAGTCCTTTTTACTGGCTGTGTGTACGTTCAATCGTCTAACGTCCGGAATAAACCACCGTGGATTTTGATGCGATTGTGCTGGCAATTTTAAGTGCAATTTGAAATCGCCTGTATAAACTACCGCTTTGTAATATCTGCTGCGATTTTGTTGCAATTGGAGCAGAAAGAATGCGACGGGCTGGAAAGATTTGCCTAGGCAGTAGGTCACCATGTTAATTATAAGAGAAGACGATACAAGTAGCCGAAGGGTAGGTGGGAGAGCAGAAATTGGACAGATTTTGACAGATAGAAGCAGAAAAAGCCCGAGTTCGTTTGAACTGGGGACCCGTGAGACTTGGAGATGATTGCGCTCTTATGCTTGACTCATTTCAATTGATATATAGTCTATTTTTGCGAACGTCCTATATAAGTCATGTTGCAATGGCAACGACTCTGAAGACAACAGCAAGTTTAGCTCATATTCTTGGATTAAAAAAAAAACCAAATTTAAGCAACTACAACCCAGCCCCACTTAACAGATACCCGTCAATACGGAACATTTTTCTAGTCCCAGCAGCGTCGTAATAAAGGAGTTTACAGTATTGTAAGTATTTCCGAAAAATAAACTCAATAAAATAGTAAAAACTACATTTACCTTGGTAGAATACTCCGATAGTTTGTCCAAAGGTCATCTGGTAAGTCTCTTTGTCTCTTGTTTTGAAGCGGATCCGGCAGAGCTCTTTTAGGAGAATCTGTGTAACACCCAAGTGCTTGGAAATTGGCGGGACAAGAACTTTCTCCATGTGCTATTTTTTGAAAGAAAGAAAGAAAGAAAGAGAGAAAGAAAGAAAGAAAGAAAGAAAGAAAGAAAGAAAGAAAGAAAGAAAGAAAGAAAGAAAGAAAGAAAGAAAGAAAGAAAGTGAAAAAAGTGACAATTACCCCGGCCTTTTACTCTTAAGAATTCCTAAAATTACAATTTAAAAAAAAAAAAACACAACATATTCTGAAAAACAAAAAACACCATTGGAGAGTACTGCTCAACAGCTTTCATTTGAATGGTGACACTTAAGATTTCATCTACAGACTCAAAAATTAGAAACTCCTTGACAGCATTCTGAATATAAAAACAGGAAAGTATTGCTCAACAACTGTCATTTGAATGGTCACACGTAAAAATTTCACCTACATACTAAAAAGTTAGAGTTTGCCTCTGGGAGTCAGATGAGTAATACACCGTTGTCCTATGATCACGGAAGAAAAAAGTAGGACATTGGGAACGTACTGTTTGCGCATCATGAAAGGTTTTGAATAATGAAGTACAAACCGTGAACTGAAAATCAGGTTAGACTTCAGAAACAATACATTATTTTAAGTTGAAAGTTTCACAAACGGAACGAAATCTTAGATTTTTTTGTCTACGGTAATTTGTGAAATATGCCTCCGCCACAAAGGTAGAACAATACTTTTTTCAAGCCTGTCACAATATCAATTTTTTTTCCGCTGTGAATTAAAACTGAACACGGCACCTAAACGGTTTACTTGGGAAGAACCGAAAAGCTTGACAGTTCTAAACTTAAAAAACAAAACAAAACAAAACCTTCTTCCACCAATTATAAAAAACGAAGAACAAGCAAAAAAAAAAAAGAAAAGAAAACAAAGAAAAACTGAAAATATTTCTCGCGTTATACTGTGCCGCTTGGTGTTATTTTCTCTTCAACTTTGGTCTTCAAATTTGACAAAAAATAGTTATTTCTGTTTTCATCAGAAAAAATAACCTTAAAACTAAATCTGGAGACGCAATTCAATCTCCGGACAAAAATTAGACATAAGTTGGCTCTTAAAGTTAATAGCATTGTCATCAAGAAAACCGAATGTGGGCCAATATCTAAAAAAATCTACTTCACTGCACATAATGTTGTCTTATCTTTAAGAGGCTTGCTACTTACCCTCACGTGCAAAAAATATTATAAGCGCGAAAATCAAGACCCAAATCTGAGAACTTGTATTCATGTTAGAAGATCCTAGTGTGGTACTTAACGGTAATGGCTCGTAGCGGTTTTTGCCGTTTAAATTTATTGCTCAGTTATTAGATTTACTGAGTTATGCGCTGGATAAGGGAGCACAGTTATTGAATTGTCCATTAAGTGATCGTGGGAGTAATTGAAAATGGCCTAAAACAATACGTTGACTTGTCGTTAAGAGAAGAAAAGTGCTTTAAAAACATTCGTTATCCACAGGCCTAGTATCCTCTGTTTGTGTGGTGGTCTGTGCATTTATAATGACCGTATCGGTTTATCAAACTAGAAAAACTAAAGCCGAGATTTAGGTCTTTTAAAACTGACGAAAATGAAATAAAACCTCGTAAAAGTTCTGCAATGTTGTTTAGCTTTGTGTTTCTGTGTTTATTTTGGCGATTTAAGGTTCGTGAAAGCGATATTTTCACAGTGCGACCGCAAACAACGTGGCGGCAATTTTACTAGTTTTTATTTCATTTTCGTCAGTTTTAATTTACGTTTTGCAGTTTTCCTGGCTTGGTAAACCTATACGGCCATATTATAATTGCACAGCCCACCATACAAACAGAGGACGGTAGGCCTGTCTTTATTCACCAGGAAACCATACTAGACTTTAAAAGCAGTTGTGGCTGCGCATGCGTATACAAAAATACATTTAAATGGACCTTTTTGTGACAATAAACACCAGAAAAGCTTACATGAGCTCAGAGTTTCTGCTAATATGCGAATGAAGAAATTTATTATAGTTTATTAAATAAACTTTGGGCATGACAATGAAATGAATGAACTGATCTTTGCATCATGAGCACAATTCATGCAATTGGGAATAAAGCCTGATAAATAGTTGCCGCTAAGCTTTAGCGTTGAAGCCCTGATTATTTTCTTCAGCCTTACTTCGGTTATTTATTACATTTATTGCCTCTATAATTGTGAGGATCATTTCATACATTTCAGCTCAGTGATAATTCACGTATTTGGATTCAGTGTAATAATGTACTCTTTAATTTAGCAACTATTCAAATAGAATGAACATACTTTGCTAAACAAATGCAGGAGAACGCTAACGTTTTGGAATCTTTAGAGCTTGGAGGTTCAAGTAAGACAAAAATATTCAGAACAGATCTGTACGCTGCCTTTTTTTCCCTAATATATTTCGGAGTTGAAAGAGAAATGCTTATAAGCTATGAAAAATATCAGTCTTACTTTAGTCCAATGGGAATGTTTAATGAAAAAAAGAGAAAATCCGCAACCTTTTTTTATTTAAATAGGAAAGAGAAGTTTCGCCAAAAGCTTGTTTTAAGGTTATTCATAAACCACTCCCAAACCATCTATTTCAATAAGTATTTTGCTAAGTATTGAATAGGTTGATCACAAGCGTAGGACAATATTTTAATAGCTTTTAGTCGATATATACTTAAGCCTTTTTACTTCCACGAGTATTAACAAAAATTCATAATTCGTTCTTCAATAGTTCAGCAGATTTAGACTCAACTTGTACAGCACGTTAGATATTCCCACATAAAGGCAATACGCATTAGCTTTCGTTTGAATGGCCATATGTTTGAATTTTATCCACGAACTCAAAAGTTAGAATAATATCAATTGAAGCAAAGTTTGGCTTTGGAAGATGAAAATGTTAATAGAAACTCTCCACCCGCTAAGACAAGATTTCCCTCAGCTGAAAGGGTATAGTTTCATACAGTAAGCGAATTTGTAAATAACTCGCTGCACACGATTATCTTTGGAAATAACTTTAAAACATGAAAACCAGAAATAATGAAGATTTTAAAATGCTTATCGATGATTTTAGTTTCCTCGGAAACTAATTCATTCTTTTTGGAACAGTCATGAAAAGCGAGTAATGGGCTCACAGGATTTCATGAAAATTTCTTGATGTAAGTAAACTTGCGATTTGGAGATACTAATGTTTTCGGCTGACACGCTTTTTTAATATTGTCAGTCTTCTATCACAAAACAAACGGAGACCTTTGTAACCTTTGAGTAAATTTATACAAAAACGATATTGCAAAATTCGTTTGTGGGTACTGAAATATTGTTAGTCTGGCATTAAAATCTCATAAAATGCTCAATCTTTATCGAAATCAACATGAAATTTAAAATATTGTAACATAATTTAGAAATGGCTTTTGAAAAAAAAATCACTGTGCACCTTGAAAACAAAAGCAGCTGCGCGCAATGTTGGTGAACGCCAACATGGCGTTTGACATTCTATTGAGTTACTGTCATAACTGAAAATTAAGAAAAGATATGGGTTATTGCAATTTCTGGAAATGCTATCATTTGGTGGGATTGCAGAGCTTTCTAATTTCAGTAACCTCCCTTATGTGTAACAGCTGTATTATTTTGGGTACTTTACTTTCAAGCAAAGCCTAACCCTGAAAAGAAGAGTTAACTTATAGATGAATGAAGTTGATAAAGGACATTTCATGAGTCTCAAATCACCCTTTTCTTTTACCACCCATTTTTTTACAGTGTGAGTTGGCACTCTGAGTTAAGACAGGGTAAAGAGCCATAGCCTGTTCCAGGCTCTCAGGTAGCAGGTAGAAGGGGCGGCGAAAAATAGAAAGGAAACGCGAAAATAAGACGCGCGGGATCTGGAGAGAAAGTGGGCGGGGTCCTATCCCTCCGCAGCCCTTACGCGTTTTATTTTCGCGCCCGCTTTCTTTTTGACCGTTCCCACTATCGTGGAGCCTGGTGGCTAAAAGTGCTTTTAATTTTACTCACGCATGCAACGAGCGATCTCGTGAAACGTGGTTTGTCCCTCAATAACCGTAATCTGTGATTTTTCTGATGTTTTACACTTGAGGTGAGAATGTGATATGTGATTTGTACAGTTGCCACCAACCAAAAAACAAATCGTGGAAAAAATAGAAAAACATTAACTAGTCTTCGTCTGAAAAGACTGATTTATTTCGCGTGAAAAGTGATGCTCCCTGCTGACTATACATTGTCTCCGCCTCAGTACGCAGACTTTTTAATACATAAAAGGCTTTGAGGGAGCATCACTGCACTGCGCTTTGAAACGTCGATGGCGTTACGAAAAAACTATAGTGCTACTGAAATTAATTTTGTAAATCTATGTATATCGTTCAATAATTTTACGCAATTCTCAAATACCATACTTTCTTGAGGGTACCGGAAATTGTCTTTTCCTACAGAATGTAGCTCTAAGATTATAACCGTGGTCAATTCATAATTTTTCTTCACCGTGTCAATATATATTACCCTCAGTTGGTGTAGAACACAATTTTTAACAACTAAAATTTTAAAGCGAACTGTATACGTAGCATTAGATTATGGTAACATTGTGTTAAGAAGATACCTAAGATTTCATACTATCGAGTAAAGCAGGTTAACCAGCCACATTTTATTTACGTATTTACGTGACGGGTGCTTCCTCTTTAAAGATTGTTTTTATTATTATTATTATTATTATTATTATTATTATTATTATTATTATTATTATTATTATTATTATTATTCCCTTGCACTACGTAATTTAGCTAATGAAGTATGTATCAATATCAAACGGCATTGAAAAGGTGGTTTTGTTAATTACCTATGCGCGTTATTTTAACATTTTATTAAGTTTTTGCAAATACTAAAACTTTTAAGTCGGTTTAGAAGTGGAAATAAGTCACAATTTTCTTTTCTTATTTGTGCCAACTCTGCATCACGTGTTAAACAGCCGCAGTCAGTCGACACCATCTACACTCCAGAGAAATTCATTGGTTTTTTTCAAAGCTCATTAATATAAAGGCGGACAAGGTGTGAACGGACGTTTTTTGGATTAAGCAGTGGTTTAGCCGACGACAATTCACTCAGCTGATGGCAATAATACTCCATTTCATTGCTAAACTATGTGCTAAAGTACCACCTCAAGGCCTGTCGAAATTAGAGTTGTTTTACCATGGAATTTCAGGGTGAATTTCCAACAAATATAACAACAACACTCGGTGATACTTTAAACGCCACTGAAACGCAGAACTTTCCGACGCCTGAGAGTTTAGCATTCAAAACAATCAAACTGTGTTGTTATTCGTTAGTTTTTCTCTTCGGAGTCGCTGGCAACGTGCTTGTTTTTCGCATGGTCGTGAAAAGAAGAAAGCTTCGAACTGTTAGCAACATGTTCATCTGCAATCTTGCCGCTGCTGATATTGCAGTCCTGACTGTAAATCTGCCATTTCGCTTAGCGTACCAAGAAAACTCGTACATCTGGCCTTTTGGGTCATTTTTATGCAAGATAGTACCAATGTTGGCTTACCTTTTCATTACAGCCTTATCCGCGACTCTAGTTCTTATGACCATTGACCAGTACCGAGCGATAGTAAATCCTCTGCGACGCCGCTTCAATGTCAAGATGACAAAATTTGCAATTCTCTTCATCTGGGTATTTTCCTCTCTTATCAGTCTACCGTTTAACTTCGCACTTACGCTAGTTGAAAGTGAACGAGGCCCAGTTTGCACGGATATCTGGCCGAGTTTGGGATTTGAGCGATTTTATTTTGTTTGTTTGTTTGTTGTTCAGTTTCTGATTCCAATGACTATTATAGTATCATGTTATACCCTCATATGCAGCCATCTTAACTCCAACACAAGACTTGATCACATAACTTCAACCAAGCAACGCAACAAAAAGGTAAGAGTAGAGCAATATCGCTATCATTTTAAGTCCAGCAGATATTTTACAGTAGTTATTTTTTATTGCACCGATCCGACTTCCTCAACACTGATCATATTTTTTTGCTCCTTTTTTTTCATAAGATTTTTCCAGGTATATACGTAAGGGTTGACGAATTTGAAAAAAGTAAACAGAGAAGACATACACCTCTCTTCATTTACCCAAACGAATTTAATGACGGTTAATCCATCTTCCCTCTTAGATGGAAACCTTCACTTTATTCTGTTTCTTATAGTAAAGAGAACAGTACGTCATTTGCACTGTTGTAGGTTGTACAATGCTGTAGGTTACTGCTTTTTAAAAATACTTTTTAAAAATGCATTTGAAATTATTTTGAAAAAACAAATTTAGTTATTCAGCTGAGGGCACTTTAAAGCCAGTTTTAAAAATTACAATAGGCTGTAATTAGGCAATATCAGCGGAACTATTGCTATGGCAACCGCACATAAAAACATATTACTTACAATATAATAACAAGTCATTAATTTCTCATCCAAGGGTCCCAGAAGCAAGTAGTCGGGTTAACAAAAAAACAACATTCAAACGAATTGGACAAGAAATATAGAAAAAAAATAATTATATAAAATACAAGCTCTAATATTTTTCTTGGTTTCCGAAAAAGATTCCCCCCCCCCCTCGAAAAAAAAAAAAGAAACGCCATTGCTGACTGCCTTGGCACCACCATTTCACTCAGGTATAAATTATGCGTATAATAGAAATGGCCAGCTCGGTATTTTTAGCAACATCTACTGTCTTCATGAGGAGATAATGCTACAGCCAGACTTTAATTTTCTCGAGTCGTGATTCCGATAATAAGCTCATTGAGCGACAAAGAAGAAAGCAAATAAGACTTGAAATAAATTTGGTTTGGTTAAACAACGGTTGAAGTTTAAGCACGCCGAATTTGCTGTCTTTAGTGTCTCCAACTTTAACAGCGTTATACAAAAACCCGCTTATTTTTTGGAGTTTATCCTAGAATGGCTCATGTATGTTTGGTGCCTAAACATAACTCAGGACATATATAGGTTCTTATTTCAGTTTAAAGAGGACAAGTGCTATAGTTGGTAGTCAGAAAACTGTTGTAATTTAAAAAAGATGTGGTCCCTTGTCTCTGTGTCATAAACACCACGGGGCAGAACTACTACTGGTTGGGAAATACATCCACTAGAACTACAGTCAGTTTCCGCACTAGTTCCTGATAATGAGTCTACTACTGAAATAACAACAATAATTTTATTTGAATAAAGATTTATATTTATTATTAAATAATAATAATAATAATAATAATAATAATGATAATAATAATAATAATAAATAATATGATTATTATAATAAATATATAATTATTTCATATATTAATGTTCAATAATAATAACAATAATAATAATAATAATAATAATAATAATAATAATAATAATGTGTATGATAGACTTGTTTATCACGATTGAATACCAAGGGCGGAAATGTTAGCCAAGCCCATTGCATATAAGTGCGCTGACAAGTTGAGCGGATATTGTGTTAGTCAGAGCTAGTAACATGTACATATGTATGTAAACTTTGTTGAAAAAAAAAACTTTCACGGTAGCTCCAACAACAAACTCAAGGACGCTGATTTCCAAGAGAGCGTGAAATTTACAACATAAAACAAATATAAATTAAATATAATCTACAATTAATTCTAATACTCAGGGGCACTCAACGAATCTGTTCCTTCAAAGATCTGTTCTTGGGACAACCTCCTGCTGGCTGGCAAATTATTTTTGTGTAGCTACTCTCCTGGGAAATAATCACTGAAGGTTTTTTCCTGGGAAAATTATTTCCCGCTGGAGACGCCCTGGACTAAAAGATTGAAGCTTGCTGAGAGACTGGGTCGGGGCAGTAGCCGCTGACCGAACAAACTGCTTCTCCAGGAAACCGTTTTCCCCGAAAAATTTTGGCGGTTGCGGCCTACGGTCGCGGTTACGTCCGTTTACGTCGGTTTATCGTTCGGTTAATTACGGATTCTTTCAAACAAAAGGTAGGCATGTATATCGCTTTGCTGTGTTTTATTCATGATCAGTTGTTTAACACTTGTGAAGCCCGGTGGCGGAAAGTAATACTCCAGTTGTTGTCTTGTTTCACTCACAGAAGCATGAATCATGGCCATGCAGCCCAACTATCCAAGGCTGAAATATTAAACACCCAGCCTGCCAGCACAAAGATGATAAGATGGCGTTTTTATTAAGCCATTAAAGCAGCTTATGCTTATATAGGTGAGCTTTTCAGTCACGTCTTAATTTTGTCGCTTTGGATTTCACATTCATCTGATGATTATTTATAGTTGGTAATGAGTAAACCTGGGAGTTTAGTCCCTAAGACAAAATCCTAACTGTAGAATGGGAAATTTTAATATTTAAATGTATATTTCCTGCATGTTAGATTGAAGATATGCAGGCATCCCTCGTAGGCCTTAAGCTTACACACACCTGAGCTCAATTTTGAAAATTTTTATAATAAACAATAAGGCTTTTTATTTGTAAAATGTGGCTAACAGAGCTTTATTTCTATTGGCAATTTTTTATCAAACAGCATTTTACATAGCAATGAACCTCTGAGCACTTCATTTGAATATTTATGATGTTTAAATGGCCTCTGACTGTGGCAAACTGCCCTTGAATCCCTGTACTGTATGCTTTCCCTACAATGGATAATTAGTGGCAACCAAGCCAAAGAAATTTTCTTGTAAACGAATAACAAACCTGGACAGACAAAATAGAGAAACACATGCTTTATATGCCCTGCTCTTATTTTGTTGTAAATATATTGCAGAAAAGTGCCTGTTTAGTGTCAGTAAGGGGAGATTTACTGTACAAGCTATGTTTTTGTTTAAGTCCAACTCAATATTTTGTTAGGGTGTATCAAGCATGTAACAGCCAGCACTCACAAAAATGCAAGTGAACTTTTTCGTTACTCCTTTTTTAACTCAAGGTGACTTAGGCTTGTGATGACAGACACTCAGTACTGGTAGTTTGTCCTTGTGACCCTTTCTCTTCCATTAGGTTAAGTTAGGCTTGTGGTGATGGACACTCATTGGTTGTTCGTTCTTGTGACCCTTTCTCTTCCACTAGGTTGAGTTAGGCTTGTGACGACGGACACTCATTGGCTGTTCGTTCTTGTGACCCTTTCTCTTCCATTAGGTTGAGTTAGGCTTGTGACGACGGACACTCATTGGCTGTTCATTCTTGTGACCCTTTCTCTTCCATTAGGTTGAGTTAGGCTTGTGACGACGGACACTCATTGGTTGCTCGTTCTTGTGACCCTTTTTCTTCCATTAGGTTGAGTTAGGCTTGTGACGACGGACACTCATTGGTTGTTCGTTCTTGTGACCCTTTCTCTTCCATGAGGTTGAGTTAGGCTTGTGACGACAGACACTCATTGGTTGTTCATTCTTGTGACCCTTTCTCTTCCATTAGCTTGAGTTAGGCTTGTGACAACAGGCATTCATTAGTTGTTTGTTCAATATTGTTGTGTCCCTTATTCTTGCATCAAGTTGAGTTACGCTTGTGATGACAGGCATTCATTGGTTGTTTGTTGTTGTGTCCCTTATTCTTGCATCAAGTTGAGTTAGGCTTGTGAGAGTGGGCACTCATTGGTATTTGGATATTGTAACCTATTCTTTTCCCTCCAGATAAATTTGACGTTGGTGGCCATTGTTTGTATTGGTTTTAATTATTGAGTTGGTCTTTCTCTTCTGTAATGATTCAGGTGCTTCATTCAGCAATTTTTGTTTGCTCCTACATGTATGATTTGTCACTTTTTTCTATTACGGCATGTCACCCGTTATTCTTTTGAATTCCTCTTTCCTTTACAATGAATGCTGTACAAGTCACAGATACACATGCAAGTTGGAATGTAACTGCTGATTTGCTTGTCAATGGAAGGTAAATTTTCAACAGCATAATAATGCAGTTTTCATTCTTATGAAGTTAAATACCTTGTCTAATTGTATTGTCTTGTTCCAGAAAATATCCATACTCCCCCACAGAGGGTTTTTTGGGTTTGAACTCCCTACCCCTCTGGAAATTCCAGTTTAGGCTGATACTTCCTTTAAAGATTTTGGCCTTTGAGACTCCCCCTCCCCATCGGAATTTCCAATGAACTTCTGTGATAAGGGTATTGATATTTTCTGGACCCACACATTGATACAGTTGAATGTGTCAAAGGCAAAAGTTTTTATGCTGTGGACTCATTTAATAGTGAAACTTCTTTTACAAAATTCATTGCCTAATCATGAGAAAAAGAAATCTGTACAGGATATGACTAAATTCATATTGTACAAGTGAGCCCAAAAGCACCTTTTACACAGGCATTAAGTCATCCTGCACATACAGTGTATTTCTTGTTGGTAATTTGTATTGTTATTTGTTTATGATTATTTCAGTGGAGTGCCTGTGAACTAGCTTTATTAGCTAAGTGCACTTTTGCTCTAAATAATAGCATTTACCATTTTCTACCATTTTTTACTGTTTACATTCTGTAAAAAATGTTCCACATGGAATCTTGTTCAAATTCCCTGATGAAGTCTGTAGTTATCAGACAAAGGTGGTTGGAGAATAAAACTTGGTATGGGAATGGATACTTTCAGGAACCACACATTCATCAAGAAAGAATTAATTTCATCTGTTCTCTTTGGGTGTAAGTGATAATGGAGACCCATTAGGTGTCTCACTAGGGGACATACATGTACTAACATGAGTTGAAATGTCAGCTTTTCATGGGTAGTCTGCACACTGTCCGTGTGGTGTGTTAACCTGTAAAGGCTTAATGCGGGCTGGGGAATTTACAAGACTCTAGAAAGGGTTGTCAGTCATCTCCAAATGTTTCAACTGTTAAATCCTTTAACCCTAGCATTGACCAGCATGTAATGTCTCCATACCATACAGGTGTATTACTACAGTTGAATCTCTGCTTGTGGACACCTGCTATATATAATAAGCAAACAGCTCCTGTCAACAGACACAGAACTGTAGTCACGGTGATTTCCCCACTGAAACTCTAAATTCTACTGGCATCATCTCCTGCAGGTAGACACCTCTTTCAATATCTGAAAGAGCTCAAATAACTTCCCTTATGCTGACAAACATCTTTAATCTTGGACTCAAATAACAGTATTCACAATTATTGCTTGTAAAATCAATTTGCACTACAAGAAGGTTGAGCGCTCTTTTCGCTTCCCAAATGGCTAATGTGTTGGGGGTGTGACAATACTTACTCAATTAAATAATTAATTAATAATTAATTAAATAATTCATTTATTTATTTCTTTTGACAATATTTATTATTGCTGGCTGGGAGATATGAGAAATCAATTCTGCTGGCTGGGAAACCTACTATGAACAAGTTGCTGGGAAAAAGGAACAGATAATTTTTTCCCAGCAGTGCAGAAAAACACTCGAAAATGCCTTAGACAGCTTTTTTTCTTGTCATATTGAATAGAACAATGCATTTTTGCAAAATTGTTCGTTGAGTGCCCCTGAATACTAAACTGACTAAATACTACTACATGAAGGCTAAAAATCACTATTACAATAATAATAATAATAATGTTAAGAAAAAATAATAACATCAAGCAGTATAAGGGTCTTAAAACTTTATTTAGTGTCGAATTATTTAGCACGGCAGTGCTAATTGGGGACACTGTAAATAAGAGAAAGTTATACGATAAATGAAACTAAACAGTTGTGTGATGATAATTGTCACTGAATATTTAAGATACTCAGGCACATTTGGTTGTCAGATGAGTTTTTAAAGGATTTTGACTGATTTTTCCGCATACGAACTTGGCTGCAACAGGTTTTCGTAACGTTGGCGCCTGTACAACAATCTTTGTCCTGCAGGTTCTTAATCCATTAGATTCTTATAAGAGAGTTTCCACTATGCGAAATTGTTATTGAAAATTCTTATTGACAGACAACTAGCGTTGAAGTTCGAAAATGTCTAGTAGCACCTTTATGCAGGTATAAAGCAAAGGAAAACGTTTAAAAAATTCTACAGCTTGTGTGAACCCGACCGGTAAAAAACCGTATGACAGCTAGAAGCAGGAGCTATTTTTTCTTATTTTTCAGGTGATTAAAATGCTGGTGGTAATAGCAGCTGTGTATGCAGTTTTTACCCTGCCCTATCACGTGACCTGGCTGTTCAGCGTGTTTGGTTACCCCAACTCTGTTGCTAAGAAACTGTGTGTTCTCCTCGTGATCGCCACCAGCGCAGCTCATCCAGTCATCTACGGCACATTGAACCAGGAATTCAAAAAGGGATTTCAAGCGTTTTTCAGGTTCACGAGAAAGAGAAAGAGATCCAACGACGCAAAAGATACAAGAGTATTACTGAGCCGAAGACACGTAAGAAATAATTGTGGTTTCAATGTTAGATTGCAGAAGGATAACAAAAACGGTGGTCTTTCTCACGTGACATTCAACAACCAGCAACGCGTGCTGATTGGGACTTCCAGGTTAGATTTTGAGGCTTGTCACTCTGAAGAGGAAAATGAACTAAATGCAGATGAAATTGTTACGTGCCTATAAAGGCCTCATGGATTTAGTAAAGGAACGTTTCCTAGCCTAAAGAATAAAAGTGATAGGAAACGCACATTTCACTGGAGAAACTAGAGGAGGGACTACCGCTGCCTCTAACTGCCGGAAGAGCGGATTGCTGTCCTATTCCGACAGACATTTCCATGCACCTGCCCATCCCTCCCCTTATTATAGGATCCGTCGTTTAAAGTTCAAAGGATTTTTAGTTCCAGCACTGAAATTTCCAGCCACAAAGGAACTGTCATATACTGTATTGGCAAACAAATAGCAACACTTCTGACATGTCTGATAGATCTTAAAGGTATTATAAATGAACTTAGAGCAGGCCAGCAAAGTCAAACGTGCCTCGTTTTTTTAGTGCATTTGTTTACAGTGCTAATTGCAATACATTTACACTCTAGCCTGCGCGCAGACCTGTCCTATTTCCTTTGCTCCACGCAAGCCATTTACACTCGAGACAAATTTAAAGATAAAAATTAAAGTACTTATTGATTATCGGAATGCTAGTTACATATATATTTGATGACACAAAGGAAAGAACACCAAATTTTGCACCACTGGAGAATACCTCACGGGAAAGATTTGCTCAAAACATGCCATACACGGTACTCACTCTTTGCACAACTCCTTCCCGCGGAGCCCCCCAGTGGGGCAAAATTTGGCGCTCGGACCCAGGCTTGACCGTTAGTTTTGACCCTCTTTTCTAGTACGACCTCTGGGTAATGGCGGCCGTTTCGTAAAGTTATCTTCTTTTTTAACGCAAGACTGTACTTCGAGAGATCGACGCATTGACGATTGAATAAGAAAGAAAGGTAGGAACTTTCACCTTGTTGAAATGTGGCGAGGTCTGAAAGCGCTGCCTGGGTATTAAATCGATTTTTAGCAAGCATTTTGAGTCGGTTGGCCAAATTCAGCTAATTTGAATTTCCGCTTTCTTACCTTGGCTTCCCTTTGGTACGTGACATGACGGTGATCGACCAGGCGTTGCGCAGTATATCGCCCCAACCGGCCTCCAGAAGCTCAAAATGGGGAAAAAACACAGCAGACCCACATCAGGTAAGAGTTTCCAGACGGAAAAGCCGCCGACTATTTTCGATCGAATTTAAGATCCATACAAACTCTCTTGTTACACTTTAGTTACCTGTGGGCGGAGGAAGGAGGGGAAGGGGCACTCAGCAGATCTTCGCGTAAGGAAGTGCGGCCCGGGTGTTTAAATCCTGACCCTGTTTAAGACACAAATCTCTGATTTTGCTACCCTGTTTAAGACAGAACAGATTTTTCGTACCCTGTCTAAGCCATTTAACCCAACGTCATTCCCTCTTTACGGCTAGAATGGACAAGTCAGCGAGCGTTACATTGGCAAACTGGTAAAAAAATTCAGCTTGTGGTGGTTTCTGTAAATGGACGAATACATAAGGTCGTGTAATGGTACCCGTTTTTAAGACAAAAATGGATGAAATCGATACCCTGTTCAAGTCAAAACCCGTTAAAAACCATACCCTATCAGGCCGCACGTCCCCGTTAAGGACACGTAAGGGAGTACCCCCCCTTCTCTCGGGCTTTGGGCACACTGAATGCTACATGCACGCATAAAATCAGGATGGGTCTCCGTGATAAGAACAAATGTTTCGTGCCCGCACGATTTTGCGTTTCGTCTTAATGTTACGTCCGGTGTTTTTCGCGAGCGACTTTTATAGAAACTTGGAGCATTCATCTGACGTCTAGCCTCCCACGCAGACGTTCTTGGGGCTTCGTCACGCGTTCCTGCCCCCACAAATGTTTGTGGGGGAGTAACGCGTGACAAAGCCCTAAGGACGTTCGAATTTAGGCCGACTACCCCGATTAATTAATCCTGATATAGGCTACTGATCCCGGCCAAAAAAGGCTAATCCGACAATTCGGCTCAATTGGATGGTTTTTTTTATACAAACAGAAAGTGTTCATTGGATCAAGATTGTCAGCACGCGTTATAATTTACATCATGATGAACACCTTTTTCACGAACAATATTTTTTAGTTAGTGGAAGCCAGTTACTATAACAAACCTCTCTACCGGAGTAGTTAGATCAAAATGTGTACACACGCAAGTACTTTACTGTTTTACAGCCGGTTAGTCAGTCAGTCAGTCAGTCAGTCAGTCAGTCAGTCAGTCAGGCATTTGTTTGTTTTTTATTTCTCTATTTATTCTTCTCTAATCTGTTTTATCTGTGTATTCATTTATCAATCAATTCACCTTTATTTACATGTGAATGCTGCAAAGTTGCACTTGATCGCATCTCAGATATCTACAATCAGCGATATCGTTGGATAGACCTGATAAAACCTGGCCCATTTGTCCCTTTTGTTTCTTGCATTGGTTATTGACAAACTTTCTCAACTCCTGTGGATTGTCTGTGTGTCTGCGTACAATTCCCGGTCTTTGAGCCTCACTGTTGTTATTAGAATCGTTGGACGAGTTTTCCAATCCTCGACGCATGCATGGTGAACTTGAAGAACTTGTTGACTGCCGTCGAATTTTTTGTGTGCTCTTCGAGTCGCCGAAATGCTGGAAAGAGAGTTTTCTCATCTTATCAGCTGCATTTTGGATTTCAATCTGCCTGATGAGCACTTGTTCGGCCATTTTTTCTTCTTTTACCGTGAGAGCATAATCCTGCTGTTGTCCGGGGGTCGCTACCGTCAAACTCCGAGGCCGCCGCTTGACACCTAATGCACCTAATCGTAGCATTTTCGGGTTGGATTCGGTCTCATGTCGGAAAGCTCTAGGCGCGTTTGGCTCCACAAACCCCATTCGCGAATGCCGTCTTGACAACATTGGTACTGGCGTGCTACATTTTCGACTATAAGCAGATTTCAACTCAACACAGCTGTCGCTGTAACTTCTACTGCTCCGAGGGCGCAAAGGGGATACGGAATAAGCTTTTCTTTTAGGTCTAGGAGAAGGTGTCTTGTTCTGATCGATGTCGCTCTTCTCCGCGGTGCCTGGTTGTACAAACTTGACCCTAGAATTATCTGAAATTGAGAGGTTTTTGACAGGATCCTGTTGGCGCTTCTCGCAACTTGAAGGGTCTTCAGGTTTGGTTAAAGCCTCTGGAGAAGTCGATTTGCTAAGCTTTTTAGAGGAGGCACCATTGTCTTGATCAGCTGTATATTTGTCCTGCAATGTATAACCTTTTACATCAGAATTTCTCTGTTGCTCTTTGCAGCAAATATAAAGATCGTCTTGGCTTACTTGCGTTACGCCATTTTCTGAAATTGATTGCATGTAGCTTTGCACAGAGGCAAACACATCCGCAGCATTTTGGCGACCGATGTCAGTAACAATGGCTACGGAATGCCTTCTCTTTTTCGCTTTACCGATTGGAGAAAATGAGCCAGATGGAACGTTCTCATCTCCTGTTACCTTGTCTTCGAGCTTTGATGAGACACAAACGCGTACCACTTGTCCAGGGCAAAGTTCTTCAATCACGCTCGCTTTCCTTCGCAAACAAGTTTTAGTGCGTTCGACACCAGAGGCCGAAATCAAGTTTTCATGAAGCAGACCTTCGTCGGTCTCGCAAACGTTAACATCCACAAACTTTGAAGACCTTCCTCTCTCTGGGCTTGTTGTGTAGAAGGACCGCGAATACTTTTCTCGACGAATCTCGAATAGTTTTTGGCGAACACTTCTCTCCTCCTTCTCCATGACTCTGAGTTTGGTATCCAACATCTTGTCTTCAACTTCATTCTTTCGCCGCGCGAAATCACCTGATTTCTCAAGCTTGAGAAAACGAAATGTTTTGCGATTGTAATTCATGGCTATATGGGCCTTTCTTTCTTTGCAAACATTAACTGCTGATAGTATAAACAAGTCAATTACGATCGTGATGGATCACACATTCGTACTACATTTATCCATATCTAAGTAATCCCTTAATCGTCTAAATTGTTCTTGCAAGATATTAAGTTTGTCTCAAGGGCCTAAAACATAAAGCATTGTTCGTTTAATGTGCAGAAATGTAAACGAACAAAATTGCGGCTTTCCTTTTAACATATAACGGTTTTAGCGCGGCGCAAAATAGCGTTGTTGTTTTGATTGTTCTCCAGAAAGAATTCATTTACCATGCACTTTGTATCTTGTCGCACTTTGCGTGATAATTATGTTAATCATTTAGAATTGTCGCTTTTTCTCAACTCAATCGAATGTATAGTAATGTACTTGCCGTGCAAGATGAAATCACGTTTGTTGATGAAACCATTAGAAGACATAATTAAATCAATCCAAGAGGCCTTTTCGCACTAAAAATTCAGAATCAAAGAAAATAAAACCTGACATTGTTTACAACGACAATCTCACCAAACTAAGATTTTAAATGTACATTGAGTGTGCATACTACATGCCCTCATGAATCGTTTGACGCCTTTGTATGATTCGCTTTATTGCAAAAAAAAAATTCAGTAACCCCCAATTTCTAAACGTACACGCAAGATAATATCTGCGTGGTTAACATGTACAAACTAATCCAAGTCGCCCTCTTCAAAACAGCTTTCGTTGTTCTTCAGTGATAAAACCACATGAAGGGATTTATTGGCTTTCACGTTATTGCTCCTTTCGGGGTTTACCTCGGTGTAAGAACCTGACAAGATTTTCTTTGTTTGTTGGCTTTTGTTTTGCTGTACGGTATTGTTTAAAATGTTTTTGTTTCCTTTGTTTTACGTCATCCGTGAGTTTCACAGGTTCTTACACCGAGGTAAAGCCTCCTTTCGGTTCTTTGAGTGATTAATGTAAGCTATTACCATGCTATGTAAAACATCAAATGATTTGCTCTCGAAAGCTTTCCTATTACGCTGATATAACAAGCCCTTGGTAATTTTAACCGAGTCATGCATGCCATGCATGATGCCATGCATGATACAGTTGTTGGAGATTATTACTATAGAAAAAAACTTGCTTAGCATCGATCACTTAAAACTAGTTGAAAAGAAAAAATTTTTAAAACTGTCTTAAGAACAAAGTAATCCGCGGTTTGGTCAACCACAATAAACGCAGGCAAAGCTGATAACCTGCAATAAAAAATTGTAGCGAAAACAAGCAACCGGCCGGTAGGCTTGGATAAATTCTGCTCCTAAAATGGCTTATTCTGCCTGCCGGCAGTGCTCGTAAACATCGCTTATTCTGCTCGAAATTCTGCTCAAACTCCCTTATTCTACTCGAAATCTGCTCGGTACCCGAGATAAGTTTCGGCCCTTCGGGGCCAAATGTATTTTCACAAAAATGGAAGGGAGCCTGGGCCTAACCCCTAAATGTTGATTAGATATTCATTATGCGTAGCAAAATTGTAATTTATCTTACTTTATATCACTAACATTAGACGAAACAGAGAATTTTTTATTAGCATCTTACAAAAAGGAACATCACACAAATGCATAAAGACTGTGTAATTATTTTTGTATTTTTTGTATTTATTTAGTTTTCATTTTTCCTTACAACTGTTATGCATATCATTAGTGTCACTAATTTTCCGTTATTCTGCTCAAATTCTGCTCGAAAAGGCCTTATTCTGCCGACAGAATGCTCGCCTCAAAAATCACGTATTCTGCTCGAAATTCTGCCGGCAAAATTTATCCAAGCCTACCGGCCGGAAACACTTTTCCGGCGCTTATGAGAGCTCAGCGGTTCATGTTGGACTGCACTTGGCCAGTGGTGTTTGGCATGTCATGAGCCGAGAAATGACTGTGCATCACAGACAGGAATTCAATAACCCTCAGTACAACGGTGGAAAACTTATGACTGAGCTACTGGGCGACTAGCGGATGGCTCGCGCGGATCAGTACCAACCTCATTCTCAGGGTCTCTCTTCTTCCCTGGGAACGAGGTTCGGACCAGTACAGCATCTTGCGTGGTGACAGACATTTGGTTATAGTTCTAGAGTTATATGTAGATCATCGCAGTGAAGGTGTTTCAACCGGTGCACCGGTATCGCAGAGGTCATGGGTTCGATTCCCGTTCAAGCCTGAATTTTTTCAGGTTTCTTCTTTTCAACCGCTTAGGTTGGAACACCTTCACTGCGATGATCTACATATAATTCTATCTTTATCCGCAGTTCAAATATATGAATTTCATATATTAATGTTTGGTTATAGTTCTGTTTGCAAGTTTCCCGATAATTCAGTAGATCTAAATGCCTGTACAGTCACCCTAACCTCCCCCCTGGAAAAATCGCTTGAAAACGGGCTGTATAAGTTTGCTTACTACTTGACCGTGAGCCAAAAACTTTTTCTTTATTAATGCGCGTCTCTTCTCTGATTGTTTAGGTAACGCGTGTTTTTAACCCAACTAATACTTTCACACATGCAAAGATATCCTCAAGAACATTTTGAAATCCCGGTGGTGTAAAACTGTGCATGACATAGTATCCATGGACTAGAGCTCCAAATTCAGTCATAATATTTCTATCATGAATACAGTTAAAACCCGAAAAAATGCATGTGAACAGGCTCCTAATTGGAAATAGCGATCTTTCCTGTGCCCCATTCAGTCGACATGCCAAAAAATGTCTTAACGAATTTGGCTCGGTTAATCGTATCGTAAATCACCTTAGCTAGAGCCGGTGGGGACATTATCATTTGTCAGTCGAGGTTGCTTCTAGTACCAACAAAAATAAAAATCGACTTTGTTTAAAGAAGGTAACCCTGAACATTCTTACAACTGGCAAACATGTGGCTTTCAGATTCCGGGTGAAATTGAAGTTTTAGAAGAGTTAGTTTTAAGGGAAGAAAAGATGGAAAACCTGACGAGAAAACGAGAACCAAATGCAACAACAACTACTCAACCCATACTTGGTAAGGAAAGGGGGACAGGGGGTTCAAACGTCCCGTTTCTCGTATCCTTCAATCCCGATTTCCGTCCCTTTTTGGGGGAGAAAACCAGGATTACAATGTTATGAATTTTTTTTCACTTTTCACGTGACATTTCCGCCCCTCTTTTGCCGTATACTTCCCGTCCCGGTTTCCCGCCTTCCTGTGGCCCCTTATGCGCTTAACGTCAACTCTGAGTGTCGAATCTGGGAAATCCGGGCCACATTGGTCGATTGGAGACAGTCACATGACACTACACCACATCCTCTAATCCTCTCTAGAGAGAGCAATAGAGGGGGGGGGGGGGGTAACGTATTTAATTTAGCTGAAGCGATGGGAATGATGGGTGCCACCGACGATCAAGAACAAAGCATAAATTCTACATTGATAATAATTATATATATTTCCTCATTTTTCTCTCTTTTGCCAATGCCCGGCTATACATATATGGAAATACGACATAAAGTTGTTGTTATTGCTGCTTTTGCTGAATGGGAGTACCACATTTTGTGCATGGTATGAACATGCTGCTGACACGAGCCCAACTTCCAGAACGTGGTTAAGTCATATTTCTATCAATCAAATGTTAGGCTCGTGATTCATTATGACGTTATTACTTAAGTACGAGTCCAAAACTCGTGCGTACCCCATGTGAATAAATTAGTGCCCTGATTAGTAAGAATGGGGTAATACTACTGTTTTTCAGGAAGCTTAGGCAAGCACGACGGTAACGGCACTGAGAACGGCACTAAATAAAAGGTGTAATTAGCACTGAAACAGTGACTCTGTTGTGTGCTATACACTTTTGTACATTTTTTTTGGCGTCCTTCGGCACAACGACAAAATTCCAAGTCTTTGGAACGTGAATAGACGACAGTAATTTTTCTCATGTCCTTTCTTAACTTGAACGCCGTCCCTGCCACTTCAGTTCCTGAATAATTCCCTTACATTGTACCAGTTGAACAAGTGGAATAATCACTAATATATAATGCGCCGATCAATTCGAAACTTCAACATCCCCACCCAGGCATACCCCGGGCATTTGACTATTTTTCTTGTCCGGGGAGTAAGGAATTTGACGCGGAGTTCCTCGTGGTGGGGAATTTGACCTTTGCCCGGGTAAGATGAGGAATTTGAACAGAAAGTGCGAAGTTTAAAATAGCTCCTTAACGCACGTGGTTGTTTAATATGGACCAATTTTAAGGCAAAGATCTCTGAGCGAATGGCTAGCGAAAAAGGGGCACAACAAGCTTTGCAGTATTTTTGAAGGCTCATGTATGTACGAAAACTAGAGTGTGTTTAATGTTAATGATTTATAAATTTTCAATTTCCAGTCAACGTGTTCAATGTGTGGATTTTAAAGTCAAGGTGGCTGATTTTGCCATTCATAAAATAGTCGCTGTCCTCAAAGCTTGAACAGCCATTGAATAGGGAAAGAAAAACACTGTAAAATGAAGATCTCTCATACAATAAATAGCATTTTTCAGTCAGTTGCTAAACGCTTTTAGTATAGTAAATTGTTGCAACATGAAATGACGTTTGCACTAAAAACATTTGTTCTTTGTGAGGGGCATTTGACGATCAAATCCGTCACTTAAGGGTATGGCATTTGAATACAATTTTGGCCCAAGGGAGCGGGAATTTGAAATAGCCAATCTTTAGAAATTCAAATGCCCAGGGGTTTGCCCGGGGGGGGCAATGTTGAAGTTTCGAATTGATCGGCGCAGAAGCAGCTCAAATAACGTGGACCGATGTTTTGAAGGGGTGTTTGGTTGCCATCGTTTTCGTGACTGCCTAAGCTCCCTATTGTTTCCGTTGTGAATGACGAGTGAGCAGGAAAGGGAGTTAAAAAGAGAGGGGTGCTTTATAACTTTTGTTCTTCAAAGGGGTGGTTTATTAGAGGGAGGGGCTTATTAATAAAGGGTTTACGATACAAAGAAAATAGCCTGTCGTCTGGCCAGACAGGGAAACTGCTCACAACAGCCGATGATTGCGATGTTCCAAGCGAGGTCATTAACCTGGTAGCGTTTCCAAATTTGTAACATTATTTTTAGGATTCCTGAGTTGAAAATAATGCT
Organism: Siderastrea siderea; assembly: GCA_964030785.1. Taxonomy (NCBI): domain Eukaryota; kingdom Metazoa; phylum Cnidaria; class Anthozoa; order Scleractinia; family Rhizangiidae; genus Siderastrea; species Siderastrea siderea. Next base: position 73,298,028 of record OZ034967.1, on the reverse strand, counting down.
AGTTGTTTATTGCGATAAAAACAGTGACTTACAACAGTATCTCGCCATCCCAATCTCAACCTCTCCTTAAAAATAACTGAAAATGTTTTTCTTGAATACACTCCCTTCTTTAGACAGCGAACTTGACTTGCAGGGTTTTCTGTCTTCTACAGGAAATAACATTTCACTACTTTTAGGTTCACACGGGCGGGTATTGTTTTGTAACTGGTACGGAATTAGTGACTAGATAATTGAATGAAATCATCATATAAATGAATGTCTTACAGTAACTTTTAAAGAGATTTTCTTTTTCTTTCCAAAACAATCTGACCGCAGAATCGGCGCAACGCAAAACCACACAGAAACGCTGCCATCTGATTTTCCTACCCTAATTAAGACAGAATTTCGTTTTTATATACCCCAGCTAAGTCGACATTGACCCCAATTGCAAAATTATGCCTTATTAGACAAGAGTAGAATGTAATAAACTGCTTCTTATCTTTGACAAGTCAACAGAAGTCAACGCCAACAAGAAGCTAATAAAAATTCGGTTTTTGGTGAGGCTTCTATAAATTAATGTATAATTAAGGCACTATATAAGCCATGCAAAAATACCTCGTTTAGGACAAAAAGAGGTGAAATAGATACCCGGTTTTAAGAAAAACACCCTGAAAACAATTCCTTATCGGGCCCCACGTCCGCGTTAAGGCCAAATAAGGGGCTGCGACCCCGAGGGGGCAAAATTTTACCCTTGTTTTTTTTTCGGCATTGTTTTTGCGAGGGTTTGCGGAACTTAGTGGCTTCCTTGACTATTCCTTCCCCAAACCCCGACCTGACCTACTGATAATGTGAATTCTTTTTCAGACTATCCTGAACAACTTCTTGGCTTCAGATCAAGTACAAGAGTTCAAAATACATGTAGTGGAATTCTGCTTAATAATAATCCATTCTGCTTAATCCATTAATGAAATTAGGTGGATAAATGACTGATTGAATGAATGAAAATGTAGGGTAAAAGTGAATAGAACGGATAGAATAGAACGGATCTATCTTATCTTGGTCATTAGCTTTCTTATTTCCTTTATATATCGTCAGCCATGTATGAAATCATGCATCTAATCCAGGCTATATACAAATCACGAACGAAAGGCTGATCAACATAGGGCAATCAGCCGGTCATTGACGCAATTTTTGCATATGTTATATTCATCAGAAGTACATAGATCTCTGATGACGTTCGATACAGTGTATTAGAACTGCTATTTTCTATTGTTTCAGCTTGTGTGGTGGGTTTACGTTTTGTGTCAGCAGTTCTTGGAATTGGGTTTTAAAAAAATAGCTGATAACTCAGCGATAATCTTCACTCCGTGAGAGCAACGAAGTTTATTCTCGAAGGATTATCCATAAATCTTCTTTTCAGTTACCGCTGGGTAATCAATAATGGAAAATAATCTGCGCTATAAAAGCGGGAAAATCAGCAATCAGATGTATTTATAGACTAATTACGAAAAGCAGTCAGTGAGACTTAAGCTGCGAGAGCATAAAAAAAATTCAGTGCCATGTTTGGTCAAACATCATATTTTAGAATTCCCCATTACAGATGCAGTGACTTTGCTGTTCGCTACAAAAAACGTAGACAGCAAGGCCATTATTATAAAGAGCTTCTTCCTCTTTCCTATGGGAGCCGGAAATAATCTGACCGAGAGAAAAGTTACTAAACTCTCAACTTTAAAAGTTGCTATTTTACGCATTTGGAATTCATGACGCCGATAGTTTCGCGGGACTACTTTATGAAAAAAGCGGCTTCGACTTGACTCATCATTAGTTGTAAACTACTGTTCCGAAACATTTTGATTGTATTTACAGCTTAGGACGTTTGTGGACAACGAGACAAATGACCGAGAGAATTTTCAAAACCAAAGGCAGATAGAGGACTCAGAAACTTGCAAACCAACGTATAACATATTTTAACCTCGAAATTCTTTGACTTCTCTTTTGTTTTCCTGAAAAATTAAAACGTCGAAAAAGTACTTCAGTTTTGAAGTGTGTTGTTTTTCCGCCAGATTAATCTGTGTCTGAAAGGAAACGATTATTAACGCAAAACAGCGTCGATTTAAAGGATGATCGATGAATAATGTTACATTTGCGTTTTTCTTTTGGCCTTTTCCGCTTCGGTAATGACGTAAAATTGGTCAAAATGTTTGCAGCTGTTCTTTAACAAACTCTGTATTCTCGGAAACTAACGAAATTTTAAAATCAAAGAACAATTGAAGTACTATAAATTATAGCAAATAACTCTAAAGAAGACGATTTGATATCTGGGCTTCTAACTGTCATATACTTCAATCCGTAGATTACCTTGGCAACATTTTAAAGTTTCGAAATGCATCACGAAACGAAAGGTCGTGGATCTGTATGCTCGTACTGTATGTATTTCTATCGCCCAATTAAGATTTGAAAGTTTTAAAAACGGTGAAATACATCGGACAAATGGATCGCATAATACTGCAGCGGAAAAATACTAAGGGGCCGTTCTGTGATTTTCTCCCACGGATATTTGAGATGGAAGGCGCGCGCGAATCAATCGCCAGCCGCGCGGAAAATCCATACGCTTCAGATGAGGAAAACCATGTTTCTTTCGCTTTCCTTATTTAGGCGCTGCTTTTCTGTGGTTTCCTCGAAAGTCTCACAATTCTTGGAGTCTGTAACAAGTAAAGTGCACTTGCAAATGTAGTCTGACTAAGGAAATGACACACAAATGACAGCGTATCAACAGAACTTAGAAGGGCAGTCGCCTTACTAGAAAACGGAAAATCTCAAACTGTATCTGATGGAAAAGGTAGGAATGAAGCCGGTAATGAAGAAGATTGTTTTGATGTCGCGATAGTCTTTAGTTCATGAAATGAACGTTTGAGCCGAGTTTCACCATATTTTTAAACAAAACTAAATACTTCCAGAGTCGTAAATTTTTTAAGATGACCCTCAACTATGCCATTCAATTCATCTGTGAGAAGCTCTTTTCCATGCATTCCTAACTTCTGTCCAACTGGACTAATAACATATGGCTTAAGCTATCTTTTTCACTGTTACTGGACAAGAAACATATGTGAGGTGTAACATTTTCGTTCAACAACATTGCCAACTGTGACTTTATCTTAGAGGCTTGTGTTGTTTTCTAAGACACTTGTTGGTCTATAATAATATTTTGAAAGCGGACTAAATGGTAAGAGCGTGTTGAAAAGAGGTTTTTACACGGATAAATCGACTCCGTCAACAATTTGGCACTTTATTTTCCACGCGACAAACCATTATGCCATCGATTAACACTCCAACGCGAAAGACATCAAACAAACCATCGATTAATTACTTCAATCTTGCGACTTGCCGACAAAACATACCGCCAGGGGCAAGTACTATAACCCTGAACAACATCAACACTTTACGAGAACTAGGCGTTTGTTTGCCTTCCCTGTAACCGTTACTCTAGGTGAATAACAGATTTTGACATTGGGATTTTTAATTCGTGAACTATGCTAACAGAAACTCAGTTGGTAAAAGGACATCTGGAAAAGCGCTTATGACAAAAAATATCCAGCATACAACTCAGACTTGAGGGTCATCAAAGAAAAAATTACTGGCATTGCAGTTTAGCGATTTCCCTTCTGCTTATTGTAATAATCGTCTGGAAAAATAAAACTCTATACTATACAGGAAAAGCAGCGATAGCAAAATAACAGTAGCGGGGCTTCGCCACAGTTGTTTTAGCGGGGTAACAGCTTGTTCAGATTTGTTGTTTTCAAATTATCGCTTTGCCAGCTGTCTCTCCCTGCGTCCTTACCAGGGATTCGTCATCGCTCATGGAATTTTCTAGCCTGTCTATTTTGTCTGGCTAATTACGCTAAACACCGGAAATTTCTTGCTGAACCAATGCCTGCTGATTGGAGAATCACCGGTCGATAAGGGGCTCGTATTCCCACGATCCCCGGGTGAATATGGCGGCACTTTGATGGCGGTCATGTTCCTCGTCATAGGAGTGTTTGCTGGTATTTCCGAGCAGAGTGATGACTGTGGTATAAAATAAATCTAATTATCACGGTTAATTGATATAATCAGAAGATAGCCTCCATCATAAATTAGACACATCTTGTAAAGTCGTTGCCACTTCGGACCCGACTCAGTGTGTAGTGTTTGACAAATCAGAGTTTTAAACTGTCATGAATCAAGCAGCAACGCACGCAAATGGCAATCTCTCCTCTCGCGCTAACGCTTTCTCAGTCGAATCGTTGATTTCTTCCGACCAAACGGACCAGCAGACTGCGACAAGAATGGCTTCTGGACGGGTAACGCCTGACAATATACCTTGCCAAGGTTGGTTCGCTTGACAATCGGGTGGTCGCAGTAGACAGACGTTTTTTACCTACGGTACTCAAAATATATCCCTGATTTTCCTTCCACCTTCAGATCTGGCTACCAAAGCTTTAGGTTCCATGCAAGCCATGCAAAGTCGTGTTGAGTCCACAGAGACTTTAGAAAGCGAGGACATCACAGTTGAACTCCAAATGAGGGATTTGTGGCAGCGTTTCTTTGAGCTGGGAACTGAGATGATAATTACGAAAGCCGGCAGGTAGGATAACAACTTTTTAATTCTTTGCCATTTCAGGGGATCAGACCTGAACTTAAAAAGAAATTGGCTTTAGCCCGGTGTCGCAAACGAATTTGGCTCGAGTGGAGCTAATTGTCATAAACAGCCATGTTGCAAAATATGATCAGTGAAATAAGTTATTAGGCAACAACTCATCGTTCGTCTTCTTCTAGGCGTATCTTGTGCAATTGTTATATGCCAGCGTATCTATATAGGAGATCTGAGAATCGCTCACCTGACGAATGCCAACTTCAAAGAATACATTTTGTTGATACCTCAGTTACGACAGCACGGAAATAGTAGGGATTTCTCAAGGATAAACAGCTGATAAGTGCCATTAAGCTTTTCCATTTTTCACACTTTCGTTTCTGGTCTTTCAGCTTCACTGCGCCGTCGAGGTGACAACATTAAGTTACAAATTAACTCCTTCTCTCGAGGTGGGCAGAGTTGCAACTGTTCCGTTTACTTCCTTTCTTTCCGGCACAAGGCAATCCTCGTCAGTTTAAAATTTAAAAAAATGAGAATCACTTTGCCAAATATTTATATATATATATATATATATATATATATATATAAAAAGACGTAATGAATGACCCCAGGAAAGTACTGCTCGGTACGAGTTATTTCATACGAATGCTCGCAATGTGGCGCGGGGGCGTTATAAGTTATTAAAAGTCTCGCTAACTTGCATGCCCGGTTCAGTTTGGTTGTTTTCAAAACGTCGGGAACAAAAGGAAAGATCAAAGAGAAATGACAACAGTTGGCATCCATTTAATCATTTACCTAATTACCAACGAGTTAACAAAAAATTGCGAATTGACGCTGGTTTATATTATAAAACTCAGAAACTGACTGAATCCTTATCGATCGTCATGTTCCGCGTTTGCATGTTTCTTCTAAGGTTGTTTGAAACGTTTTTTGAAAATGGAATTTACAACTATCTCCAGATTTGTTCGCGTATTCAAATTATGGCGCATGGGTCCGCATAGTAAGTGTTACTGAACATCGGTGTTGGTCAGTATAGTCTGTACTACCTTTCCTGTCAGAGGTTTAAAATGTTTCATCTGTTCGTGAATTCGTTTCTATCTTCTGAAGTACAGACTTGCCACTGTAGTTTTTGCTGCAAAACTCTTTATTAAAAGTACTCATGACATCAAAACCATCAAAGCAAAAAATGGCTTCCTTAATTGTCTTCGATGCGATGCGCAAATTAATCAGCGTTTCTATTTTTACGTCCTTTTATCAGTGGAAACGATTAAATGAAATGATCTCTGCCCCGATTGGAGTACTTCGCACTTCAAAAAAGCTGTCGCATCTCATACTATCTAACGATAACCTTACAACTATTGTTTAACGAATGAATGAAATATTTCTTGTCTAATGGACTCTGGCATTTTCTTGTTCAAATGTCTCTGCCTTGTCTGCTGGTTTCCTGTCCTGTCCAATAATCACATAAGCACCAAGCAATATGGTAACAAATTGTATGAATGGATTAACCTGTTCATGGTAAAGTTAATCCGCAATTGCTGAAGAAAACATTAGACTGGTAAACAGGAAAGACTTTTTTAATTACATTAGTTGACAGGTCATGGAAATACATTGTGTAAAGGCATTTTAAGTCAAGTGGACGAAAAAATTTCAAACATTACCATGCAAGATCTGATCCCTGAAATTTGTGTCCGAGGAATAGTATCCTATTGCACACATTATTCTATTTTGGTTATCTTTTGTCCTGAAAATGTGTTTGTTTTGTAAGGAGAAGGCTGAAGCACTTTTTGTTTATGGTCAGCTTCATTTTGAAAGACTTTGCCGCTTCTTTTCCCTCTCAGGCTGGACTACTGGAGAACTTTCAATTAGTGCGAAGGGAAGTTTAAAGATGCTTTTTTATGCTGTTAGCAATGTCAGCTTTCTTCTGTTTTAGATTTTAACTTTTCTTCAGTCTCTTCCTTTTATGACTGATTGTAATACGTCTCAGCCAACATCGGCTACAAATTACAGCCAATTTTGTTGCTACCGCCTTGATGGAATCATGGCAGGCGAATCATAATGCAAACTTTAAATCTTCACTTATCAGCTGTACTGGGCTCTTTTCACCCTATCGCATACTTAAAAAAAAAAGAGAAGGCATTGCCACTGGAAGAGTCGAAAAGTGTAACTGCAATAAAGACAGACGAGTTTTCAGGCGGATTTTTCTTGCTCAAGTGCGTGCGTGTTTTTCCAGTCGCTCGACACGATCCCTGTAGGAAAGAAAGGACTGCTTGTGATCAAAGCACTGAATTGTCAACGGCTAGTAACGGCACCTTCTGAGACGGGGAAAATTTCAATACAGATCAATGTAACACCGCCTTATGTATCACCAGCTTCACCCAAAGTTTTAATAGAACATTGTAATAGAACTTATTGCCCCAAGAGGGTGAAGCAGCTCATAACATTTAGGTTATCATACTCGCCACCATGCGTGCTATTCGAACAATGCAGGCCTTACGCTACCTGAACGCATTGTAGACCGTTGTTCCTTCTCACTTCAGCACCTCAGTCCTCTTTCTGCACTTATACCCGCACCGTCCAAGGCGAATTTTTGCAGACTAAATGGCAGTTCAGCTTATCTGAGATTCTAAGAATGTACCATACAAGATGACAGACAAACCAGTCTGTCATTTTATATCCATTCTTTGTCTACCAGAGAGCACAAGTTTCTAATTAGACGAGCAGGGATGGCGGAGTGGGACCGGGAAGTGTTCACCTCTTATCAATGTGTGGCTCGGGTGGCAATCCCAGTCCTGTCGTCTTTTACTGGTTGATTTCATTGTTGGTTTTTGCCCTTGCTCTGGAGGTTTATATCCGAATTCTTCTGCCTTTTCCATTCGACAAAAATCGGCATTCCTAAATGTCAATTAGATTCTTAACCGTCCAAACGACCAATACGACCCCATCGTAAGTTTCAAAACTCCAAGTCCAATCCACACTTTCTTCCCCCTCCAATAACACTGAACACTTTGAACATCCTATCATCCCAACTCTCTGTGATTTGTTCATGTTTGGATCCTCTTTTCTAGGCGTATGTTCCCTGCTATTCGTGTCAAGGTCTCAGGATTGGATCCCAAGAGCTGCTACATGTTAATGATGGATGTAGTGCCGCTGGACAATAAACGCTACAGGTAAGAAATGTGCGTTCTTGTTAACGCAACGAAATAAGAACTTTATCCTTTGTTGGGCCGGAACGTCATGGTAGCTCATATATAAGGCACTAATGTGAAGGTAAGTGAGTACAAGTGAAGGGAAGTGAGGGCAACTGAAGGAGAGTGAGTACAAATGAAGGAAAGTGAGTACAAGTGAAGGAAAGTGTGTGTTAGTGGAGGTAGGAGCGTTAATCAGTTGGTGTATATATTCATATAGGATTGTAATGTTATTAGTGCCTTATATGTGGGCTAGCATGACGTTCTTGCCCTTTGTTGGGAAAGTTTGCTTCCGGAATAACGTTAAAAATTCATACCTATATCACAGCCAGCGGACCCGTGTAAACAGAGCATACCTATATTATTTTTGGCCAACTTAAACATCTTTACCCTGTTTTAGACCAAAATTAAACCTTTCGACGTCGCGCTGTAAAACTTACTTAGCCAAGTGCTGAAAGTGTGTGCAATCCTCACAACAACTAAAAACAGTAGTTCAAAAACTACCCTTTCCAAGCTACTAACTAGTAAATGAGAGCTCCATTAAGTGGCTACGAAGGATTGGTAGGAAAAAACACTAATTTTGAAAAGTTGAAAAAAAAAGTATCATTACTTTGCTTCTGTATCAATATTACGATATTACTGCATTTGTGTTCCCCACCCCCCTCCATCCTCCCGTTTTGAGTTCATGTTTGCCGTTAAAGAATGTGAACGCCGCTAAATTATCTTACTTAACTAATTAAACTACAAGTTTCATTTGTTTCGCTGAGAAACACTCCAACGTGTTCACCGACAGGTACGCGTACCACAGTTCCAAGTGGGTAGTGGCAGGAAATGCGGACGCGCCAATGCCAGGCCGCGTGTACATTCACCCTGATTCTCCCGCGCTTGGCGAGGATTGGATGAGACAAGTGGTTTCATTCGATAAAGTTAAACTAACTAATAATGAACTTGATCAGCAAGGACACGTGAGTAATTGATATTATTCCCTTGGAACGTAATAAAAATAACTTTTCATATAAACCATCTTTTTACCCTTTGACCCTGGAGGGCCACCCGAAAAACCACAAATGAAGCCACGAATGGCATTTTCTCACCGTCATCTCGACAACGTTGTTTGTAGCATTCATTGGGGGCATGGGTAGAACGCGAAATTTTCCTCCCCTGACAAAACTTCTTTTTAAATATTCCTGCTTTTTTTCATGGAAAAGTTTCGACGTGTGTTCTTTCGAACATTAGTAGTAAGTGGGTAGGCCAAATCTTCCTTCCATTTTGGGACAAAAAGTTCTCGGTTGCTTCGTGGTTAACGTCCCTGTTAAATTTGATCTGATCGTCATCCGTCGCTTAGATCACCGGCTGTACCTGTTTGATGCCTTTTGCGTAATTTCTAAACACTTTTGCATACAGAAAGACTTCTGCTATGGGGAAGAAATTTGATCTAAGTTGTGTCAGGGATTTCCAAACAAAAAGTCGCTTACGAATGAACTTTGAGTTCAAATACAATTGTTCAGATGTTTTTGTCTCTTTAAGAATGAACTTAACGTTAATTTTCGATGGTGGTAAAATTGTCAACATGGGCTTGTACGGCTGCATTCATATAGTAATAAGTAATATAGTATAAGGAAGAACACTGTAAGGCCTTGGTAATCAAGACCTTTTTGTTTTCCAGTTTTCAAAATTTCGGCGAGGCTGAGGTGAGAACAAGAAATATTAGAGACCTAGTTTTTTTAGGCTAGCTTAGACCACTTGGACTGAAAAATATGTTATCATATTGTATGCCCTGATTAATCTGGTCTTTTTGTAATTTTAGATTATCCTGCATTCCATGCACAAATATCAACCCAGAATTCACATCATAAAGAAGAAAGACCCCTCTGAAGCAGTTTCTATGGACATGGAAAGATCGTGTGCGTTGAAGAAGACGTTCATGTTTCCTGACACCGTTTTTACGACGGTAACTGCTTACCAGAATCAACAGGTATCACATGATTTAAGAACCTCCAAGGCTTATCAACCACTATGAAAATTTGCCAATGGAAGACGCAAATAATTTGGTTGAAAGAGTACTTTGAAATCACTGTTGTTTTAAGATTACCATTTACGATCAGATTTAGTATTGCGCCCTGCGACATTGAAGGGTTCCAAGAAGTGCTCTCCTGCAGCATACATCTTACTAAAGTATTGGAATAATGATCTCAGTAGATTTAAATGTTCTTCAAGAAACTGCTAGACGGGCACATTATAACCAACACCTTTCGGCGTCAACCCCAACAATCAAACCACGAGTCAAACCGGTGTAGTTCTATCTTTTGAGTCCGTGTGAATGAAATCTTAACTGATGTGGCCGGGAAAGTTTATGAGGAGTATTTTCCTTTAGACAGTTCTACATCAGTTGAAAGTAAGAAAATATAGGCAATCGAGAACGCTGGAAAGAAAACAACAAAGAGTAATTATAGTTTATCCAAGAGCTGTCAGTGATTATCTTTTGCATTTGTTTTCCCAAGATGATTTCAGAATCATGAGAGGTATAAACAGTTCTCGGCTGCACTTTTCTTAGAAAGATCACGGACCACCCGTACGAGAGCACCTACCATATAAACACATTTTGTTTTTATTTTTTCCCGTTTCTTTCTTTCACCGAACTTGCTAGAACTGAATACACGAAATGTATTTACCTTTCGTGCTCAACTTTCTCCTTTTCCCGCTTAATGACTTTTTGGCATTGTCATCAATAACGCTTTTTGCCGGCTATTTAAAGTTTTAAAAATGTGGTGAAAGCATTAAAACAACAACTTTAACCAACGCGGACAGGATGTTTTCCTTTTAAAAGGCGCTAACAGTATGTTTTTATAATTCACTCTCGGTAAATAGATCCTGGCCGAAATCGTTAAAATTCCCAATAGCATATCATCGTATCATTTACTCGCTGATTACTCAATCGATATGCCGATAATAAGAACGGTTCCTTTGAACTCGGAAACGTTTTACTTCAACTTTTTTAATGGCCGCAATTAGGACTCGTTTGTCTCCTCGCCAGGAATCGAAGTGTTGTAACGGGTCACGTCGTTTTCTGAGTAAACGTAAAAGTATCCGCCTAGAAAAAATCGGTTTCTATATCATCAAAATAAATGAAAACCTATATTGAGCTTCTATAAAGTGCATCTAGGTTCGCTACTGATATAAATTCCCGCATTATAATTAGCCCTGGTACGTTACCTTTACCTAAATAAGTTCAAGGAAAACAAAACAAACATTCGCCAGACAGGTTGTACGCATGCACCATTGTTCTACGCAAATGTTCCGTGGATTTCGAACATTCTTTTTCTTGATGAACTTTTGGTTCCTTACTTTTCTAAATAATTCTTTCCGATCATACGGTTATTTAGTTCATTTCAAGCTGCTCGTTTCTGCTAGCTGCAAGGAAACTAAATTGAGAACCAGACTGTGAGTAGAATAGCTCGCACAGATTCAGGTACGCCGAGTAATATTCTCCTCACCCGAGACCCACGTTCCCGTCTGGCCTCTTGCCACTTTAATTTGCTAACCAGTTTTTGTTCGCTCCGCACACATTTGAGAAAGAAATGGAAAGACAGCTCGCAATATAAACTGTACTACACTGAATTGAAAAATTTCAAATGAAAGATAAATGGGGCCATTTCTATTTCATTTTCCCCAGGCATAGGTGAATTACTTTTGTTACCAATTAGGGTAGTAACTGGCCTCGTTCACACGGATTCAACATAACATCATCGCAAAATGTTGAATACAACTTTGTTGTACGATGTTGAAAATTTGAAACAACATCATTCAACAGGGAAGCCAAACGCGTTCCACATGTTAAAATTAACAATGTTGAACAGTGTTGAATAGAAATGTTGAATCCGTTTGACCGAGGGCGAACGCTATACTGATGTGTTTTCAAGTACACTGAGCTACACTGAGCTACAGATTGAGATGCAAGGAGCTGGATCATTTACCAAGAAAAGCGGACTTCATTTTGACTGCATGTCTCAGGAGTTGATGTTTTATTTCAGATAACTCGGTTGAAGATCGATAGTAACCCCTTTGCTAAAGGATTCAGAGATTCTGGTAGAGTAAGGTAAGTATTTGCATGCCAGCTGCAGATTTTTTGTCTCAATTCAGTGCAAGCAGTAGTCACGAAGCTATTTAGAACCTCTAAATTCGTTGGACCTTGTTATCATGAAGCTCTTGTTTTCGGGGCTTCTTCGTGGAGCCCCAAACGACTGAAAAAGGATTATGACACTTGATAAAATAACTAAGATACTACACGCACTCTGATTGACTGAGAGGTGTTAGGTTTGCATGAGAGTATGTAGACACAGTTATGACGTCACGATCTTTGAAAGGATTAAAGTTATTTATAAAAGCACTAGAAAACTTCTTCCTGTGTTTGCATAGCCTGATATAAACACTCGAGGGTTTGGGAGAATTCTCGAAAGTTATGCAAACCCTCGACTGTCTCGAATTCTCCCAACCCCTCTCGTGTTTAATATCAGGCTATGCAAACACTGAAAAAGTTTTCTAATGCTTAAATAAATTCTAACTGTAATTCCTAGCATTTCACCGGATGCCATTCAAAAGTTTATTTTATTCAAACATTTCAAGATGTGTAAATCGACAAATAAGGACAAATAATTCCATTTGAATACAATAAGAGTAACAAAAAGACGACGGCAAGTTTTGGATGGCAAATAAGTAGACGGAATGACTCTCAATTACAACAACGTCGTCTTCGTGTCAGTGTATAACGCTTTGATCTTTTTATCATCAGAGATCCCATGGAAGAGATTATGCAAGCTTATTCCTCGGCTTACTACAGACCATCGGGAAGAGCTTTAGTTTACTCGAATTTCGGGAGAGATGAACAGCGCAGTCCTGGTAAGTAGAAAGTCATTTGCTTGCTTCTGGTTCTCACTTTTGTGTCTTTGGATGAACTCCTTTTTCAGGATGTAAAGGTTTCATGGCCGTTATGTATACTATCTGGTCATTCGCCTAAAATTCACCTCCGACACTCGTTTGCATTTGCCACTCCTTTAAAACCGTTCGCTAACCATCGGAAATTATGAAGGAATCTACCTCGAAGTGCTTATAAAATCCTATTAAATTGTGACCATTCAGCTAACAGCTGCTGAAGCAGTACCCACGAGTGGTGTTGTTTGTAATTCCTTTCAATACTTCGATCTTGCACTACTTGATATCTTTACTGCTCAGTTTAGAGAAATTCAATTAGCACAAGTTTTCGAAAGTAGGGCTTGGAGATTGAATATAATTAGCTAGTGTCAAGTTTGTGTGGTAGCTGGTGTGGTAGCTAGTGTCAACTTTGTGTACATTCATGGGTTGTTGGTATAACCAACTAACACGTTATATTTCATTGTCGCAGATCAAAGCTCTTGTTCCCAACACGCAACAGTATCATCTCCCTATCAGAACATCCCTATTAGCCCTACAATGCCTCCTCAGACGCCAACATGTCACTCAAATACCGCTTTGACGGCCTTCAACGGACACGCGTGTTTATCACCCATTCCGCACGGAGCCATGGTACCCAGTCAGTATCACGTGACCCCTTACTGCGCAGCTACGGATACATACGGAACGCTTAACCGCGTGTTTCATTCAGCAGTGCCACCGTTTTCTCCATGCGCTGCCAATGGGATTGTCAGCCAAACAGATAGTGTCATACCAATGAGCCCGATTGTCAGTCATCAGGGGAATGGGTTCCAAGGAAATAACTACGTGTCTGCACATGCGTTTACAGCGCATACTGGTTGAATATCACGAAATTGTTATTAAAATGATTAGGTGTTGGGACGGAAAAGCTCTTAACAAATACTCCTAAATATTGGTGGGATGATAGTTTTTCGCAATCCGTTACTGTTATTTCGTTCCCGTTAAATGAACATTGACAATAAGCTGTAATTCAGCCAAGTCCCGGCACATCATCATTCATATTAATACTGGTTAGTGTAAATATTATTGCCAATTTTTTTTATGAGATCTGTACAGATAGACTGTTGTTACAGTTTTCGAAATCCTTTCTTGGGCGTGTTTTAGCATTTCCTCGATGTGAACTTTTTATTACATCAGTGTAGTAGCATAAAATAATCTGTAAATATGAATACTGAATCTGCTGGCAGGCAAACAAAATAAAATATTGTTAATTTCTGTCCTTGTTTAAAGACATCCTATATCCTTTTTTAGTGAACCCAAGGCATTTACTTCGTATTAAACAATAACGTTTTTAAAGTAGAAGTGCATTTTGATAAAGGCACAAACCGGATATTGTGGGGGCGCGGTGGTGTAGTGGTTAGCGCATTGGACGCCCAGTCCTTGCCATCGTGTTGTTTCTTGACAAGACACTTTACCCCTGAGTGCGTCTCTCTCCACCCAGGTGTGTAAATGGGTGCCGGCGACATACTGCTGGGAGGGGGGTACCCTGCGAAGGACTGGTATCCCGTTCGGGGTGGGGGGAGTAGCAAAACTCTCAGTTGCTTCATGCAACCACAGGCTTACCATCCTCTGTTTGTGTTGCGGACCTGTGCGAGCTGAATACTAATGGCCGCTTCGGTTGTGTACAAAGGATTTTGTGAATACGATAATTAAGGCTTTTTGAACGGATGAAAGTCAAATAAAAACGCTTAGAAACATGAACACTGTGTTAATGTACGTTGTTGTGTGCTTGGTTTGCCGATTTAAAGCTCCGGGAGGCGGTTTTAGAAACTTGAAGTTTGACCTACTCTATAAATATATATATATACTCACAAGGCATGCAGCTTCAAGAACCTCAAATTTCCGACCGCCTTGGGATTTCGCCAAAATTAATACACTTAACCTTGTGCCTTTGACAAAAGAATCCTGGTTTCCAAAAGAACAGTCTTTGTAGTTTGATTTGGCCTGATTTTGACTCATTCGAGTCCGCGAACTGACCCTTAAAATCCAGCACAAACTTTCGAATCTGATGGAATATTTGTTTCTGCCTATGATCTGCACAAGTTGCCTACTCAAAGGCATCTCAGGAATGCAGTTTTCGATGCAAATTTGAACTCGCGAGTCCCAAGCGGCCTGTTTGGCACACGCGCGTGCTGCCACGCATCGCAGCGCAACGATATGGTAATAGAAATAAATTAAAATGGTGAAATAAATTTTACTATTTCCTACAATTTGCACGTGTTTCTCGTGTGCCAAACAGGCCGCTTGGGACTCGCGAGTTCAAATTTGCATCGAAAACTGCATTCCTGAGATGCCTTTGAGTAGGTAACTTGTGCAGATCATAGGCAGAAACAAATTTTTAATCAGATTGTGCTGGATTTTAAGGGTCAGTTCGCGGACTCGAATGAGTCAAAATCAGGCCAAATCAAACTTACAAACACTGTTCTTTCAGAAACCAGGATTCTTTTGTCAAAGGCACAAGGTTAAGTGTGTTAATTTTGGCGAATTCCCAAGCCGGTCGGAAATTTGAGGTTCTTGAAGCTGCATGCCTTATGAGTATATATACATTAATACAGTAGGTCAAACTTCAAGTTTCTAAACCGCCTCCCGGAGCTTTAAATCGACAAACCAAGCACATAACAACGTACATTAACACAGTGTTCATGTTTCTAAGCGTTTTTATTTGACTTTCATCCTTTCAAAAAGCCTTAATTATCGTATTCACAAAATCCTTTGTACACAACCGAAGCGGCCATTAATATTCAGCTCGCACAGGTCCGCAACACAAACAGAGGATGGTAAGCCTGTGATGCAACTTTACAAACCGGATATTGAATCCAATAAACTTCTTGGCACCTCAATTACCGGGTACTCTATTTTGGGCACCTCAATTGCCAGGTACTCCATTTATAGGCACCTTACAGCGGAAACTATCTGCACTGACTTTAGACACTTGTGCAAGCTAAAGCCCCAAAACTCGGTGACTTTTCCTAAAATTTATCTGGAAACAATTTTGTAGAGCAAGTCCTTGTTATTCAAATTTGACTTTACCATGGCAACCACATTTTGACAGAAATTTTTCAATAACCTTATAAATTTCTTGTGGTAACTTTTACATTTTTAGATCAATTTAACGTTCTTTATTGATATTGATTACTTTATGGTCAATTTTGGTGCTTTTCGGAGGTCTTGGAGAAAATGTAGAAAGATGGCTACCTTTTAAGAATATGAGGTAATTCATACTTCATGTGACGTCATCAGCTCATGATGCGGACCTCAAAGGAATTATATTTGGACTTAATTTCCTTTACCTTTCGTCGTCACGGCTATAATCAGTTCTCGGAGTTAAGCGGGGGGGGGGGGGGGGGAGGGACCGTTATCCGCCTAGCCCCGGTTCCAAAGACTATAAAAACCCGGTCTCAATAATACTCTTTAAGACAATAAAAGGGTCCCATGCCCTAGCCCCTGGAGCGTTAGGCATTGTCTTTCAAAGCTCCTCTCTTCAGAAATAAGTTCCAGATACTTAAATGCATAGCATACTCTCCCTGTAAGTTCCGCTCTTTTCAACAGCTCTTCTACCTTCCTTGGTTGTGGATATTGCTTCTTTCTTCGTTTTGCCTCGTTTCCTCGTGGTGTACGTGCCAACCCGGAAGATGAAAATCGCTTATGCCGTTGTTCTCCAATCCACAAAACGCTTTTAACTGGCGGCTCATCTTTTTCACCTCCTCTCTGAACTCGCTATTCAACAGAATATGGCAGAATGGGTTCGTCAACGAATACGTCATCATCATGCAATACACGAGCATTCCTTGCGGAGTCAACGAACCAGCAGCTGTGCTATTTTCGGTTGCCGTTGCGATGGTATGCTGGTAAAACGGGAACAGACAGCCTAAAAAGAACAATACCTCTATAACAAGGATACGGACAGCCCTTAAATTCCTGCGATGGCGGTTTTGGGAGCTCTGAGAAACGTCGGCCGGGTTTATCACTGCATCTCTTCGCAGCTTTATTATAATCCTTATGTAAGCCACCGTGAATGCTGCCCCCGGAAGCCACTGCGTGCCTATGAGAAGCATGAGGAGGGCAGTTGTAACCCACGTCCTGTCCGAGAGTTGTGCACAGTGGAGGCGGCCATTTTTATCCGTTTCAAGTTTAAGTGACAGTGCATACCAGAAGCTGGCAACGAAACCTAGAAACCATGAAACAATCACCAGGTACCTGGATTGACGAATTGTCATCTGAAAGAGAGAAAGAGAAAACAGAGAAAAGTAGAGCGCTTGCACATGATTATATATTGGAATCTTTTCACGTCTCACTGCCGTGCTAGGGTAGTACCACCTTGAAATTTTGGGAATCAGAGATCAAAACTTTGAGTCTACTCCGAAAGTAATGGAAGGATGGTGGTGATGATGTAGTGGTTAGGGCGTCGAATTTTCGATCGGTCTTTCGGTCGAGGGGTCGTCGGTTTGAGGCTAGCCCCTGCATTGTCTCGCGTTGTCAATCCAGAGAACAAACTTAACACCACGTTGTCTATTTTCAGGGTAACCCGCGCCCCCCCCCCGCCCCACAAAAAAAAAAGAAAGAAAGAAACATAAAAAAATACCGAGGGTAATTAAGGTCGCGATGGAGTAGAATAACAACCCAGGAGGACAGGGGATAAGCATAGGGAATAGAGGGTTTTCTACGCTCTAAATAGTACTTTGAACGCTTCTAAGAGTCGCTTTGTGCTATGGAACTAGGTTATGCTAGGCCAGTTGTGAGCAAGTAGGCTCGTGAAGAGTTACCTCGTGAACCCAAATTTAAGATCTTATGCACTTTTTGTACCAAACGATGTATCTATATTCCATCAAGACGAGTAGACTATCGCTATAAAAATTTTTCAATATAATCTTCACAGGATGTTGCAGTTAACTGTAGTTTTCGGCAATCAGCTTACTACCCACAGCATATGGCGCACTTTACCATCCCCCGACTCACTATAGTGGGCTATATGCTAAACGGGGAGGCTCCGCCCAAAAGGGGTCCCTTTTTAAGCTCGCAGTATACTAAAGGTTAGGGGAAATTGTCGTTTTAGTATGTGAAAGGGACCAAAATCGGCTACAAAGTGGAAGAGAAGGTGGCTAAAACGAAGTATATGAAAGGGTGCCAAATTTTGGCAGAAATGACAAAACACATAAAAGATTGCAACCTTTGAGCAACTGAACCAGAACGACTAAAAGCCCGAAAAATGTGGCGATGATGGGAAATTCTAGATATTGTTTTGGCAATATCCTTGGGGTATAAGAAAGGGATGAAATTTAGCTTTTTCTGTATTTGAAAGGGGATACCATTTTGGTAAAAAATGATATATTAAAGGGTAAGGGTTTGAACCTCCGGGCGGAGCCTCCCTGTACAAAACGTTATTGAGTACCCCGCGGGATGCCATCACTACCTAGCTTTATTTGGAAAGGGCGCGTTAGTTTTATTTTGAAAATAGTCCAGTTAACGAGCAGCCACCAGTTGGATTGATAGCTCAGTTGGCAGCCACTACACAGGTAAATCGCAGGATTATGGGTTTGAATCCCTGTCAATTAAGCCTGAATTTTATTTCTATTCACTATCCTACCTGTTTTTTCAGAGGGCGCACTACAGCTTGATGTCTCTCCATGCTCATGAACATAAGAGTCAATATGGACACGGTAAGGCTGCTCTGAACAATCATAAATATACTTTTACAGCCGACCAGACCCATTCCAGGAGGCCATTCATCGTACGCCGAATAAGCCAGATAAACCGGTATAAACACGAAAATCCGGATTAAATCAGCCACCGCTAGGTTCAGGTTGAATAAGTTGGTAACGTTGGTGATCCTTCCTCGTCTTAAAATCACTGCAAATAAAAGGAGATTTCCCACTGTTCCGAAAACAAACACGAAAGAAAGCCATATTGCTCTGATAATGTGATCAACTGATGCCGGACCATAATCTGGCGAGTAGCTACTGCTGTTTGCCGTGTCAGTATCGTTCCAGTTCGAGCCCATTACAGCAGAGAGCGTTTGACAATTTTGCTGCTACATGAATTTATTCCCAGGAGTCAAAAGCAAATTTGTAGCACAAGTTGTTAAGTGAGCAACGTTTTCTTTCACTGTTCAAATACCACAAACGTAGACTTCACTCAAGCCAGTTTTTTTTTAAAATGAATTTTCTTGTTATGTCTGTCGCTTGAATGTACGGCCCTGTTCAACCTTGCTTTTAGTGCAGTCCCTCAAAATGGAATCTCAGTCGACTGACTCAGAATATGTCTGTTGAGTTGAAAATCGATTCGAAGCTTCAGTAAACCGCGATTTTTATTCACTTCACGTACTCTTTGACGGACGAAGCTTCCTGCGTTTTTTCTGTTACTGAATGAAAAAACAAATTGGACTTAATTCTTAGAACAAGTGTTCTTTCCGGAGAAACTACTACACTTTTCGAACCATGTGTTCTTTTCTAAAGAATTGACACTTAATCTGTACGGCCCTTTTTCAGAGAAATGACACTTTTCGACGAATTTCCTTCTCTTGACGTCCTTAAAATTCCCGACGGCGGTATTGTTCCGTTTTCGTTAATGAAATGAAAAACGCTGAGAATGAGAAATAGTTTTTTGAGCCGAAAAGATTTGATCAGTTCGATCTCTTACCTTTCTCCAAAAATCCGTCTCTAAGGCTTGCTTGCCGGCTTGCAAAGAGCCTTTTAATCACCCTCAAAGCAATTCTATTTTTAAAAATAGAAATTACATATTTCAAAGCTGGCGAGATTTTCCAAACACTTTCTATTAGCACAAAAGGCAAAGTCAATTATTACTGTTTACAATAAGCTGTCATAAAGTACTGCTTTCCATGATATTATCCTAAAGCACCTACTATGAGATACGGTTTTGACATGATCGATGTTTCCACTTGTTGGCCTTCTGTCGATTCGTAATTAAATTGAAAATAAACTTTGGAGACGCCATGCTCCAAGGTTCGAGTTTCGCGAGAAACAAGTAAAAACGAGATTATTTTCTCAGTTGGGTTGACTTAAAGTTTACAATAAATGTTAATTTTTTTCTTTTCCGTTCATTAAAATAAACATGAAAACATCACAAGACTGGAACGTGATGGGAATATTAAATAACATTTCACAGCAGTGACTCAGAGAAAATAAAACGCCCTAGGCAAAGCAATTTCAATGAAAATTTCATCTTTTGCTGGTAATGACCTTTTTGTCAATTTTTTAAAAAGTATTAAGTAATGCTCGTTCAGTTTTCCAAAAACAAGCTAACATGAAGCAATCAGTAGTTTCTTTCGGAAAATGAAAGTACGGTTAGTCGCGCAGTCCAGCAGGGAGTATATTAGATAATTCTGCGTCTCGTTTGCAATGTGGTTTTTGCATAATCTTAAACTGAAGTACAATGCGAAATTGAGATTATACTAAATATTTTTTTACGTATACAGTAACTTGTTTGTTGCCAGGCCCGCAAAGTTAAAGATAAGGGACTATTTCCTCGATGTTAGTTTTCAAATTTATGTTGTAATTTTCAAATTTTAGCTTGTCGCATTTTTCATGGGCAGTTCTCAGGGTGACAGATTGCGAGATCTAAAGGTGCCATTAAGTATATTTGTGTAAATATTCTGTTCTCCATTTTCTTCTAATCGTGCAGGTGTTTCTTTTTGATGGAAATTTCCTGCATGGGTGTCACTTGGCTGAGCTCTATCAGAGTACGCTCTGTCTAGCTATCAGAGTTGGCTGAGTTTTATTAAAGTAAACATAATGCAATGTCATTTTGATGACCTAATACGAGGGCCATACCGAAAAATATCTGGGAATATATGATGTAGTAACAAGCGTACTTGCTTCACCGTTACGTCGCACCGGAAGTAAAATAAGCTTGACAGAACAATTTTTCTGTCATTGCAATTTTTTGTTGATAACCAGAGTTCGTGGAGATTCCATGCTAAACTCGAGATCTTTTCTGTACTCATTAAGTAACTGAAAAAAAGCGTGGAACAAGCTTATTTATTTTATGCATTAACTGAGTAAAGTAGACACCTTTTCTTTTTTACATTTCAGTGAATAAATCAGAATGCGCATTCTGTGACCAACATTTTATAAACATATACAAAATTAACCAAAAAATTTCCAGTAAAGGAACTATACCACAGGGATTATTGCTACTAAACTGTGTTTGTACATGTGACTCCATGCCTTACTCATACTTTTGACGTTCATCAGCAGTTTGACTGGGATCAGCAAAGCGCTATGACCACTGTCGACAGTTCTGACCAACCAAATGTACTCTTTTACGTAATTATCATCACTGAGTCATTACTCAATATTTGTGTACAGTCTTCTTTTTTTCTTTAGTTTGTTAGGATTTTGATTGATCACTTTTACTTTTTTCATTATTTCCCATAACCATCGCCATTTAATCATGTTTTTATATGTATGCTAGGCGAAAAACAATTGAATCAGGAGGACTAGTATTTGCTCAACCTTCCACGTGCGATAATTTCTCTCATTTCTCTCCACAAGACACACCTTTTCGAAAATTATTTGAAATTTTATTGTTTGGAAGTGCAGTATGTCCTTTCTCTGACAAGAAAATCGTGCACTAGAGCGTTATCGATTTGGGCTCAATTATCTTGGTGGCTATTTCCTTCCACTTGTCTTCTCCCAGCAAGTCTTATCTCTTGAAGAAGTTCTTTTAAATTTTAATTGGTTAGAAAATTGTCAAGCTAGTGTTTCCATGGGGTCCAGTTTGTGTAAAATGTTGTGGGACTGTTTTCCCTCCTTTCTACCTTGTTCTAGCCAGTCATATTGTGATCTAATATTGTCTTGAGTCCGTCACTTGATTGGATGGGATATGTGCCGTATCACTGAAATTCTTCATGGGGTCTGGTTTCATTCTTCTTTTTTTATTTAGTGGAATGCGTCCATCATTGTCAGTCGTAAAAGGCCGGGGGATGTTTCAAACGTTTTTTGCCAGTTCAGAGCATAGTTCAACGCCCAATGGAATGGAATGTGTCCTATATACATAATTATTGTCAGAATTCTATCTAGGGGATGGCTGCCATTATTTTCTTTACTTCTATCAGCGGGAGATATCTTTTCTTCATCAGTCCTCTTCGGGGCTGTTTTCGGTATTTTCCTCTTTCTTCCAGCAAGTCTTCCCTTTTCTTGAATTCATTGGGCTCTTGGTATTTTGACAAGAAGACACCACGTTGATGTTTCCGATTGTTTCCCCTCGTCTTGCAGAGTGAACATTCCGCGCATTCATCTCCAGGTGGCCTCTTCTCCCGGTTTCGTGATATCCGATATCATATTCTTCTCCTTCTAAGTTTTGCGCTCCTTGTAACTTCCCGTTCAGTAGGCTTATAACAGCCACGCCCGCGACACAATGGCCAACTGTTTTAAATTTACCAGACAGCTCAGCGGTAGCCATCAGCTCGATGTTTGTCTTGGATGACTGGTTGCAAAACAGGCTGTTACTCCTTCTTGAGCGAGGTCTGGGTGACTTAGGTGGTATCGGAGGACAGAGCTGTGGACTCAAGAGTGATCCAGCTTTATCCCCAGAACTGAACCCATTCGGAAGGACAACACTTAGAAAGCTTTCGCTTTGAGATCTGCACTTATTTTTACGTACTCCTTCAACTTTAGATTCCCTGGGGTCAATGGGTAACGAGGTTCCTTTATTGTCCTCAGCCTGGGGAGTCGAATCTTGATTCTGAGAGCCTCGTCTCTGGATCAAGCGCTTTTGAACAGCATGGTCAGTTCCTAATAAGGTTATGTTGCTGTCTTTTTCTGGCGATATCTAGCTCAGACTTCCGTAGGAGTAGGTTCGACGAAGGCGCTCTTTCCCGGGTACTGAAAGGAAGCATGTTTTGTTTCCCTCGATGGACGCATCTTTATCTTGATTACTGTGACAACATGGCTCTGTATCTTCCTGGGATGCAGCATCTTTTTGTGAAGGAATAGGACTCCTTGTCACAATTTGAGCTCGCTTTCATGGACCGAGAAACCTGAACCACGGCGAGGTCTTTCCAATAATCGGGGTGAAGGTGGTTCCGAAATACTTCGTGGCCGTGGTTTTGGCAGAACTAACCTAATTCCTGCATCGACGGTCTCTCTTGTTCTTCTTAAGTTGACGAGCTCTTTATGCAGTTGTTTCTCCTCTCTCTCATGAGTATGAAATCTGCTGTTCCAGGATACGATTTGCCGCGTTGTTTAACTTCTGCGCACGCTGGCTGTTTTCCGTGAGGGAATCGCTTCTTTTCTTTCGAAGGAAACTCATTCCTCAGTTTTCTACCTGAAATTTGGTAGATATAAATATAAAAGCATCGTCAGTTTATATCCTGTATGGTCAGATTAGCGTTAGATTTGACTTGAATAAACAGGAGTGCGTCTATCAATAACAATAACAATAACAATAACAATAACAATAACAATAACAATAACAATAACAATAACAATAACAATAACAATAACAATAACAATAACAATAACAACAATTAAACAGCAACAACTCGCCATACAAAGGAAGTTTAAAAAATTGATGTAACTTATCAGCTAATGCTGGAAGAGTTATGGCTTCTGGAAAAACCATAGGGGCTTTTGGAGTCAAAGCAGCCAGTTTTTTCAGAAGGCGACAATACAAGAAAAACTAAATATTAAGATATTTCCGTTAGAATTTTTAAAATTATTTTAAAACAAGAGAATGATGGCAAAGAATCAATGGCAATGCCAAAATTAAAATGCAAAATCAGAGAATTTTCACTTGGGAAAAACTGAATAACCGAAGAGCACCATGTGTACAAGGAACGTACATAACAGGAGGGTAAACAATAAAGGGGAAACTTAATTACCATTCTATGACTACTCCATAAAAAAAGTCTAAAATACAATGAACGCCAGGGTTAAGTTAAAAATATATTAAATGATGCAAGCAATCGAAAAGAAAGAAGCTAAAACAGCAATTAAAATATGAACATTTATAACAGTTCCCACGGGTAAGCTTCGGTCTCAGTGTAAAGTCAAGATTCTTACGAGTTTTAGTTGAAACATTGAAATTAGAAAAAAAGTTATGATAAATAAATAAAAATAAAAAGGTTTCTTTATTGCTGGTTTGCTGTGACGTCATAAAATTCTAAAATCAAAACTCGCCGGCTAGGCCTGCTGAATTTTATGTCGTCAACAGGCGTAAGATGAGATAAAAATATATCTTATAATATATAAGTTTCCAACTCTGTAGCGTCCTTCGTTTTTAAACTATACTAGAGCATTTTGAATTTTCGAGTTCTCCGCCGTACGTGACATCAAGATGGCGCCGTGACAAAGCTGTCTTGTTTGAAAAGAGGCCTCTCCTTAGGATTTTTAGCAGTTTGAACATTTCAAGTATTAGGTGAGATGTTTACGTGAAAGTATACTATACGAGCGAAAAGTAATCGCTTTCATAGCAAAAGTGAATTGCAGGTGTTTTCTTTGATATCCCGGCCGCCATATTGGTGTACCACGGCGGTACACCAATATGGCGTCTGCATACTGAGCTCTATAAATTTCCGTGGAACGTTTTGGCAAATAACTCAAGAACGCTGTACAGCACAGACTTGAGACTTGGAGAAGTTGTTTATTTATTAATCTTTAATAACATTTGAAATTCTTGGCTTCTTTTATTGAATGGTTTCGAATTTATTTTTGTATGGCGTGACAGTGCAACCTGGCAATCACATTGCCCCTATATGATCTTGTATATCTGAACCAACTAAATAAACTTCCTTCCTAACTCCGGTGTTCGCCAGTTGACGTCCATTAGCCTTTCATATTTCTTTCTTTCTCTTTTCCTCGGGCCCGGAAAAACTGTCATGCAATGACTTACACAAATTTGTATTTGAGGTGGTCTGAAGTTCGGAAAAAGTAATCAGTTATGCACAAGTGAACGTGGTAACATTTCATGTTGGTTGCCTAACTAAGAAAAGTATGGTTTAAAATTTAAAAGGAGGTTGCCATCTTAGGTCACACGGCAATAAGGGCGATCACTAGCTAGAATGAGATTGTTCTCGCCAAGTTATAGATTTGATACTACAAGGTGCAAGCTACAACTACATGTTTATGTATAGCACAGTTAATCCCAGTTTATCCCAGCAAGCCTGATTTTTTCAGGCTTTCTTTTCGCAACTGCATAAGTTGCGTTAATAACTGCGAGGATCTTCTTTACATTTATTACAGTTAAACATGTTTTGTAACCTCATGTTAGCAATCAAAATGCACTCACTTTGCTCCGTTTTGAAGCTTGTACTCTGAGCAAATTATCAGCCAGTAATTGGCTTGTTTGGTTCTTTTTCAGTTCATATCTTTACGGCTTACAATTAAACTTAATGAGCAGAATAAACGGTAAACTCGCAAATTATAGATTGAAATGACCAGGGTGGTAATTATCGCTTCTTAATAGATTTTACAATGTTGTCCATTTGAGAGCTATAGCTATAGCGAGCTACTGATCGGTGCAGTTTGTTGGGGGTATCATGAAACGAGCACAACCCACGTCCGACAAAGTAATCAATCATTGTACAAAGTCATCCATTCCATAAACAATATCATTTGATCGGCGAAAGAAAGCACTGTCAAGGCTTTTAAATAGAATAAAAAGAACGATGCATCTTCCATCCATCATATTCTTAATTGGCTGTTGATTTGACTAAATTCTTTCAGATCAATTTGTGAACTGTCAACTCAATTCCAGTCGTGTCCATCAATGTCTTTGCACACAACCTTGATGATAGACTTTTCGTCGAAGTTTGTCATTATGAGCGGGCTTTTTGGAAGCAACCCTCTATCAGTTTCTTAACACGAATGAGTACTATGAATGGTTTGGGACTCAATACTTCATTAACAACAATACTTATTTAGTTAAACATTTTTACCTGTAAAAAGTTGCAATTCTCAAAATCTTGATTCTCCAAGGTAGACTTTGTAGATGTGGGAGTGTTCTACCCTTAATGCATGGGGCGACACTAAACTAGACGGAATTAGCTTTGCTGTTACGTGCGGTTAAAACAAAAGAAGCACTTCAGCTAAGTCCGCTGTTTTTAAATCTAATTGTCATTTAAATTAACATTCACTTGTGAACAAAATTGTACAACTTAATATTTTTTCTTTCTTCTGAGGTGCTCGGCATAGCCTTTCAGGTATTTTACCAAACTTAATAAAACCGTTCGGTTAAGTTTAGTTAAATTATGTTTTAAACAGAAAATAGTCATTCAGCTTAACTCACTTACAGAAACCTAAACAAAAAAGGGGGTTAAAATTCCTGAGGCTGCTCATTATATGGAGCTAATTAGTGAAAATTCCAGCTAAAGAAATCATGCAATTCGTTTAAAACAATCGTAAGGGCACTTGGGTTATTAGAAAGGAATTATTTGCTACTGAATGAACTGCCTACGTCCTTTGTCACAACCCACTAAAAGTGTTAATTTGTTTTGTTAAATGATGGTGCCTTAGCAAGTAGGTGTTTTTCTAGCCATGATATTTTAACTGAAGTAGTGACTCATCTATTCTCATCCAACCTATAAATAATCAACAAACCCCTGACGATAAACAAACAAACCAAACAGACTTCTTTAGGGTCAATTAAGACTCATCTAAAAACCCCACATTTTCAAGCCAATGAGATCGCCCTTTTTGCTATATATTAAGCCAACTGCGTTTTCCAAATGAAACGGAGTGACACTGTTGAAAGTTAAGAAATTGAAAACAATCCACTTAACATGAGAAATAGAGGAAGAAAAGCCTAAAATTTTAAAGAAAAAATATTTCCCATATTCTACCGGGTTCATTAATGTAGACAAATGGCAATTTTTCTATACAGATATTTAAAAGATCCTTTTATGGTTAATTCCGACAACCGACACGGCGTTGAAACAGCGACAGAACGAAATGGCTACGAACGACAAGACTGCTGCCATGAACATTGCAACAGGGACAGAAATGTAACCAAGTTCGCTGACAGGGACATGTTCACTGCCTAAATCTGGGACACAAGTTGAAATTCACACGGCACGGGTGAACAAGCATGCATCCCTAACGGGGCCTTGTTTGTACCCTCCTCCGTTTAGTGGACTCCAGCAGAGAATAAGGCTTCTCTATTGTAGCTTCTTTAAAGAGCCTGCAGTTCTCTTGATGAAGTTATTGTTTAATTGAAATGTTTTATATCTCAGTCAAGCTTGCGGTACATAAGAAGGTATTGTAAAAGTACAGGAAGGCATAAACAAGGATTAAACTGACCTCCCTGAGTTAATCCATCACCCTCCTGTCGCGATTGCAAAGTAATAATTTTTTAGGAAGCATGTTAAAACAAAATATTTAAGTTATGGTATCTTCATTCTCTTTCGATTCAGATCTGAAAATAAAAGCTACTCAACTCGAAATTGCTTCACTACTTGCTCAAAGCTTGCACCAAAAGGTTAGTTTGCATTCAGACATAAACCATCTAAACGACAATTGAAAACACATCTTACAACAAAGAGCTGGATCTGAAGTCGGCCATGGTTTATTTAATTTTCACTTATTTTTGCTTTTTCTAGGCCCAAGTCGATTATTTGTTTTTCAGTTTTTTGTGTGTGTTTTACGGACTTGAAGCCGGACATGGTTTATTTTTCCCACCGTTGTATCTTTTTCCACTTTTACGCCACTTCAGTCAAACTTTATATCTTTTCCCCTTTTAAGCCACTTCAGTCAACGGTCCATTTAAACTGGTCGCAGCCAAATCATATCATTTTAGTTAAACATCCTCCCATGACTAGGCGATAAGATAACAATTATCGACGTAAAATACACAAATCATCCTGGTCCTTAAGGTACGACTGGGGTCGGTATGAATAACGCACATCATGCTCGTCTGTCTGAGCTCCGTGAGTCCAAAGTGCTGTGTGTCTAACTTCAGTGACGTAGAATAAATATGCCTTTTACACTTACAATCCTGGTGTGGCTTTATCAATTGCAAAATTAAAGTTTTAAACGAATTAGGACTTCAAAGCTTTTTAACAAGTATTTTGCGATTGGTAGCATGAATTTATAAAGGTTTTAGGATTGAAGGTTCAAACTCACCACAAACAAAAATTCATTTCTGTTGATAAACAATTTGTACATGTTGTTTTAGGGGTCTGGATCTACCTCTCGCAAATTGGTATTTAAAACTTGGTGTCCTGTGTACTTGTACCACAGTATATAATAAATCACAACATTGTTACTAAGGAAAACAGTACGCCTCTGTGCAGACACCCTCAAAAGTCCTCTGCATGATACTGACATGATCCTTTGTTTACAATAGAGGGGCCAAGCATTAATACATTCAATGGGCCTTATTCAAAAAGGCGGACATTGATTTCCACCATTCATATGAATACTTTGCTGCCAAACAAGAACTAATTATATAACTTGAGGTAAATTTAAGTCACAGAAAATCACTGTATAGAGTATTAGAATCACGGCACGCGAAAATTTTTCGCAAACTGAGCGAAGAAACTAACTTCAAGTTCTTGAAAAACCGTTGGAGGTTCAAGGGCAAATCGCTTTTTGCATATAAATCCCTTAACTTTGCATCATACATAACTTTAAAGCCTTTTTCAAAAGAAGAAAAGAACCTAACTTTCCAATACAGTATAACCGTTGCATTAATTAAGTGATTTTGGGACTGTCGCGACGTCAATACATCCGTACAACTTCTGAAATGCATGCAAATTCAAATCGTATCAGGACACACATCGCTTTCGAAGTTTAGTCTTGACTTGCAGTGATCACAGCCTCTTTGTACAGTCATAGATGAATGATGAACAATAGTTTAAAGTACTGCGTGACACTAATTCAGATGAAACTATTAAAAACAAAAGGTAGTAAAGTGCCAAAAATTGGCTTTTTAAAAAATTTTCTTGGCAGCACTTTACCATCTTTTGTTTCTAATAGTTTTTTCTTTGTACAGTCAGCCTGCCATTAAATAAAAATATGAATCACAGTCAAGTTATCTACACAGCTTAGAAACTAACAGGCCAAGTCGGCCTCAAGGCAAACCGTTTTGAAACGACCAATGACTGCAAAGCAAAGCCAATTCTAACCAAACCTAACCTCGCTAATTAAAAATATTTCCTAACACCTCTACTGTCGCTTACAAGAAGCTAAAATCGCTCAAAGACGTTCTACTCAGAGCAAAAATTCCTCTTATCGATTAAAAACAACAATATTGGAGTTATATACGGTAAGGAGGGTGACAGTATTACAATCGTTTATAATATTGCAGAGCCTGACAGAACTGAATTAGAATTCACTTCGTGGGTAAGTATGCGTTGCGCGGGTCGATTTAATTTCCCCGTTTACGTTAACAATCGAATTGGAGAGTATTCATGACATGATAGCGACCAGGTAGCGAGATGAAAACCTTTTGCTGCATTGCAATGATTACAGACTAGATTCACTCACGGCGTGAGTCTCGTCAGTTCTGCCGAACAAAATCGTTTTAAGAAACCAGAAGGAGTAACTGTATGAAACGAATGCCGAGTCATACCGTAATGAGAATATCGATCCGGTGCAGAATTTTGTATCACTTCAATTAGCTATTGGAACTGGGACCGACTATAATAGGAGTCGATAACTGTAGTTTCGTCAATGTTATCACGGCTTACCTCAAAAGTTAGGAAACAGAATGAGTGCAGCTAAATACACCCACTTTTAGGAATGGAGCATCAGAAATATTTAAGCATTTCGCTTAACGTTTTTGTATGCACTGTTTAGTTAGGCTAAAAGCAGGAAAGAAGCTAAAATTGTTTCATAAAATTGAAATTTGTGCATTTTGATAGCTCACACCTTAATCAGAAACAAAACCGACGATCTTGCCGGAGTAGATGATTACTGCGGAGACAGGACTATTTACGTCACAAACCAATTTGAACATAGAAGAAATAAACTTCATTACCTTGGAGTGTTTTGTTGAGGCTGTTCGACTGCAGATCAAGGGTTGAAACTGATTTAATAAGGATATCGATTTCACGATCAATGATTTGACGACAATGTTTGCAGTAAATGCAATCAGATAATGCCTTCGAAGCCTGCAGAGTGATTAAACAGCAATCCGTCTTCGTGTCTAATTGCTTTTCTTTCTTCGAGTGATCTTATGTGAAATAAACAACTTTCTTTAAAATTTTCTTTGTTTACTAAATTCGTTTAAAATCGGCATTATTGATAACCTCGCGGAAACCATGACCCCATCCATCATAAAATTCTTGAATGCTGTATTTTTGACGTGCGGTCAGTCCCATTGCGGTAAATGGCTCATGGAAAGCCCTTCATTTAAGTCTTTTTCACGAAGTGAATCAAAAACGCCACTATTGTTATTCAACTGCTTAAGTGTTTTGACAATCACACATTCGCTCAAATTGACACAATCATTTTTTTTCTTTTATTGCGGCAAACTGAAGTGTGGGAGATTTTGATTTAATGGCACAGGGGATTAGGTTGTTAAAAGAAGCGCTTTGCATCTTTGGCAAGTAATTAGCCAAAAAGCGGCTTAATACATTATTCCGATCAACTGTGGATGGATAAGAAAATTTAGCCGCTGTTTACTGCTTGAGAGAAATAGCAGTTCGTTAGCGGTTTTCGTCGGCTTTCATTCATTAAGACCCTTATGTATAAGCTGGGGTCTTAATAACCAGGCCGCTATAAATATCCCAAGCTATGTAGAACATCAGTCTTCTGCAAAAACTAGATCATCTAATCTATTAGAATTTATTCCGCTATAGCTTCTGGCCAAGAACTGCCAATGACCGGAATAGTCTACCATCTGCCACAAAATTTAAGACCACCATTTCTGACTACATTTATTCGTTGTAATTTTGTTCTATTTTAATTATGCATTTCCTATTCATTTTTTTATTTAATTTCTACTTATTTATTCGTTTTGAGCCCTTGATGTCATATGATGCTGAAAGGTCATTAAATGTAAATGTTCATGATAATTGTCTGGTGAGTGCATAATTAAGAGGACGCGAAATGTTGAGGCTGCCTCGGGTAGCAAAAATTGTTCTCGTGTTTTTTCTTTTCTTAATGGAAACAAGGACGGAGAGAGCGGTTTCTTAGTTCTCGAAAAAGTTCGGTGCCCCTCGCCACGTAGTTCCCTGGGTTGCACAGAGGGTTGTGTTGGCACTGCCTAGCATGTACAGTGCTTAGTCGCAGCTTAAGGCTGGCAGTTCCATATGATCGCTACCACCGCTACGATCGCTGTGATCGCTGGAGAAAACGTTCAGCAATCGTTGTGATCATGTGGAAACCATTTTTTAGCGATCGCATAACGATCGCAGCAATCATATGGAAACCAGCTCATATGGAAACTGCTTACCGATCACAATCGCAACGACGGCTCAACTTTTTTGGTAGCCATCGTAGCGATAATATAGAAACCAGCTTTTAGCCGCCTAGGTCTGATCTTTAGCCGCCTAGGTCTGATCTTGTAGTGAAGAGAGGTGGAAGCCGCCCTCCTTATAAGCTACCATATTTTACCATATTTGTACTTTTTATATTTTTAGTTTTAGCTTGTATCTTTTACAATGTTTAGTTTTATTTTATTCTTTTGTTATAGAGGACCTCCCTGAAAACCACTCAACGTGATGGGAGTATCCTCTTTAAAGATTAATTATTATTATTATTATTATTATTATTATTATTATTATTATTATTATTATTATTATGTGCTTCAGTTCTTATGTTTCTTCCAGCTAAGCATTCTTTAGTTCAGCATCCGTGTAGCAACTGGACGGATAGCGAAAACCATGTGTCTGCTAACAGTAGACAGGCATGCAGGCAGGTTATCCTGTCAGTATCAATACTGTTATATCAAAACGGAGCCCCTAGACACTTTTTGACAGTCATACTAATAAAGTGCGTTATCGTTTGTCTCTCGATGTGGCCACTTGATTGCAGGAGAAGTCTTGTGAGGGTAGCTTCCTTGACCTTACAGGTGCACCAGTGTGAGTCTTGATCAATAAACTTTAAATAAATGTAAGGAAGATCCTCGCAGTTATTAACGCAACTTATGCAGTTGCGAAAAGAAAGCCTGAAAAAATCAGGCTTGCCGGGATTCGAACCCTGAGCCCTGCGATACCGGTGCAGCGCTCTAACCAATTGAGCTATCAAGCCAACTGGGAGCTGGTCATTTTTCAGGCTTTCTTTTTACAACTGCTTAACTACATCAGATACTCTTGTTGAAACCTGTCCTAGAGTGGCCGCCTTGTGTAGATACGGTCGTAGATAAGTCGCACGTGAACGATCGTGAATTTCTTTCATGTGACCTGGTTTCATAGCTATCACTGAATTCACTGAAATAATGTTCAGTGCTATCTGCTAAGCTACTTAACCTCAGTTTGCAGTCCAGCGCTACGTTTTGAATCGTTCAGCAAACAAAATCTCCTTCTCGTCCCGCACAGGAAAAGTGGAGACAAAAAGTGGCATGACACCAAGATAAATACAATTACCTCTTTAATTATGATCATCGCTCACATGAACATTCTTAGGGCTTATTTGAACAAAAACCTAAAACTCAGTGAGTTAGTTTTTTTTTTTATAAATTTAATTTCAAACTTTCAGTGTTCAACAAAATGGTTGGTGGAGTTAAAAGGTAAGAGATAAGTTCAGCCTAATTATTAATAATAAGAAGAAAATATCATCGCACAGAAACGTCAAAATCCGTACATGTTAGCTTCTGATGTTAAGATTCGAAAGCATTTTTCTTGCTTAAAATTCATTGGAGAAGAAAGACAGTGGTCGCATAGGGATGCAGTCAGGTTTTAATATGGCGACGGCCAAAAAACAGAAACGAGGCCATGACTCAAGAGCCACAGTATAACATGATGCTCGCAGAGTTCAATGCTATTTGAATTTTGGTAGCGTTGAGACCAAGATGGCCGTATCTGAATTTATTATTATTTCATTTCACTATCACAAAAAATTTTTGGATGTCAATAAAGATTACAGTTATCCAGCTTTTTTTAAAATAATCTACAGAGCACTATTTTTGTATAACGATCATGACATGCCAAATCATTAGCCACTTTGAAACAAATGGTTGCTGATACTACTTTCACGCTTTCCGTGTTCCCCTTACGGTTTATATTGTCCCAGTTTTTTTCGGGTTGATATACGTGGAGACTGGAAGAAAGCCAAAAAGTTAAATGAGAGTCCCAGATTTACCTGCATAAAGCAATTCTAATGGTTGAACAAATGTTTTTAGGTCTGTGTGACACCGATAACGGCATTCCGAAAGTATATTAGAATTTATAATTGTTTTTCGGAAAGACTATTCTAGAAACATATATACCAGCTGCTCACTGTTATATATATATCATTACTCGCTGTATCAGCCGAAGTGGTCTACCAGTTCTTACTATTATGGTACTGCAAACCCCATTATGGTACCTGCATTTTGTATTTTTGTAGTCTAATACCTATGTTTGAAACTTTCTACCTGTTTTATATTTCAAAGTTTGGCTTTGCTAATTTATAAATGCCCCCCTTCTTATCCCCAAGAAAAACTAAAATGTCCGAAAGGTGTTTAGACGAGTTTTCTTGAATGAAAAATCCACATGCGACTCGGCGGAAGGTGGAAGTCAGTTAGGCAGTGATTATAAAAATAATAACAACAAAAGAAAAAACCTCTGTCAAACAGAGAGTCGTTGAAATTACAATAATGAATTGCAGCATTGATAAATGCCCTTTACACAGTCTTTAGTTTGAATTCTTTCAGATTAAGACGAGATTCCAAAGAAACACAGCAAATAAAAAAACATTTCTTCCAGATGAGAAAACCTAAAACATCAAAATGAAACTTTTGACTTGAATGTTTGTCGTTGCAGGAAGCCTTATTCCGGTAGTAATTTTAGCTCTGTTTTGTATAGCTTTTAACTACTTATTTAGATTAGATTAGTCACCTTTATTTAGAATTCACTGGCAATAGGGTAGCCCTTTCAGAAGCCAAAGCATCTGCTATCAATAGGAGCCCTGACTGAAATTATACATATACTTAACAATTATCCTGCGAAATCGCGCGGAATATCACCTGATACTTAGCCGACGAGGCCGTAGGCCGAGTTGGCTAAATCAGGGGATATTCCGCAAGATTGAGCAGGATAATTGTTTTATTATTCAACAAATTCTCATGGACTACCATTTTCAGAACCACAAATATTATGGTTCTATGATAAAAACGCTAAAAGCTAGCAACACATAATAAACATCAAAACAAAACTTCAAGAAGTCGAAGTTTACTACCGTTCACTCAAACAGACTTACTTACAAACTAATGTTTGGAACTGACAAGACAATGTAAAAAAAAACATTGCCTCCTTACCGAGAATAAGTCCTCTTCCTGTGAATTAAGCTTAAAATCTTTTCAACTTTACAACTTTCCTTGAGCAAGTGAGCTGCTTCGTTCGTAATAGCATTTTCTCGGTTGAGTTCTCACTAGAAAAAGTTCCAAGTCAACCTCTGGATGTCTCTGTAAGCTGAAGAAAATATTCGTTGACTTTTTGAGAGCATTTAATCGTGGAAAGTTGGCCGCTCGTTGCGTCGGTCTTCGACCGACGCGGCTCGGCCTACGGCCGATTTCTCCCGACGTTAGCGAGAAAAAACCTCTGGTACCCAGGGTATGTTCAAACTGCCTCGCTCTTCAAAATGGCCGCCAGACAAACCGTGAAAGAAAATCTGTAGTGTACTCCCAAATATGGTTATTTACGTATATCGCAGGATATCTGTCATGTACGGATGACAGATATTGAGGGCTTCCTTACCATATATGGGCATAGTGGCAATTTGTTGAATAATAATTACTAATATAGAAACGAACCATAAAAGCTGTATTAACCCTTTCACTTCCAAGAGTGCATGAAATCAAAATTCAAGACAAATCTTAAATTTCATTTTGTAAATACTAAAATAAATAGTACCATAAAAAGTACTGCTGAAGAAGTTTCATTTGAATGGTCACACCATAGGATTTCATCCACAAACTCAGAAGTTAGAATCACCTTAACGTCTCTATAACTGACTCCGGGGGTGAAAGGGTTCATACTGAGGATATTGGGAAACCGCCTACAAAGAAGTTAAAATTTCAATAAGAAAATACCAAACCATGAAAAAACCTCTACGAGTTTAGCCTACTGTAATTAAATTTTACACCCATTATCGCCAAAAGCAGGTAGAGGAATTTCAGTGCGAACCCGCAGCAGGTAAACTTTGTTCCTTTGCAACCATGTCTTGAACGATTATGCTTCAACCATATGTAACCATCATGCTTCGCTCACACAACTACGGATCCTGTTTGCCATTTTCGAGAATTTGTCAGAAGTTGTATGTTCGTAAGCTAGTTAGAATCATACGACGAAATAAGTGGCCTCAAAATGTACTCGACATATCCAAAGCTACAAAAATTCATTTTAATAAATTGCGACACCCTCGCGATGAAGTGTCCTGTTATCAAACCTATCGTGCTTACAAGGTAGATAGTCTTGTTGAAAGTTACTGAAACGTTTCCAATTTTGGTTTTTTATCAGCATCCATGACTTTCTGTATTTTTTCAGAAAATATATAGCCCCCGTATATTGTATATCGTAACTCTTACTTTTGGTAGAGTATACCGGATATTAGTTCATCCCAAAATTGTCAGATGTCAATGTTAATTAGCGTCTTCTGGCTGGTACAGTATTTATTTGACACTAGTGAATAAGCCGACAACAAATTAAAGATAACTGAAGTTGACAGATCGATTATCAATTACGTGTTTTTTTTAAGTAGCCTAGTGTACAAGGTAAATGAGACTTGGAAAATGAACGAGTTGATATTGCATGAGACACAGTCAAAATGTTTAACTGTCAAGGAAATTCTTTTTAAGTACATTTCACTTAATATGTTGGTGTTTAGTTTAGTCATTAATTTTCTTATAGTAAATGTCAATTTTCGCTACGTGACTTGAAACTGTGCACACTGATTGGCCCGGAGGCGACTTCGTAAGTTTGATTTTGAAATCATGACTAACT
Source organism: Siderastrea siderea (assembly GCA_964030785.1). Taxonomy (NCBI): domain Eukaryota; kingdom Metazoa; phylum Cnidaria; class Anthozoa; order Scleractinia; family Rhizangiidae; genus Siderastrea; species Siderastrea siderea. The sequence continues at coordinate 73,262,222 of OZ034967.1, read as the reverse complement.
GCGAGCAAGAGTCTAGCTTGCACTTTTACTGAGACACCCATGCGCTTGATCTAGAGGAGAGTGGGGTGGAGTGAGATTTTTCCCTCGAAGGGTTACATTCGCTTTTATGGACTGCTTGCTGCAAGTGAAACGGGATATAAATTAACCTGCCTTCATACTTGAGATTCTTAAACTGACAAATGTTATGCGCAGTATCAAATTGAACTTAACTGAAGCCGACAGATAATAATGCCAGTGACAGATAATGGGTCCACTGAATGATAAAGAATCCGGACATATCTTAATGAGCGGCACTACACGACAAAAGTAGCCCTTATATCTCGAGTCTCAACTAATCCAGTGAACAAAATCAGGCAGGAAATGTATATTTATTTTTATCTAATCTGGACTAAAGGCAGCTAAATATACATTTTCTAAAAGGTATCCCCTGTTGTGCTGTTTCTGTGAAGCCTCTTATGTTTATTTTGTCGATATTGTTCAGATTTTTATTACTCGCTTCGCTAGCTTCACAACCTTTTAAGTATAAAACAATGGCTATGTAATTAAATAAAGCGATTCCGCTGTTTGCTTTCCGTGCTATTAAGGCATTGTTTGCAGATACTTTCGAAGGTGTTTATGTGTCCGTATCCTCAACGAAATCTTAAGAGATTGCAAAAGTTAAGTGTCGTGAAATTCGAACAGGCTCAACAACAGACGTCTTAACTAAAGTTCAATTAGTTGAATGCATCCCACATCCTGAATTCAGACGTCAAGGCAAGCGTTGACCATTCCGAGACTTATGGATAGTTATAATTAGCGATTATCTTGGCAATACTTCAAGTGGTATACCTTCGACAAAACAGGTGGAATTTTAGAGTTGAAAACATCGAATAACCTGTATTGATTTGGAGAATTTTACTTGTTCCTACAAAACAGATAATTCAAGACTCAACCATCCGAGTTACATTGCCCCCGGGGAATCTGACATCTGCATGCAGCTGCCTTATGTTAATAGGTTAGAAACTTTGGATCTCGTGCCAGTCAGGAATTTTTGGAACTCACATTAATCAGCAACAGCGGCAAGGATAGAGGTCTTAAGCAAAGGCTCTGAAGAGAAAAGACACGATGTGGCTTTCGTTGTCGGTTAACATTGTATTAGTTTGTTTGTGGGCTGTTTCCAAAGCTAAAGGTAAGTTTTTCTTTATTTATTAAAAACAGAGACGGTCACCATTTGTAAATGTGAACCTGGTGTACGAGATAAGGTCATCGCAACACATGCGGCCTTAAGTTATGGATGTGAACTTAATTGCAGGATTTAACTCTGTGTTTTTATTTCCATGATTCTTAAGCTAGCCTAGTAAAACTCGTAGTGCACTACGCAACATTTCTGGGCTTTTTTGGTGTGTATAATACGTTATAAAAAGGTTTGCGCAAGCATCGATAATCATTTCCTGAAATAAGATGCGGGTATGAAAAATGTTCAGTACAAAAGGCACTACAGTGAAGCACTTTACGGCCTTATTGTACTTTTTGTCTGTTAAAAGCATCTGTTAAGTGGCTAGCCTATTTGCCAAGAGTATCTGAGCAGTTACGACTAGCAAAAATAAGTAATAAGAATAACAAACACATTGTTTGTATTCCAATTTATATTTCTTTACAACAACCTAATGGCGGCGGAATCCGGCAGAATCTGGAAGCTGCTGATAAGACATATTTAGAGGATATATTATTTCATAGCCTACTTTTCACAATGTAAAAACCTGGTGATGAGAAATAACCAGATCAGCTGCTTTGTGATTTAAGAATTCACTTTTGATTTTAAATTCCTAACTAAATTACTTATAATAACTCATTGCACTCCTGTTTGGAATATTTATGCTATTTCCAAGACTTGTTTTTTATAAAGCTTTTATTCTGAGACCTTTTTTATTTTTGTATCTATTGTACTAAATTCAAAACTTCAGGTTTATTTTGACGTGCTCAACTTTAAACGCTTGAGCCAATTGGACGAAACAAAATAAAGGGGCTTAGGGTAGCACTTTCTAGAGGGGTCTTTCTATACCATGGGCTTAGGCAATTTACGCTTCCCTATAACTACAGCTAACGCAACACAATTGTAGCAAAGACAGAGCCCAAATAGAGTCCCGTCAAAATTTTTTTCGACCTAACAATGGCAAATTAACCAAAATCAGGCCTAACAAAAGATTGATTTACAACCCGAGAGGCTAACAAGACGCAAAATTGTGCCTGAGACTGTGGAAACTCACTAAAAGATTGGAAACGGTTTATTTTTAAATTCCTGAATGCACGGGCCTTGAAATTGTTTGACTTACATGATGGCCAGCTGGAAACAATAATAAACTTAGTAGAATTCTTTGTTTCATGATTGTTTTTCACAGCAGTACGACTTGTTCCAGTGAGAAAATAACTCGTCCTTGCTAAGATAAGCTTAACTAATGCTAAACTCGCAAAGTGTCAGGCCATTAAAGGTTTTCATTTACAGACTCAAAATTTAGAAGCTCCTTGCACCGCATAAAATAGCACACAGGACAACCAACTGCTATGTAGCTTTTATTTGACGGTTTCCACACACGTACCCCTCAGTGCAAGACTCAAAACCTTTACGACATCCTTCAGTAAGTACGGCATACTAAGTACTACACAGGAAAGTACCGCTCAGTGGACGAGCTTGCACTTCAGTACACAAACTCAACTGAGCGATAAGCACCTTGTACCTGACAGAAAAACTAACGGCAACACTGAGTCCTGAAAGTACTGCTCAGAGGTACCTTTCTTTCAATGCTCACACTTGGGAATTATTTTAACCCACAGGTCAGAACAGAACTAGTTGCACTGTAGCAATGATCTGATGTCTCCAAATCAGCGCCACAGGAACCTTACACGACCTAATCTACTTTCATTTGAATGAATTCATGACTGAACTTGTGCTGAACAATGAGTTGTAGCTTTTAAACTAACAACAAGTTAGAAACAACTGTTTAGAACCACCCTTAAAGATTTACAGAGAAAGAAAATCAAAAGTGATGAGGAATGCAAAGTGAATGAATACATATATTTTTTACATTTTAATTGTAGAAAGCAACTTCAAAGGACTCGCAGATGACGACGAGAAAAGGTTGTTAAACTTTGTGTTTGGCAAATATGATGCTGAACTTCGTCCCGTGCGAAAGAAGTCAGATACAGTACGCGTGGAGTTTGGGATTTCGCTTCATCAGATTATCGAAGTGGTGAGTCAAAATTAGCTCACATGCGATCGACTATCAATCACGTGCAGGTATTTCATTCTTGCCAGAGTCCGGGTAGGCAGCCAGCAGTCCCTTTCTGGATAGTCGAGAGGGCGCGCGAAATAGCCGTGCGAAAAAGCCGAAACTTGGAGCTAATCCCGCAGCGCTGTTGATAGCTCGCGCTCTCAGCTATTTCACGCGCCCTCTCAACTATCCAAAAAGGGACTGCTAACAGTCTAGAGCCCTGGCAGAGTCAAGCTATGTATTACGAAACCACGGCTGAATGTGGTTTTAGTTACGTAACGTGGCTGTGGTCGGTGAATGCAATCCTTAGTGTGACATGATCCGACCGGTCAAACAAATTAAAGCTACTGAGCTACAGACGTTTCTCTTGCTGGCTAAACAAATTAAGTAAATCACAAGTAAACGTAAAGGTCATCACAAACTGAACAATGGCATAATAGAAGCGGCATGAGATTAAGAGCGCATTCATTGTAATAACCTTTCACATTTTATCTGTATTTTCTTTGGTGAGTGATAGTACGACCTTGGCAGGTAATTAAGTTTTGTTACGCCCACTTCAAAATGGAGTTCAATTAATTAACCAGCCGAAAAGAAAACTACTGTTGACTGATTCCCTCAAATTACGCTACATATGAGATGGTAGCTCGCCTAACTAACCTTTTTTAACCTGAATCGTCATATCCTGACGCATAAGCGTTTAAGTATTAAATACGAATACTAACTGTTTCAGTTTTAATATTAATACACCAAATCGTTTGCTTAAACACAATTTCAATCTTTTACTTTCTTAATTTCACTGTTTGGGAAATTCAAAGTTGACTTTAAAAGAAACTTAGCCCTTAAAAACTTGACAGCGACGTAAAACCATTGCCCCTAGCTGTACTTTTGCAAACGTTATGAACTCAGTTCATAAAGGTCATTTTAACATTAATCTATATCTAAACGGGAAGCAGTGGAAGCTTAAAATTGCAATAATTAGAAAAATGTTTTCCACTTTTTTTGTTGGTGATTGGGGTATAAGTTCAGTTTCTTCTAGGCCGACATCAAGTTTTAATTAAAAGCAATTTGTTTAAGAACGTCAGGGTGGTTTACTTTACCAATTTCAGAAAATTTCGTAATTGTGAGTTGAAGTTGAGAACCTTGGGGAAGTTTCAAAGGCAAAAATAAGATTTCAAGCCAATTTTATCGATTTTGGAACAACTAGGGCATCTGTTATTAAAATGAGAGTGATGTATTGCTAAACATTCAGGATCTCTTTCACATGTAGGAATCTTCTTTATAAATTGAAGTTTAATGGACTGTTGTATTTTTCCCAGACAAAAAATTCAAACAATGTAAGGCCTTGGGCAATCGGAGTCTACAACATCCAACATTGCTGAATACAGCTTTTTTTGTACGATATCAAACTTTTAAATTCAACATCGTTGAACATTGCTGAATTAAACTTGTCGAATTAAACACCCTGTTAAATTGAATGTTGTTGAATTACGGAAATTGCGTTTCCTGCACGTACATGTGTTTAATAACATTTTGTTGCACGTAAACGAGAACTTAACAAAAATTACACGTTTGAACTCGGCTGCAAAACAAGGATTTAAAAGATGGAATATAGTCGCCGTTGTATACGCAAGTAAAACAGTTGCTGTTATATATAGTTACGTATACAATCGCGATGGTCTTCCGTTTATTACATTGTTGCACGCGCCAGCCACGAATTCAACATAATTGTTCACAGCTGAGAACAGTATTCACCATTCGACGTCATTCAATATCATCCAATAGCATTCAACAGGACCAGCAGGTTGGCGTTTAACATGTTGAATGCAATAACGCCGGACGCGTATCAACGGTACTGAATGAAAATGTTAAACCCATTTGATTAATAAATTAATAAGGCCCAAGAAGGCAAACTTATAATGGGCAACTTGCTCGGTAAAATTTCCACTGTTCAACATCCGTATCGTCTCCTTTGGCACGGTGATTTGCTCTTTTTTTCGGTTATTGATTAGAATTACTAGCTTTCTATCTTCTATCGCAGCCCGGAGTAAGTCTTTCCTCTTTGCCTTGCAAGGAATTTGTATGCCATAACGAAAAGTTAGTCCAAAAATATAAGAGAAATCAGTTAACGATTACCGAAGTTGAGAAAATAATAGTTAAAACAACTATTCCATTCAACCTTGTTCAATATGGGGTTATCAGTAACCAACTCGAATTAAGTTACGTTTAACATTGAACTGAATAATCCCAGTGGTTGAAATAGGATTATTTGTTTATTTACATGTTGATACATTTTCTTTCAGGACTTCAAGAATCAAATTGTGAAGAGTAGCGTTTGGATTCGACAGGTTTGTGAATGAATTACGTGAACTCTCTCTAGTATAGATAGATAGCTTTATTAGGAAATAACATCATTGCAGCCCCGGGCCGGCTGAAATGTGGCCTACTTTACAGTGTACACATGCCCCACCTGCATTGTTAAGTCAGGTAGAGACCTGATAGAAAGGATTCCTTTAATTTCCGCCAATGGCTCATCATAGATGACGAAAATAAGACAAAATCCGATCGTGTTAATACGGTTAGGTCTCCTTTCTACTTGTAAACGGTCCCAAACGTTTGAAACGCACTAAAAACGGACATTTTCCGAAATTCTGCCCAAAGTGGAAACGTTTAAAAGGGAGATTTGATTCATGCGTGTAGATGGCAAATAAAAAAACAAAGAAATAAACAAACAAAGAAACAAAAAGGACAAACAAAAAACAAAAAAAAAGATGTTTTAATACGGTTACACGCGAAGGGTAAAAAACGAAGACGAACAAGTGGTGTTTTTGATTGCTTTCATTCTTTTAAGCGTATACAATGAAAACAAATGACAACGCATACGTGTGGATGGAAAATGTTTTGAAAGTTCGTTTTTAAACAGACCTGTTTTGCCAGAAAAGAAAACTAGCATAGAATCATTCAAGTAGAAGGCGATGCTCAGGACAACTAAATTTGATGTTGTCTCATATGAAACGTCAGTATCCTCCAAAAAGGACTACAATGATCGTTTAGTTTTGCAAGTTAAGTTCCCCCAGAAATGCTTTTCCAAGCTAGAGCGATATACCAAGTAATGAGCAATCTCTAATTAATCCCTTAAATAATCTTTTTTTCTTCCTTTCCTTACTACTATTCTTGTAATTTCTTTGTGTGGCAAGCTGAACAAAACATAAAGTAAAAGTATTTATTGTGCAATTTGTTGTTCTGTGTAAATACGTCTTTTTGGTTATCACCTCTCTAGACATGGAACAATCCATTTCTCAAGTGGAACAGCTCAGAATTTGGTGGAATAAAGGCAATTAACGTTGATCCATCGAAAGTATGGAAGCCTGACATATTTTTGTACAACAAGTGAGTTGACTTTGATCCTTCGCGCTTTGATCAAAAGCGTATATTTTTACATTCACCCGGTTTTCCCACTGCTTTCCATGTATTCCTGATCTGAAAACGCGACAGTTTGACAGTCCTGTTGTTAGTCCTCGCAAGGTTAATCAGGAGGGTTGTAAACTCCCTTCTGCAGGCTTGTTAGAGAATGGTACAATCATAGTGAAATTGACTGAAAGATATATATGTCCTCAAGATTTCAGTTCTCTATTGCCTTCGAAGGTTTGCTTTTGGGCCAACTGTTCATTTTTTAAGCAATCTCCGTAATTATTCCCGACATACAAGTAGCCGGAAGGAATTAATTTCCTATGAGAAGGGAGCCAGGCAGAAATATTCATTGCCAGGGGCTGTTTCTAGGCCCAAAATCGAGCCCTGTGGAGGTCTAAACCATTTTAGAGTTCTAACAAGTCTCGAAAGTAGAACTGAAAAATTATTCCGAAAAGGTAAAAAAAAGCTATTTACCTTACTTCATGTTATTTAGCGTGGATGATTCCGATGATGGGGCCCTCGATCGTTTCAAGACTAAAGTTGTGGTATTGTCAAATGGAAACATCAAGTGGATGGCACCGAAGATTGTGTCAAGCTCTTGCAAATTTGACGTCACTTATTTCCCTTTTGACAAGCAGGTAAATGCACAATGATATTTGTAGTGGAACCCCGGATTATAACCACCGTGTTAAAATGACTACCTTGTTATTTACGTTCCCCTTTTTTGGCCCAGTCCAACCATCCCTGAGCCCAGCCAAAACCTCAGTCATCTTCTCATCTGAAAACCCCCTTACTCGGACCGCGCTTTGCACAATGCCAAATTACCTCCTTATTTATGCGACCTTCCTCTTTCTTTCTCTTTGGAGAAAATTGCTAATTAAACTTTAGTAAGGACCTCTCTTTTCTCTTACCACGTTTGGACATCACCTGTGGATCTATAAATGAGTGGAGGTATATACTGCACCCACAAGACGTTACAACTACATGACAGATTGTGAATGGTTCATCAGCATGGGGATACCTTAGTTGCCATGGTAACTAACCGTACGTCAGCTAACCATAATCCAACTTTCCTACAGGTGTGCCGCATGAAATTCGGTTCATGGACGTATGATGGCTTCAGACTTGATCTCGTCCCTGAGGGACGACCAAACTGCACTGGAGACATCAAAAAGTTTATTCGGCACGGAGAGTGGGATCTCACCAGCATGCCTTGCAGTCGAAATGAGCTGATTTACGCGTGCTGTCCAGAGCCTTACCCTGATATCACTTATACAATGGAATTGCGGCGACGGCATATGTTTTACTTCATTAATTTGATCGCTCCTTGTTTCCTTATATCAGGTATGCGGCTATTGTCATCTAGGACTTAGCTTATCATTTTGACATAATGAAGTAATGAATACATAAAAGACATGGATACAAGAACTAGGGCCGAGCAACTTGGCCGAGTGGTTATGGGCGCCGCCAAGACTTGAAATCCTCAGGTCCGGGGTTCAAGTGCCGCTCAGTTTCCTAGATGGAGCCAGTTCAGGTAGACACGAGTTCCACTACTCGGCCACACTTGTAAAAAGCCAACTGGTCTGCCTGCCGTCAGTTGGGATTTTTTAACCATGCTACGTTCAATTTGGAATGTTTGTTCCTTAAGTTTGAATGCTCGGCCCCACTAGCACCTTATAAACTTTTACCGAGGGTAAATAAAGAAAATTTATTTTATTTATAAATTTATATTTTTTGGGGGGTTCACCCATGGCTCGTCATCACGAATCTTCTGGCTTTTAAGATTAAGGATTACATAATTAACCTGGCCATACATTTGTTCTTTTTGTCAGCGTTGACCCTCCTTTCGTTCTATTTACCGCCCGAATCTGGAGAGCGCCTGACGCTAGTCATCACGAATCTTCTGGCTTTGACTGTGTTTATGTTGTTGGTGGTAGAAATTATCCCTGCCACTTCTGAAACTGTGCCCCTCATCTCAGTTTACTTCTATGGCAGTGTCTTTGAGGTATGTTGTTCAAAATCGTTTATCTGCTTATCTTGGTTTATTTTACACGCTCCCTTAGTTCTTGTTTGGAATATCACTACTGTTTGAGTGTGACACTGCACATTTGATGATAATCTGTACCAGAAACCTAATCAACCACATAAAAATTAAGACTTCTGGTTAGAAATGCAATAGTACTGACCACCCCTTGCGAAAAGGCTTGGGTCTAATGATGAGTTTTGTTTTGGGTGAGTAACGTAGGACCAAGATTTCAATTTCGTATCGCGAACTTTCATGAAAACAGAAAAAAAAACACGGAGACGGACGGAGGACAAAGCAAGCCTTGAGTGAAACTGTTCAAGGGTGATTTTCAAAGTTAGTACTTTCTAATGCTTCGTCTTCAAAAAACTATCGCAATGACAAGTGAACTCACCTTAATGGGTCCAATTGTCCGAATATCTTCGCACTTATCTTTCAAGGCATGCTTGGGATGTTCAGGTTGTTGTTATGAATGAATGAATGAATGAATGAATGAATGAATGAATGAATGAATGAATGGAAGAAAGAATGAATGAATGAATGAACGAATGAATGAATGAATGAATGAATGAATAAATGATAATTAACAAGAATGCCAACTTCACTGTATAAAACTAGTTGTTGCTTCTAGAACTGACTAATCAGTCTCGAAATGAAGGTTACATCCTAGCAGTTAAGGAACGCTTTCAAACGAGAGAAACTAGAATTCAAGAGCAACAGATAATCCAGAACTGGTGTTTGCGTATTTTTAATATCTTGTGCATTTTTTACAGGTGGCCCTTGCATTAGTTGCAACCTGCCTCGTTTTGAAGTGTTATTTTAATAACCCGTCTCACACACCTGTCCCAAACTGGGTCCGTCACGTGGTACTTGTCTGGTTGGCTCGTCTCACCAGAGTGCCTGTAAAGAAAATACTTCATGGAATAGATCCTAATGATCCCTCTCCGTCGATGCCTGCCACAGATGAAAACGCAAACTTGGAGCATGAAACTGTTCTGCACAAGAAGATTCCAAACATAAAAACCTCCCCAGTGCCATCATCACATCATATTCACTTAAAGAACTCTGAACCGACTTTGAATGGAGATCTCCACCCACATTTGAATCTTCTACGTGCCAAACAAATGCACAACAACCGTTACAGCATGCCACCAATTTACGACAATCTGGGTGGCGCCTGGAAGGAAGGACCGCACTACCACTTGCCCACTCGACCAGTCAGCCGGGCGCTTAGCCATGCACACTCGAGGAACAATCTGAACGACGTTGATTCGCAGCCTTTGTTGACGAACATTAAATCGGCAGATGACCTGACTGGTACAGATCACGTGACTAGAACACTACTGGAGACCCAAACCTCTCTCTCAAAAGATGTGGCTGAGGTGGTGCGGTTCATTCAAGACCAGGAGAAGTGTGACCTAATGAAAGAAGAGTGGCAACTTATCGCCACTATCATCGACAAATTTTTCCTTTGGTTGTTTTTGTTCATTTTGGGTGTTTCAACGGTGGTTATTTTTATGCAGGCTCCAAGCTATGCTTGGGAGTAATCCCCTCCCAAGAGAAAGAGATCGGGATTTAATTTCTCTCAACAGCCTCATTTTGTCGTCACAGAGACTGTCACGTGAATTTAAAAAGATAAGCAAATAAAGGATACGTTTTGAAGTACCACTTCAGCTAAGAAACTTACGTTAAACTTGGCTCATGCTTGGCACGAAAATAATTTCTACGATGAACTGTCAGGAAGACTGCCGAATAACGTTAGCTTCAATTAGGTTTGTAGAAATGATAGAATGAAGGCAAACCGATTCACGCCGAAGCGAAAAACCAATGAAAATGAAGATTGATTAATTATTTCAACCATCGCTAGGGCAATAAGTAGCGCCAGAATAAAACTCCAACAGATCAGATTGTTCTTGAGATGACAGCAATACAAAATTGAAAACCTTTAACAGTTTGGTGTAGTGAAGCAAGGCTTATTTTTATTGTTACTTTTAGTCTGTTTTATACTACAAGCAAATTTTACACAATAGAAATTTTATTTTTTAGTACAGTGACTATGGTTAATACATTCTAGAGAGCTTTTGCAAGAATTTATACAATGTGCTTTAGTCAAAATCATGTTAATCAAGACATGTTGATTAAATGGCATGCACGTTTGCTAAGTATTTCTAGACTTTGTATTGTTGGAACAAAATAAAAATTGACTTTTTTGCACGAACAAAAAACTACAGTGACCGAAGTAAATACATTCTTTTACAATATTTTTTGCAATGTACGTTAAGTGAATACAATGAATACAACGTTGTATTCAAATTGAATACAACGGCACGCTAAATGTTTTTCAAAAAAGTTTGTGTTGTATTTTCCGAGCATTGATCTACGTTTATTTTTGTTTTGCTTCATTCATAGACAAAGAAGCAATAACAATCTGCGCATGCCCGTAAGAAGATTCGCAGGGCTTACGCTATTTCTAGACAACTTGAGTAAATGTTCTTGAATTGTTTGCCTACTTTCACGTGACATATCTTATTTGCATTTATGTTTTTGTACATAACGGTTTGACGAAGTGGCTGGTTCCTCGCCTTCGAGCAGTACTACTTTATCTGATGGTACTTATAATTAATAAAGATGGTCCACAAGGAAGCGATATTGGTGTTAAAATTGGGCCTCGTAGAAACAATGTATTTAACAGTAAGGTTGCTTGCTAGGGGTCTTAAACGGTCGCAACTTGGCGATGGTCATAGCTTCAATTATCAAAGTAGGTGGAAATTGAGAGTAAACAGTTATGTTTTGTAGCATGACCAAGTGCCTGATTTGTTGACATAAAGTGTAAGCGAATTAAAGAACGACATTCTCAATCTGGTTTTGAATGAAAAGTGCATGAACAACTACTTGCGCTCTCGGTGCTGTCTACAGGCTAAAACGCGGAGCCTGCACAGCTAACCAAGTCGCAACTTCATTTTTTTAGAACTCGGTTGCGCTAAATAAGTATAAGACTGTTAGACAACAAGCTTACATCTGAAATGAAATGCCTGTAATATAATGGTGTGAATAGCAATATTTGGCAATAAAATTTGTATGATTTTTCTTTTACCCAAATCTTCATTTGGCTACACTGATACTTAACAGAATTTAAGAAAAAGTTTAAAAAACTCCTTTCTACAATCTAGAAAAGTCTACGTTGTATATATTTTCATATAGTTTAACTTTGTATGCATGGTATGATATAAAACATTTTCGAATATTTTTTCACGGTATCTGTTTGCCGAAAAAAAATTCTAACCTGGTAATGAGAAGAAAGGGTTAAGAACTAAAAACTCCATGGTGGGCGGAAAGAAGACCTCTCTTGACAAATATTCATATTGTGCCTTGATGCGCGCAGCTTTTGTAACTGCTTCCCTTTCTCCAAAACATGCACCCCTAACAACCACTATAAATCCTGATACTTTCAGTTTTTAATCGCGCAAACCCTAGCTTGCACCTTTTTCGCTGATGTTCATTGCGAATTTTGTTACCGTAATTGAGTAAGTGACAGATATCACAGTCATGTTTTCTAACTCTTGGAAAAATAAAATATTGTCAAGGTCGACAAGAAAAACATGAGTAAAAAGAGGATTCGAAAAGCCTGGTCAAAGATGGAAGCCACCATGTTCCATTCATACTTCTTCGCTTGCAGCTGTTCGTTCTCGGCCACCACATTGGTCAGAATTTGCACACGTTCCAGTAACGCTTCCTGCATTTTAACCAATTCTTCCACACGCTTGCCTGTATATAGGGGCTCCCTGAGCTCATCTTCTACGCATGAGTCAGAGTTACGCCGCTGGTCACATTCATCGTTGCTCTGCAGACTCCCAATACTCGATCCTATGCACCAGTCCTCCGCTTGAGTGACGGTAAGTTTTGGAATAGAACCCAGTTGTCCTAGACGTGGGACAGTCGGACCTGATTTGTAGTTCCCATTCACGAGGTTTGAGTAAGAAAGTTGTTTCACGAGTGACTGATTAATCCCGTTTCGAGGAAGGAATGCAGAATCAAACGACGACGTTCGTTGTTTCGGCACATTCTCGGCCTTAGGTGTATTGTTAAGGATGGACTCAGTTGCTGCACTTTTCTGTGACGTAACGGTCTCCTGGTCGGCTATTTTAAGGACCGACGTGTTTCGTTTGTTGGGAATTTTGACGCGGAATATCTGTGCCATCCATTTAAAGACGAAATGTCGGACCCAGACTGGCATCTCGGATGTGGCAGGGTCGTGAAAGTGGCACCTGAGTATGAAGCAGGTAGCCAGTAGAGCCAGTGCAACCTGGGTAAAAAATACAGCGCAATAGCTTTTGTCAAAGTATAACAACTATATTACATTATATATTACTTATTATTCAACAAATTGTCACTATGCCCATATATGGCAAGGAAGCCCTCAATATCTGTCATCCGTACATGACAGATATCCTGCGATATACGTAAATGACCATATTTGGAAGTGCACTGCAGATTTCTTTCATTGCTTGTTTGGCGGCCATTTTGAAAAGCGAGGCAGTCTTAGCAGTGTTCTCCCGAAATTTTAACTCCCTGGAAGAAACTTTCCACGGTTAAATGCTCTCAAAAAGTCAACAAGTATTTGCTTCAGCTCACAAAGATATCCAGAGGTTGACTTGGAATTTTCATAGTGAGAACTCAACCAAGAAAATGGTATTGCGAACGAAGCAGCACACTTGCTCACGGAAAGTTGTAAAGTTGAAAAAATTTTAATTCACAGGAAGAGGACTTATTCTCGGCAAGGTAGCAGTATTTTTTTTTACTCTGTCTTCTCATTTCCAAACATGAGTTTGTAAATAAGTCTTTTTATGTGAACTGTAGTAAACTTCGATTTCTTGAAGTTCTGTTTTGATTTTTATTACGTGTTGCTAGCTTTTGGCGTTTTCATCATAGAACCATAGTTTTTCTCGTTATGAAAATGCTAGTCGATGAGAATTTGTTGAATAATAAAACAATTATCCTGCTCAATCTTGCGGAATATCCCCTGATTTAGCCAACTCGGCCTACGGCCTCGTCGGCTAAGTATCAGGTGATATTCCGCGCGATTTCGCAGGATAATTGTTAATTATTGGTCAATTAAAATGTACATCATTGCCTCAGAACAAAGTCTAATGTTTGGGCTATTTCGAATGGATCGAAGTTTTTGAAATACAAGCATGGATGAATAAACAAATGACTGTTCATCGTGGACGACGAAGCGAACGTACGAAGAGTACAAACTGAACGAAAAAAATTTATGAATGAATGAGCGTCAAAGCGACGAGCGAACGAGAACTTAAATCTTGGTATCTTTTCAGAAACTGCGTTTTAGTGGGGGAATGCGATGTGATGTGTCTACTGCCTTGGCCTCATCCGTGCCATCTAGAAAGTATAATTGTAAAGGGTGTGTCAACCCAGTTTGCATAGTGTACCTCAAATATTGTGCCACTGAAGTAAATGGAGATGACCGGTATGACTTCTGAGGTCGATGGCATGATATCTGCTACAAGTAACATGAACACGGTCATGGCCAGGAGGTTAGTTATCACCAGGGTGATGCGCTCACCGGACTCAGGGGGGAGGTAAAAGGCTGTCACTGTCAGCACTGAAATGCAGAAAACGTGCAGAAGTGCAATAACAAAGATTGTCTGCGAACCGGGCACCTTTTCCCAGGCTTGGCAGGATAAGTATCTTAAGAGCCGTTGTCAGTAACTTTCGAGAATCCGGCGACAAAGCCGAAAATTCGAATTTCTTTGTATTTGCCCAAAAGAAACCTATTGGTAAACTATTTTCAAAAATAATATTAAAAAGTTCCAGCGAGTTTTTATTTTGGCAAAAGAACGGAAAGTTCGAAATTGGCCTAAACGGGCCTTCGGACCCGATGTAAATTATGCAAATTAGTACATTTTCAAAACGCTCGTACAAGACAACGAAAACTTGCCTGGAATTAATCTTTTCACAGTTTGTTAGACATCTCTTGAACTTGCTTTCAAAGTAAACTTTACGTCGATCTAAACGCTCTTTCCTTGATATCCAGGCGCGTAAAGAGTACAGTATTTTCTATTCCGTTGATACACTGAATTTTACCAATTTTTAGAAGACCATATCATCGGGGGTATACGAATATCTAGGTCATGAAAGAGCTCTTTGGAATTGGAAATGCTTGTTGTTTATCAAATTAAAATATTTAGTTTGGCCCGTGAAAAGCGAGAGCGCGATGTGAAAATATGTGGAGTGCACTTTGACAGATTTCGCCATTTCTTTACTGTACTCCTATTTCAAGTCACATATGCTTTTCAGACACAACGGTCGACGTTTCTGGTCTGTACCATACTGCTTTTATACTGAAAGTAAGCTAAAGCATTTCCTTATCTTAAATCTAGTTACAAAGCGATGTTTTGACTTTATTTTACGCGAGTTTCACATAATACAACAATTAGACGATGAAAGATCCCTGTCGACATTGTGATGTTTTGATACCCGATGTTACCCCGTCGCACGAATATTTCGCTTTTCAGACTTTTCCAAACTAACTATCGTTACTTTAGGGCAGATATTAAAATTTTAAATGTTTAAGTACGTGAATTCGAGTAAAAAGAAACCTTGAATAAATATGCCATTAAGTCACTTTACGATAAAGGAATTCGGTGGGCATAGATGCTATCAGAAATCTCTTTATGCAAATGAAAACGCGTCTGCGCGATGTTTTTGTGTTGCTTTATAAGACAACTGCTGGCGCGTAAATAGCCTGTTTTTACAGTCCACCTGCTAAAATACATATGCCAATGAAGCTTATTAGCTTTGATATTTGTTTGTTAAGATTTTTTGAAAATATTATGGAGTCAGGCCATTCATACTGACTCATTCAGTGATTAGAACAGATAACTCTATAACCAGACTTAAAAAAATCATTCCATTGTTAAGATATACGGTGATCAGTTCACTTACTTGTAATGTTTGAATGAGTTTCTGTTCCCTCACAAAGCAATCCTTAGCTGAAATTTCGTACAATGGGCATGTCGGACAAAAATGATCAATGACGACCAAAAGCGAGTTGCATGTTGCGTGACAATTGAAATGTGATACAGTAGCGCGGGGGGGAAATGACCAGGAAATGACTGTCAATATTTGCGTTTCTTATGACAGTTTTTCTTTCTTTCATTCATTCCTTCTTTAATAATAATAATAATAATAATAATAATAATAATAAACCTTTCAGGTTATGCTCGATGAATTAAAACAAGAAACACGATAGTTTCATTATCTATTTATGATGCGAAGTCCAAAAAAATCTATCCTGTGCGAATTTTGGGGATGCTTTTTATGGGGCCAGTAATTCAGAAGGTCCGGTGTTTAAATAAAGCCTTGTCAGTCAAATTGAACGAACTAATCGGAAAATCAACAAAACACAGCAGTTTCGAAACTACAATACCTTTTGAAAGTAACATTTTGTTCGGAGAGCTATTATGTAAATTCACAATGGCAACTTGCAGTCTTTCGTCCTTATTTCGCCTCACTTCGCTGTGCGGAGCAAGGTCAAGAGATCCACATGATTTGCAATGTGTTACGCTTAGAGATTACAATAAGGACGTTCACCCACACCTGAAGTCATTAGAAATTGGTCCGGATGAGGTTAATAGTTTTGAAAAAGAAGTAGAGCGAACGTGTACATTAGTTAAAAGTTTTCCACATAAAGAGGAACGGCTACTAGGAAAGCTCTAGAAACAGGAGGAGGGGGTGGGGAGGGGAGGGAGATCCTGGCGCGCGAGAGCCAAAGGGAGCGAACGCAAACGCGACAAGATGGCGGGAAGGATTTTCCCGCCTCTCCCCAGGTCTCTGTATCAAACGATAAACAAACTACCGCCCTCAACTAAACCGGCGTTTCCTAAAGATCGTCCAGCCCCCCCCCCCCCGCTTCTAAGTTTTTTACTCTTTTTCGCCCCATGCCCTCTCGCGTATCCCGCTTGCCTCACACTTCTTTTGCTTGGCTAAAAGGAAACAGAAACGACTGCTATGCAGGCTATATATCGTTGGGAAACGCCGGTTTATTTGAGGGCGTTAGCTTGTTTATCGTTTGATACAGCGACTTGGGGAGACCGGGAGAGGAGGGATAATCCTTCCCGCCATCTTGTCGCGTTCTCGCTCCCTCCACGCTCACGTGCCAGGATCCCCTTCCCCTAAAAAAAATATACGGAACGAATGATCCTTACGGCATTTAAAGAAAGACACAGAAGACGAAATACGTAAAGTAAAAAAATGTATGTAACAACAATTTGCACGATGTTTCGGTTTGCAAGACAAACCTTTTTCAGGGACTACAAGAGTAAAATGAGTAAATACGTTAACGGACCGTTAACATAAAAGTTACACAAAAATTTAAAAATAAAATAAATGAATAAATAAATGCCTGAATTACTGGCCCCATAAAAAGCATCCCCAAAATTCACACAGGATAGAGTTTTTTTGACTTCACATCATGAATAGAATATGAAACTATTGTTTTTTAATTCAACATTTATAACTTGAAACGTTTTTTTTTTAAATTAAAGAAGGAACGAACGAAAAAAAGAAAAACTGTCAGAAGAAACGCAAATATTGACAGTCATTTCCTGGTCATTTCTCCCCCGCGCTACTGTATCACATTTCAATTGTCATGCAACATGCAACTCGCTTTTGGTCGACATTGATCATTTTTGTCCGACGTGCCCATTGTACGAAATTTCAGCTAAGGATTGCTTTGTGAGGGAACAGAAACTCATTCAAACATTACAAGTAAGTAAATCACCGTATATCTTAGCAGTGGAATGATTTTTTAAGTCTGGTTATAGAGTTATCTGTTCTGATCGCGGAATGAGTCAGTATGAATGGCCTGACGCCATTACATTTTCAAAACATCTTAACAAACAAATATCAAAGCTAATAAGCTTCATTGGCAAATGTATTTTAGCAGGTGGACTGTAAAAACAGGCTATTTACGCGCCAGCGGTTAAGTCTTATAAAGCAACACAAAAACATCGCGCAGACGCGTTTTCATTTGCATAAGGAGATTTCTGATAGCATCTATGCCCACCGAATTCCTTTATCGTAAAGTGACTTAATGGCATATTTATTCAAGGTTTCTTTTTACTCGAATTCACGTACTTAAACATTTAAAATTTTAATATCTGCCCTAAAGTAACGATAGTTAGTTTGGAAAAGTCTGAAAAGCGAAATATTCGTGCGACGGGGTAACATCGGGTATCAAAACATCACAATGTCGACAGGGATCTTTCATCGTCTAATTGTTGTATTATGTGAAACTCGCGTAAAATAAAGTCAAAACATCGCTTTGTAACTAGATTTAAGATAAGGAAATGCTTTAGCTTACTTTCAGTATAAAAGCAGTATGGTACAGACCAGAAACGTCGACCGTTGTGTCTGAAAAGCATATGTGACTTGAAATAGGAGTACAGTAAAGAAATGGCGAAATCTGTCAAAGTGCACTCCACATATTTTCACCTCGCGCTCTCGCTTTTCACGGGCCAAACTAAATATTTTAATTTGATAAACAACAAGCATTTCCGATTCCAAAGAGCCCTTTTGTGACCTAGATATTCGTATACCCCCGATGATATGGTCTTCTAAAAATTGGTAAAATTCAGTGTATCAACGGAATAGAAAATATTGTACTCATTACGCGCCTGGATATCAAGGAAAGAGCGTTTAGATCGACGTAAAGTTTACTTTGAAAGCAAGTTCAAGAGATGTCTAACAAACTGTGAAAAGATTAATTCCAGGCAAGTTTTCGTTGTCTTGTACGAGCGTTTTGAAAATGTACTAATTTGCATAATTTACATCGGGTCCGAAGGCCCGTTTAGGCCAATTTCGAACTTTCCGTTTTTTTGCCAAAATAAAAACTCGCTGGAACTTTTTAATATTATTTTTGAAATTAGTATACCAAAAGGGTTCTTTTGGGCAAATAAAAAGAAATTCGAATTTTCGGCTTTGTCGCCGGATTCTCGAAAGTTACTGACAACGGCTCTTAAAAAACAGTACTACCACTTTCGTCATAACCATCTAGCCCCTCGATTTAAACTGAAACCATTCCCCTTGTTTAACCACTGTTGGGAAATTGTTCCTGGGACCAAACTCCGGCTAAGGAAGCCGTTGAAGAGAAGAAAATCCCCCCCCCCCAAAAAAGAAGAAAATCCGCCCTCCCCCCCAAAAAATTATCTTACCTGTTATTAAGAGGCATGGAATGATCAGGTTGATGTAGTAAAACAAAGCCAGTCTTTGTATCTGCAGAGTGTAGGTAACATCTGGGTATGGTTCCGGGCAGCACACGTAGAAAATTTCATTCCTCTTTGCTGGAAGTGCGACCAGTTGCCACTCGCCGTTACTCACAAACTTTTTAGTGTCTGCGAATGGCGCCTCCCGGACAATGTTCACACGAAAGGCATTGTACGTCCATGAGCCGAACTTCAATTCACAAGACTGTAAACAAAATAACGCCGGCAAAGTGAGTTGCTACAAATCCAGAACGAAAGTCGTGGAGCATCAGTCGGCTTTTACGTCGATAAATAATGTTTGCTCCCAACTTCCATACCTGTTAAGTTTTCTTTGCGTACAGTCACACACAGCCAGATTTTAATATGATAATTATTCCTTGTGTCTAGGGGGAAAGAGAGGAGGGACTCATAAAGAGGAGAAAAGCTATTAAGAGTATAGCTTATGTACAGTGCTCGTGGTATGTAGGGAGTAAGAATTTACTCCGAATGCTAGTTCCTCTTCCCCCAACCTCAATGTTTAAGTTGGAACTCGGTGGGAAGAAACAAATTGTGGAAGAGTGTTTTTTGTCACTGACAGTGTCTGTAAGTCAGTGACATCGCATGTTCTTGACGTTATAACGTCTCCATATTTTCGTCTTTTCCTGAGGAGGAAAGAAAAAAAATTCATCTGTGCACAGGTTGTGTTTGTCCAGGAGCCAAGCTTTACTGAGGGCGCGAGGTTTAGCTGATGCACGTTTACACAACAGAAAAAAGCATAATTAAAGATTAAGACGAAATCAGTTTGAAGCACTGCTCCGTTTCATGTAGCCTTGCCATTTTTTTGTGTGTGGCATTAGTGACGATGTTACGTAGGTGAATTGAGCCTTTTAATATCTTAATCGTGGCATTACACTCGTGAAAACATTTACCTGTTTATCAAAAGGGAAATATTTGACATCCATCTTACAAGAGCTGGATAAGATGGCTGGGGCGAGCCACTTGTTCGAACCAGATGAGTTGATGACTATCTGCGTATTGAACTGATCCATGCCTCCTTCGCGTTCATTGTCTGCGCTAGAAAAGAGAAAAAAGTTTTAAAATATTGTTTATATCTGGAGGGTATAGTAGCTAAGGTACACTGTAAAAATTGACTAGTTAAATTAACCAATTAAAATAGTTGTGAAATGCATCTGAGACAACTACCTTTTTTTAGTCACTTTGACCGGTTCTAAATAGTTAAAATAACCTGGTTCTTCGGTTTGAAATAACCAATTATCACTAGTTATAATAACCACTGACATGGTTTTTTTGCCTTTTCTGTTTAGTCGTTCTGTCTCTGACATTTTTGTTGTTTTAACTATTAGAATTAGTTGTTTTAACCCGTTTATTTTTAGTTGCAATAACCAATATCTTTAGTGAAAGTAACTCAATTCATTCGGTTATTGACCATTCAAATTGGTTAAATCTACTATTTATAAAAGTACCTGGGATGCATCTGAGACAACCCATTTTTTTTAGTTACTTTTTGTTATTTTAACTAAAAATATTGGGTTAACCAAAACTGTTATTTTAACCTTTATATGATCAGTTGACTTGACCATTTCAGCAAGTTAAAATGACCCTTTAAAATAGATCGAGATGACAAACAGTTTTGGTTAAATGCACGTCTTTATTAAGCGTTCTCTAAAACGTATAACTGGCCGTTGCTGGTGGTTGTAACTGGTAATGTTCTTTTATAGTCTTCTTCTTTTGAAGAAGAATGTGCGCCATGTCAGTAGCAGCCAAGATACGTTTTTCCATTTCTGAAAACAATGATTGAAACGTAATCATTACTGAGAAATATAATAGTGATTCATGATAAATAGTTATTCTGCAAAACTAAAGCTTTCTTTGGAATTAGCCAATCTGCGTTGGAAGGTACTTGTGAATAATATAACTGAATTATTATATTCTGACCAAGTTATGGATGTTAGCCTCCTGGAACAGTTGTCCAAGGCTAAACTTTCCTGACTAAACCAATAACTGGGTTAAAGTAGGATCTCGCTCCATGAAGGTCTTGATAGGCAGAGGCAAACTAGAATGACGAATGAGACTCAGCATTGCTTTTACTCCGTTGATAAGGTTGGACCTCGCAAAGTATTGTTTGTTCAAGAAATTTTACGGAAACACTTATGCCTTTATATTTATCCTTTACCCTACATTTGACACATCTTCCAAATGCACCCTTTCCTAAAATCATGTCACTGTCAACCTCTAGCAAGCTTTTGGTCACATAATCTTCCTTCTTGGAATATCTATGTATCTACTTCCTTAAAATTACTGCTGCATGGCAGAAGAAACAAGTCCATTGTTGTTATCTTCCTTTGTCTTCTACCATTTGCAAAAATATCCATACGCAATTTCCTTGGCCGTCTTACATGTTATCCTCAGGCTCAAATATTATTTTCTCGTTGACTGCTTTAGCCGAACTGGTTTTCAAAAAAGTTTTTTTTTTCGATTTAAACAGTTCATTCTTTATCTACTTTTTCGTTTATTTCTTTCCACCTCTGGGGGACCTGGGGGACTGAACTTGTCGCCTGCAGGTTAATTCCAGACGGTGCTGCTGCTTAAAGCTGCTTGAGTCACTGAGGGCAAGATATTATTTAAACTGATAAATTAAATTTGAATTTGGTACATCGTAGACAGAATTTAAGTAACTGTAAAAAATGTGAGCTAGGTCAATCAAGAAAGCAAGAACTCACAGGCAGACTACAGCCCAAGCAAGGCTGCCAAAGTGACAACCTCAGCAAGGAAATTGTCAGTAGGCAAGCAATTAAATCTTGCCTTGACAAAACTACGGCAGTTCAGACTGCTGGAGTTCAGTTTCTCTGTCTCAACCCTTATCACATTTAAAACAATTCAGTCCTTTAACTACAGTTCACGTACTGAATTTTATAATGGCCCACAGGCAGCCTTCAGTCTCCTGGAAAGTCTGATAACCCATAAACACTACAAGGTTTTCTTCTGAGGTGACTTGGAAATGACACGCATTTTAAGATCATCAAGCCTGATAGAAATTACCGATAATAAACTACTTTTTGAAACAATTCAGTTCAGCCACGATACTCAAACAGTACGCTAAACATAATATTTAGCACTTTTTGAAACCTGAGAGGCCAATGGAAAGCAATTTCCAAGACTTCAAGACTTAACTTTTTGGAAGAAAACATTTAAAGCGATTTTCTCCTTTCTCATTGTCTAGCTATCCAACTGAAAAATGCCTGACAGATTTCCCTTGTAACAAGAGCTTAAAAGCAGCTGAATGAATTTTCTAGATAATTCAGTTCAGTCACGATACCCAAACAGCACGTAAAATATAGTAATAAACCTGCGTGGCCCATGAAAAGCAATTTCCAAGACTTTTAGTTTGGAAAATGTGAAGAAGCCAATTGCATCTGCCTTAGCTTTGAACTGATAATTGAAGCATTGGTTCGGGAGGAAAAGTATCACCTTCTAATCACCAGGAAAAAAGCCCAAGCAAGGCTGCCATAACAGACAACCTCAGCCAGGAAATTGTCAGAAGGCAAGCACAGATCTTGCCTTGACAAAACTACGGCCTCCCGGTTACAGAAGTGAACTTCCCTTAAATATTATAATTTGATCAAAAACGACAAATTCTAACGAAAGTATCTTCAAATAAAACAATAAAATATTAACGTTTTGGAAGAAAACATTTTAAGCGATTTTCTCCTTTCTCGTTGTCTAGCTATCCAACTGCAAAATGTCTGACAGATTTCCCTTGTAACAGTTGAATGGATTTTCTACATAATTCAGTTCAGTCACGATACTCAAACAGCACGCAAAATATAGTAATAAACAATCTATTAAACCTGAGTGGTCAATGAAAAGCAATTTCCAAGACTTTCAGTGTGGAAAATGTAAAGAAGCCAATTGCATGTACGTTGGCTTTGAATTGATAATCGAGGCATTTGATCGGAAGGAGAAGTATCAACTTCTAATCACCACGAATAAAGCCCAAGCAAGGCTGCCATTTACAGACAACCTCAGCCAGGAAATTGTCAGAAGACAAGCACAGATCTTGCCTTGACAAAACTACGGCCTTCGGGTTACAGAAGTGAACTTTCCTTTACTGGTTCGAGTTTATACTATAATTTGATCAAAAACGGCAAATCATTATGGAAATTATTTTCAAATGACTGACAGCTTTATGCACCCACTTCCGCTGCTAATAGGCGCGCGCGTCGCTTGAAGTCGCCGGAAATAATTATGTCATGTGACAGGCGGTAACAAATATAATTACACAAAGAACATTCATATCTTTTATAAAAAAGTGACCGTTGGTTTAAGCGGGAAATTGTCATCGAAATAACGGCACAAAACTATATATCTCCTAGATCCCGCACGTAAAAAGCGTAAGTGTTACTGGAAACGTTCATGCATATATGTAGGCTAGTTCTAGAAGCACAAAAAATTCAGACATTCAGATCACAGCTCGTCAAAGTTTTGGCGGGAAGTTTATGCACTGCGTTTCAACGGCACGAATTAAAACATTGTTGCACATAAAACAGTCATAACTCCGTACATATTGATAGCTTTGATCGTCTCATAATGATTAAAACGTAAAAATGAAAACAGCTCAAATAAGCTACTTTGCTTATATATTTTAAATACACGGCAATTTACTTACCACGACCTAACCGGCGATGGCCTGGCGCCACGACAGCATGAAGGTCGTCTAGGGTAGAATTTTCTTCACGGCTTACGGAGAAATACGGACCGCCGTTGTGTTAAGTTGTACTTGCCGTAAAAATAAAGTAAAACAAGAAGTGGAAAATATAAGCTTGAGCAAATGTGGACTGAACAACATCGATATATCGGCAAGAAGTGATCTTCGTTTGATTCATTCAATCTCATGTAGCTCCCCAACTGATTCCAAAGAAAGCAACTGGCATGTAGTCAATATAAAGAAACAACCACTGTTGTGCGAATTGTCCGTGCCTCTGAACTAGAGCGAAAAATCCATCCCCGACTGAATGACGCAAACGTCATTTCAGGTTCAGTGACTGAAAGTGGACTGAATTGAATGTAACTATAATTGTTTAAGGCTTTGTTGGTTATTATTCACTGATTGGTCAAAAAATAATAGGATTTAAATTCCTCTATTATAATTGGCTGTAGTGTTTACACAAGGCGAGATCTAGGACAGAATCTGTCATACCGCAAATACTTGCGGTAGATGACTGCAAATACTTGCCGCGGGTATGCGGATTCCTTGCATAATTGAACGATACACTATCGGCTTTGAGCAATGAGTTATTCAAAATCCAAACGTCACTGAAAGAAGCCAACGCTTTTTTAAAAGGTCTAAACGCCTTTTGGTTTAGAAGTTGTGGCTGCAAGATAAAGAAAAGCTTCAAACAACCTTGCTCGGCGGCGTTTGAGCCGATAACGTGTACCTTATTTCCTGTGGGTCAGTAAAAGTCACGTTATTTTCTACCCAGCACGCAATAACTAATCCTATTAGTTGAGTTTATCTTAACTAATAGCTTAAGTAGAAACAACCTTAGCTTCCTTTACGGGTCATTTTGTTTTATTATATTGTAAGCAACATGGTAAATCGAACATCTTTTCATTCAACTTGTCTTTAGTTGCTGTTTTACCTCTTGCAAAATGACTGTTTTGATTAGTCACAACCACTCTTAATTGGTTATATTGACTGATTTAATAAGAGTAATTTTAACCAGTCATCGAACAGTTACAATAGTTTCTTCTCCTGTGATGAAGGATCAAACGATATGAATCAGTCAACAGCCTATGAATTATTAGCCACAATCACTAGCAATCGACTGTCGGATTTACTAAAAAATCTGTCACTAAAACAAGAAAGTTTGTTTATTTGCGACCATTAGATTTCATACTTATCACATGCTCTGTTACTTTAGCTGCTATTTATTTTTTAATATTTGAGTTTTAATAGCGAGCAGAATGCTCCTGTGGCGAGTTAAATACATTATACTTTACCAACTAGTAAGTCATATGTACCATGACTAATTAGTTTGGTCGTTTAGACTAATAAGAGAAGTATAGTTATCACAACTAATAACAATGGTTAAAACAACCTATAGTTAAATGTAACATTAACTATTTGATTTAGTTGACAAATTTGACTGTTTAAAATAGTTAAAATGACCATTGTTATTAGTTACGACCATTTTAAATAGTCATTTTAACTAGTCAATTTTTACAGTGTAATGGTTGCTTTAATTTATCGGGCGTTAGGACCCTCGCGATCGGAGCTTTACCTCGTTTCTGAAACATTGGGTATGAGTAACTAGGTGTAGTAGTGCTACATTATATTGTGATGTCATTTTAGCGTATAAAGAATGCTTACCGCCAGCGTACTGTTAGGTTTGCCTAACAGTTTGCAAAAGCTTACCTTTTCCCAAGCCAGGGTAGACAGAGAGGCAGTTAATTAACTTGCCAGTCTAGAAAGTAACCACCACTATTTTACGACAGGAATCGGTCTCGTCGATACATAGCAAGTGGGACATTCAGATTAATACTCGTGTTGTAGTTTTCGCCATTTAACAGGGAACGCTTGACGGTACCGGAAAAGGTTCAGCGGTCTCTAATGAATATGACTTTAAGCCTAACAAGAACGGCTTTAGTTACATGCGCAGTTGACGAGACAGTCGAACCTCTCATAACTACTTTCCATCATGCCACGGCAACAGCTCGTCTCGGTGAGGTTTTTTTGTCCTAGAGAGGACTCAAGGTTATTTGGCTGAAAATAAATTCTTTTTAAGAGATTTCGGTAAAGAAAATAATTCTTTTTACAAAAACCATTGAGTAAAATTATCTTTGTTGAAGTAACTCATGTTACACTGTAAATTGTTTGAACCTAGGATTCATATCATGAGTCGGTGAAGTATGATTGTCCGGATGAGTGTAGTCCTGAGAAGGACTGTTTGTGATAGCCGAAGTCACTGACGTTGAGCGGAAGTCATCATCAGGGTCAAATGAATTGTGAATTGTCAGTAGATGTTATAAGTCTCTGGTTGTTTGACTTCGTCGACCAATCAGGTCAACAACCAGAGACTACACTCACCCGGATGATCGTACTTCACCGACTTATCACCCATGTTAAACGTTTATTAATTCTGATAACCTACTTATTGTATAGGTAGATATCAGGAGTCCAGACTTCGCTTGACTTTACATTGACGGATTTAATTCCTCCAAAGTCTGATTCATTCCATGTAAGAAAAGGATTGTTCCACACCTAAAATGACGAGGAAGATACGGTACCGGATGAGTCACTTCCCTTTGAAAGTGGAAACAGGATATAAACCTTTCAAACATTGTGCGTTGTAAACATAAAAAGAAAAACAACAACAACAACAACAACAACAACAACAACAACAAAAACAACCAAGAAAACTTGAGGAAGGCTAACGCACGCCAAAAATAAACTAGAATGATGATATTTTAGAGATAAGGGCCACATCACCTGCAGGGGTCTTCATAAACAAGTTCTCCGGTATGAAGTTTGTACTTAAAAATTTAGAGATTTTGTCTGTTTGTTTGCTTTTTTTTTGTGAAGGGATAAGAATCAAAATGTAAGTTAAACTATCTCAGCAACGAATGATGCCTTGCGGGAGGCAAGTGTTCCAGCACCAATGCAAAGCGCAAACCAACTGGGAGTTCCCGTTCATTTTTCCCAGTCCGGAACAAAAACTGAAACGTGCAAAATTCTTACCTGTCGAACCCATATGCTGGTTTGCAGTAGTTGGTTCTTTTCATCCTGCCAAATATATCACAGTAAATAAGACCAGTGACAAAACTGACGCATATCTTATCAGGGTTAAGTATGTTTCCACAGTTCAAACCTGGCAAGTCTGTTTTAATTTTTAGAAATTAACCTTAGACCACGCTTAGAAAAGGGTAAACTTTGTTTTTGATGGAAGGAAAAATTCATATTTTCATCAACGATGAGTAAAGACAGATTTACGCACATAGCAGACCTTACCACGTCTATAATTTGATGAAGTGAAATTCCAAAGGTGACTGTGACCACGTCTGACTTCTTCAGGACGGGGCGGAGCCGAGGGTTGTACTTTGAAAACAAGTGATTCAGCAAACGTTCTTCGTCATCTTCCATCTTTGTAACTGATGTATTCTTTCCTATGAAGATTTAAAATTCAACCTTAGGAACGCAGGAAGCAGGGAGACAGCTTTAATGAGCTAATATAATCCTGTTTCATCATGTTCAAAACTACGGTGTTTCTTAATCTGATAATCTTTACGATTCTAAATACCATAAAATTTAAATCTCGGTTTTTATTCTCCTGTGACTCAAGTTACCAAAATTCTGTTATACAGTTATTGAATCAGGTCCGATAGAATGAGTTCTTTTAGCTTAAAACATAAGATTCGAGGGAAACAGAACAAGATGAGATTACCCCGGCTCGCTTTCCGATTCAATGTTGAGTGACAAAGCAGTTTTAACTATTTTAGAAGTTTTCACATTTGTAGACTTCATCAGCAAGCTTTTCTTTGTGAAAGATTGAGGTAAATTTATCTTAAGGTGTGTTTTTTTTATGAGGATAGGTAGCTTTCTTCGAAGGTAGGCCGATAGGCAAAGCTTAGAAATCGAGACATTTGGCGAAGGTAATCAAGGAAAAGAAAACAAGTACGAAAATCAGATTGAGGTATTGTGAAAAGTTCAAACCTTAGGTGTGAACTTGTGGAAGCGTGCAGTTTGTAGTTAACGCAAAGACATGTCTAAAAGTTCAATGAACTTTCACAGTACCTCAATCTGATTTTCGTACTTTTTCTTTTCTTTTCCTTTTTCCCTGATTTCTTGCCAAATTTCTTGATTTCTCGGCTTTGTGGGTCCCACAAGTTTTACTGAAACTTTCTTCGATGGTAGGCCTATCGAAAGAGCGAGAACAGAAAGTTGATTTCAGTATGCACGAGTGACAACTGGGTACACGATTTAGCAAAGTTACACTCTGTTTAAGACGTCACGAATATATTGTTGGCTCACCTTGGCTTGACGAAATTTCTTTGGTAAAGAAAATTGCCAATGTTATGATTTGCATAACTGGCCCATGCCTGAGAGAAAACCACATCGCCGTTACAGGGAGTGATGCACCGTGCCTGTGAAGGAAACGATCAAACTCCCGGCTTGAATTTCACCAAGTTTAAAGGCCACTCATTTGTATTAATATTCGTGCCTGAGGAACTAAAAATATATCTTTTTTATTGCGCCATGTTATTCTGCTTAATGTACAGTAAAGCTTGCCATTAACTGTGGCCAATGTTTCCTCAATATGACGTAATCGGACGTCGTATATTTTATCGTTACACATTAACATTGGTGTTGGCATAGAAGGTGGATTGTCCGACTACACTTGAATTCAAAAAAGAAAAATCACATGCAAAGCAATGATAAATTTGCACTTGAACAGGAAGCTATGATTTTAACCTAGTGTAGTCTCCCAAACGCAATTATTCGCTTTTTTATATTGATATCTGAAACGTAAGTGATATTCTCCTTGATACTGATACAGCTATTGGTGATCACTTAATATTGATACGGCTCTTATTTGCAGTTAAATTTTATAAAATAGCAATGAATACAGCTGAGTTTTTGACCTGCCATCAAGCTCTCAAAAACGATTTTACCTTACTCGATTGTCTTTTGCGAGCGGTACTTCTCGCGACCTCGTAGGCTCGATACGGTGGCCGAACGAAGGGAAGCTTACTAACAGATGAATGAAGGAGTAGTTTCTAAACAAGCTGCGTCGTTGGGGAAGTGAAACACAAAACGTTGGATTTATTAACTGGATTGAAAGGCATAAAATTTGCCATAAAGAAACCAGTTTGGCTTTGACGAAGAGCTAACGCTCGAAACGCGGTCAGCCTGTGAATTCTTTAAGGTGGGCAATTTACCTTATCGAGTGGACTCGGTTGAGAAATCTAAATTTTCGAACTGTCTGAAAGCACCTGCTTTCCTAACACGCAGAGTTAAGGAGACTTTTAGCTACTTAGTTTCCAGATAACAGTCGCAGTAATTGGCATTTTATGGATCCGTAAATGAACAACACTTTCAACAATTAGCTTTATAGATAAAACGAATTTTTTTTGTCATTTGTCGTTTAAAATTAAATAACCTCGCTAACGTACGTCTGAATGCGCAAGGGTAAAGTCTACCAGTTCAAAGCTTGGGCACAGGTAGAGGGGTTTTTCTCATGCGCTGACTGAAAAGTATCGAATTTATTTTTATAACCTACTTTTAGTAAGGAAATGAAAACCAAGTTGGAGTTGAGCTCACTCCTTTTTAGTTGTAATTTTGAAACAACGATTAGTTTAATAACTTGGGCTTCGAGAGAATTCGAAGGGGATTAACTCTTGTTTTTATTTAAAAGGGGATGAAAATCACTGCTTCGTTAGAGAAAGTAAGAAAATCGAAGGTGATATACTAACTTAAAAATTCTCTGAAACTTAAAACGCTGTAAAGGTTTCAATTATCTGCTATTTGTAGCATCGCTCACTAGCCGATGTCAAATTTTAAGTTGATATTCATCAATTTATTATTTGTAATCTGTTCATGTATTCAACTGGACACTGGAAATTTTATTATCACTATATATATGACCGATATCGCTACTTGTATCGATCTTATCCTATCATATTATAACAGGCTGTCCAGGTTTGCTTGATAGATATACGTAACATCTGTTTGCCGATGTCAAATTTAAGACACCATCGTTTGGGTATGCACTTTAGAAGATAAACTTTCGATATGATCTACTATGAAAACATTTCTTTAGTACTCTGGATAAACTAACGGTCGCGGTTCGGCATTAAAAAAAATGAAACTGACAAGGCTTCCGTAATTACTGACTATATGACACTTACTGTCGACTCAAAATCTTGAAGCTGCCGTTTGTCGTCAGTCACTCTTGTATCCTTGATCTTCAGCTAAAAAAAGAGAAAGAAAATCACTTTTTTTATAATAAATTGTTTCAAAAGAGAATTTGTGAAGTTACTAAAAAACAACCGGATGATATACTCTCTGCCCCCCAAAGACTAAAATGGCAATTTGTTACTGATGATTCTTGGGGCTTTTTATCATTGAATACCCCCTGGAGTTTTACGACCGGTTTAACGGTTGCATCGGAAGAAACTAAAAACCTTTTAAGCCCAGTGTTTTGTCATTTTTATTTCGGACATTAGATCCTTTTTCATTCTTCGTTTTGGTGGGGGAAAGGGTGGGGGGAGGGGTGGGTTAGGGATGTTATTCATGCTATACTACGCTGTCACTTTTTCGGGATCCATATTTTACTAGACATTATATGTACGGATCAATATATTTTTGTGACCTTCTGAGAAGCCTCATAAAATTTCATGAAATAGATGCCGAAATTCTAGCCATTTTATCGCTACTCTTTCTACCAAATCGTCACGGTCTTTGTTGAGGGATATTAAGTTTTGTCAGCTATCCGGTATTGCAGCTTGCAAGTATAATTTTTGTGGTCGTACGCTTTGAAAATATATACTAAATGACGAAGGACAAATTTAGTGACGCCATTACGTAGGCGTGCGATCGACAGGTGTAAAACCAGAAATATGTGTTTGGCTGAAACATTTTACCCTCCTGAGTGCGGTTCAATTTTCTAAATGGTAGCTTTATGATATGCTTAATCTTGAGGAACAACTCCTGTATTAAACTATTTCTTTTTTAACCAAAAACTTACAACTGATAGGCTTTTTGGGATGAGTTTTGATCAATTTAAAGTCCGTTAACGTAACAAGACTGAATTAAATTGTAAATGATATCAGGTCAGCAATACCTTGGAATTTCAAATTGACATCTGCAGCTGCTCCTTTGGAGCTTTTTTTAACCAGTTAACGCAGCGATCTTTTCAATCTTGGACCTCGATGTTCTCCCGCTCCTAAAACACCTCTACAGTTCAGGGTCTAAACTTGGCTTGCCTGCACGCCTGCATGAACGATCATTTGGTTATAGTATTCTCATTGGCCAGAGAGCATACAACAAATTCTCCAGTTTTCTTGGCAACCGCGAGTTCTGTGTGCTTGAAAGGATGAGTCGAATCCATAACTTAGACCTTACATAACAGAGTTAAGACCTGCCTTAATTCGAATATTTCTCATCTAACTGAAGCAGTTTTATCTGTTTAGACTTTGATTTTGCATCAGGATAAAATCGTTTGTAATTCAGTTTTGTTATGTTGCTATGGAATCCTGCCTTATTTTGAAAGAATTTGCCATGCCATAGCAGAGAAGGCTATTATTCACAATGCACTTGATTATTCCGTTGTATTTTTTAACGGCTCTTCTTTAGTTTTCATACGGCAACTCTCTTAGAAAAAAAGGGCTCCACATTATTCTGAGTCAGGCTGAAGTTAAACAAAATGTGCGGCAATGTCGGCTAGCTTTAATAATCTGATATTATTTCAAGAAAAAAAAAAGTAAACTAGCGTAAATACATAGTTCTGGAATCTTCATTTCATTATAAATCAAAACAATCCTTTAGCATGTGCTTTTTTTGGCCGAATTACATCTCAAACCTGAAAATATTTGCATAATTGTTAAATGGGGACATATTGTATGTAAATGAACAGTAGGTTTTAGTTCATCGGCTTTAATTTTCTCAACTTTAGCATGTTCATCCTAAGAATTTAAAATGAAAATATTGTTGAATATCGATGATTAAAATCACACAGTAAATGAATTAACAAGGCCATCATCATTGATGTATACCGCAAACCTAAAACAAACTGACAGATATGGATTTCTTTTCTCGTAAAGACACCGAGCAATTACGGCTGCCTAGTACGGCACAGGGGAAAAGTGCTGAACTCACCATGTTACCAATGCCTTACGATCCAACAACGTTCATCCAAACATTATCTCCAACATTTTAAAGAAGAAGTCTTCCAAACCATCCACAAGCCCCTACACCTGAAGAATTAGTCTGCATGTTTTTTAAATGGGCTTCACCCCATGAACAACCCAGCAGTCTTGCCGTCCTTCCTTTCATCAATGGCATCACTCAACCTTGAACAAGGTACACCGGACATGAAATTAAAGTTATTTCAAACAAGCCCTTCAACACTTTGCAACAAGAATTCCTTTCCCCTGAATTTCGACTTTCTATCGAACATCATCGAATGTAGTATACATAATACCCTGTGTCGATTGTGATTGGTGCTATATGGGTGAAACTGGCCGATGTTTTGAAACAAGAAAGGAAGAAAGAAAGAACATATCAGGACTGCTAAGACCTACGCTGGCGGTTCAAACATTGCGAAACATGCTTGGATATTTGGACATGGCATTGACTATGGCAACTTGCAGGTAACTGAGGCCGGCTTTCCATATACGAAAAACATTAGAATTATGGCACATTTGTGCTATCAAGCATGCAGACAATAACTCTAAACCGCCCCTAATCAATACTCTATTCTTTTTAAAAATAGTTAGCTTAATTAACACTTTTTTACTTTTATTCCTTATTACCTTGTTTTGTATATATTTTAGATTCATATTTATTCCATTTTTTTCTATCGAAAGCTATAGTCCGACAGCCGAAAGCTCTGACTTTATTTATTTATATTTCTAGCCAGAGAACGTTTTTACTGATTTTAACAAATGGATTATCTTTTCAAACTAAGTGAAATGAAACAACAGACAATTACAGAGAAGAGCATTCAATTTCAGAGACAGTTATTTTGTTGAATCGACACTGAGTTTTCCTATATTTACGATCACATTTTCACTAAATACGATTTTATCGTTATATTTTTAATTTTTGATATTTTTTTGGGTGTCAAAGAAGACACAGCTTGGGACACTAGTAATGACTTGATGTTTTCGATCGACTGCAATGATTCACTGATATTAAATTGCACGAGCTAACTGAAATCAACCTACCAATGACGACACCTCGCTGCCTTGTCCCTTCAATTCGCTGTCCGTAACTGAAAAGCCAGCATCCGCATAAAAGTATTTATTGTATAGACAAGAGTGTTTTAGTGGAAAATAAACCACTCGTAAAGTTCACACGAAACTACATCCGGGACTCGAGTGGCGTATTTTCCATATCCTCACTAGTGAGGATATCGATGACGTCATTTCCCACTTTTACACTGCTGTTTGTGCAAAAATACTCTTGTCTATATAATAGAAAGAAAATTATACGGTGGCTTGAAGATATGAATTTTATGTTCTCGTGGTAAAATATATATTGTTTTTACCACTCGAAAATAAAATTCATGTCTTCGCGCCGCCGTGTAATGTCCTCTATGTATCTTCAGCTGAGGCTCAAACCCTTGTTGATTTTGCTTCATCTTAAAATATTTTGTCCTTCTAAAAAATATATCAATTGCGTATTTTTTTCTCACCTTTTAACTCCTCGAACTTAGCTTGTGTGATAGCCGACGTTTAAATGGATCGCTTGAAATATCTCAGTGAATTACCTTAGCGTTTTTGAAGACAATCCATTCGTTTGAGTCATTTACTATTGCAGGTGTTTCAATAGCACTGAGAAGCCCGATTGTTCTGTCACATCTATAAAGAATATATATATATATCTGCTTTGAATATTTATGTAACTACCTTATTTAAGAAAGGCATTTTTTAATAATCTTTTTCACGGTTTATTTTTCTCATTTGCATTCATGACAATGTATTTGAACGTAGTTGTGAATCAATTTCGGGCAGAAACAGCAAAATTGACTGAAATTGCCTCACATCCAAGTTCAAATAAATTGTTGTACAAATGAGAAAAGTTAACTGTTAAAAGGGCTGTTTGCAATCAATTCTCTTTTTCATGCATTGTGCTTTACTCAGAACTTAAACGCGCAAGGGCTTCTAGGGTATTTTAGATTTCATCGCGTGACAAAGATAAAACATGCGACATTCGTTTTTGCGGTAGAAGCCCATTCCCTATGTGAGGGTTTTCTGTAGTGAAGGGAAGTAGCATGTAGCTCGCACCGTGATGGTGTCTCGGCTCAGAATGACGCCTTCGAGGGTATTGGTCAGTCGCTCGTTGACGCACTGTCATCCAAAGTGGAATGCCACGATTTTATTAAAAAAAAAAAACCAATATCAACAGCAGCAGCAGGACCACTAACAAAATCGGCTCATTTTTCATCTCTGCGCTTCAATTTAGTCATTTTCGCCGTTTTCTTTTTGCAATAAAAATTAACACCCTTGTTTATGAGAACTGAGTGAATCAAGGGGGCGTTAATTCGGAAAAGAAGGGGAATAAGTCAGGCATCTTTTATTTCCCAGAATCGCTTGAACAGCCAAGGGAGGAGTAACTGGAAGGGGCGTTTAATTAAGAGGTGGTGATTTAGTATTCTTCCCGAAAGAGCCAACTTGTACAACACAATAAACAGCACCACAGGAAAGTACTGCTCAGTAGATTTCATTTGAATGGTCACACTTTAGGATTTCATGTACAGACTTAAAAGTTAGAAAAGTTAAAAGTTACGCGCCGGCACTTGCATCACTGCGTCGAGGAGCACAAGAACGTGTCGTCATCTGTTGGCAAACATTTTCGCTCGGAACATTCTCTGGCCCCTAAGCATCTCAACAAGAATTTTAAAATTCTAAAGAAATGTAAGAACAAGTTTGACTGCCTCATTTATGAAATGTTTTTTATCCATGAACTGAGACAAAGTCTCAATGTACAGTCCGACTCAATTCGTGCGAAGGGTTTTAAATAATTAATCTTTATGTAGTTAGTTTTTGCATGCTTTTTATTGTTTTAATTAACACCTTCTTTGTAATTCTTGTTACACATACTTTTAGCTATTTTTACATTTTTTCAATTCATACATATTTCTTACATATTTTTACCTCTGTCACTATATATATCTATGCAAATTCTTATTCTCAACATTTCGTTTGATAATGACCGAAGAGCGGTCGAAACGTCGTGAATTTTTACCGTTAGTTTTTATTGTCAAATCGTTTTTCCATGTACATACTGAGATTTACCCACTGAAAAGGCGCGAAATAAATTTTCTTTCACAAGCTGGTCTAAGTAGCTGAAAGCCAATCAAATGTTGCGTATCACTTTTTTCACACGTAAAGAAAACGATACGTCCAATCAGGTGCCGCGTATCATGTTTTTTGACGTGTAAGCCGTAACAAGATGATTCTTATTCAGGCTTTCGCTTCTCAAGTCTCTCGCAAGTGTTGAATTTAACTTTCTTTTAAGCGTAAAAACATGAGGGAGCCGAAAGATTTTGTTGCCCACGATACTTCGGTTGAGGATTATGTGGAAAGCCTCAAAAGCAAATACACAAAAGAGAAGACGAAGCGAGATGTGAAATTGTTGGAAGAATTTTTGAGAAACGAAAAGAACGACGAGCGAGAAGTGCACACTATATAGCCAGCAGAATCAAACAAGTATCTTGCGGAGTTTATTCGCTCTGGTGGACGTAAAGACGGAGAAGATTATGAGCCCTCAAGTTTAAGTAGCGCTTCACCTAAGACGGAAAGTGAAAACAATAGGCCCGCGGCACCGGGAACCGTTGCAACGTTGTCCGCTGTTAACTACTAATTAAATTAGTAACAAAGTTTTCATTGATCAAAGGAGCATTAACGCGAAATTCAAACAGACTTTCTCAGAAAAATAATCTTTATAGTGCGATTGCCGAGCCCAATTTAACACACGATATATGTTTTGAGGCAACAAGTAATACAGCGTAATTTCAGCGAAATTGTATGTGAGGAAAGCTACATCTTTGAATTCAACTCTTTGTATGTTCAAAATATCTATTGTTTTCCGTATTCGCGATGACAGAAATATCACTTACATGTAAGACCATTGGTTCAAATGTTCGCGGAAAATCAGACACCCGAATAGTGCGCGACTCCTCCTGCGCGAAACAAAACAATAACATACAACAGAATAAAAATGAAAATACAAGGTTTTCGATGACTTGTGGCGTTATATGCGCAAACGTTTGTCGTGTATTTTCTGATATATTTACAAACTGTAAATGTTCATCAAAAATCTTCAAAAAATAAATCAGAAATAGCGTCCAGCGCATCGAAAAACTATCGCCTTCCAGTGTATCTGTTTGTCCATTTCCAAGTCGCGGAAAAGTCTTCACCAGAAATAATAGGTCTCTTTCTTCTAGCTTGAGTCCCCTTAAGCTTGCACAGATTCCTCGTACAGAGCTGTAAGAGCATAAACAGGCAACAGAAAGAACGGTCAATTGTTCGTTGAAAGAAATGTTTATGCTTCTCAAGCGACCAAGGTACACTTTCGCTTTGAATATTGCCAGGTCAGATATTTTCACACACCATTCGACGTTCAACAGCTGTACAAGTAGGTATTTTGCTGTTGCGACAAGTTTAAGAAAATCCTCTGTGGAGATAAAAGTCCTCTTCAAGTTTATCCCTGTTAACCACGCAAAGAATTTTAGCGGCACTTTCTGATACAGCTTCCCCGTGTCGCCTAAATGCAGACGTTGTCAGCGTCTCGCGGGCAGGCAGTCGATTTGCGGCCTTGAAATACAATTTTCCACTAAGTTAGGCATACAGACGCCACACTACGAGATCTTCTAGGTCAAGATACTGAAAAACAAGCGGCCAAAAACAGAGAAGAGCCTCAACATGCCTTCAAGACGCTTTTTCGATTCCCCGATACAAATTACTTTCACTCCGTACGTGACCGCCGACATGCCATGAAATTCGAGATACGACGGCAAAGCCCTCGTAACTTTTTTCGCGCACATACGAATTGCCCGATAAACTGCCAAACAATAGATCGGCACATGATCGTTCAATACTTGAAGGCTACGAGCGTGCAATCGACAATTTTCGTAGAAAATACGAAGAGAAAGTAATTTCAACCAATCAAATCGTTGCATTTTAATTGAATAAGCCAATTATGATGCGGTCGCGCGCGACATTCTTTGCATTCCTGTGCCGATTTCTCTTTCCCTCTTATTTGGCGTCGTTTACATGAGTTATTTCATCCCGGGATGAGTTTCACCCCGGGATGACCTTCATCTCATCCCGGGATGATTTTCATCCCGGTGTCTGGTCATTTACCTGTAAGCGTTTACATGATTTGGAGCAAAAATGGGTTCGCCCCGGGATGATTTCATCCCGGTGCTGAAGACCGGGATGAAATCATCCTGGGGCGAACTCATTTTTGCTCCAAATCATGTAAACGCTTACAGGTAAATGACCAGACACCGGGATGAAAATCATCCCGGGATGAGATGAAGGTCATCCCGGGGTGAAACTCATCCCGGGATGAAATAACTCATGTAAACGGCGCCTTAGTCGAAGCGCTACTTAAGTTGTCTTGTTCAAAGCATTGAGAGGCATTTGAAGAAAAATAACTACCCCGTGAGCATCGACAGCGATAAACAGTTTACTGTGATCGTCCGGGTGAGTGTAGTCCTGAGAAGGACTGTTTGAGGTGACATTGACTGACGTTTCGACAACCTGAGCGGAAGTCATCATCAGAGTCAAGTGAACTGTGAATCGTCAGTATATGTTTTAAGAGCGACTTCCCACAAATATCGACCAATATCGACTTTTGGTGGCACAAGTGAAAAAATCATATTTTCATAGATAGGCCCTAGTGAGAAACTAAACGGGCCGTAGTTAGTTTTTCCAAATACAGCTTCCTTTCGTGAAAATTCGAGAAAAACCGTTTTGCCCGAGTTGAGCTCAAAATCCACTTCCGGTGAGACGCAATTTTCCCAAAATTTGATCGGTTCGCATATCAAACTAGAACTAGATACGAAACTTCAAATAACATGTCTGGTTTTCCTAAGTCTTCTTGTACTGATTAACAAAGAAATTTGTAACATCTAATTTACTTTTATGCCCGAAACAGATTTACAAAAACACGCTATAATTGAGAGTTTTTTGCAACCAAATTTTAGCTCTAAAATATGGCATATTTTGCTTACGAGCAATAACTTGGCTTATTTATATACTGCTTTATTAGAATATGGAAAGAAATCCTTGGGCAAATCGTTTTAAGTGACCCGCAGAGCCTCGAGTTCAACGCCTATTTTGTCGAAAATGTGGCTTTCGCATTGTAAACAATTGCGTGACACCACAAGTCACCGAGACTTACGAGAGCCTAAAGGAACACCAGAAAAATAATTTAGAGACAGAAATATGAAAATGTGTAGGTAGAATGTCGCTAGAGAGGCATTTCGTATCTTTTGGCTTTTTTCCTCTTGCTTCTCCTTCTCTGTTTTCCGATGCTTGTAAGTATATGTTTGTTTGGCGACGGCGAGTTTGAGAAATTATAATCGGGATCGTCGTTGACCTGTGCTAAAAGGAACTGCATGCCTCTGTTAATCAAAAGCGAACTTTCGGAAATAAATACAATTTACCAGTAGTAAATATGTTTGTTTTAAATTATTTGTTTGCTATACGCAGAAACTATTAATAAGAGTTGCGTGACCTATAGTACTTTGAGCAGGTCACCGGAAGTGTCAATGGAGAATTTCGATCTGAAACACCCGCAGTTTACTTTCTTGATAGACAAGGAAAATTGCAGCTAACACAATTGATCGGGGGTAGAATAAACATGACCATAGTGCTTGATGAACAAGTTTCAATTTTAACTGATTTCAAAACGTTTTTTATGCGTTCAGCCTTCGCTTTTTACCTCCTAAGGAATGTTTTACTCAGTCTGAATGATGCTTCATGCCTGGGAGGTGACTCAGTCACGTGCGCACTGAAATCGGGCGCTGTAAGTACATGTCGCAAAAGACATGTGGGCGATGTTCCGTATGAAAATGACGGAGTGTGGGCGATGTTCCGTATGAAAGTGACGGAGATGCTCGTCGTCTCGCTTAGGGGTGCAAATTGCAGATCCTGGTCTCACGTAAGGTGTTCAGGACAGAAAGCCAATATTTTTACTCATACAGGTATCGCTCAAGGTAGACTATGAACGAAACTAAAGATTTATGACAATCGAATGACAATACTTCTAAAATCGAATAATAGAATACAGCATTCGATGTAAACATCTTTAGCGGAATTTAAATCACTATAGCTCTTAGTTTGGTTGTCTGTTTTAGCACGGTCTCCTTTAGGGCTCAAATAAAGCCTGCGCCACGCCCATATTGGTCTCCCTTAGGGTTTTAATTCCAATCTTCCGACGAGCATCCCCGTCCCTTTCATATGGGAGTCCAACCATGTCAATTTAAACTGATGTCAAGGTCGCTGACTCCTGACCAAAAAAAAAAAAAGGCGCTGGCCACTCCTCAGTTTCTTAGCAATAAAAGTCAAGAAGAAGTAGGGGACTGTGCAATAATTACCTGGAGGGGGCTGGAGGGGGAGTTGGGAAATGGGTAAAATAAGGCTCAAAATTAAGTTGCACCTCCCTCTCACTAAGCGAAAATTAACTTTAATCCCCCCTCACCTACTGATAATATTAAGGTCAACTCCCCCCCCCCCCCTCCTGCTTCTTCCCCGCATTGGTTACCTCATACGTAATTTACGTGTCGGATGTCTTCCTCAGGCACAAAAAACGTGAGTTCTCTCCATCGGAATCACTTGACTCTGATTCTGAAGTTGTGTTGTCTTCACACGAGTTATTACATTCTTCATCTTCCAGAACATCTCTGGCAGCATTTCCACGTGCGTGGCTGAGAACCCTTTTAGTTAAATCAGCCTTGCTTCCACTTATCTTGAGACCATGTTGTTTCAAATACATTTTCAGTTGGTTGTTCGTAAGCGCTTCCACATCTTTTTCATTTTTCCAAGAAATATTAGACGGAAGAGCGTTCCTTTCTCTTACCCTTTTTTTCGCCTTTGCATCCAAGAACTCAAGGTGCTCTACATAACTTTTACACGCAGTCTCGTCCACGTTGTACTGGGAACAGAACTCTTGCAAAGACCCTTCTTCAGAGGAGGACAATTTTTCCTCGTTGAACAATTTCTTTATCTGGGCATTCGGGATACGTTTATAAGCTTACTTTGCAAAGTAATCAATGAAAATGTTTATATTTACATAGATCAGTTTATTGCTACTAAAGTGAACCGTTGGGTTTTCCATTCTCTTTAATTACAATGCATGCAATGTACTCTATCCTACATGGCATCTTTCTTTTTCATTGAATAACATCATAGTGTCAGGGCTGTAGCTAGACTTTCCTGATTACCGAGTCAATTGCGAAAGCGGCGAAGGGGCAAGCTTTTAGGGGGGTCTGGGGGCCTACTCCCCCAGAAAATTTTGAGATCTAGACGCTCGGAAATGCCATTTTTAGCGTTTTCCTGGTGGTATTTTTTCCCTTAACATAATCAAAATCTAAACTAACTTTAACAGCATTCCTGGTGCCATTAAAGTAGAGCTGTTTTAATATATAACAGAGGCATTCCTTTCCTCAGTCGAGGGAACTGAAGTGCCATTTGATGACGAAATCTTTTCTCCGAGAAAAGACTGAGCCCACGATTTTCGGCATTTGGCCAGTGGGCTATTCAGATATGAACCCTCGAGGTCTCGATCACCTCGAGTGAAAGAACTCTGTTTAATTAACTATTTAACTTGAAGGCCAGTTTATTGTTACTTCTAAAAACGGATAAATCTCAACTGTTTAAATATATTTATCAGGACAAACTATGTGCTCGCTATTAGAGTTGGGTGACATCTATTTTGTTTGTGACTGGCCGCACAGGTAAGAGCCAGTTTTAAAATGAAGTCCACAAGTCGACTGGATGAGTGGTCTATGAAATATCTTGAGCATGGATATTTTTCTGGCCAATCAGCGAAGGGGAACAGCCGGGCGACTCTCATGTCTTCTTACACGAGGTTGTTTTCCTCATCGAACGCCGTGGTAGCGTGGCCCGTTCAACAGGAAAACTTTTGAGGGGAGCTTCAGAAAAAATAAATAAATAAACAATAATAAAACGAAGTCGAGGAAATCGCAAACTATCACGTGGCCGCAAGAAAACAAACACTCACAGCGAATTTTTCACAGCGGACTTATCGAAGGTATCGTAAATTTTTAGAGCTAGCGACTTCCCCTTTCTCAAGTGTTGCATGAGGCTAATAGCTACTCGAGTAAACGATGTTAGTAATTATTTCTCCTTGTTCGTTGAACTACGTCTGAAACTTTCCACGGGAATCTCCGATGCACGGGCCACGCAACTATGTCGCTCGAGCGTGGGAACCACAAATAACCAAAGCGTAATATGAGTGTTTGTATGGAACTAAAATTCGATCGAAAATAATCGGCGGCTTTCCGCTGAAAATGCATTAAAATGGAAATACAGTTTGAAAAACATTACCTGCTATGTGTTTGCTGCGTTTTTATTGCTTTTTCGAGCTTCTGGAGGCCGATCTGGGCGATTTTCTGCTTAACAGTCGATGCGACGTCTAGTACGTGACATGACACGCTCGATCAACATAGTTGCGTGGCCCGTGCATCAGAGATGGAAAGTTTCAGACGAAGATCGACGAAGAAGGAGAAATAATTAGTTACATTGGAGAAAGGAGAAGTCGCTAGCTCTAAAACTTTGCGATACCTTCGATAAGTCCGCCGTGAAAAATTCCCTGTGAGTGTTTGTTTTCTTGCGGCCACGTTATAGTTTGCGATTTCCTCGACTTCGTTTATTTATTATCTATTTATTTTTTCTGAAGCTCTCCTCAAAAATGTT
This sequence comes from Siderastrea siderea, assembly GCA_964030785.1. Taxonomy (NCBI): domain Eukaryota; kingdom Metazoa; phylum Cnidaria; class Anthozoa; order Scleractinia; family Rhizangiidae; genus Siderastrea; species Siderastrea siderea. The sequence goes on along the minus strand of OZ034967.1, from coordinate 73,220,589 downwards.
CCCGTTGAACGGGCCACGCTACTACGGCGTTCGATGAGGAAAACAACCTCGTGTAAGAAGACATGAGAGTCGCCCGGCTGTTCCTCCTCGCTGATTGGCCAGAAAAATATTTTTCTGGCCAATCAGAAGGCGGGATTTCAAACGCTTCTGGAACTCGTTCGGTAAGAGTAAGTGCCCATGCAGGGGCTCTCCCGCTCTTGTTGTAAACTTTCGCCCATGAAAATCCCGTCGTCCCAACTAGCTGCCCCTGAGTCTCCGAGGATGTATGCTCCTCCGCCGGCCTGCTCATTTCTTGAGAAATTTTGCTCCTGTTTGGTGCGAAAAGTTACGGTGGGTTCTCCACATACAATCCTAGGAAAGAGAGGACAATAAAACTTCATTAACACTATACATTTACGAGAAGCGTCCTTGATTCTAACGAACCAGCATTTCAACTGCTGCAGATTCATGTTAACAAATGGAGGTTTAGAAAATCGTTTATGAACTACAAAGAGACCGTCACAGGAAGGTCAAACAACCTCTGTCAGAATTGCTAAGCGCAATTAACTGCTGGAGAGCTATCTGTTGGATGATAACAACGCCATAAGACAATGGAGGTGCACTGTTTTAATTAAACTTTCTATTTCAACGACAACCATGTATACATGATGTATACGTAAGAAGCCGTAGCTAGTGTGTGATGAAAGAAAACTGCAACAGTCTCAGAATAACTTGGATCCTTTAGACACTTACGACATCCGTGATAAAGTTACATGGCTTGCAGACTGACCGCAAGCAAACATCATATCACCTATTTATTAATTAGAAACTTGCGTACCCTTTGAGAACTAAAATATCACTCCTTTTAGCGGCTTTTAGGAATCTTGCAATCAAGGTGAGTCCAAAAACCTAATTTATTGTCCCAAAGCTAGCACACCCAAAGATTTTCAAGGGCTCTAAGAGCGTCAAAACGTCCAATCAGTATCACAATTGAGAGTTCTCTCTCTCTCTCGATTAATATTTACCGGCCAAATTTAGCTGTGTCGCAAAGTAATTAGCCGTGTCCTTTGTATCTTGATCAAAGGGACAACGCTGTTACAATTGAACTTGGGAAAGCTCTATTTCCATGAGCTGAAAAGCAAAAACAACGAACTTAGGAACAAAACGTCGATAAGCCTGAGCAGCAGAAGTCATAACTCTTTATTAACAGGCCATGGTGCCCGATCGCGATTTATAAAGGCCGTGCATATGAACTAAACCACGATGCATATGACTTCTGTTTCGATGGATCTGAAGCAAATTTACTAAAGAGTACCGCTATATTTTCCTTTTGAACGCAAAAAATCTGACGTACCTCAATTTTCCATTTCCATGGTAGCAGGTACCTTCTCGCGCGAGTCAAACTAAACGTGGTCACTCGACTTCAACAGACGATAACTTGCCACGATTTCAACCGACGCCGTTCATACTCCTGAATAACCAGACTTACTGGGCAGCCGTTTGCCTCATGGTCGACAGACTGTCTTCAAAATAGAAATATGACGATCCATTAGCTGAAACAAAAAGCAAAACCGACCTTTTAGAATAGAAAATCGATAAGCAGCAGAAGCCAAAACGCCATGGCGGCGAAGCACAACACTTCAAGTTAAAATTACAACGGCCGTGCATATGAACTAAACCACGATGCATATAACTTCTCTTGCGATAACTTCGAAGCAAATTTATCAAAGTTTTACGTAATATTTTTATTTTTATTGAAAAAATATTTCTTACCTCAAATATATATTTTCGTGGTAGCAGGTGCGTCTTTAAACGCCCTAAACAAGACATGGACGCTCGCCGTCAACAACCGATTTCTTCGCTACATTTGAACCGACACCATTCACGTTGCTTTGCCTTTGAAGCTCTGTTGGTCCTCTTTCACGTAAATTGGGACCCAAGGGAGAAAACAATCAGAGACAAAAATACAGGGCTAAAAATTGGGACCGGTATAGGTTTTTGTCATATAGACAAAACTGTCTATGGCCCGGACTGTCCAACAGCCAAACTTCTCGCCGATACTGCCAAAGCATGACTGGAAGTAAGCTTATCGCCTGCAGATTCCTCCGTGCTAGGGACGCCATGTTTAAAACTTGAAAACATTCCCTTTCATTTTTCTGAGCGAGTTTGTAGTTCTTTCTGATTGGACAATATAAATCGGAGTTTCTTCGGGCCCCTTCGGGCATAGATACGAAAACTGACCAAAAGAAGTACTTGTTCCCCCGACTGTCCTACTGTCCTACTGCATGACAGATAGGAAAATATTCAATAATCACCCAGTTGAGAGATCAAAGCTCCTGGAGTTGATATTTTCCCAGTTTAATTCCAGTGTAAGCAAGTATAAATGTTTGAACTCTAATAGCTCTTCTACCACTTTTCCAGTTTGTGAAAAAGAGTGAAAAAAGTAATGCCCCCCCCTGTATGTATTAAATTTTATACCCTACCTCTCCTCTCTCTAGTTGAAATTTCCCCTATGCCACCCCTCTGGTTTCCCAATCCCCCCTCCAGGTAATTATTGCATAGTTCCTAATTCTGGCACATTTTCTTTCGCATTTCAAAAGCTTGTGTAACACAAAGTTGACACATTTGTTCAGAATGGGACTGGCGCTAGTAATGTAGTTGCACTAAATGGCAATTTGGTCTGCCGTGCGTTTATAATATGGGCGGCCACAAGAGGGTTCATTATAGCACCCTAAGTAACAGGATAATTGAAACAAGGCGTTCACAGTAATATTGTTTCTGTATTTTCCTGCGAGAGAAAGTCAAAGCAGCGGACGGGAAGGCATTAGGGATTCGTCGAGCGTTTTGTGTGCAAGTGCCATAAATTAAGAACTTGAATCACTCCTTACCGCAAGCTACTACTTCGGTATATTTTTCTACATATCCTAGCCGAGAAAGATAGCATTTTACTTCTCCGCTAGTATCCTCAAACCATCACCATTGGTAGGCTCGAAATGGATCGCTTGCGCAGGCTCCTCTCTGGCCTATGATCAAATAATCAGTGAGCAAAGCAATAGCGCGTACCCGAGTAACTTGCATTGCATCTGGGAAGTAACTTGTATTGGCTAGAAAAAGGTTTATTTTCTAAATATGTGTACAATACTTTTGCAAAGAAATGTGCTTTCGTTCGCTCATTGTTATCATTCAACAAATTGTAGTGAGTGTCAAATGGCCTCATTAAATTGGCGCTGGAATCTCAAACCCTCTTTGGAAGCGGAAGTTGACGATAGCTCTTTACTAAAATGAGGGAAGCAAGCGAAACTGACTTTTGTCAGAGTCCGCTGTTGGTTAAACAATGAGTTTTGTTCCCAAAGGCGACGAGAGCTATTGTTTGGCCTATTGCAAAAGAAGCACTCTCGGAGACTTCTATTTCTTGCTATCTCATATTTTGATTTTGTAAACCTTCCAACTGTTGCTTCAAATAAGGAGGAAGAAACGCTTTACAAAAAGAGGAGAGAAATCTCGGTTACACTCACTCCTGGTTAAGTGTAAATCGTGGAAGAATGGTTTCAAAAGAAAACCGGCATTATAGCTTCCATGGTCTTGTCCAAAAACAACACAGCCTCTGGAATAAGATTGGAACGACGGGGTGGTGCTTCTGGGAACCACACCCCTCAAAATAATGTAGTCGTCACTTAGCATTGAAAATTTTCCAAGTGGTTTGGCTAAAAGACGCAAAGGTTCTCAAAGTGCACTTTCGGTTTGCCTATTCAGTCAATTGCTAAAGGAAGTGCCTGCGCAAAAGCCGGAATTGGTCAGCGGCGTGCACTCTCAGTTTGCCCAGCGATAATAGTGATGGTTTGAGGATAAAAGAGTAGATGTACAGTGTTACCTAACTTGAGAGATATCATGCAAAGTCTAACACTAAACTTGAGCACACATAACCAATTTTCATTTCTTGCACGACCAGCGCCACTGCCATCCCGAGCAAAAACATGTGTTTGACTTTGTTACATTACCATAAGCATGGAGAATGCAAAAGAAAATATGCCAGAATTGCTCTTTCTTGACTAAAAATCGCTTAGAAACTACGGTTAAAGAAATGCTATGCCAGCAACTTGTTTTGGTCAGGTGTCAACGACCATGGAAATGGATAAGACGTTAATGATTAAACGTAAGAGCGCATCCAGTGGGGAAGGGGAGAGGGGGGGGGGGCACCCCCGGGTTGTTTAAGTTTGAAATATCCTAGATCCACAAACGGGAACTTCTAAAGTCCACAAAGAACCCAAAAAGTGACGCTAGTGTAAATGATCATGAAGCATTATTTGGACTAAGTAAAAGCTTCTTTCAGGGTGTCTTCTTTTGTTGGTACATCCTACATGCGGAAGCAAGAGGCGAAGGCTCAACGCATCAAAAGCATGTTATGATTTTAAAATCAGTTAAAATTGACACTAGTTAATCAAGCTGACCAAAAATAAATAATTTTCATTCTACCCCTCAGTCTAAAACATTCCGTTCAGAACATACAGAAGAAAGTGAACTGCGGGAGTTTCAGACATTCTCCGGTGACATTTTTTTCAGTGCGCCAGTCCCATTCTGAACAAATCTGTCAACTTCGTGTTACACAAGCTTTTGAAATGTACAAGGGAATGTGCCAGAATTACTTCTCCTTGAATTTTATTGTTAAGACACTCAGGACTGGCCAGCGCCTGTTTTTTGGCCAGGTGTCAGCGACCAGGTAAATTGTAAGGTTTTTAAATGATTAAACGGGAACTTAATCGACGAAGAGCCCAATATGACATCAGTTTAAATTCATTATTCAGACTAAGTAAAACATTCCTTAGGAGGCTGAACGCATAAAAAACGTTTTGAAATCAGTTAAAATTGAAACTAGTTCATCAACCACCAGTGGTGGTTGGACACGGTTCGCAAAGCATGATGGGGCTATCGATCGATTCGAGCTCAGTTGCAATGAACCTTCGTACTGTGCGGATCTGGAAGAGCAAAAAGAAAATTCAACTACAAGAGCTGGAAATAACAAAGATGGAAGTTTCTCCGTTTCTTGTGGTCTAATTATCCTTTGTTTACATCTGAATTTTTGATGTAACATTTTAACGGCTGGTTTCATGCATTGATCGATTTAACGTGTACACGTGGAGACTTCAATCCGGAATAAGCCTCTTTAGTAACTTATATGTGTAAACATCTTACAATGAATAGCCTCTTGGGCCATGAAGGACTTACTTCCAATCATCAAAAGTGAAAACACAGATGCCTGGCTTTCTGAGGTCTTGTAATTGCTACAGTTATGTGAAATCGTAAGTTTTGCCTGATGGATAAGCATCAAGTACGTGTCATGAAAAACCTTACCAATGTTCATTTTATAGCATTAACAGTCCTTTAACTTCCAGGGTATCCAAAAGCTTCTGTTTCTCAAAAATTCCGTTGATGCAGGATGTAGTAATCCTGAAGGGCTTGTCTTAAATTATGCTTTCACAGCTTAGCTAAACAAGGCTGTATTAATTTTTAGGTATTGTTCAAATTGCTAGCTGTCAAATTTATATGAATTAATTAATTGATTTGTTTTGCTTTTGAAAGTAACTGATGCTGACAAAGTTAGTCTGTGATTGAACGAGAATTCCACTTTCTTTTGCAGCGGACATGAAAATCTATCCTTAGAAAATTTTAACAGAGCTCTCTGTTCAGCCTGTAGAATGTGTGACAATGTTATATACAGTGCGCCCATATTTTTTTCTCAGCTACTTTAATAAAAGCATTGACTCATTTACCCACAAGGACGTCAAGCAGAAAATAGTTGGGGGCTTTGCACTGATTATCACGACAAAATTATTGAGGTCATAGAGAACCTGTTTAGCTTGGATCCTTTTAAAACTAGTGAAGCACATTAGAGCAATACATTCAATGTCATTTCTACAAATTTGTCAATTCTTTCAATGAGTAAAGTGCTATTTTTATAATTATTAGAATGCTGTCCCAACTACAGAGCAAACTCTAACTAAATTTGACCTTTGAGCATTTACCCCTTGCAAACAATGGCCCAGTCCTTCATTTGTTTACTTCAGACCTCTACCTTGCTGAAATGTCAATGGTGGACCCAGAGGAGGGGTCAAGGGAATCCCCCCTTTTTGTTCAAAATAGCAATATACATGAACAAAACAATTATTGAGTCATACATTTACTCCAGACTACAACGAAGCAGAGCACAGATTAGCTTGCGTACAACAGCATACTCCACTCAGAAAGCATCTGATTTTTTGTTGATTTACTTATAGTCAGAATATAGTACAGAATAATACCAAGATATAACTCCACAAAAGTTTTGTGTTTTGTTGTCTCCCCTCACCCACCATTAAACTTATACCCCACCCTCCATGATAGTCTGGACTCACCACTGGGCACCAAGTCTGCCAGTTAAGTCGAGTAACAGAAACGTAAGGGATGTTTACATAATACAGGTTTGAGTTTCATTCCCTCTTATGGCTCTGTATGACTTTGTTTACATGATAGCAGCACAAGATTTCATACCATTACGAGTCATACCAGTGCGAGTTTATTCTGGTTGCTGTACCAGATCAAGATTTTCAATCTGGTGCAAAAACTTGTACCATAATCAGATAGACACAGTAAGACCACTCATTTTGGTGTGAAATCTGTCTCCTGGAAGACAATTCAGTAGAAAAAAAATAAGGATTGATATCAATGTAAAAAATTTGATGAAGAATGCAAAAGTTGGCGAGTTCCATTTGAAAAGGGATATTTAATCAATTCACAGTTCTCAACCCTTTAATGGGTCTCAGTAGCTCCAATTGTTATTAATAACAACCAAACTGTCAAATTGAAAGGGATGTTAAATCAATAATTCACAGTTCTCCCTCAATAGCTCTGGATTTTATTTCTTACAGCGGACCCGGCACTAACTTGAACCCAACCCCCCTTCCACCACCTGCTCAAAACTATATTGAACTGGAAATATTTTATTGTTTTCCTTTGTTGATCTTGCTCACTAATTTATTATTAGCTATCTCAAATTTTTGATTTCTCAAACAATTTTTGGTTTCTCTTGCATGTCTAAGAGACCACCGTGAATTTCCAAATCTGAGTTACTGATCAATACTGAATTTGTTTAGCTTTCTCAATGGTTCACTGCACAGAGGTTGTAAGTTAAGAACCTTAAGGCTGCTGCTTAGGGGATCTTAGGAAACCAATCCACAACAGATGATGTGACTACATATTAAGTCCCTAAAACCCAAATAATTTTGGTCATTTCAGCAAGCAAAATGTGATTCTTGAAAGTTTGTTGCATACAGGGCAACAGAGCAGACTGAAGAAACCATTTTGCCTCCTAACCTAAACACAACAAAACAAAGAAGGGAAACACTCAGTTGGGATGCCACACCATACTATTGATACTTGTCATAATTAAAATAAGACGATCACTCGCGTTAATATTTCGCGGGTAATTTTCACATCTCGCAGCGTGCGAGTAATATTGGAGAGAAAATTCGACAACTTAAACAACGCATAATTCTCAAACTAGAGGGGCGCTATCGGGCGCTATATGATTTTATAAAAGCAAATTTATCCATCTTAATCTTGGTGTAAAATAAACGGTTTTAGATTTTTTAGTTAGCCTACAAATTCTCAAAATGTAAGACCTACTCAAATATCATGAAAGCACACGTTGCTCGATCCACCTACAACGAAATTGTGCTCAAACTTGACTTAAGAAAGATGACTAGATCCAGAAATTTCAAGACATCTAGATAAACACCAATCCTAGTTATTCTTGTTAAATGTAAGTTGCACTGGGGACAGATAGCACGTTAAAATGACAAGAAGTGAAGCTCACATTCCCGTCAAAGGCCGCCATGTTGATTTCTCGTCCTGGTTAAGAGACTGCTCGTGATTGGCTAATATAACGATCCACCATGCCTTTCGGACCGTGTCCAACCACCACTGATCAACCACTATAGTCATGTTCATTCTACCTCCGATATTGTGTTTAGCTGCAATTTTCCTGTCTATCAAGAAAGTAAACGGCGGGTGTTTCAGACATTCTTCAGTGACACTTCCGGTGACCGGCTCACAATGCTATAGGTCACGCAACTCTTACTTACAGTTTCTGCGTCTAACAAACAAATAATTTAAAACAAACATATTTACTACTGGTAAATTGTATTGATTTCCAAAAGTTCGCTTTTGATTGACAGAGGCATTCAGTTCCTTCTTAGCACTGGTCAACGACGATCCCGATTATAATTTCTCAAACTCGCCGTCGCCGTCGCCGTCGCCGTCGCCGTCGCACTGGAAAGCTGAGAAGGAGAAGCAAGAGGAAAAAAAGCCAAAAGATACGAAATGCCTCTCTAGCGACATTCTACCTACACATTTTTATATTTCTGTCTCTAAATTACATTTCTGGTGTTCCTTTAGGCTCTCGTAAGTCTCGGTGACTTGCGGTGTCACGCAATTGTCTACAATGCGAAAGCCATATTTTCGACAAAATAGGGGTTGAACTCGAGGCCCTGCGGGTCACTTAAAACAATTTGCCCAAGGATTTCTTTTCATATTCTAATAAAGCAGTATATAAATAAGCCACAGAAAGTCATTTTATGAAATTCTAAGTTATCGCCTATAGTCAAAATCTGCCCTATTTTAGAGCTAAAATTTGGTTGCAAAAAACTCTCAATTATAGCGTGTTTTTGTAAATCTGTTTCGGGCATAAAAGTAACTTAGATTTTACAAATTTCTTTGTTAATCATTACAAGAGGACTTAGAAAAACCACGCATGTTATTTGAAGTTTCGTATCTAGTTCTAGTTTGATATGCGAACCGATCAAATTTTGGGAAAATTGCGTCTCATCGGAAGTGGATTTGAGCTCAACTCGGCCAAACAGTTTTTCTCGAATTTTCACGAAAGGAAGCTATATTTGGAAAACCTAACTACAGCCCGTTTAGTTTCTCACTAGGGGCTATCTATGAGCAAAATATGAGCGAAATCGATTTTTCCACTTGTGCCACTGCTAGGTCGATATTTGTGGGAAGTCGCTCTTAAGTCTCTGGTCGTTGTCCTGATTGGTCGACGATCTCGTGGTTAAGCCGTGATGTTATTGCCTGTGAAGACTGTTAAACGTGATTAGTGTGTTTCGATCCGTCTTTTGTTAGTCATATGTCCGTTGGTTTATTGTTAGTCAAATAAGGATAATATTTAGAAAACTGCCATGTCAAGCACTAGTCTTTTAATTTCGCAGCCTTGCATAACGTTTTAAAGTAATTGCTCGAAAAGATGTGTGTAAATAACAGTTTAAACTACATGGTCTTACGCTACCAGGCATTTACATGTAAAAACTTCAGCCAACTTCCAACTTTTTTTCTTTATAAAAAGTGGAGAAAAGGTTAACTAGCGTATTCTCGTAAAAGAAGAAGGAAGCGAAAATTTCAAAGCAGTCTGCTATTAATAAAAGGCAACAATGTTAAACAATTTTGACATTTCGGTAGAGCAATACTGCCGCGCCTGTATTGTTGATAATTGATTGCAGCCGTTTTTGTAAAAATTTAGAAACGTCTTTGTGCCGTTTGAATATCGTCTGAACTTAACGAGACTTCACTCGAATTGTCGTCTTGAATAATAATAATAATAATAATGATAATAAAAATAATAATAAAAATAATAATAATAATAATAATAATAATAATAATAATAATAATAATAATAATAATAATAATAATAGTAATAATAACTAGCAGTAATCGCAGATTAGTGGAGTGCACCGAAATTAGGGAAACAAAGAGTCTGCTCAACTTTCTGATCTTTCTCGACTCTTCCCCTGGGTTGTTATCAGTTGGTATATTTACAATAGAAAATCGAACATTGTCAGATATGAAATACATGTAAATCTTAAATAACAAAGTAGCGTGACATATGTCATTTTTCAGGCGGACATATTTAGTTACATGACCACTTGTATGTACTCATCCAAAGTTCACATGTAAATACAGAATTAAACTGAAATGTTACAAGTACCGTTCTCAAACTCATTAATAATTCATAAAGAGAAAACAAAGGAAATCACTACCGTGACGGTGGTTTGGATACCGGATCTTAATTAGCATAAAGTTTTGCGAACTTCTACTTTGAATTTCTCCAAGAATTATGAATGGTTTGAGAAGCCATATCAAAAACTCGAAAGAGTGTCTCATCAGGTATCCAAACACCTCGAAGTCGGTTAAAAAAACTCGGCTGCGCCTCGTTTTTTCAACCCACTTCTCGGTGTTTGGATATCCTGATGAAACACTCTTTCTCGTGTTTGATATATTACTTGAACTCTTTACCTTTGATAACCTCCAAAAATATTCGCGCAATGGTCCTCTCAACCTCTTTTAGTTCGCGGCTTAGTTGATAAACGTCGATTTCCGAAATAAGCAGACAACGCGATTTCTAAATGTAAAAGTGGCAGCATGGACATTACACAAAACTTCGAGAGTGACTCGCCAAGGCATTGTTTGAGAGAGAAATGTTTTAAGTATCAAGTAAAATTAAATAGCGTGTTTCTTTCACGGACATATAAATTTGAAAGTTGTATGCCGAGTGGTTCTTCACGGAAGGCGAGAAGGTTAGAATGCCAACTGAACGGCGAACTGTAGGTTGACCTATGTACCAAGGAGTCGTGCATACTTCTCTAAGACTTCGATCAAGGATTTACAATAACTCCTTGGGCGAAAGATTGCTTTTTCGAGCCTGGAACTTCCCTCGTTCGAAACAAGCTTCTTCGCCACAAAGACGCCTTTGGATGTGAAAGCGAGGTCATTTGGTTCCATGAAAGCGAGTCAAAGTATGCACCAGTTCCCGGCCGAGGTTATGCCCCTGCAAAAATCTTTGGGGGGGGCTAAATTGGTCCACTGCAGAGAAAATCTCGATTTCACTCCGGCCGGGATTAGGGTTGCGTTCTCCTATCGTCGAACGCAATAATAATAATAATAATAATAATAATAATAATAATAATAATAATAATAATAATAATAATAATAATAATAATAATAATAATAACAGTATTTATAAACGCATTTTGCATAGCCCCAATGCGTTTACAATTTGGCTAAAAAATAAAATTTAAGTGTCTTGACGTAAAACTATAAGATATTAATATCGAACCTAATTTACAAGCTTCAAAAGAAATAGATAAAAAGTGCTTAACTACTGATAACAATAGATAAAATATAAAATTGCTAACTACTAATTACAATGGATAAAATATGAAAATCAGTCTACAAGATATATAAGGGAAACCGGTGAACTAGCTAAAAATAAATTAATTTTAAAAGGTATGTCTTTAAACGCCTTTTAAAAGCAGAGACTGGCTGTGCATTCCTTATCATTAGAGGTAGCGTGATCCAAAGTCTCGGCGCGGCGATCGAAAAGGCCTGATCGCCGTATGTTGAGGTGGTCGATCTGGGAACTGTGGGCAAGACTTCCGAAGTCGAACGTAAACTGCGAGACGGTATATAATGATTCACAAGATCTTCAAGATAAAATGGAACATATCCTCCTAAAAAGGCCCCAGCTTAGATGTTTGCGCTTACAGTTGGTAAACTGGATCCTTTTTATTTAGCTGATTTACCAAATGGCATGTCAAGCGTTAGCCTTTTCTTAGGACTTTCACTACGTCTTAAAATAATTGACCGAAAAAAAGTGTGCGTAGCAGCGTAGCAAATTTTCATTGTCTTATGCTACAAGGAAGGTGATAAATTCAACTAATTTTTGGATTCCATTCAGTTTTCTATTTTACCTTTAGTAAGCAGCAATTGGCTGGTAAAAGTTCTACAGAGAAAGCTTCCGCTTAAGCCAAAGTTCAGTTTCTGGCTTACCATAAGTATGCCTACAGCTTTTCTCGCTAATATTCAAGCCACCTAAATGTTAAAACTAGCAATAATAACCACAAATATGACATTAGGCACGACACCCAACATTTCATTTTTTCACCTTTAGTCGAACAGCTTGTTTGAGGTCTCTTTCTTTTCAACACCTGTTTCACTGAGCTAAACATTTGACAGCTAAACAACTTGCAATAATTCAGTTCAAAACAATACTTTTGGGAAACGTGACATTAGTTAGCTACCAAAAAAGGCTAGCGAAGAACCTTCGCCGGATTCAAGAAGAAAAAACATATTTCACTTCAGAATTTATTGCGCTGCCACAGGACCTATTCAGCCCTTACCGTACATATCAGCTAGAATTAATAGTAATGAATTGGACCAAAAAGATAAAAAAAAAACTTATTCGAGACTTTGGCATCCTTTTTAGTTCGAGGTTGTATTTCTTTACATAACTTACCTAAATGGCAATAGCTTTGCAGTTGCTCCTGATCAAACGGGGGAACAAACCATCTGCGTAGCCATCTGCATCAATTAACAGGATAAACTGAAAGGGTTTCTGCGTTTTTGAATAATGATGAGTTGGAAAAATAATTGACAGCTCAATAACTATAATATTAAATTAATGGTTAAAAAACACACATTTGATATTCAACCTACAGAACTAATTTTTTTTTTGCTGCCGCCGTAACAGGCAAACCGGGTGCTTCAATACATCGGTTACTGGATTTAGGGGGTTGTTGATGAAAAATAAATTCCGAGTTTCAGAGGTTTTTAAAACATTTTTACGTGATTTTCATTTGTCATGTATTAAATGAAACTTCCAAAGGACAGTCAAGTAGTAGCTCAAAAGTTGCAGTCCACACACAGTTCTAATAAACAAACTTGCTGCTCAGTAAAGGATGTTGCTTAAATGAAATCGTTTTCAACCGCTCGGGTTTTCGTATAACGTTTCCGCTGCAATGTTTAAACCTATTTAATTTTTTACAACGGCAATATCAAATGTAAATTTTATAGGATCATAGAAGGATATCTATAGTTGAAGATGGCATGTTCCATCTACTGTTTGTAGTTCCTCTTCTGAGCCAGGTTGGAGTCAATGAGTCTCAACAATTTTGTAAATTGGCCCAGAAACAAAATATCACCTATCAACATGGGCGGTTGTTTAACTTAAATACAAATACAAATACAAAAATGTCGTTATCCTCTCCCCTCAGGGCTTTTCAGGAATAATTTAAAACACTGTGTGAGGGACCTTGTGCCGCAGTTTACAATTAATGAAGTTATGAGTTATGAATACCCCCTAATTTGAGATAGACACTAGGGCTGGTTACTGCCAGAGGTTTGCTTCGTCCCTAGTGGTTCTTTTACGTCATACAGAGTCAGTTTTTTGAGTGAAAGTACTGTAACTTCAGTCAGATATAGTTTTCTGAAGCAAAAATCTTAAACATGTCATTTTCTATTTACCTAGATCCTAGATCGTGATCTAGATCTGAAGAGACCTGGAAGACGAGTCTCTTATTTCTTATTTTGTTTTAAACACGTAAACACGCGAGAGATATTGACGTCGCGCGTCAGAAGGAAAATGAGATTCTCGTGCATGGAAGCGATCTTATGTTTATGCGTGTTTCGCTCGCTAACTATCTCGGAGAGAAATAAGAAACTGCTTGTACTCTAGAGCTTTTGTAGGTCAATTAAGTCCATCTTGACCGACTTGCTACCAGTCTGTTTTTTTCTTTTTTTTCACAAGAACGTGACAGCAATATTAAAAAACCATTCCTTGTCCCAGAGACCCCTATTAATTTAACAACGTTATTACTAAAGAAGAAATCGAAAAACATTTTAGAAATACTAACGCCAGAACATAACGTTTCGGCGACATCCTGTCGCCATTTTCAAATGCAAATTACGAAGTTTGAGTTTAGATTATATAGCAGTTTTACTGTGAAAAAGAAAACGATAAACAGTTTCGCACGGATGGGGTCTGCTTGGGTGTTTAGGGTTGGTCTCCTTTCCTTGATCAATAGCATTTCATAAATCAGACATTCCAATTTGCTTCTGCATTTTTTTACTCGGGATGTTCGTGCATATTTGGTCGGTCGACGTTGTGACTTTCTCGGAGATGTTTCCCAACAGCTGAGTACTTATGTTCGTTAATGCGTTAAAACAGGTGCATGTCGGCGCGTGTATCCGACTTGAATCACATAAGTCACATTTAAATTGATATACAACGCATTGCTGGTTTACAAGTGATGGTTTATTCTCTGTCACTCTCAGGTCTTGGATGAGATTCCTACTCGTGAAGATTAGCCTGAGAAAACAGCCGACGTTTCGCGAGGTCGTCACTTGAACCCTCGCGAAACGACGTCTGAGTAACTAGCGGAGAAATTCCATACTGATGACTCGTCACTACCCAGATTTAGGTAGTGCTTCCGATTGGTTGAAACGCGAGGGAATTTCGTTTCAACCTATGTCTGGCAAGTCATAACAAAACAGTGTGAAGCCCTTTAGGCACGCCAAATTTAACAGGTGATGTGGATGGCATGTAACCATTCACAACAGTAACTTGAGTGCGGTTTGTAAGATAATTCCTTATCCAATACCAAAGACCACTTCCCTGCTTGCAGAGACCCCTTTTCCTTGGTATTCGCTGAGCTGACGGACGGGACGAAAAGGGACCTCTGCCATGGGTCGAAATGAACTGTGTTGAGCATGCGCCACGGTTACTTAGCGACCGAAACGTCACGTGATGCTTTTAGCACGTGATCAGCTGACGACTCCCACCTTTCTGAACTAGCGCGCCAAAAAACACCTGCACAGTTTTGTTGTCGTGAATGGCGAGTTCACCAAAACCCTGAAAAAAGTAGACAGTTCGTCTAGAGATAGTTGTTGTCTAATCTACGGTATTAATTTCAAGTTATCTGGACAAGGAAGCTTTTCTAACATGACCACAACTCCAGGAATCGAAGAGAATTTAACCCATTGAAGGCTGCGTGTTTTATGATCGCTTCACTAAATTAGCAGTTGATAACAAACAACCCATGTGCAGTACGAAAGGACAATTTATAGGTTCGAAAAAACAACACTCACTTGATCTAGAATAGTTAAAATTTCTTACTTTTAAATAAAATACACCAGTTGTCAATTAAGAATTAGCCAAGAATACAATCTCAAAGTCAAAATTTTGAAAATTTCCACAAGAGATTTCTCATGTTGTCTCGTGCGTGAAATCAAACCACAACAGAGTATTTGTGTTTGTTTAGGTCAGATTACTACTTTTCGAAATTTTATGAATGAAGGTGCACAGAAGAAGAAACAGCACGCCTTTACTTGTTTGTGAAGACCAAACGCGTTCAATTCTTTCTTCGAGGGAAGCTACGCGCAAGCGATTTCGCTCGATGTGCAAGTTATTTTGAAGAGCATTTGGTGATACGAACTGTGCACGTTTTTCAAAACGTTTACGAAAACTGTAAGGAATATGAAGAATCCCTCAATTAAAAAGCGATTTCGATACAAATTTACAATCAAATGTGTAATTTACTCTACCGTAGACTCGTAGAAGTGCTGGAGCATTTCACAGAAAGTCCGCAGCTCGAAAATTCTTTGGAGGTGGAAGGTTGTCCTTCGCCTTGACAGATGTTTTCTTCGCTCTAAATTCCATTCCTTAACTTGTCGAGTGTTTCTTAGAGCTTCTTCTTTCGATTGTTTATCTTTCCGTCGTCCATATTAACAAAAACGAGAGAAAGTAAACGTTGTAACTCGTCACGAGTTTAGTTCTCTTTCCAGGACGGCATGTTACTATGCGGGCTCACTAAATGACAGCGGAATAACTGTAAAGGAATGCGCGAGATGCAGTGGGCTCAAGTCACGGTCAGCAAACAAAACAGGGAGCATGCGTTTCGGAAACCGCCGTCCACGACCATGGACGGCGGTTGAATCAAAGGGAGTTTCGACCCATGGCAGAGGTCCCTTTTCGTCCCGTCCGTCAGCTCAGCGAATACAAAGGAAAAGGGGCCTCTGCTAGCAGGGAAAAAGATCACAAGCAATGCCAAGACCCTGAAGCTTGTTCAGCAGGACGGAATGGGAAATGGAATCGAAAGCCTTCCGGAAATCAATGAATACGACTCCGACCACTTGTTTGCGATCAATCGCTCGTCGCCAGTCTTCAGTCATTTTGACCAGTAATAGCTAGGAGCAGTGGAATATCCCTTCTTATATGCCCACTGGTGACTACTACCAAGGTGATCCTTTGTATCTGAAATAAACGTGAATCTGGTAATGCAAAAGTAGCCCCCTGTAAGTCTTCTTTCTATATACACGCTGGTTTCCTAGTGGTGATCAGTCTTGACGATATCAACTCCGACGAAGGGTAATCTGTCATTTGTTGCTATTTCCATGGTGAAATTGATATACGGATGAGCCCTTTGAGAGTTGCAAGGAAAGAAGTTAATTTTTCTCATTTACGTTCACGACGTGGGTGTGAAGCAATTTCGGACAGAAACAGCAAAATTGCCCGAAATTGCATGTCTCACATCCAAGTTCAAATAAATTTTTATACAAACGAGAAAAGGTAACTGTGAAAAGGGCTATTTATGATCAATTCTCTTTTTTATGCATTTATGCTTAACCTTTATTCAGAACTTATGGGCACGGGCTTCTGAGATATTTTAGATTTCATCGAGTGACAAAGATAAAACATGTGACATTTGTTTTTGCGGTAGAAGCCCATTCGCCTATGTGAGGGTTTTCTGTAGTGAAGGGAAGTAGCATGTAGCTCGCACCGTGATGGTGTCTCGGCTCAGAATAACGCCTTCGAGGGTATTGGTCAGTCGCTCGTTGGTCGCACTGTCATCCATAGTGGAGTGCCACGACTTTATTAAAAAAAAAAAACAAACGACAGCAACAACAACAACAGAAGCAGGAACACTGACAAAATCGGCTCATTTTTCATCTCTGCGATTCAGTTTAGTCGTTTTCCCTGTTTTCTTTTTGCAATAAACATAAACGCCCTCGTTTATAAAAAAACCTGAGTGAATCAAGGGGGCGTTAATTTGGAAAAGAAGGGGAACAAGTCAGGCATCCTTTTCGCCAGAAGCGCTTGAACAGCCAAGGGAGGAGTAACTGGAAGGGGCGTTTACGTTTTTTAAGAGGTGGCGATTTAATATTTTTCCCGAAAGAGCCCACTTGTACAACAGAATAGACAGCACCACAGGAAAGTACTGCTCAGTAGATCTCATCTTAATGGTCACACTTTAGGATTTCATGTACAGACTTAAAAAAAAATACAATCTTTTATTATATACATACTGAGATTTACCCACTGAAAAGGCACGAAATAAATTTTCTTTCACAAGCTGGTCTAAGTAGCTGAAAGCCAATCGAATGTCGCGTATCACGTTTTCACGTGTGAAGCGAGAAGTGCACACTATATAGCCAGCAGAATCAAATAAGTATCTTGCAGAGTTTAGTCGCTCTGGTAGACGTAAAGACGGAGAAGATGCTTTTTAAAGTATTGAGAGGCATTTGAAGGAAAATAACTACGTACCCCGTGGTGAGTTAGAAGTTTTGGATTTTGAGGAAAGGGGAAAGCCGGAGTACCCGGAGAAAAACCTCTCGGAGCAGGGACGAGACATGACCAACATTGGACTCAACCCTGACGCCGAGTCTGGGAATCGATCTCGGGCCACATTGGTGGCAGAGGAGTGCTCTCACCACTGCGCCATCCCTGCTCCCCTGGGTTATTCTATCAGTGGTGGATCAAAGGCCTAGGTTATCCTATTAAAGGTGGTGTTGGTTATTCATTCATGCTGGATCAAACGGTCGGTTATACAATTAGTTGTCCATTTAGCCGTTTTCTGGGCCGGATCTTTGTTTGCACTCTCAGATCCAGTACTGAAGTTTATCAACTTTGCATCTTTGAGCGATAAATTACCAAGCAGAGCTTGCAGAGCTTGAGACACTAAAATCAGCCCTTCAGATTTGGACCACAAGTGTCTTTAATAAAGCTCCATGATAACAACGCAATTAACCCCTGTTTCACTCAGCCTCAAGTGGTTCTAACTTTTGAAACCGCGGATGAAAACCTTAAAACTGTAAAACGAGAGTTACTGAGCAGCACTTTCTAAAATGTTGTTTATTGTGCTGTTAATTATGCTTGTTCTAACTGTTCGCACTGTACTGATGCAAACCCAAAGTGTGGCCGTTCAAATTCGAACCAGTTACAGCATTACTTTCCATTGGGGCTTTTCTTTCTATTGCAAAAACATGGTTCTAGTTTTGGGACTGTGGAAGAAAATCTTAAGTTTAACCATTCAGATGTAAGCTATTGAGCCAGTTTTTTTCAGCGATTTTGTTTGCTTCTCTTTGCAAAAGGACGTTTAATTTTACAAAGAGAAGATCAGTCTGTTTGGTTTTTTGTATTCCTCTTGAACGTAGCTTTCTTATCAGTGAAAAGGTCAGTTTTCTTTAATGTACGTGGTAATTCAATTTCTTCCTCTAAGATATGATAAAACTACAGCTGGAAACAATTAACCATTTCTTCATTGTACCGATCTCTAGTAGATCTGTTTTCACGAGCGCCACGCAATCTGGCCGAAATCTGGATCACGAACTACAGTGTGCCACTTTTTGGTTGAATGTACCTAATTGACATACAGGGTATGCTATTTTCGGTTACACTCGAAAACAGTCCTCAAAAAAATTTTTCTCAGCATTTTGCTCTGAAATAGGCAAGAGAACATGATGTACAGAGTTGCCTTGTCTTCTGGTTTGGAACAGCGAATAGCGTTTTGCCGTTCACACGGTTCTGAGTCTTTTTGTGGTAAACAGCGATGTTACCTGGTTAGTTAGGTGATTACGTAACTAACTAATCCTGAGTCATGGATTAGGAGACAGTAAATCCTTGGAGCAAAATATATACTGTATCGAGTTTGTTTTGATCTGTATTGTCTTATCTAAACTATTGTTAACTACCTAAACGTGAGTTTTGTACCCGGGGTTAAGCTGTTTACGTGTTTACGGAAATAATAAATCATCAAGATCGTGCATGTATTTTAAGTTCCCTTATCTATCTCTATCTATCGATACAATTTCAGTCGTGGCTTAGGCGGGGCTGTCAGATTTATCGATCCTTCCATATGCTTCGCCAAAAACATGACAAAAATGAGTTTTTCGTTACGTAACGGCAGAACATTCAAGGGTAACAAGGTCAATCACATAGCAACAATTTACCGTACGTTAAGAGGAAGTACTCCCTTTAAAAAACTGGCTTGTATGCTGGACGTGGATTTTAAGCCATTTTGGCCCAAAATTGCCTTCGAAATTGCCTGGTCGTTGGTAGTTTTTGAGCAGATCTCCCCTGTAAACCTCTCCGTTAAACAAGCACGTTTGATTCGTTCTTCAGGCGTCTCTTTGGACCATGATGGGCTAAGAAAAGAGCCTGTGGGCAGCTTTTGTGATATGGGGGGGGGGGGGACAGGGGTCCAAACGTCCCGTTTCCCGTGTCCTAAAATCCCGGTTTCCGCTCCATTTTTGTTGGTTCACGCACCTTTTCCCTTTTTCGATTGCAAAATATGTTTTGTATTTTTTCCCTTTTTTTCCCTTTTTCCGGCGGCTTGTGGATCCCACTTCCTACCACTCTTCTCTCGCTTCCTTTAAACTTTGTAGCCCCTGAATCATGAAGGTTTGTTTTGCAAACCGAGATATCGGACAATTTTTTGTTTCATACATTTGTTTTTACTTTACGTATTTCTTCTTCTGTGTCTTCGTTTCTTGAACTGCCGTAAGGATCAGTCGTTCCGTATATATTCCTTTACACTTCCCGCCCTCTTTTCCGCCGGGGTTCCCGCCCCCTCCGCCCCCTGTCCCCCCCCCCCCCCCATAACCGCCATGATTCTTTAATGAAAGGAGCGGAATCAAGCTACTGTATAAGAAATTCCGAAGAGCTCTTTAAAATGAATATCTATAGCTCTTTCTCTTGCGCTTTTGTCTTTTTTTTAACCGCTAAAATGTCCCTGTATGGCCGAATGCATCTGACTCATGAACTACATTCAGTGCCTACCTAAAGCTACATACGGCTTATCGTTATTTATGAGAGCGATCATTTTAATTTCTTATTTGGAAACTAGCAGGAAATCGTAGTTCAGCAAGCCTTAAAAAATTACATAATTAAAGTTTTTGGTTAAACATTTTAAAATGTTTTCAACACTAGTTTCTGGAGGTTGGCGAACAGTTTCCGGTTGACCTGTCTTTCTGCTGTTCACCCAAATGAAACTCAGCTATCCTGCAGTCAGCTAATAAACGCTGATTCAAACGATTTAATTGGCTGCATGTAGAGGTATTGATTCGGTAAGAGAAATCCTTTGTTTTTGGCTGCTGTTTATACCTGGCTTGTTCGCGTCTTTTAACGTGTGTTTTGCAGATTTTGACAATTCTTTGGAAGTTTGCCTGGGTGACAGATGTTACTATAAAGCGGGTCATATGTAATCATGTTTATTTACGGCAATCAGCACTGCTATCTACATCCGTATAAACTTATTGAAATATTTTTCCACTTCGATTTGCAATGTAAAGAATGTGCCATTTAGACGCGTCTCAGCTTCCTGTCTTCCACAGATTAGACATTTACAGCAAATGCGGAGATCATCACTTATAGACACCAAAGAAAACGTTTGTTAAAGGAGTCCACAATGGTGCAATTGACGTTTTGATTAACTTTACCCATTTTTTCTTATTTTTTGACGCAGAAATCAAAGACCGGCTTATCATCAGCTAAAACATCTTTTCTTTGAAAGCAATAGGTGGCAAATGCAGCTTTAATCAATAAAGCTTCAAAATACAATTGTTATGCGGTTTGACGCTTGATAGACTAAGTCAATAAACCTTTGACACCTCATTTTGACCCAGTATCACTCTGTCGGTGACTGAGTGTTACTACAAAATCTGAAGAGAAGCAGCTTTAATTTGCGTGTATCAAGACGCAGTTCAACAATTCCCAGCGACAACATTTCCCGAGGAAAAATGAACTTGAAAATGAGCAGTATTTGGTGTTTAATGATATTTCTAACAGTTTTGGCCTCGAGCAGTTCCGGTAAGTTGACATTTAGATAGGACTGTATTTTGCGACATACGAGTTTTTTAGCGCTCTTTGCTCGCAAACGCAATGTTTGCAAAAAAGCTCAAACACATTGCGAGCATTATATGTTTTCTTTAGACAAAATGTAATCTAGACTTCAGACGAGCACGTTTCTCAAAAAATATGGGTTTCAAGTCCTTTTGTTTGCCATATCTCGAAAACAGAACATTTTACACGATACAGAACGGCTCTGCGTCTTGCGGAAAATAACTGATTATAATTATGTCACGAATCTCTTTTGAACGTTTAGAACTTCTTTATATATAAAAAAATTGTGATGCCTTTAGCCGCCTTTACTGTAATGAAAGAGTTTTAAATTATCAAGTTGTGCGATGAAAACGTGCACAGATTTGGCAGACCTGTAGAAAACCGCCCGGTACACGGTCGCTGTGTTTTATCAAGCATAACCTGCCAACAGCACTAAATGTTTTGTTTTAGCCATTTCTCCTCCAAGAGGGCTCTAAGAGGGCAAAATTGCAATCTGACAACTGTTCTTGGCTGAATTTTTTCTTCATAGAGTTAAAAACTAACAGCAATACATGAACTGCTCAGTAGCTTTAAAAGAAGTCACACTTAGAATTTCATCCACTTGTTGAACAAAAAACAAGATACACAAGACATGAGCCCAGGCTTAAAACGCATTCTACTGTATGACGGGGTTGTAGAATGGAAGTCTTGTATGTACGCCGGTTGCCTGTTAACAATAGTTAAAAAGTTTTATAAGCCCATTGAAGGTTTCTTAGCAAATTATTTTAAAAGCAAAAAGACGTCTTTCTGTGTTTAAGTAATCATCGCTTATTAATCAGAAAAAAAAAGCATTCTGCGAAAGTGCTTATTTACAAATCCGATTTGCCTTGACTTCGGTGAAGAATGTTGCTGAGCCTAATCGCTCGTGATCCGGTTATCACGAGGAGGCGCAAAGAAATCAAAATTAAACAAATGAAGTTAGTTGTTATCGCTTTCTATTCAAGTCTCACGCAATACTGGAGAAGTATGCTAAAATTCTCGAGACCTCGATCTCTGGTCCGATCAGTTTCTTAGTACTCACGAGTTATTTTGCGGAAATTTTGGCCATACTCTCACAGATAGCTTTTTAACCTTTTTAAATTACCCAAATTTAAGATCAGATAAGAGGCAAAATTTCGTCAGTTTTTGAAAGAAATGCAGCTTCACTGCACGACTGAGGCTGCTGAAGTTGAAAGTTTCCTCACATTTGTATAGTCGCTCTATAAGATTAAATTTCTCCTTCTAGGGGCTCACTAATCGGAAAAGCAATAAACCAGCTTGGTGTTTCCCCGGCTGGCGGGGCGGTTCTGTTCGATAGACTACAATCTGGGAGTACAAGTTTCAGTCGTACTTCACTCAATGACTTGGAATTTCCTCAGCTGTTTCCCCATTATCTTCTACTCAACTCTGGTATTTAAATAATTAAAGGAGAGAATACTGGCACGTCAGAACAAGGACATTTTGTAGACGTTTGTGTGCTAGGGGGCGAGTTTGTGTTGCAAAAAACTTTCCTTGGAACGGTCTATTACATGTGTAAATACTTCTTCCGGTTTTGTAACAAATCACTTTGCGGTGCCTTTGAAACTGTACATTCAGTTATTCAGTGTTTTCTTGCACTTGCTGTATTGCGGGTTGATTTCTTTCGCAGTGACAGCTCAACCCCGATATAGCCTGCGTAGCTGGCGGTATTGTTGGGTTTAGCGCGCACAAGCGGCGCTCGTTTGTCGCGGCTTCGCCGCTCGCTGTCGCGGCTTCGCCGCTTGTGCGCGCTAAACCCAACAATACCGCCAGCTACGCAGGCTACCCCGATAAAAAGAATTTTACACTTTACTGTTACGTCTTCACTTTTGAAGAGTGTGATCCCGGGGGGGGATACTCTCTAATATAAGCTATGTTGGTATGTGGTCTGAAATAGGGTATAGATTTTGACCATTTTGCTCTGAAATAGGGTGAGGTTTGTGCACTCTGACATGGGATCTTGTATGGTTCTTATAAGAAGCTAGCTTTCTATTAATTTTCTTCTCCAAAGAACTGAGGTTTGATTAAGGGTGGGAATTTAAAGCCCTTCTCAAATGTTTACCAAACGAAATAGGGCTAGGGTCTGGTCTGAAATAGGGTATCAAATTTTGGGTCAGGTCTGAAATAGGGTAAGGAAAATCACATATTTTGGTCTGTAATAGGGTAAGGGTTTCCAAAAGCGCGCCGCACACCCCCACCCAAATCTTCGGGAAGTACCCCCCGGGGGTGTGATCAGCAGTGTGATTAGCATCTTACATAATTCAGGGCACCATGAGAGTAAAATACGTTTCCTGTGTTTCCAGATCGTTCTAAGGACTTTTCCTATCCCGCGAAAGCGAACAAAGCTTGTTCTTTCTTTTTAAGCCCGTTGATAGATGCTTACAAATGTGACCTTGAAGCTATCGAGTGCGGCACATTCTTGTGTACTGATGTGTGTTAATCTGAGTTTCCGCCTAATAACCTAACTGATATCAGTTGTATCATGTAGTGCACTTGTGATAAACTGCAGGTATCCCAAGGAATAGACAGGGCTGAGTTCTTGAGATTTATTGAATAAAATTATCGGCTGAAAATTGTAAGACGCGATAAAACCTCAAACAAGTAAAATAACGATGCTGGCATCATAAAATAATTAACTTGTTTTTTCAAATCTGAAAACTCCGAGATGCCTGTCCACATATCAACAGTTCTTCCAGACAGATAAGGGCTGACTCAAGGTTTTAGCCAGAAGGGCGTCCAGGCGTCCTATGGACGCCCACTTTTTGGAAAAATTTGAATAAAATTCACTTAATCTTTCAAATAATTTACAAGAAACATGGTCCTTGGACGGCCAACTTTCAATTCCTGGCTAAAAGCCTGGGCTGACTAAAAGTCAACTGTTAAAATACAGGAAGAGTTTTGAAAGAGCACGCCTTTTTAAACCCTTCACTTTTTAAAACCTTTCCCATATCAAATATCACCCAAGTGAAAAAGTTAAAAATATGACACTATTTTTTGCTTGAAAAATAAACGGTACCAAAGGAAAGTGTCTCTCAAGAGATTTCATTTCAATGGTCAAAAGTTTAACTTCCTCAGGTGGTACAGCATAATAAACAGTACCGCAGCAAAAGTACTGCTCAGTAGCTTTCCTTTGAATGGTCATGATGCTCTTTAGGAATTTCAGCCAGTGACGCTTGGGTCTTGAAAGTTAGATCCACCAGTACAGCGGAATTCCGGTATAACGAAGTGCCAAGCCGTACTGGGAAAATGTGTTCGTTATAATGGGGGGGGGGGGGGGGGGGTTCTTTTCCATACATTTTACTATTACCAGGCTGAAGAATACCGTTCGCCATACCGGGTCTTGGTTATGTAGGGGGTTGTTTAATATATCGGGGTTCCACCGTACAGCATAATCAACAAAAAAGTACTGCAAACTTAGACACTTGAACACTTAAGGCGGGAGTACACATGAAATTTGCTGAAAATTTCGCATTTTAAAATTATAATCTATGCTCTAGATTGACACTAAAATAACAGAATTCTAAGCAATCTACAGCCAGATATCTTTTCTCCACTAAACCTTGGTCATGCACAGTATCTGGTATGGATTTTGAGCTGGTGTAAAATAATAAGTAGTTGAGTGTCATTTTCAGAATCTTTATTTCATCAGCTTTTTACTGATATATAGTTCTATATTGCTATGAAATATACTTTAGGAATTACGGTTGTTTGAAAAATGTCTTTTTCTCCCATCTGTATCCCCGCCTTAAGACGACTCAAGTTTTGAGAATGGGATTGAAAGAGCAAATGTACAAATGTAATGCCCACAATAATAATAATAATAATAATAATAATAATAATAATAATAATAATAATAATAATAATAACAATAATGTTATTGACTTCTAATGCGCTTTTTTTACGTAAAGAAATAACTACAGTACTTTCTTTTGTGTGTACCCACTTCAAAATGTGTCTGAATTTACAGAGGCTTCATGTCTGGGTTCAACTGCACTGAGAAAGAACTTTACCTTTTATATGACTACACCAAAGTACTCTAAGCTGAATATAAGGACCGCTAGTCCATTGGAGAATAAAAAGCAACTATTCTTATCTTGCTCCCTTAAGGCCCAGTAATACGGGCAACATTTTCGTGCAACTTGTTGCGCAACAATGTTGCCGTTGCAAGTTGAAATTGTTTTTTGCGCGTATTACCACCTTCTCGCGCAACAAATTTTCATGTTGCAGAAAGTAGATGTCGCTTTTACTTTCTGCAACATAAAAATTTGTTGCGCGAGAAGGTGGTAATACGCGCAACAAACAAACACAACTTGCAACGGCAACATCGTTGCGCGACAAGTTGAACGAAAATGTTGCCCGTATTACTGGGCCTTTAATTAAAAAAGTCGAGCAAAAAAGGGTACGTTTTTTTGGGAAAGTCCGAAAACGGATTCTTGAATCCAAAAAGCGGATTGTGCTTTTTTTTTTTTTTTTTTACTTAAATCCAAAAACGGATCATGAATCCAAAGAATCCACACTCCGAGTGGATTCTTCAGGTTCATGATCCGAACGTTTTTTGGGAAAGGATCCGAAAATAGTACATCTGTCACGCGGTCTTACTTGTCTCGCGATATTTTATCTCGACCTTGCGTGACAGAACATTCGATCGTGGAAAAGAAAATTCAGGTCGTCAGTATTCCGTTCCGTATGTTTGTAAAGTTTTCTCTAAAAGTACAGGCAGAAGCCAATGATAGGCCTCAGGAAGATGCCTTAATTTACTGTCAGTGTAACGTAAGAAGGTTTATTAATAGTGGATGAATCTCTTATCTGATGCCGTGTTCTTTTCGCTAGAAATAGAACTCTTGAGTTAAAACACATTCCTAAAGGACTATTGAATACCAGACTGTTTATTTATACCTGACTGTTTATTTTGCTCAAACTTAGCGGCGAACAACCTCAACACGCTTCCCACACACGCCACAACAGTGGAATCCTCCACATCCGGGAAACCAGAAACCTCCGCCCAGAATCCGGTATCTACTCCATCCACACGACATGCCTCTTCGACAAGTGGAATAACTAACATGTCCCCGGACCGGGAGGAGCTGGCGCTGTTTCGAGATTTGTTTGACGGTTACGACAAGCGCATCAGACCGGTGTTGAGGAAGGAGGACAATGTGACTGTGATGCTTGGGATTTCCGTGTTTCAGTTAATTGATCTGGTAAAATGAATACTGTTTCTTTTTAATATGCGTCTTATAGTTTGCAAACATGAACATAGAGTCTCAACATAATCTAACAATACTTGCATCATTTAGATCTTGGAAAACCCTCATACCCGTCTAGCCTGCCGTCGGGAGGAATTAGGAACCATGACAAAGGCCACATGTATTTTGACCCTCCACTAACAAACTAATCTTTACAAAATCCCTTTTTCTTTCATTTTTTTTACAGGATGAAAGAAATGAGATGATGAAACTGAGCATCTGGGTGAGACAGGTAAGTTTTTACATAAAGATGAAGCTGCTTAAAGATGAAAGTGCACTGTCCTTAACTTTTGTGCCTATGAAGATCAAGCTACCAGTCATGAGACTTTAAAAAAAATCTCATATCATTTGGCAAATAATACCGAGAAACAGATAGTATCGGAGGAAAGTTCTGCTCCACAACTTTCATTTTAAAGTTCGATCACGCTTTTAATTCTATCCCCCCCCCCCCCCCCCCCCGCCTCAAACGTTAATTAGAGTCTCGTTACAACAACCAAGGTTGGGCTCTGGAAAGGAAAGGAATAAAGTTTAATTTTCTTTCTTTTTCCGTTTCTTTAGAAATGGAATAACCCGTTTCTTCGCTGGAATGCGACACATTATGGAGGAATTTCACAGATCAATGTAAACCCAGCAGATATTTGGAAGCCAGACTTGGCCCTTTACAACAAGTGAGTGAAATGCTCTTGGCCTGATGAAACGATTTCAGCCGTTTTTAATTAGGTAAAAATCAATTTGCCACATCAACACAAGAGTGAAACAAATGAAAAATGGAAAAAAAATGTACCGGCCTCGTTTAGTTGGTGGAATAATCCAG
The DNA here is from genome assembly GCA_964030785.1 of Siderastrea siderea. Lineage (NCBI taxonomy): Eukaryota > Metazoa > Cnidaria > Anthozoa > Scleractinia > Rhizangiidae > Siderastrea > Siderastrea siderea. The sequence goes on along the minus strand of OZ034967.1, from coordinate 73,193,525 downwards.
GAACAAAAAGGTATGAAACTTGCTCTTGCAAAGTCCACTTGGTTTTCACCTTGATTCTCCAAAGCGACGGCTGGCAAATTGAAACAAAGGAAAAAAGGTACACTTAGACGTTCTTGTTTACAGGAGGGTTCAACCTGCAATGTTATGACTTAATTATTGGGTAATTTAATAGATACGGAAATCGAGATCGTCAGTTGGTGAAAGTAAAAGTCCATCGAAACGTAACCAAAAATAAAGTCCGGATAGACTGAGCAATCCTGTCTGGTTTCTAACCGGGACGTCGACAAGTGATGTTAGTCAGCAAATAAAATCGTTTGCACCAATGCAAATTGAAATGTTGATCAGCGTTAAATTTAAAGCTTAAATTGTGTATAGACAGTTTTTTGGGCGGAAAAATTGAAGTGAAAATATACAATAAAATAAAAATATACAACACGCACTGTTGGCCGAGTCCAAATAAACAGACGCACTTCCGCACGGAATTATCCACTTCCTACGGAGTCTGAACCGTGGCCCTCAGTGAGGAATAATCTCGCACAGTTCGCTTCACACGCCAATTTTCTTGAGCTTAATTTCCCACGAGTAGCTTGTTCATGGGCAACTTAAATGCTAAATTTTTTATTCTATTTTTTCCACAGTGCAGATGGTAGCTCGGATGGATCCCTGGAGAGATTTCAACAGCAGATACAGGTCAGCAGCGACGGCACTAACCTCTGGCTAGCTCCGATTATTCTTCTAAGCTCCTGTAAGATCTACGTAAAATATTTCCCTTTCGATGAGCAGCACTGCGGCTTAAAATTCGGTTCATGGACGTACGACGGGTACCATCTGGATTTGGTGCAAGAGGCGGATGAAGCTGACAAAGCGAAGTTTACGAAGAATGGCGAGTGGGAGTTGGTTGGAGTCCCTGGCGAAAGAAATGTGATTAAATATGTGTGCTGTGATGCTCCCTATCCTGACGTCACATATACTGTGAAGATCCGCAGAAGAACTCTTTTCTTTTTCTTCAACATGATCATACCATGCCTTGTTATTGTAGGTAAGAGAACATGCTCTTAAGAGAGGCGAAAATTAAACTAGTGTGAATAGCAAATTGTTTCCAAAAGTCTTCGAACGATCATGGGTGACAAATTACTCCTTAATTTTGGCGCGAAATTTCAGCGTTAATTTATAATTTCACATGTGAAATTACAAAATTGCCATGGCAACGGGTCTGTAGCTCAGCGCCAAGATGGCGTTGAGGTTAATGATGAAGATGTTTTGTGCAGAACTACAGCAATTCTGGAAATATTCATTGAGGACACAATTGGTAATCTGTAAATATTGACTTTTAATTGACTGAACTTCTCAGAAATCACCTGCGAGTTAAAAAGAAGAGATTATTTTTGATAGTGTGACAGCGAAAATTTTTGAACGGCGAGCCAGTTGCAGCGATCGAGTGATTGACCGCGAACTCAGAGAAGTAATTCAGTGGATTTGGGCACTTCTTCGAATGGAATAAAGGTCAGTTTTTAAATACAAATTTGCTTCCGAAGTTTACTTTCGTTAAAACAAGTTTGCTGTGCGTATTTTGAATGTATTTGTGAAGCCTTCTGAGCCTTGCTCGATGGAGCAACGTAGTGCACGATTCAGTGAATTTGCCGGATAAAACGCGGATAACCTTTGCCAAGCGATTTGCTTTGGTACCTTTTAAGTAAAAATTCAGAGACTGGTGTATTTTGCTGTCGGTCACAAAAAACACGAAATCTTCAAAGCGTGGTAAAAACTTGTCACAAGATTTTTTCATTGTTTCACTCAGAAAAATGTGAACTTTAGCCGTTAAACCGTTTCAATGCTCAAGGAGTTCTCGATGCGATAAACAAGTCAAAACCCCACGATTGTGAGTGTAATTTGTCTCCCATGATATTAATAGGTAATCAAATGGTATACTCGTGAAATTAGGAAATAATTTCACTTGCGTTTTGTCAAAATTTTAATAACTTCCCTCGCTTAAAGGCTCGGGAAATTATTAGAATTTTGACAAAACGCGCGTGAAATTATTTCCTAATTTCACTCGTCACCATTTGATTACACATACTAATGCTTAGAACTGAATGCTTGGGTTTTACCTCACTCCCTAAAATGGCACCTTTTAAGGTGGAATGGTACCCTAAAAGTTGAATTTCTTTAGAACAGAACTTTGTGGGAAACTTCTACCATCACTTTATAGGGCTGCCCGCCCTAACATCAATGTAAGTCTTTTCAGGTCACATGTCACAATAGTTAATGATTAACTAGCGTCTTAAGTTAGAAAAAGTGATGTTCACGGTAACAACGATAACTCACTAATGCACGGTTGGAAAAGTATCAAACCAACTCTAACATGTACATAAATGACATGACTGTGCAGTGAACTTCAAAAATTAGCCAGTTTTCCTTCATTCGATTTTCTAAAATTTTTTTTTCTTGGAACGTCAGGTAACAGGAAATAATTATTAGACAAAGAGTCAATTAATGAGACGTATTTCAAACCTGTAGACTCGTTTTTACTTCATTGCAGAGAAGAAACAGTACTTTAATATTGATGAAAATTTCAGAACAGTAGGTTAAAACACAACGGGAGATATCTTTGTTAAGAGTTCCTCTATTCCAGGAAATTCTGTTATCCGAGAAAAACGGTCTCAAAGATAAAGGAAACAGTAAACTTTGCATGGACCACCGTAACAAAATAAAAGTACCGGATCCTGTGGTAAAGTATCTAACCAGCAAAAAATTAAGAACCAAGTACGATAAAAAAGCAATGCTGATTCAACGGTAGGGAAACTGTATATTTACCAATATTTAAAAAGGCACAGCCTTTCTTCTTCAGTGTCTTACAGAGAAAGACACTGAAGAAGAAAGGCTGTGCCTTTTGAAATACTGGTAAATATACAGTTTCCCTACCGTTGAATCAGCATTGCTTTTTTATCATACTTGGTTCAAAGATAAAGGAATGAATTCTCGACACTAATTTGTCGCTCATTGCCCTAAAACTATTGTCAAATGAAATTTGTCACATTGAAATTTAAGTTGAATGACTTTTCTGTTCAGAAAAACATGTTTTCTGTAAGAAATAGGACTTGCTTTGCCAATTAAAATCCAGACACCAAAAATCTCTCTTCTTCTCAGGCAGGTGTTTCTCTAGACGAACACTGACGTCAGTTTGTGCAGGGAAGCGGTGGGGGGGGGGGGGGGGGGTGGGGTAATTTTCCTTTTAAAAAGTCATTTTTTTCGCATTTGATAAATGTAAATAATGGTTGCTATGGCCGTTGCTATGGAAAAAATCGTAGTGCTGTTCAGATTTCGTCAATTTCACCGAGTTAATGCTGGAAATCAAGTGAAATACTTTCATGGTAGTATTCACAAGTGACTAAAGCCTACAATTTTGCCGTTTTCAAAAAAATGATTTTTGCGACCTAAACCTCGAATTTTGAGGTACATACCACCTTAAACAGCCAGACGACTGCAAACTTGTCAGCAGTCGGTCAGCATAATGATAAACAAAGTATGGCTGCTGAATGTGCTTCATTTTCGTTTTGTTTAGTAACTTGTCGGTATATCTTTTGATAGACTTTTTTGTTCAGTTTCTGTTTCAGAAGGCACATGTCAAATCGACAACAGTTTTCATCACGGGCTTCCATTTACATGTACCATGGCCACTTATCTAAAGAAATACAGTTATAAACCATTTACCAATTGGTCTTTACTTCTTTTTCTCCATTGGAATAAGAGGCTAGAGACATAATATGAAAAGGGATTATTAGAGAGGCTTTGGTTTTAATTGAAATTCTCCGCTGTTTCAATTTTACCTTACCAGTCTATGTGGTTGGTTAAAAGAAGAATCTGTTCCTCTTCCTCAACCAAATAGAAGTAAAGCCAGCAAAACCAATCCTACCTTTACCGCATGCTTTTTCCCGCTCTTGACGGTTTTTACAACTTGCAAGTATTTGCCTTCCCCGAGCTACGTCATTAAGCTGTTTGCGTTTGTTGTCATGGTCAGAGCAACAACTTTGGCGTTCAAAGTTTACGGCTGTCACTGAGAACCGCTCTAAACTCACAAACCTGTTTTTTAATATCTGCAGGCCTGACTATACTGTCATTCTATCTTCCACCTGACTCCGGTGAACGCCTATCATTGGTCATCACCAATCTACTTGCCATGACTGTGTTTATGCTGCTGGTGGCCGAGATAATTCCACCAACATCAGATGCAGTTTCAATCATCTCCATGTTTTATTCCTGCTGTATTTTTGAGGTGCGGTTTCTCTTTCAGTAATATTTCTCTTTTGTTTTGGAAACACTCAAATACCAAAAGGTACATTTTAGCCCAAAGCAATCGGTTCGCCGAACTGGCAGCCCCAATGTTAATTAGACACTACCTATTAATTAGCTGAGTTAAAAATTTTTGAACATCTTCCTCTTCCACCATGCAGTGTTGCTTTTAAGACAAAACAAAGTGGATGGAGATAAGAGCATTGTATTGTTCTACGTACACAGAAAATTGCCACGGGCGAGAAGCCAGCTGTGGTGTGAAGGGTGTTCCAACGACTTATCCGGTCACCAATTTTGGCAGCCTTCAGCTCGCAATTAGAACAGGGACAAACCTGAAAGAAAGTACTAAGCAAACGTTTGTACAACGATGTGGTTGTTCAAGACGTTAAATTGTATATTTTTTGATACTTTTAACAGGTTGGAATAGCTCTTATTGGAACGTGTGTGGTTCTTAAATATCACTTTAACAACCCTGCTATTCACAAGATGCCTGACTGGCTGCGTTTCGTCGTCCTTCGCTGTCTGGGAAAAATCTTCCACAAGAAGCTCCGCGATGACGAAAACCCACTGGAAACGGGTAACCCATTTAAAAAAGGAAAATTCTTGAGGACAGACAATGGATACATCGAAACATTACTTCCAAGAAATGAAGTAAGGCTCAACAGCCTCGAGAGGAGGCTCTCTGGATTGGCAGATGGAAAGTGGCCAGTTGAGAACAGGTTCCGAGGCATCCCCGACGAAAGGGAGCCCAGAGGGTCCTTCTTAGAAAGCGACACTCCCGAGGGGTTCGACGAAAAAAGTCAATTGACGAAAGCCATTACCTACAAACAAGGGACAATTGCTAATGCGCTGGAGAAGCTGGTTGAGGCAAAGGAAGCAGAGGACGAGGAAGGGAAGCAAAGAGAAGAATGGATGATGGCTGCGTCAATTATGGACTCGCTATTCATGTGGGTTTTCTTTTTCACCTTATTGGGTTCTCTTGCCGCACTGTTCTTTCAGCTTCCGAAGTACGATTAGTGCGCATGCCCGATAGCAAGAATCCGATTGCGTCTACCTTGATTAGGTAGGTAACAACAAGTGGAAATATAACTGTTTCTGTGGAATCGAGACTGAACCAAAATTGCAGTGATTTAAATCCACTTTCACTGTTGGTGTCAACCGGCGAGAAAAGGACGTAATTGAGAGGTTACATTGTATAATGCAGGAAATGTACAATGCAAGGTTTGCTTTTTGTGTTCTTGAAAGATTGCTTCTACGCATTGATCACTTTAGCAATGTGTAGAGGACTGGTAATGAGTTGTTGAAACCAACCACTTAAACAAAATTAGGTCCGTCATCCAATTAAGCGCCTCAAAACGGTAATACTGTCAAGTTTAGAGCTATTCGAGTGACGAAAACTGTAAATAAAAAATTACTTCTTTAAGTCGGACAACTTACAGAGTTTGTATGGCTGGAGGATCTTGGAGAAAAATTAGAGGCGTTTGTCATAGGACTTTCTTGATTTTTGAGAACCTGTAGTTTAAGGACCTTTTTTTATCAGATTTGCCAAGACTGCTTAATCGAATGTGCTATTTAAATTCATGTGACAGACCATTTCTTTGCAATTAATTGGTTTCCGCAATATTCTCGATTCGAGCCCTGCACCAGCTCGGGAAATATTTGTCTATCATGCTAGCTTCCGTGCGGATGCACAAAGCCACTATTTTAATGGCTTTTTTAATATGTATAAATTATGTATGTATATGCTTAATTTTTGGAGAATTTTCGATTTACTGATACTGAAATACATCCTAAAATTAAAATGCAACGTCACGAATTGTACCATGAAAGTTAACATACTCTTTACTTAATTCTTGTCTCTAAAAATAGTTCATGTGATTTGCCAGTTGCATACTTTGGTCAAAGTTATCAAGAAGGCTCATTCAGGCCTGAACATCACTACTTGAATTTATCACGAAACATTAGAGAGAACTTGAAAATTGAACTATTATAACTTTATTTGATTAGATTTTGTTTTCTTGGTGGTGTAACCTCAAGCACTTAATCAATAAAATTCCATGGCAAGAATGACAAGCATCCGTAATGACAGCGGATGACGCAAGCACAAAATGCACTCAACTATTTTCAATAACACACGCAACTCCAAAGTTCCTAGCCTGCGTGGCACGTTCGGAAAAGAGGGAGGGGGGGGAGGCAAAGCTACTCCTTTCCCCCTTCCCTTCTGGTGCCCTTTGGCACCGCTGTCTCTTTATCAGTGTTCTCCTGATAGATGGATTTCAGTCCATTTTGTTGTTATCTACAGTGTACTTTTCAGGTTTCTCTTCGTTTGTTGCTTTAAACTTTGGAGTTCTTGTTTTTTTCGAAAAGTGTAAATACTTCTTCGGTCATTTTTTCGCGCAGTTTGGAAACCTGGTGTATGATGAACTTAAATATAGCCATGAAAGTCAGTTGTTTTTGCTTAAAGGAACGGGTGACACAGCTAGTTGTCATCAAGAGAGGATGATCGAGGTCACTTCTATTAGATCATGATCATCTCTAAATAATAGTTTGTATAAGTTTTACAATAATATGTTTGATTTGAAAGAAAATTACTTGATGAGCGAGCACAGCAATAGAGCTTGTCGCAAATGAAGTCGCCATTTTGCTGGGAGTAGTAAACACTTACAAGTTTGTAAGGGAATTTGATGTCGACATATTTCAATGAACGTCTGAAGAAAACTTAAAATACCAAGCAGGAAGATTTTACTGTTCACGTTTGTGGGGCGTAGCTAAGCCAGAAATTAAAGCTTCTATTCGCGTTTTCAGTTTCACACATTTTCTACCATACAATTATTTCGTTTTTCTTTTTTAATATATATATATATTTTTTTATTTTAAGAAAATTATTTGACGTTGGTGACTTCCAAACATAGAGGTGGTTGCCTACCAAACAAAATGCCGTTCAAATTCGCGACAAGATCGATCCGTTATAACATAAGGATAGCTAGCGAACACAATGATCGAAGGAATCGGTTTTAACCACATGGGAGAAATTCAGAAAAAAATGCGACAAATGACCGTCATGTGAAGATCTCTTTCAGCAAATTCGTTCTCAGGTGGTCAGGTGTTTTTGAGGAACTGGCTTCGTTTTCAGCTAGAGTTAAAATTAACTTCTACCCATCAAGAAAACATTTCCTGAACTGTGTAACGCAGCGAATCAAACGTAACCTTGGCGACAGTGCTGCTGATGAGCGTTTAGCATATGTAAACGTAAAAAAGTCATAGGTGGTAAATAAGTTTGTTATAGACTTTTAAGTTTAATACCAGCTCAAACTGAATTAATACTTGATCATTTGAATAATAAAGTTGTTGGTCTTTATTTTTGAACATTTTCTGCTTCAATACAGCTTAACTTAGTTGACCATCAGCCATTCTTGTGGGAAATTGATTACATTTGTTTACGCGTTCAGTTTATGGTATCCGAAACACAGCGGAAGTCGAAGACCAATAAGGAAGAAAATCACATAAGCGGAATGTAATAAGTGTTTTATAATACATCAATAACATAGTGAACGGTTCGGAACGACAGGAATCATGTAGTATTTAGATTGAATTTGATTGTCTGGTCGAATGTAGTCCTGGGAACTACTTTTATAGGTGTCAAAACTAGATACAACGAAATCTCGACTTTTCAAATGCTCTTCTCCCGAATAAATAGGCACCCCTTAAAATGATAAATGCTAAACAACTCCCTAAATTTACCCTTGCACCCGGTGGCAGGCGGGACACCTAACCATAACTGCACCCGTAGTTTATAAACTCAAGAACAATTTACGGGGCAAAGAGACACCTGTGGCTGAATCTTCAGCGTTTCAATGCCATTCAGTAACTTGCCACATTTTCCGCGTGAATGTAAATTTTGACGGCGTCCTGATTGGGCAGAAGAGACAACAATTTTGAACTGTTTGCAAAACAAACTCATTAATAATTCGTAAAGAGAAAACAAAGGAAATCACTACCGTGACGGTGGTTTGCATACCTGATCTTAATTGGCAAAATATTTTGCGAACTTTTCCTTTGAATTTCTCCAATAATTATAAATGGTTTGAGAAGCTATATCAAACACTTGAAAGAGTGTTTCGTCAGATATGCAAACACCTCGAAGTTGGTTAAAAAAAACAAAACAAAACTCGGCTGCGCCTCTTTTTTTCAACCCACTTCTTGGTGCTGGGATATCCTGATGAAACACTCTTTCTCGTGTTTGATATATCACCTCCAGTTAACTCATCCTCGTTTCAGTTTGGTTGAAAGTGAGACGTAAGCAGGTAAGGAACCGATCTGTTTTCGATCTGTTTTTAATTACCATTCATCCGTTATAATTAATGATAGAAGGTGCTTGAAGTCCTATTCCCGCATGACTCTCATCTATTACTAAATTAAAATGAACAACCAAGCAAACATTTAATTTATAACAAGACGGAAAATGTTTCAACAGCAGCATAAATACTTGAGTGATCTCGAAAAAAAAAATAGCTTCGCAAAGATTTAATTTTAAGAACAGAAATCATCATATTCACGTCACAAATTAGGCGCCCTGGTTGATGTTGTTTACGACATTGCAATATCCTTGAGTTGACCAATCATATTGCAGCTTAACCCATTGACTCTCCCGCCGCCCAAAACCGCCCGTAAAGGACCATACTCCGCGTTCAGTTTGTGACGTCATCACTTTCAGTGACAGCGGTTGTTTTTGATGACCAATTAATGCACCTGGAACACTTCTAACAAAATGTGCCTAAACTCAAGCGCTCACTTAAAATAGACCAGAGTTACTCAAAGAAAAAGGAAAAACAGGTTTCCTTGTGAAATTGTTGCAAAACTTGGCCTTAGCTCTGGTTGACACTTCTAGTTGAAAATTTCCTCTTTCCTAAAAGTTTAGTTGAAATCTTTTATAATCCAAGAAAAGACCATCAAATGGCCTACCCACTCCCCCAAAGAAGATCGAATTGAGAGCCAAAAACAACGGGACTGAGCGCAAAAAACCGGAAAGACGACCGAATTGTGCGCACGCCCGAGATCAAATTTGCCAAACAACCTCGGAAATGGAAGTTTAGTTTTCATGCTACAGATGAAGCTATCAGGTTATAGACGTTTGGACCGGGATTTGAACAGAACGAAGCAAAATTACGGCATCATTGCCTTAACATGGTGGGTTTTTTTTTATGGTTGGTAGTAAATGGGTTAAAAAGGGTGTGATTTTTCACTCATGCGTAATCGTAACATGGGAAGGCACAAGAAGAAAATACTATAAATGTAGCTTGGACTTGGCGTTCGACAAAATTTTATCTTAATCCCCAGATAATATGGGGTTAATTTCCTGGTATTTGCTGATAAAAAAACGGATTTCGCAAGAGATGTCGTTAAAGTTTTTAATTTCTTGATAGTTTTGCCCGAACGCTCCCACAAGTTAAAAGATCAAGATCATTTATGCAACCGTTAATTTGGTGAAAGAGTTATCCCTTTTTGTGATGATTCCTAGTTCAAATGTTTCAGTGATGTCTTTTTGGCTCTTGGACTAAGCGCGGTTAACACATGGCTTTATTTGCGGATTATGTTTGTTTATCTAGTGATAATCTTGAAACCGTTTTAGTCATAGATACCTATAATACTTTTACTTGATTTTCCCGTCATCCAGACTTCAATTTTGGCCAAGAGTAATCACCAAAACGTTAATCATATAACATTGTTTATTCAGTGGCACTCGAAAAAAGCAAATAAATAATATGACAATTTAACACGTCTGCTTTAATAGAAGACTTCTTTCCTCAAAGCCTGTCGTGCTGCCAAACTAGCCAACTAAGTAAGCCGTCAATCAGCACCTTTAATTGTTCTTGACTGCACAGAAATCCAAACAAAGCAAAGAAACAAAGTTGCTCAGCCTAGGATGTTAATTTGCTTATTGCTTTTCAGCTCCAAAGAGTAATTATAATTTACACAATCACCTAAATTAAACGAACAAAACCTGATAACAATTGAGCTCTTTGGAAAATGGAAACAAACAAACAAAATCATGAGGAATGAAGCATTTATATGGAGTTGTGGCGTTTAGCACATACTGATGCCTGCTTTTAACAAAAGCGTCACTGGTTTTATTGTAAATCGTCTTGAAAAAGGGAGCGATAAAAATATTGAGAGCTTCAATTTAAGGTGGGTTTATTTACTTTCAACATTATTCGCTTATTATAAAAGGGCAAACAAAAGCAATGCAAGCCACTTGTTTTTTCAGTTGGACGAATTTATTATCCGGTGGTCGCTCAACCGGTTCTGGCGCTAAGATCTCTGCGATTGTTTTGCGATGTAAGCTCAAAGAAAGCCAAAGTCAAATGAAAAGGGAGGTTTCTAAAACTTGGTGTATTTGGTTAAACACGGGGACAGTCGTGGAAATGCAGAGAAAGAACATAAATCTCAATTGTTCCATAAGATGCGCTATCTGTTTTCTGTCGTAATTGAACGATTTTACGCGTCGCTTAGCGTAAAAATCCACCTTTAACCTTATGTGACATACCAGGCTCTGTCGAATCAAAGAGCCGTATTTCATTGATTCAAATAGATAAAGTTCTGAAAGCTAAATTAAACCGAAGCGTACAATAAAATAGGATTAGGTGAGCAACGGTGTCTCAGGAAAAGTATGCAAGAACAGCCCTGACAAGCTAGCGTTGTGGCCATGATATACACTAAGGTAGGTAACCTTATTCACTTCTTGATCGTCTATTCTGATAAGTAATTTTAGCTAGCACAAGTTTCACTTGCGTTTCACTTACAGTTCTAGTTTTATGACTAAATTAAAGGCAAGAGGTGCACCACTACACACACTAAAACTTTACGAGCAGCTCAGTTCTAAATTTCAACCTTGTCCACCCGTCTCGTTACGTTCCGTACCATTTCGAAGTGGACAGATTGAGAAGTATCAGAAATGGTATGCTACAAGGACCCACAACTTTGTTGATCGCAAAGTTGTCCCGTGTGCCTGAGACTTAAAGATGCGTGCTTTGTTAGCTATAGCTCAATGACTGTTTCCTTCGTGTTCAACCTAAATTTTCTGCGAACGAAATACTCATCTACTACCGTGTCCTTAAGCCAGAACTAACAGCCGCTGACTTGTTTACTAACAACTTAAGATATGTTAACTAAAAATATTGAAGAGATTACTTTCGCTTGTTATCACTCCCAAAATCACAAGACGTAGACCTTTTAGTACTTTTTCTGACTAAAATCATTTTGTTTAATTGAGGCCATTCGCGGGCGAGACATTTATAATGTAAAACACGGGATGTTAGATATCAGCCTAAAATCCGAGAAGAACTGAATCAAATCTATAATTCAGTCACTCAGTACACCACTTCACTTCTTACTTCGATGCAGAAGTTTATGTTTCATTTTTTAGGGTAAATATTGAATCTTTTCATCCGAGAAAGGAGGCTACTTATATCGTGCGAATACTTTCTCTTCTCGTCGTTTCGTCTCTGGATAATTTATCAGTAAATTAAAGTGAAGAATTAGGGAGAGACCCTACTGTAGGTCAATGACGCACACGAACCCACTCACGTAACGATAGTTTATAAACACAAAGCCTAAACAGACTCACGAAATACACCTCAGTCACTCAGTGTGTTTACCAGAATTTCAGTGTCATTTTTGTCGGGAAATGTTCCAGCTACTGGGTAGTTCCTCAGTTTTTACTAGAAAAGTGAAGAAGTACCGATTAAATGTACTTCTTCCGTACAAAGGCGAATGTTTGAGCGGCTCATCGTCTTCAAGAAAGCTGATTATTCGATAGAGTAGGTTATTCGAGGGAAACCTGAGCCATCTACTCAATTCACCTCGATGCATGTTTGCTTTTAAATGTATCGGCTGTGGAATTTTGATCTCCTGTTTTATCACGAGCGTTAATTTGCGAGACATTCTCTGGCACGAGTGATAATTATACGGAAACACCTAATTGTAAACCAGGTTGGAAAGTAACGTTACTTCATGTCTTTTTTAACTCTGCTAGCCAGTAGTTTCGTGACTTTACTAAAAAGATATGCGGTAAGAAAGAGAAACGCCAATGATATCAGGATGCTTTATGACCTGAGTCACAACTTAGACATCAGAAGATCGCCCAGGTGAATGTCATTCCACACGCACTTGAGATGTTTAAATTTTATCTGATCTTGATTGCTGTTATCAGCCCGCCAACAAATTTAAACCTGTGACCCGTGATAAAGTAGGTACCAGCTCACGCGACATATCGAGACATACGTTCTAATGAAACCTCAAGTTGATTCAATGAATTTTTAGTAGAATATCGTTTTGTAGTTGAGCTTGGAAAGTATATGTTTTGTCATTGTCATTAAACAGACAACCCTGGATACTTGTGACGTGTTCACGAACTACTATTAGCGGCCTGCATGGGGAGCCAGTCAGATCAGGTCGCGCGTATTTGTTTCCATGACATCCAGAGACTGTATACATGTATATAATAACAGCTGATAGCCTTCTATAAATCAGCTCCAAGCCAATCGGAGCGTGCGCTTGTTCCGCATGGTACAATATAATGGACAGAGGTTATTTAGTAAATAAACTCTTCCGGCGGTTAGTATATCGGAGGATGTCCGAGGGTGAAAGGTGAAAAATGGGGAGCCAATGAGATCAGGATAAAAAAAAAAGTTTCATGCCAATGCTTTTTTTTCAGTTGTGGACAGCAAAACGACAAGGCAACAGCTATCGTGGTGTCAATTTTGTATCAATGAAACAGCAACAAAACTTGTTCTCACACTTTGTTCTGGGCCGTTCCATCATTGGCAAGTCAGTTACCCTGTTAAAGATTAACTACTTACAACTTCAGGTAGTTCACATACTAAGGCGTTACACTACAATACAGCTGAAGGGGGGTCATCATGATAAGTTGACTTCTACAAACTTATTGCTGTCGGCTTTCCTATCATTTTAAACTACTGAAGAAATATCAACAAATTCTCTTATCACACAATGTAAACAATAGCTTTCTTCTCGGTTGCATTGCAGATTCTTTCAAAATAAAGCGGGATCCCAGGGCAACATAGCAAACTAATAATAAACAATTCGGCTACCTCAGGAAGAATTGTTTTGTCCTGATTCCAATTCAAATTCTAACCAGTTAAACCTCTTTAGTGAATTAACAAATATTAGGACTGATTAAGGCAATTTTGACTCTGTTTTGTAAGGTCATAACTCAAGGTTGCCACGAAAACTCGAGAATTTGTTATATGTTCTCCTATGTTATATGAGAATACTAACAAGCATACAAGCCAAGTTCATTCTCTGAACTACAGAAATTTTTTGGAACGGAAGAGTATCGAGGTCTAACATTTAAAGGTCACGGCTTTATTAACTGATTAAAAAAGAAGTTGCAAAGGAGCCGCTTTAGGTGTCGCAGATGTCAATCGTGGGTAGGATTGCAAGGTATTGCTGAACTGATATCATTTACAACTTGAGCCAGCAGAGCTTGTTAAAAGACTGTGAGTATCCCAACAGTTATTTTAAAATTTGTTACGTATACATACAGTCTTTACGTGATCAAAACGCGTCCCAGCAGCCTATGAAATGTACATTTTTGGTTTTAAAATACTAAGTGCGAAATTACCGGAATTGTTCCTTTTAGACATGCAACTGTAGACAAACCTACTGGAAGACGTTTCTGCATTTTTCTTAAGGAGCAGTGCTAGGATAATTAGGGTAGAAAATTTCATTCAGCTACTATTTAGGTGAATTGAGCGCTGTCAAGACGGTAAAATGGTTCAGCCAAACACATTTCCTGGATTTTACACCTGTCGATCGCTTATTTAATATTTACAAAGAGTCTGGACACAAACATTTTCGTTCCCAGCTGCAAAGCAAGTTCTCGAAACCAAATTTAAGTATCTTTCGACGACGACCATGACAATTTGGCTGAACGTGGCTGAAATTTCAGTGATGACATTGACAACTGAACACGTTTATTTGACCGGACAGAGATGTTTCACCGCAGTATTTTATGAGGCTTCTCAGAAGGTCATAACAAATAAAAATTAATACATGGAGCATAAAAAAGCGATCTAGATATAGCGAAAATTGAAAGGTTTTAAGCGTGTTATGTTTTACAAGGTTTTTAAGTTAGAGTGTATCACCTTTGATTTTCTAGCCGTTTTCTAGCCTTCTCTAACGAGGCCCGTTTTAAATTAAATGAGTAAGAAAAAAAACAAGGGTTCAACAGCTCCTCTCGAAGCTCATTAAGGTATTACCCTAATCATTGCTTTAAAATTGCAACTATAAGAAAAGTGGGTTTAACTCTGGTTTAACTGTAACTTGGTATTTATTGTCTTACTAATAAGAAGTTTATAAAAATAGTTTAGATACTTTTTAGCCTGTGCATGAGGAAAAGCTCCCTCAACCTCTGTTTCAGTTTTGAAACAGAGGTTGAGGACTTGATCCTCGCGCCTTCAACTCCAGTAAGCCAGCCTACTAAACGACAAAATTAATAAACAAATCAATCGGAGGATAATTAATGCCCTTGGCTGAAAGATATGTCCTCACCATTTTACACTTACCCTCAAAGCTAAATCGCTTCTCGGCCAAATGTTCATTTCACTTTTAACTGTTCCTTTTTTCGAACAATCTTTCATCCTTGAGCATTAGCTTCCAATATACCAGCCTCCAGAAGGAGTTATTTACTAAACATCCTACGCGTGAGGGAGTCGCGCCGAAAAAGCGTCTTGTTCTTGTAAACATTTAATAATGGGAATTTGAAATTAAATAAATAAATAAGTAAATAAGTGAATGAATGATCTCTTCTGTAACTTTTTGGCCTCTTTGAAAATTGATGTAAGGCATATTTTCGATTCACATTTATCTATACGCTGAGAGCTTCAAAATAAGCTATATAGTTGAGGGGTATACCTAAATAAAATTTCAATTTTACATTTAAATTTATTTCTTTAAATGGCATAAAGCTTCCCTGACAAGTTCTGATATGATTTATTAACAGTACTAATCAATAACTTATAAATAATACTATCAAATGAGATACATGGAGACAACGGATAAATGCACGTATATTAATTTGTCACTCTGCAGCTAGTTACAAGTACATCCGTTTTCTCTCAAATTGCATAACCATATTACAAAAGACAAATCAAACCGACTTGAGTGAGATTATTACCCGTTGGACTGTAATTTGTTTGTTTGTTTGTTTGTTTTCGCTCTTTATAGACTGATCGACAAAACAGACGCTTTCATTCCCTGGGAGTCGTTAGTCAAGCCTGAGATGTTCTGAGATGTGGCTCCTTCTCCTGCTCTCTGTAGCTTGTTGCTATGCAACGTCAAATGCCAGTGAAATCATTCAAGGTTAGTAACAGGCTAAGGAGGCAACCATTCACATTCTTTAACGCTGTTTCACCCGGCCAGAATGTTTGTTAGTTCTTCATGCAAATTCCTTTGTATTGAAACGACTATTGACAGATCTTCGTCACTGCAGAGATCTCTGCGCTGCCTGCATTCATTCATTAAGTCATCCATCCATCCATCCATCCATCCATCCATCCATCCACCCATCCATCCATCCATCCATCCATCCATCCATCCATCCATCCATCCATCCATCCATCCATCCATCCATCCATCCATCCAGCCATCCATCCAGCCATCCATCCATTCATCCATTCGTTCTTCTTTCGTTTGTTCGTTCGTTCTTCGTTCGTTAGTTCGTTCAGTCATTCGTTAACTCCATCGCTGCTCGTTCCATTTGTTCCTTGATTGAGTGATTGGGTGGTTGGTTGATTGATAGATTGATTGAATTACTGATTCAGTGTACTTTAAAGGGGATGACAACGGGTTAACCTCAAGTGCAAAAAGCTTTTAAAATCAACCGACCTGTAAAGTGACTTTTACCTTGTTCCTTGATTGAGGGATTGGGTGGTTGGTTGATTGATAGATTGATTGAGTTACTGATTCAGTGTACTCGAAAGGGGATGGCAACGGGCTAACCTCAAGTGCAAAAAGTTTTTAAAATCAACCGACCTGTAAAGTGACTTTTACCTTCAAAGGAGGGTCAAGATGCCTTGCTGTGGTTCGCTTCATACCCAAACTTTACCAAGATTCGCCATCGTGAACTTTCGTAACAGATTTTGTTTCACCCAGAAAAATTTGGCAAACAACTTACTAGTTCGCTAAAAGTTTGCTTGACTCGGCGAAACATCTGAGACATTTGCCGACATGCCGTTTTCAGGCGAGGCGATATGTCATCGACTTTATGTGATATTTTGCTAGAAAAAGGCAAAATTTGGCAAAATTTGCTTACATTATATTTTCACAGTACTGAACCAAGAGATCCTCTCTTGACTGAACGTATTGCTTTAGCCGCAATAGCGAAATATAGGTCGAGGAAGGGAGGGGGTGGCCTGGACCCAAGAGGTGGAGGTTTTGATACCCGTATGGTTATTCACCCCCCTCAAAAGTTTTAGAATTGTCAAAGCAATACACGCCTTAACACCTCTTTTAAGCTTTGCAGTAAAACATATGATTCATTCTGCAGATTTGGATGGCCATTTCGAGGAGGAACTGACAGATTACTTGTCAAAACGCAGCAAAGATAGTCGGCCCGTGCTTCGGATCAAAGACAACGTCGTCGTAGAGTTTGGAATCACATTAAATCAGATAATAGATGTGGTTAGTTTCCACAGTATAGCTCAGTAGATACGTGACAATACAACCCGCTTCCCGGTCATCTCATTACGGCCACTTTACTTACATTTTGCTCCACTTACCCATGTGAAAATCCCTGTAATTATGCTTCCTCTTATCATACCACTCCATTAACACTGGGCTAACGGTAATTTTTATTACAATTTTTATTATAAGTTAGTATATATTATGCATGTAACTGGGCTACATACTGTTCAAATTGGGAAATACTTGTCAAAAATTCCTAAGAGTTTCAAAATGGATAAGGCCGTAGGCCGAGTCGGCCTAATTGGCACTCAGAGGATTTTTTGAATCTAATTATTTCCCAAGTTGGACATTACGCAGCCCTTAACGTGTTCATTATATTGTGCACAGGACTACGTACTGTCCATAAACAGCAATAAAAAGGCCACCTCAAAAGTTCTGGTCATTTCCTGTCCAGTACTGCATAAAAGGTATACACATTTAAAACACCCACAGTGGTTCGGTTGTACCACCTACTTCCTCGCCTTTCTATTTGGGCCATCATTGTGCTCTTCTTTCCTGCTGGACGACGTCATTAATCAGTATTCAGGCAGCGTGTTAGACAGCAGATGATATTAATGGGGCTCCACTGTATATTTCGTCAAATTTTTGAGCAGCGCCTAGCGCCTATTGTCCTGTTCATAAAAAAATAGCAATAAGGGATAGGGTAGTAGGTACATAGGTAAAGCCGGACACGAGCCAAGAAGGGCCTCACGGCCGGAGCTTAACTGGGTTCTGTAGCATGAAACAACTGAGAGTATTGCTACTCCCCCCTGGATGGAATGCTAGTCCATCACAGGGTTACCCTCAGAAGTCTGTCGCCGGTACCCATTTTATACACCTGGGTGAAGAGAGACAATGTGGGGTAAAGTTTCTTGTCTAAGGAAATAACACGATGGCAGGGCCTATGGGCCTCGAACCACAGACCTTCAGATCTGAAGTCCATTGCGCTAACCATTACTTAACACCACCGAGGGCTCAGTTGCTGTGATGTTAGCAAATTGTGTGACAAATAGTATTATGGCAGACTCTGTTTTTTTTTCTTCTTAGATCGAGAGAAATCAAATTCTAAAGCTGAGCGTTAACATCAGACAGGTAAATTTTTTTTATTAAGTTAAATCAAATTATCTCCCTTGGACAACACGGGATGAAAATCCCACGATGGACATAACATGTCCTCCACTTTGTAGGCATGATGCAGCCGGAAGTTCAGTGCAGGATAACAGTTGAACAGACACCATGGCAGAAATTAGTGTGTGCTCTCTTTTTTGTTAGCGGTTTGTAGATACTATGAATTTTTCAGTCCGGTATACGAGATGAGATGGACAGGAACATCGAGAAAACAAAGTACCAAGGGACTGGGAAAATGTCTTCGTATAATGGCAGTTCGTTATAGATGAAAACCCGTTAAAACAATTTGTGGGAAAACGACCAAAATCTTCGTTATGTTGAGGTTTGGTTAATAATTATTTTCCCTTAAATTACAGTGTTATGTTGCGCCATTCATGCCAAGCATGTCCAATACTCACCACTTGTTCAAGTCGAGAAAGTGGTGATTCACCTCGTACCGGTCGTACGAGTCGTAAAACAATGGTTACAATTGGTTCGATTTGTTCAAGTCGTGATGTTGGTATTTTTCAGTGGAATAAAATGAAGTTTTATGGTGAAACTGCATCTCGTTAAGGCAGGGACCCACTCAACTCGCACGAGTCGTACGACTCGTTCGAGTGGTGAAACTCCATCTCATTAAGAAAGGCAGCGGCCCAGTCAACTCGTACGAGTTGACTGGACCCCAAAACATTCGTTGCATAAAACAAACCAAACACCGAGCCCATGCGTGTACGCGGGTACACGAACAGAAGACGATAACATGTCTACTATTCGTTCTATAAGCTTTGCGCAAACTGATTACAGAGTTCTAAAAGCGAACAGTTATGTCGATTACTCCTTCTATTGAAGCATTGTGAAACTGTCCAAGGTGGTTGCCTCGTTATTTAAGCGTAGGTACGAAGCGAGCGAGATACACGAATTAAAAGACGATAACATGTATGTTACATGTACTCGTTCTATAAGCGTCGCGCAAACTGATTACAGAGTTCTAAAAGCGAACTGTTATGTCGATTAGTCCTTCTACTGAAGCATTGTGAAACTGTCCAAGGGAAGAAAACTATGTTTTTGCCTCGTTATTTAGGCGTACGTACAAAACGAGCGAGATACACAAAAGACATACGTTCGAAGCAAGCGAGGCACACGATATAGAAGACGATAATATGTCTGTTACTCGTTCTATAAGCATTGCGCAAACTGATTACAGAGTTCTAAAAGCGAACTCAATAATGATATGCACTTTCACCAGTTGCACGATTTGTACGACTCGTACGAGTTGAAACGACCCCCTTCCTCATAGCTCAACTGGACTGTATGTCTCCATAATGATATGCAATTTTACCTGTTGAACGACTCGTACGAGTTGACTAAGGCCCTTCCACATAACTCCTCTCAAATTCAAAGTGTCTATAATGAGATACAGTTTCACCAGTTGCACGACTCGTACGAGTTAACTAGAACCCTTCCTTGAAACGACGCTCAAATTCTAAGTGTCTATAATGATATGCAAAGGCGCCAAGAAATGCTTCATGTTGTTTCACTGAAACGTCTCACATTCACCGCCTCACGACTTGTACGACTCGTACCAGTTGCATCACTTGAATCACCACTTTCACGACTTGAACAAGTGGTGAGTATTGGACAACCCTTACTCATGCAGTACTTGGTTTAATCGTGCAATTACTATTCAGGTTTGAACGATTTAATGAAAATTCCTGATTTAGGTTTTGCATGCACGGCTGTTGATCTTTTTCGCATAACTTCAGTTGCTTAATGACGTTTTTTCGTTCAGTATCAAGGAAAATTTTAAATTTGTGCTCTTGGATTCTATTCGTTCAGGTTCGTTATATCGGGCATTTCATTATACCGGTGTTTGTAATATCAGTAAAATCGAAGTTCTATTCCATACATTTTACTGTAACTGTGACCAGGTTGAGGAATTTCGTTCACTATAGTGGGGACTTCGTTGTACCGAGGTTTGTTTTATCGGTGTTTCACTGTACAATGTCGGAAACGGAATGTGTGTGGGCGGAATGTGGGATACTATGGACTTTAATTAAGGACGGGGTACGGAATTCAAATACCTTGGCGGGAAGCAGCCTTTGATTTTTAATTTGGTAAGCAGTTTGAGGGGCATCCAACGACGCCGAATTTGAAGTTTTCAGTAGCCTGCTCCAGTCTTTGGATTGAGAAACGAGCTCAAAAAACGCGTGGGGGCTGGACAGAGCCACCACCCTTTTTTTCCCAGATCCGCGCGTCTTATTTTTGCGTCCCTATTCTAATTTTCGTGCCGTCCCTGCTATCTGAAAACCCGAAACAAGCTAATTTTTCAGGAAAAGCAATGGCTGCGATTGAAGTAACCAACGAATAAGCATTTTTAATTTAAAACAACTTCTCTTGATGCCTAACAACGTTACAGTCAAAATGTATCATTTGGCAAGCGGGAACCTTTTGAGTCACTATTTCATAAGGTGGGTCTTGACTCAGGGCCTCAAGACAGTGGAGGGAGGAGGGTGTAGTGCAGTCCACCTGCACCCCCCCTCCAAAAATGGGATCGTGATATGCACTATTAAAATGGAGGCAGAAAAAGTGAAGAAACAAACCAGTGGAAAGCGGGGTTTAAAAAGGTTATTTAGGGTCTGATTGACTAGCTATGCATTGCTATTTTACATAGAAATGGCGCAATCCTTTACTTCGCTGGAACGTGAGCGACTATGGTGGTATTACGGAAGTTAACCTTGATCCGAGTAAATTGTGGAAACCTGACATCTACCTCTACAACAAGTAAGGCAATACAAAGTTTGAATTCCATCATCACCTGAAGATACTGACCTGACGTGCTGACAGCCGTTTTCAATAATCCGTCAGCTATTCAAAACCAAACATCGTCCACCTTTTACGCCTGCGAATGATCTCTTTTTTCCTCTCCTCCCTTCTCTTCTTTTCTCTTCTCTTCTCTTCTCATCTCTTCTCTTCTCTTCTCGTCTCGTCTCGTCTTTTCTCCTCTCGTCTTTTCTCTTCTCTTCTCTTCTCTTCTCTTCTCTTCTCGTCTCGTCTCCTCTCGTCTCGTCTCGTCTCATCTCTTCCCTTCCCTTCCCTTCCCTTCCCTTCCCTTCTCCTCTCTTCTCTTCTCTTCTCTTCTCTTTTCTGCTCTTCACTTCGCTTCTCTTTTTTTTCAATTGTTTTGGTATCTCCCTCCAACTCATCTCCTCCTCTTATGTCAATCTCATCTCATCTCGTCTCACCTCAACTCGCCTCTTCTTTGCTCGATCTATTTTTGCAAGTTACTAAGGATCCGTTTGCTCCTCCTTCAAACATACCACATGAGGTGCGCGAGTGCGTAGCATGTTTATGCCATCAGTGAGATGTTCATTGCTCCTTTTTTGTATGATTATTAGTGCTGACGAAGATCACGATGGTGCCCAGGACAAGATGCAAACCAAGATTAAAGTAGATCACAACGGAACCAACACATGGCTAGCGCCATCAATACTGAAGAGTTCCTGTAAAATTAACGTACGTTACTTCCCTTTTGACGAGCAGGTAAGATTTAGAATAACTGCCAATGACCTGTATTTCCTACGTCAATTAATTTTATAAATCATCGTTTATATATCAAAATACACTACAGATTTTTGCAGGGTTCATTCTCACCGCATTTAATTTCAGAATAGATAGATACAGAAGACGGGTATCAATGCGGTAAACAGATACCTTTCTCTCCATTTTCTCGTTCTGACAAATTTAATGTGTTCTCTTTCAGTTCTAATAAGGAGAGGTAAAAAAGTTAAATAAATTGGAAGAACACATGAAAATGCCTTGCAGACTAGCGTAAACTGAAAGGGACAGTAAACGTTTTGTGGTTAAAAACAGCTGCTCACGTACTACTAAGATAATTCTAATTAACTATTTTAATCCCACCAGATACCTTTGAACTGTGTAATCGGTTGTTATAACTTTAAAGTGCTGTTTTTTCTTCCCAATATTTCGCCCTTGGATGCGAGAGGGTTAATAAATTGTTTTCCACAGGAATGCAGTCTTAAGTTTGGCTCCTGGACGTACGATGCATGGCGAGTCGATATCGTCGCTGAAGGACCGAGTGCAGATACAAAGACGACACAAGTTAATGGAGAGTGGGATCTAGTGGGCTTCCCTTGCCAGCGGAATAAGAAGTATTATGAATGCTGCCCCGAGCCGTACACGGATGTTACATGTACACTTAAGATACGAAGAAGAACAGCGTACTTCTTTGTCAATTTGATCATCCCCTGCTTTCTCATCACACGTAAGTAATGTTATCCCACTGAAGACTGCTTTATCGCTAACTTTTGAGTTCAGCAACCTTACGTTATTCAGACGTTGTTAGGAGAATAGGCCATCATCATTCACTCTCCATAGCCTCCTGTCCTCTGCGGCCCTCTTCAGGCTCATTTCAGTTCTTGAGTAACGCCAACGACTGTTTCAGAAAGTGCACTCTTGCGCCTTCCTTGAGGGCCAAGGCGTACCTGGTAATCAGCTAGAGGGAAACTTACACCTCTCTGACTTAAGCCTTTTTCTCTGGCGTTTTCTCAGTTCTCTCCCAAAAGTTCCATACTATAATTATTTTACAAAGTGTTTTTCTTTCTCCGTTTTGTTTCCGAGGGCTCATAACCTTCGGAGTGAAAGGTTTCGTTTATTTTGCAGTCCTGTCTCTGCTCTCATTTTTCCTGCCGTCGGAGGCTGGGGAGAGAATCACCCTGGTTATAACCAACATGTTGGCTCTGACAGTGTTTATGTTGATCGTGGCGGACATCTTGCCAGCAACATCTGAAGTGGTACCACTGATAAGCATTTACTTCACTAGTATACTGATAGAGGTAAGTCGAAACCCTAACGTCATGTCAGATTTTAGAAATTAGCGGCATATTAGGCCTTCATTTAGGGTGGGGATCGAAAGGAGGGAATACGTACCCCCTAAACTAATGCCTATGTGTATGTCAGGAGCTCATCAGACGAAGCGTCCAACAACCGCGTATTCGCGCAATGGCGCTTTCACAAATTGGATTCTGTTTAGGTCTTCCTGCAACTTGAACGTCCTTGGAAAAGTAAGTTGGAAAAGTTCGGTTGTCTTCGGAAAGCAATCTTTGTAAATAGACTTTAGACCGTCTAAAAATATCTCAACTTGAGAAAACACTGTTTTACAAGGATAGGATGTAAATTTATTGCGCTCTTGGTATGTGCGACACCAAATTGGTGTCAAACACTTTGGGAGTAATCCCGATAACTTTAAGGATTGGGGCAAAACTTTAGTTATTTACATGTAAACTTTATTTGTTATGCGGTTAAAAATACGACAAAAGACTTGTCAGAAAGACCTGGTAAGGGGTAAAAATGAATTCGAGTACGCCCACAAGACAGTTACGCCACATGAGATCAAAGAATGTCTTGCGTTGGAGGCTATTTTTAATGGGTATTTCTTAAATTTTCTGACGATCACCCCTGCCATCTTTATGTGGTGTCCTAAAATAAAGTTGAGATTTGTACTTACTGGCTGAGCCACTTGTAATGTCGTGTTAATTATTCATAAGTTCATCACATGTGAACTTAGGTAACGTGTACAGAAAGTGAAATTATAGAATGCGTTTTACATGCAAGCATGGTGTTGTGTTCTCGTTTAGCTCCGTATGAAAACATTCCCACACTCAGCCATTCGGGCACCATAGCACATCTGGCGACGAGCATGAAGCCATCAATCTAATGTCCACAACAACCCTGGTTTTCATCGAAGAATTCCCTGTATAAAGTTTTCGTGGAAGCACGTGCTGATTTGCGACGCGCTCGACTTAGTCAAACCTCATGGCGGTTTCACTACCAATTTTCCATCGTTCGACGTCCATGCCGACGGCAATGCGGGTCCCTGATGGAAAAAATGGCTTGCTAGATTAGAGCGACTGTTCACTGGAATGAACATCACAATACCGAAATGAAAACGAGCCCTGTGACTTCATTATGCTGGTCCAGACGTAGTTGAAATATTTGACACCTTACCAGACACTGGGGGAGACAACGATTATGACACAGCGGTCGCGAAACTGAACGAGCATTTCTCTCCACAGAGAAAGTTATCACACCCGACTTCGTCAACTCGCGAAAACATGCGAATTCACCAATGTTGACAAAGGAATCAAAGAGCAAATTATATTAACTTGCACTTCAAGTTCTCTACGACGCCGAGCGCTACGTGGAAATTTTTTCGCTAAAAGCCCTGTTGAAACATGGAAGAGCGTTAGAACTAAGCGAGAAACAAGCAAAAGACGTGGAGAAAACCGACGGCGATGCCGCCAACAGCATCAACCCAAAAGAAAGCGATCGACAAAGCCGCTCCCGCGACCGACACGAAGATTCTTTTCAGTCACGATGCAAACGCTCGCAGTCACGCAACCGTCGTCACAATGGCAAGCAAGACAAATCTTCCAGAAAATGTGGCAATTGTGGTGGATATGCTCCCCACAAAAACCCGTGTCCAGCGCGAGGAAAGACCTGCAATGCTCGTGGAAAAATTGGTCATTTTGCTCATGTTTGCAGATCATAACCTCGAACTGTAGTACCAAACAAAGAAGTGAAGTTACATGTTGACCCTGATGTGACACCCCGACAACAGCCCCATAGACGAATTCCTTTCCATGTTGGAGAAGATGTGGAGAAAGAGCTCAAGAGGCTTGAGAAGTTAGACATCATTGAAACAGCTGGACTAGTCCTATCATTGTTGTACCCAAGAAATCTGGAGAAGTTAGAATCTGTGTTGACATGCGTGAGGTAAACAAAGCAATCAAGAGGGAAAAGCACTTTATGGCAACGATCGATGACCTCATCGCTGATTTGAATGGCACAATCCATTTCAGTACATTAGATCTGTCCTCAGGATACCACCAGCTCGAGTTAGCACCAGAGAGCCGCTATGTCACAACCTTCAGTACACATGTTGGACTAAGGAGATACAAACGTCTGCCATTTGGAATCAATGCAGCATCAGAAATCTTCCAAGAAGCAATAAGAGAGATCCTTACTGGCCTACCTGGATGTAAAAACATCTCAGACGTCATCATAGTATTCGGGAAAGGCCAAGAAGAGCATAACAAGAACCTCCGTGGTGTTCTTCAGAGGTTCAAAGAAAACCACCTTCGCCTGAACAAAGACAAGTGCGAGTTCTCCAAGACCGAAATCAAGTTCTACGGTCACATTTTCAGCTCTTCTGGGCTAAGACCTAATCCAGTGAAAGTTGAAGCAATCCAAAAGGCAAGACCTCCTCAGGACCCTAGTGAAGTGAAGTCTCTGCTTGGCATGGCACAGTATGTATCTCGATTCATACCAAATTATGCCACAATCACAACCCCACTGCCCCTGCTGACACGACAGGACACGCCCTGGAAATGGGAGCAAGAACAACAAAGAGCATTGGATAAGCTGAAAGAAGCCCTTATTGGAGATCAGGTGATGTCTTACTTTGATCCAAGAAAGAAGACCGGAATCATTGTCGATGCAAGTCCAGCTGGTCTTGGTGGTTTACTCGTGCAAGAAGGCAAAGTTCTTAGTTATGCAAGTCGTGCCCTGAGTGATGTTGAAAGCCGCTACTCTCAAACAGAGAGAGAGATGCTTGCTGTAGTATGGGGAGTGGAACACTTTCATCTGTACGTTTATGGTGCCCAGTTTTCTGTCATCACGGATCACAAGCCCGTCATTGGCATTTTTAAGAACCACAAGAAAACTTCCCCGCGAATTGAAAGGTGGAAACTTCGACTCATGCCCTATAATTGTCAGCTAATCTAGCAACTTGGAAGAGATGCAGAAAACCCTGCTGATTTCATGAGCCGACATCCCAGTTCTACAGCACCAGAAGAACAAAATCTGGCTGAAGATTATGTCAACTATGTATGCACTAATGCTGTACCAAAAGTAATGGCACTTGAAGAAATCAAACAAGAAACCAAACGTGATGCAGAGATGCAAGCTGTCATCAAAGCTGTAGAAACTGACCAGTGGAGTAACCCAGAAGTCCAAAACTACGAGAAGCTCAAGGAAGAACTATCAGTGTTCAATGGACTAGTGCTAAGAAGAAACAGAATTGTCATACCATCTACGCTCAGAAGTAAAGCAGTAGACCTGGCACATGGAGGTCACCAGGGAGTTGTGAAGACAAAGCAACTGATTAGCGACAACGTATGGTTCCCAGGAGTCGACAAGCTAGCAGAAGAGAAGGTCAAAAACTGTCTTTCCTGTCGAGCTGTATCAACCAAATCACCACCGCTCGAACCCCTTCGAATGACCTTACTTCCTAGCGCACCTTGGAAGGAAGTTGCAGTAGACTTTGTAGGACCATTCCCTTCTGGTAAATACATTATGGTGGTAACAGATGAATTCAGCCGTTTTCCCGAAGTAGAAATACTCACCTCGACATCTGCCAGAGCTGTGATCCCCAAATTAGATGCAATATTTGCAAGGCAAGGAATACCCGATGTCCTGAAAAGTGACAATGGTCCACCATTTAATGGTCATGAATTTAAAAACTTTACTGACTACCTAGGATTTAAACGCCGAAGGATCACACCATGTTGGCCAAGGGGCAAATAGAGAGGCAGGACGCTTGGTACAGACCCTCGGAAAATCCATAAGAATTGCTCACCTAGAGGGCAAAAATTGGAAGCAAGAGTTGTACAAATTCTTACGTCAATATCGTGTAACGGCCCACTCCACCACCAGTGTGTCACCAAGTGAAGCTTTAAACAACAGAAAGCTCAAGACCACAATACCAGAGCTACCACTCAACCAATGTAATCAACAGCAAAGTATGCCTCAAGATTCATCAGCCAGCATCGCCCAAAGAGATGCTATGCAGAAGCAGAAGATGAAAATCTATGCTGATCTCAAGGCACCTGCTCAAGAAAGAGAGATCAAGCCAGGAGAAGTTGTACTCATGAGACAACCCAAACAAAACAAGCTTAGCACCCCCTACAATCCAAAGCCTTTTGTTGTGAAAGATAAGAAAGGTACAATGGTCACAGCGAGTAATGGATCACAGATTGTTACAAGAAATTCTTCCCACTTCAAAGTTATTCCTAAGAATCTTGCACAGAGCCAAGAGAATCGTGGAAAGAAAGATGAAGAAAAGTCACCAGAAATGCAGCAAAACCCTCCAGAAACCAAGGAAGACATTCCGCAGAGACGATCAAACCTCCTGTCAGATTTTCAGACTACGTACAAGTCATTTATGTCAAACAGGATGGAGCAAGGAACTTGTCTGATACTTTCGTTTATTTTTAACGAAGTTGACATTTACAAACTGTTCTCTTCAAAGAAAGAGCTCTCAGTTGAACATTGATTATCGAAATTGATTGTTGAACATTGATTATCGAATTTGATCATTGAACATTGCTGTTTAGTTACCTAAGAATGTTTATCTCTTGAAGACAGTTACAAAGCTGTTACTGATGATATTTTGTTTTTTTTAGCCGAAGAATAGGAGGGATGTAACGCCGTTAATTATTCATGAGTTCATCAGATGTAAACTTAGGTCACGTGATCAGAAAGTGAAATTATAGAATGAGTTGCATGCATGGTGTTGTGTTCTCGTTTAGCTCCGTATGAAAACATTCTCACCCTCAGCCATTCGGTCACGATAACACGCCACTTAAGATAGCTCCTACAACCCTCAGCTACCGCATTCATCCCAATCTTCACAGAACAATGGAACTAGGACCATTGCTATTCCTCAGAAGGGATTTTAGTCCATCTCAGGTACCTTAAACTACTTCAAATTTTAGTTTCCCTAACATTTACGCCTACCTTGGGCGAACATTAAAATGTAGAATCGTTAATTTCCACGACGTTAATTTGTATCATTTTGATCCGAAATTCTGAATCCCGTCCTAAGTTTGTTTGGCACATTCCAATCTTTCAGAAATTGTGCGCGATGACTCAAGTTTATTATCGCCTTCAAAATTGTGTCTTGACGCATGGCTCGGAGTATTTCAGAAAAAAATGCCATTGAATGATCAACATTAACTCTTCCCCGATAGCACACGAGACCTCCATATTCCATTTTACCTTCTATTTCTATTTACCCTCTATTTCCTTTGTTTAATTTTCATGTAATATAATTTGTTAAAATAAGTAGTCATGTTGCAGCACTATTTTAACTAACATTGTTCGTTTTATTTATGCAGGTTGGCCTGTCATTAATCGCCACTTGTATAGTCTTAAAGTGTTACTTCTCAAACCCAACCTTCTCAGAGGTTCCAATGTGGATCCGCGTCTTGGTTATTCAAGGAATAGGCCAGTTGCTGAAAATTGAAATTAAAAGAGAAAGGAGAAAAGCAAACAAGAAACAAGAAGAAAAGAAATCTAAGCGCCGCAAGTCCATGGCGGATGCCTTGGATCCAAACATCAACTTGTACCTTCAGTCCCACTCGAGCCGGAGAAACAGCGAAGCAAATGCCAAAACCAAACGCCCTGTTTCCATGGCCGAGCCGCTGGAACCAAATTTTAACCTGCATAATCAGAACCTCTCGTTTGGAAGAAACAGTGAACTAAATGGTAAACCCAAACGCCCGGTTTCCGTGGCCGACCCTCTGAATCCAAATGTCCTTTCAAGCCGAAGAAACACTGAAAAAACTACCAAATCCAAGCGCCCAGTTTCCATCGCAGAGTCAGTTGATCCCAATTTCAACTTGTATCATCAAAATTACTCGAGCCAGAGAAACACTGAAGCAAACATAAACCTTTTAGAAGTGCCTGCGTGTGGGGCATGCCACCAACTGACCGTTGATATGCTTCACTTGGGGCCTGGACTCCACTCTAAGAATTTATACAGAAGCAATTCGCGGCGTTCATTAAGGAGGGAGTCCTGGTGCGAGAATCCCTTGGAAGAAAAAGCAGAACTGAACACCAATGTGCAGTCCCAGTCCTCCCTACTAAGCGCTCTGCTGCATCGGCAGGAGCATCTAGTGAACTATGTAAAGGAACTGGTGCAAGCTGTGGATGAGCAGGAAGAACATGATTCAAAGCGAGAAGAGTGGATTCTAGTGGCGGAAATCTTGGACACTTTTTTCCTTTACGCTTTTGTGGTCGTAATGATTGGTTCCACTTTGCTGATATTTACCGCAGGAACTTCATGGTGAGGTGAACTGGGAACCAGCTTAAAAACTGGACTTTACATTCAGTTGAAGTTAAAAATCATTTACAGCAGGGAAGATTTAGACGGAGGTCCATCTTTGTCGCATGCGACATGCTTACGACAGGTCTACCACATGAATTGTTTCATGTAGATCAAATTTGCGTTCCAAGTCGTGTTAGGGCGTGTACAAAGCAATGTTGTTAAATGAGCATTTAAAGCGCGTTTTTAGTAAATATATATTGCTTACTAGCCATCGCGGATCGAGAGTGGATCAATTTGTAACCATGGTTAATTCCATCAAGCATCTGATTTTGCTACTATACTGAATCAGCATGTAGCACGTCATACCACGTCACACGACACAATACTGTCTGAACTATGACTGAGGCACATTTATTTTAATGTTTGCAGGACTATTTTCTATCAGTATAGTACGTGCATTTTAAAAATATCACAAGACATGAGATAATGAATCCGAACAGCTGCAATCTTGGATCCGCTATCTGCAATTTTTTCATTTCTCCAAAACGTAAAAGAAGTCGTAAAAATTGTTCCAGAAGTAATTAAAAGCAATAGCAAAAGTTTAGAGAAAAATTCAGAATTTGCATTAAAAATATCAATAACAATATGAAATAAATCCAAATATTGTTATCGGGGAAACAAACAATATCTTATGAAATTGCTGCCAGATAAATTTAAAAGAAAATTGCAAGCTTAAATATCAAAAATTTTATAACCGTTTAAAATCCGTGCCAGCACTTAATTTATGAAATTGTAAATTAAAGCAGAATATATTGTCATAATCGCAAATGTATTAAATGACACGCGTATATGGAGTTACCAGAGTCAGCTACGAAATGCGAGTTGCGTAAAATAGGGAACTTAAGTAAACACGACGCCGACGGTTGACGAAAACGTCACAAAACAAAAGGTTTACTTAGCAAAACAATGACTCTGCACGTGCGATACAGATTTTTGTACATTTCTTTGCCGTCCTCTGCAAAACAACAACGTGAAATGACCAAATTCAAACTTTAATGTAGAACGTGAACACGACAGTGAATTTTCTTTTTTCTACCTGAACTGTAACGCCGTCCTTACAGAGTCCTTTCCCGAATTATTCAGCTACATTAGACAGATTGAACGAGTTGAAACTATCGCGAAAAAGTTTGAAATATTTGGAAGTCATTTTTAAAGTGACGTTTTCCTTGGCGTTGCCGTCGTGGTTCCTTAAGTTCCCTAATATACTTTTTGCAACTGGAGGTAACTAGTGTTCTGGCATAATAAAAAACGTGAAAAACCCTCAGTGTCTCTGAGTTTAGCATGGAAAAATCATTTTTGCTTGAATTATGATTGTTAGTGAAAGTAAAGAAAATACGAATGTTTGAAAAAATTACAGCACCCATTCGAGGCGTCGGCCAAACGGATTCAACGTTTCCATTCAACATCATTCAACATGGATGAATTCGGCAAGCTGAACGCTTTTGTGTACCCTGCTGAATAATGTTAAATGATTCCGAAAGATTCTGAACTATGTTGAATGTTGTTGAACAAAGTCTGATTGCCATCAAACATTCGTACTACCAAGTTGTGTTCAACAATGTTAGATGATGTTGAACCCGCTTGACCGAAGCCTTATTGTCTAACTTTGGAATGGTACAAGAAAAGATGTATCTAAAATGTAAATCATGTGACTCCTTGTTTCTGGGGACGGTTCGAATATAATTTCCGTTTTTCAGCACAACAGTCAACGGACAGAGAGTTTTCTTGCCGAACTTAAAAGAGTTTTTTTTTGTATTACACAGTTACTTTGACGTTTCGCCTGTTTTGACAACAAAATATCCTTGTGACGAAAGGTGGACGCGTATGTCTTTTGCGAGCTTTTGTTGGAAATCGTGGCACGTGCAACGCGGACCAACGATATTTATTTGTCTTGCAGTAGTTTTTCGTCCAAGAGAAAGGTCGCAAATAATAAAACAATTTATTGCCGGAATTGGAAACACAATAGCCGTGGTTTCACGAGGCAACTTTACCTAGGTAAATGTGAGGTTTCCCTGGGGAAAGTTGCATTTTCCCGTGTAAACGATTTTACCTCGGAAAGTTTTACTCAGGTCAATTTTTAGGCATGGTGAATTGACTGAGAACAATATAAAATGCCCCAACTAAAACCCTACGCGGGTCGTTCGGTTTCCACAGGTAAAGCTACCAATGAGAAGCCGAGTTTCGGACGCTACACGTGCAGTGCTGCAGTGAGGACCTAACTTGCATGTGGCGTCCTTGTGTAAAAGATTGAAAATTGCTTCTTCTCGAACAATGCTGCTAGTACTAAATTTAAATGGAACCTGAGTTTTACAGCACGTTTTATATTTTGTGTGTCTGGAACAATTTTTACGGAGCGATTGCATATCTAGAATACCCCGCAACTTGGAATCCTTTGTAAAACGGGGTGAAAACCAATAGGCAACATTGTTATTCAATGAGACACAAATGAAAAGCGGGGTATTCTACAATCTAGCCGTTTTTACTTCTCAGGAAATGTAACTAAGAAGGATTTGGTAGCGCTTCCTTTGGGAATGGTTTCTTCGTGCTCTTATTTGGATCACAAACAAACCATAACGAAAGAAAGAACTCAGGCGTCGCCGTAACGGAAAAAAATGACGGAGCAATACACAGCAATCTCTCAATTGTCCCTTTTTCTCCCATGAAAGTTACCAGTCAGAAACATTTCCCGGGTACATGGAACTTAAAATTGTCCCCAGACATCTTACCAAGGGAATACTGGGAGGGAACCACGTTTACCTACGGTGGTGTAACCACATCTAATAATTAAGATAAAGAAAAAGGCAGTTGTGTCAGCTTCGATTTCCATCTATATAATATCAGTTTGAACACATGCCTTATCAAAACAGATTAGTAGAGGCCAATGTGTTTTTTTTGTGTGTGAAGAACGGTATTTAGCTTTCTTCATCAGCTAGCCTGATTACTGTTTAACGTTAATTGACACAAAGAAAGCATTATATTAGCGCAGCGCGCACCTTTTCCTGGTCTAGAAAACCTTTTCGACGCAAAATATTTGACTCCTGGAAATCCCCTGAGCCCATGGATTTTAATGAGTGTTTGTATCAAAATAGATGAAAGATTCAGCCACTAATATAGTCAAAATCATGTAATATACAGCAATAACACTCAAGACATTTGGATGGACTCACAAACAAAGCTGAAAGGAAGACTTCTATGACTCCTCACTATTTTACGGGTCTTTTTTGGTTCTCAAACTTCCACAAGAAGGAAAACATTGACACAAGGTGGCTTTCACTGGTTTCTTTGTTCGTTACAGTATTTCAATAGCTTGGAGCCTGTTGAAAAATCACAATGGTAGAAATAATTAGAGCTGCCATGAACACCCAAAAAAAGCAGGCATCAATGATGGACGCCACAATTTTCCATTCTTCTCTTTTGATGTCATTTTTTTCCTGTTCCCTGGTCACGTGCACTAGCCTGCGCACATTTCTCAGCAGACTGTCCTGTTTCAGCAGCATTTCCTTCATGGTGACCTCAAGGGATGGCGGGACAATAGGTGGAGATGGCGGTGCATGCATTTTGGGTTCTTCTTCGTCAATTGACTGCAAACTTCTATTAAACGCGTTAAATATTTTTGGAAGTCCAATCGTTGACAAACCGTCTACATCAAACCCGGATTCTCTTTCTGACGACAATGTCCTACTGCGATTTCTACCAGTGCTAAGGACGCTTGTAGTGCGAAGTCTAGATTGGAAGTCTCCGATGGAAGTGTGGCATCTCTCGCGGCGCCCAATAGGTTGTGGGAGAATGGAGTTGCGCCTCTCGTACTCAATCTCCTCTCGGACTTCCTCCTGTTCTTTGATGTGCTTTTCCATGACGTTTATGAGCCCTGAAGGAACTTTGACGCGGACAATTTTCGCAAGCCAGTCCAGGACGATGGTTCTTATCCACATAGGCATTTCTGTGACAGAAGGGTTATTGTAGTAACATTTAAGGACCAAGCATGTTGCAACTAAGGAAAGAGCGACCTGAAACGTGAGAGAGATTCATCAATTATACAGAAACACGATATTCTAGATTTTTAAACGCTTTAACTTAAGCTAATAGTTTATAATTTATCTTGAAAACTGTATCAACCTTGAGAAATTGAGAGAGGTACTGTGTGAGTTAACTAAGTGGATTCCTAAAAGTACATCCAGAGCAGTGAATTGGATGAACGTGAATAACCAGGCAGGACTTCAGATAGGGCAACGTGGCAACGTAAGCAAACCAAATGTCACACTGCATTCTAAAACTTTACCTATGAAGTGCTGTACAGTATTCTTGCAAAAACGGCCAAACACACCCGCCTTTCGTCGCTCCCGGCGTCTATGGACCGGGTCTCACGCCAACCGGAAAAACGAAGCTGCCGGAACAACGAGAGGGGCATTCGCAGGCTAGAACATTAACATTTGCGATCTGCACTTTAAACCTGTATTTAATTAACCTCGATGTTAAGTTGTTGTCCCAGTCTCACCTCAAACATGATTCCTGTGTAGTAAATGCTTATCAGTGGAATAACTTCAGAAGTGGCAGGCATGATTTCCGCGACTATCAACATGAACACGGTCATGGCTAGAAGATTGGTTATCACCAGTGTGATGCGCTCACCCGAGTCAGGAGGGAGAAAGAACGACAACAGCGTCAGGGCTACACAGAAACGAAGAAAAATGATACATGGCGCATTAGAACAATAACACATTCTGTGTTTCATCTCTCTTCCCCTTGTACGAAACCTCCAACCGTATCTGGTTTCATTACGATAGATGGCATGCCTTTAAACCCATGGGTCCTTTGGAGTAGTCTTTTTTCTCAAAGATAAGTGTCTATTTGTGCTTTATTATCAATGAAATGAAAACTACTCACATGTTATTAGCGCGCACGGGATTATGAGGTTGATGTAATAGTACATGGTCCGCCTTCTTATATGGATTGTAAACGTCACATCTGGGTATGGCTCTGGACAGCACACATAAATGATCTCATTTCTTTGTGCAGGGAGACCAATCAAATCCCACTCTCCATTGGTGACGTACTTCTTAATGTCGCCTTCATCCGCCTCCATTTGAACATCAACTCGGTAACCATCGTACGTCCAAGAGCCAAACTTCATGGAACAGAACTAAAAAAATATTAAAGGAAATCAAATTCATAGGTAGACATTTGAATCAATGAATAATGGAGTGTCTGAGCAGGGCGCATATATCAAAAACGTTTCATGGAGCTTTGCAGCTAGTACAATTCACGAGAAGAAGATAAAGTATAGGCAGCCATAAGCAGCCGCTATCAGTATATTGTAAGGTGAACTTATCTCACCCACCCAAACCATAAACAAACGAATGTCGAGGAATGTCACCAAGGGGCGGTCATAGACAGGGCTGCACGGTCGCGTCGTTGGGACAGCTATTTGTGCGCAGTCATCAGGGTCATATATATGCCAAGGTCTAACCATCTGAGCGTTAGCCCGTAAACAGGCTCCTTCGAGGGTAACGGAGCGCAAGAAAAATCAGCGGGCAGAGCCGCCACGATACCCATCTCGTTCTACACTCGACTCACCCAGCCTGCTGATTTTTCTTTTCCTCACCAAGGAGGCCGTACAAAGGCTATCTAAGCGTTGGTTCGACCAGTAGTCGAATAGTTGACCTTCTGCTCTCTCATATTGACACCTCACATAATTTAGTAGCCATACGAAGGTCATAATAACCCTTCAGGAAATATTCATTGGGAGTTTACATTTGAGCTTACCTGCTCGTCAAAAGGGAAAAAGTTGACATCAATCTTGCAAGAGAAGGTGTAGAGCACTGGGCCGAGCCACATATTCCTTCCGTTAGAGCTTAGGACTATTTTGGTTTTAAATCGGTCCAGTGCCCCATCGTGGTCCGCGTCAGCACTGTGGAGAAGAGACGTTATTTTTTTGCCAGCAGAAAGAAATTCGCATTCAAAACGGCAATACCGACTTTGTGTAGGTCTTAATAAATGGTAAGTTCGAACGTTCGTACAACGTGATCCAATAACTACCCAAAGCAAACGTATTGTTTCTTTTTGTTTGTTTGTTTGTTTCTTTCTTTCCTTCCTTCCTTCTTTCTTTCTTTATTATGAATAAATATTATTAGGTATCGTCAACGGTTTCTTGTCTACTGAGACTAGCCTGTCGAAACACGAACCCGCCGACCTTCCAACTGAAAATCCGAGGCGCTAACCACTCAGTACACCATGCACCGTGCAGTGCATTCCAATAAAGAAACATCATGATCTAGAAAGTAGGAAATCACTGACTTGCAGTGACTTACTTGTTATAAAGGTAAATGTCTGGTATCCACACTTTTTTAGCATTTATGTTGATTTGATTCATTCCTTGGAAGTCTGACGGGTTCCAAATTAAGAATGGATTAAACCAAGCCTACAAACCAAAATACATGCATGGAGTAGTATTTACATCCAAATGGGTAGCATGCATAGTGGCAGATCCAGAATTTTTGAAGGGGGGTGGCTGACCTGACAGAACGATAATGCAACAATCGGAGAAAAAGTTGCCTCAGTGATAGTTTTGTTCCTTTTTCTTAATTTCAATCTTAAACGACCCTAAAGATGGGGATGGCTAGCCACCCAATCCACTCCCCTGAATCCACCCCTGATGCGTCTTGTTTCATTGAAAAGGGAACTTAAGAAAATGATAAGGACATTTTAAACTACAGCAACAATTGTCCTGGTTCAAATGAAAGGAGTAATAAGTATCCCAGATAAATGAGATTCAAATTTATTGAGTCCGTGTGTTTCAAAGAGACGTGATAAAATTTAACCTTTTCAAGAGATTAATTAGATTATGATTTGTAAGGGACAACTGAAGGCTAAACGGTACGTACCTGTCGAACCCACAGACTCACTGTTATAAGTTGGTTCTTCTCGTCCTGCAAACCACCAAGAACACAATTCATGAATGGCGCCAATACACAGATTATTAGCTACATATGTTTCACTCTAAATATAGAGCATCACTTAGCTGTTAACTTAACCACAAATAAGCAACAGCTTCACAGCAAATTAAGCCTTCTTACCACGTTGATAATTTGATGCAGAGAGACTCCAAGCTTAATAGTAACTTTATCACTTCGGTTCACAACAGGTCGTAACTCCGGATCATACTTAGCGTGGAAAAGTTTGCTTCTTAACCTGGCTTCAACACTCGCTGTCTGGTTCCTCTTTCCGTCGATTCCTGCGACATATTGCATAATAACAAATGCAGTAATGTCGCAATCACTAAAGGGCAGTGATCATATAGGGAACATAGGGCCAGTAAAATGCGTGATGCCCTTTGACTAGTCATTCATGATATCTAGTAACTACTGATGTGGCCTAAAAAGGGCAATTGCAGTCCTCTAAGATATTAAAAACGCTTTATCACCATCGAAGAATTTCATTGTTTCATTGATCTGACCAGCCTGCGCAGTGCTACAGTTGTTTCTTAGCCCCGCACAAGCAAGGGCTTAGTTATTCTGTTTTCTTGTATTTTCCCGCGCGTTCAAGGATCTCAAGGCACTTACAATTAAATAAATGTGAGGAGCTAATGGCAAGAATTACAAAGAAAAAAAGAAATGTCTCAGACCAATTGATAGATACAGGTAAATCACTCCAGAGTTTTGGGCTGTAAAAAATTGACTGAACTCAGTTATAAACGGTGAAACGATTTAAAAACTGTTAACCAGACAGTTTTCCTTCTATGAAAACTGATTTGTATTCCATGTTCATATTGACTGGACGTCATATTTGCAGAAAAGATACAATCTGTGCATTAACGAGAATCTCCAAAACAGCTTATACATAGAAGCTATAACTAAGCTATTGTGCGCCTTAAATAATCCACTGTTGAGATGCTTGAAACTGTCTTCTTAAAAACATGCAATTAGCAAAACAAAAATATTTATTTAGCTTATATTATGTAATCTGAAACAAGTATAACAATAAATAGCGAAAAATAGAACGCTTCCCAACATTAACTAGGATCAATCTTTGATGGATCAATTGAGATATTTGAAGAAATGGTATATAAAAGTAGGCAATACACATTTAACTACAATGTTTTTCACAGCTCTTACAAGAGTAATTTACAATTGATGTCTCGCTCGTGTGCCTTAGAAAAAGTCGCGTGCTTCCTGAGTTTATGTTAAGAAGTTTGTTTATGGTGAATACCGTTTTTCAAAGATGGTGGATCGATAACAGTTGTTTATATGGGAAAAATAAACTATTCCAACTGATTGCTTGTTTTCTGGGATATTGTTGTAAGATAAATTAGAAGCTCGCAATTTACTGTCTCTGAAGGTGTCTGCAAGTCTACGTATCAGTGGCTCGTATCAGTTCAGTTACTGTTGATATATATTATACAATTGACTTTTGCTTCTCAATACCGTCGTGAATAACGGCCCAGTGTTCAGGCCCTCATTATGTGGTAAAATATCCCTGTGAGTGCACCTTAGAGTTTTCCCGTGAATACTAAATAAATGCAACTTAGTAGAAGGAAAGAGGCTCTCTATCGATTTCATGATGCTTATATGCCGAAGCTAGAAAAAGCAATGTTAGGTATTCTAATAACTCGAGCCGTCCTAGCAGAGCCTCAGAGGGAAAGAGAGCACTGAAGCGTAAGAGACAAACATTGAAGGCCGAAATAACATCATTTTTATGCTCCTCCGGCATGTTGAAATGATCGAATCGTTTTCTCCTCTTAATTACGAATCGATTCCTCAAATTCACTATTTAGCCATTCACGTTCTGAAGGTAGGAACCAAGAGCCCCAATTAGTTCTTTTCTCTTATCGCATTGGAAAACAAGACTCAATTACAAACGACGCCGGTTTAAAGCTTAATGACTTAATTACAATTAATTTTAGCCTTGTGTAACATCAGCTATAAATAGCTAGTCATGTTAATCAATCAGATAACAAGAGAAGTGTTAGTTCGATCCTAAGCACAGATGGGCTAATTCTTCCATTAGACACGGTAATTAAAAATTGTTTGTCAGATTAACGAATTCAAAAACATATCATGTTTATTAGCTAGGTAATATGTGAGATCACGCCACTTGTATAGCTACTCGCAGCCTGCTTTAGGCGTTCATATTATAAAAAGCGAAAGGAAGTCTTCGCGCGATTAAAAAAATATTGGGAAAAAACCGGAGGGCAACTGGTTTTTTGGTTATCATTCTTCTCGAAACGCCAACGATTTGTATTTCTTCCTTCTTTAGTTTTAACGACAGAACGAAGGTATCAGAGTCCTTGGCACTGACCGAGGTCACCAAAACTATGATTAAAAATCAGACATATCGATGAAAATTGCGCAGAATGACTTTATGTCTTTGTCAGTTTGGCCCATTTATAACTGTAACCTTTGGCAGTTATTCAGTATTGCAAAAATCCTTGTGAAATGGTAATCGGTCTACTGAGTCTGGTGCCCCAGCGATTTTCCCTTTTAGATGTTGTTGTCTTTACATGCTAGTAGTAAAATATTTATGTGATACCGAGTAACCACGGGATGCAGCTCTGCGATAACCTGAGAAAGATGCTTATGAAGATATAAATTCGTTTTCTAAAAGATGCCGTCCAAAGCATCTCCGTTTTGACGTTGTTTCATTTTACATGACGCCCGCAAGCCTCGCTCTTCGTCGTGTTTAATTCTATAGCTCTCACTTAATAAAGAAAAAGTATTAAAGACCCCGCTTTGAAGTGTTTTCTTGGCATATTATTACTTAAAGATATCACTCGCTTTACACGGCAGCAACATCTTCCTAGAAGCCTGTCATAAATAACCGGTAAATTTTGTTTTCTAGTGATTCTAAACAGTGTGACAAGTTTCCACTAATTTTCTGGTTAACCTTTATCGCAGTAACTGACATCAAAACAAAAATCGGTTACAGATTCAATGAAAAACACAGTGGCCATCGAACATGTCATAATGAGAATTAGAAACAGTCAAATCGCATAAAATTGCATTCATAAAATGTATAACCGCAACTGGTTTTAGTTTTTTTTAAGTTATTCGTTTTGAGCTCGTAAAAATTTAGTCCAAGGCGTGAAAACAACAAAGACACAAAAACAAAAGAATTACACTGATCAGAGTACCGTCTTAAAAAAATTGTTAATAATGGTTAAATCGCGACGTAAATAATTTTGGAAATGCATGTGGAGTTGTTCTAACAAGACTTCGCTTCACTTACCTGTTGTCAAAGATGTTGCGGTTGTCAAAGTCAGGAGAATCAACAACATAGACGGGGAGAAGTTCATCACAGAGACGTAGTTCTTAACTTGAACGAACAACAAGTATTTTAAGCATATTCGCCAGACCACTCTAGATGCATCAAACTGTATTTAAGCCGACCGCTTTTGTCAACAGGTCCGTGTCATGCTCCCTGAACAATTCGGCTTGATTGATTTAATCTCATATCTCGCCGATGCATTAGAAAATTGGGTCACCGGATATATCAGATACGAGAACTAATACAACTAGGTTGTTTTTCTTCCTTCGTGGCTGCCATTCCTCTTGAGCAAAAGCAAACGATGCTGGGGTATGCTACTGAAATGGGACTTTTCAGTACATCGCTTTCCCTGTCTGCTTTCGTAATAAACTTGAAGACTTGCAAATTTCAATAACTGTAGCTAAGTTTTACTCACGAGATGGCGGAGGGGACAGATACTTTTGGAAAACGAAAATGCAGATAAAAATTTTAAATTTTTTTGGTGAGGGGTAGAGGTGCCGTGGGTCAGGGATCGCATTTTCCACTCCACCTGTATTCGTTCCAGTTTACTATTTTCACCTTAAGCTCGATCAACTGTTGAACTGCATGTCGCTTCAGCAGAAAACCTTGAAGGAAATTGAATTCCTACATCTCTCTCACAAAGTAGGATTAACTAAGGAAAATTTACCGACTTTCCCAGTTGGAGTAAATCCTGTTGGCGGTTAATTTACCATAACCCCAATTTGGTAATGCATAAACCAGGTGTTTTAAGTGAAAACGGACACTTCAGTATCATGGACTGTCTACTAAGGGCCGGGTCGTACTCTGCTTTTTAAGGCTTTAATTACATCCAAACTCTGTCTTCGTTCGACAATACTAAATGCGACTAAAGTGTACGTTCGAAGCCAAAACATCGTGTTCAATCTTGAAAAGTCCTGCCTCCAATTAGGAGGCAGCACTTCCAATTGCAATGATTAGCGTGGTAAAGATAAAAACCTGCGTGTGAACAACGTTTACGAGATAAATTTACCGAACAGAAAAAGCATCACTGACAGTAACGAAGGCTTGATCACTGGCCACTGAGCAATTAGTCTCCTGCGCAGCCGCTCTTAGGGCGTGACGACCCTAAGAACAGCTGCGTAGAAAACTACTGAGCAATTGGTATCACAGGACAAAATAACCAATCAAAGTCTGGCGGTTGACTAGGTTCTTATTTCATCGTGGGTAGCTAACTAAGTGTAACCACCATCGTCAGCTTTGTAAGTATGAAACCATGATATATTTCCTCGAGAGAATTAAAGCCAGAAAGCATTATAACTATGGTGTTTGCTAACTTTATCCTTGTGGTGTTAGCAAGTTTTCGAAACAAATTATATTTGAGGGATTCTTCGCTGGGTGGATTTAAAATTCATACTCCTTTATTCCATCGCTGTAGGCCAGGTTCCTCTTTCTGGGAGCACCTTTAGCATGTTCCGCGAGTAGCTAATTATGGATGTTTTTGATGACTTAGATATGTTTAAATATGTTGTTTTTCAAAGATGATAATAAAAAAACGCCCCCTTGATTTTTATTAAAACTTCACTCAATTGTTCCATTCTTTGGCAAGTGGTTCGTAGTCACCTTTGAAATATCAGTAAGAGAAAAAAAATGTTTTTCACTTCTTAGTTTTCTGCTGCTCAAATTAGAATATCCAAGTTTCTCAGTATAAAACCACACAGCCGCCATTTCTTTGGATGCTAGAGTTACAGCGCCATCTATCATCTCTCGGAAGCGATCAGCGAAAACAATAATTAATTGTCGAGTTTGTCTCCGGGGCGTTTTGCGATTACCATAATCACATGAGATTATAGCAATAACGGCTCGTTTCCTTTTCGAAGGCAATAAGTCGGCAACAAAACTATAATTAAAAAGCGCTCCTAACTAATCAGCGACTCATTTAGGCATATGAGACGCGCAAATTATGTAGGCTGGCCACAAGAGACAAACTCGCATGCAGACAAACAGAATTCGTGGTTAAGACTCAAAGAACAGTAGAAGAAGCTTAAAAGCAACAAAAGCACAAAGTTTTTCCCACAACATCTGAAATTGTGATTGCAAAATCAATCCTTGGTGATTAGCACTGACTGTGATGAAATATACCTTCTATTTCTGTTCACTGATCGGTGGTGATAGGTTGGATACCGAATCATAGCCACCCAGAAAATGTTTCGTGTTCATCATCGATAAAGCTGAGAAGCAAACTTATGAAAACAAGGTCAGTTTAATGTCATGCGTTCAATTAGTCAAGGCCACCGCCTATTTTGTTCCAACAATTGCATGGAGAATCAATACTTTCCAAGCAGATTTAAGATGTGTTAAAAGCGCAAAAAACCTACTTGGCAATTTGATTGGGTTATGGTCTTAAACCTAATTCTTTATAACAATTATAGGTCATTAAGCCCTTTTTCGGTGGAAAGGGGCTTGATCAATACAAAAAGAAAGAAAGAAAGAAAGAAAGAAAGAAAACAAGAAAGAAAGAAAGAAAGAAAGAAAGAAAGAAAGAAAAAAAGAAAGAAAGAAAGAAAAATTTAACAGTGTGCAACACCGACTTTTGAAGACATATTTACTGAGTTACATATCCCTGGACGTTCCAAAGACCAAAAAGCGTTCTTGGTTACCGAGGTGTTAGTCCTGGGATGTAAAGTTGATCCTGCGGTAAATTTAAATGAGCAATCCATAGAAAAAGTTCATTTAATTTATTTTAGCGATTTATCTTTTGATCACTTGACATCAGTTTGTGTCCTAATTAAGCAGCAAATTGATTGAGAAGAAAAATGTAGCCTTTCTTGACTTCAGTGGAATATGGCGACTATCAGGTAAGGAGCCTCTACACCACAAACTCATTTTTACAAAATTCAAGTTGGCGACTGCAAACTTGCAACAACAATAAGCAACTGAGCATCTGATGTTGCCAAACTGTTGGCGACAAATTTCTACTATCGCCAACTTTTCCACCCATTTTTTGCGTTGGCAAACTTGACTTAAAGTGTGAACGTTTGTTGGGGAGGGGGTGAGCACTTCTCGATGGAAGTGTTTGGCCCCGGCAGCGTTCAAAACCCTGCCCCGAACACTTTGTCAGACCGGAATACCGTGCAAGGACCAATTTGACAAAAAGGATCAATTTGTAGTTTCTTTGTGTTTCACTCACTTTATATGTTTCCGTTGAGGTCCGTAACATCAGCAGATAACGTCATAAGACGTCACAATAACGTTTTGTTCTCAAACGGCGCCCATCTTGGATGCGCCATCTTGGATTTCTTGATTTCTCCAGAACCTTCAAAAACCGCCAAAGTTGGTCAGGAAGTGATCAAAATCAGTAAATTTACATGGAAATATTCCAAAAATGTAAAATTTACTTCAAAAACGTTATTATATTTGATTCAAGAGAGGAAAATTCAAAATTTTGAGAAAACCGCTTGTCAAAAAGTGGTTGCCATGGTAATGTCAAACTCAATTGACAAGGTAATGCTATACCAAATGGTTCCCAGATAAATTTTAGGAAAAGTCACCAAGTTTGGTGTCATTAGCTTGCTGATTGGATAAGTTATAAACGTCCAAAGTCCGCGCGGGCAGAATCCGCCCCCCACTCAGGTCTGAATAGGGTTAAATTGTACCTCACTGCTGCACACAGTATTTTTTACGTCCGCTCCGTCGTTTAAAGTGGTAACATCTACACATCAAGCATTGAAAATACATTATTTTGTGCCGTCTGACCTGCTATTTATTAATAACTAGTTGGATTGTTGTGTGAGTGACCCTTTTACCCTATTTCGCCTGGGCTTTTTTCTAGTTTCTGAGCCTGAGCCTAAGGGCTTTTTCTAGTTTCTCCTATAGATCTCGAAAAGTATTCACGCTCTTGTGATGAAACTTGGCACGTTTATAGTACGTCTTAACAGATTGGGTTTATGACGTGTCGATTATGACGTTTCATGACGTCACAAATACGTCACAAAGCATCCATTTTGAAGTTTGAGCCGTCATCTTGAATCCCGAGGATGCAGTCATACAGTTGACAATGACGTCTTCGAAAAATACATGAATTTGTTACAAGAAACGTACTTAATCAAAACAAGCACAAAAAAGTAAAGGATTAGCTTCTTTTTTCAAACGAAGGGGAAAAACTGAAAAAAAGACTGAAAACAGCCAAAAGATAGTCAAAACACCCCCTGAGTAGACGATTGCTATGGAAACGTCAATCATCATAGACACGTCATTGACCCAGGAAAATTTTTTCTGATAAATTTCAGGAAAAGTCACGAGATTTGGTGATTATTCGTGC
This sequence comes from Siderastrea siderea, assembly GCA_964030785.1. Lineage (NCBI taxonomy): Eukaryota > Metazoa > Cnidaria > Anthozoa > Scleractinia > Rhizangiidae > Siderastrea > Siderastrea siderea. The sequence goes on along the minus strand of OZ034967.1, from coordinate 73,149,639 downwards.
ACCGTTTAAAAGTTATAAATCGTTAAAGTCAGCGCGGGCACAATGTGCCCCCCCCCCCCCCCCCCAGGGCTAAATAGGGTTTAGATCAAGTTTAGTTTCTGTTTCGCTTGCTTGAAAAATTTATTCCTGTTACTAGTTTCTAATTTTTTGAAATGATTTTTAGAGTAAAACACGAGTCAATATCAGAAGCCATAGGGCTCTTTTCAAGCAAGCTTTCCAAGTGTTATGTAGCCAAAAATTATAAAATGTTTAGAATAATGCGGAGTTTGAGTGGTAATCTCCCAACTTGCTCATTTCTACTTGCCACATGAGGCATCTTTTACTTACTCCTAACTACTGTTTACAAAGGAACACGGGTATTCTTTCAACTTTGTTTCATTCCCAAGAATTGTAGTCATTATTATTGTCATAGATTCCCCACGGCATGCATACTTCCAAGGAATATAATATGACTGGAAGCCACTAATCATTTTAGTGAAAAAATAAACATTATTTTAAGGATAAAATAAACACCATTTTAATGATAAAATGAACGCTATTCAAAGCCCGTGAGATTTGGCACGCATTACTGGCAAGCTGTATCAGGTGCCAACTGCCTGTTATCAGACGTTGAGTTCGGTCACCTCAGTCATGGCTCCAAAAATTGTGCTGATTTCTGGTTGTTCCAGCGGTATAGGACTCGCTACCGCTGTGTTTCTCGCCAAAGATGCTGAGAACCGTTTTAAAGTCTATGCAACTGTTAAAGATCTGGACCGCCAAAAAGGTCAACTCGAGCAAGAAGGCAAGGAATGCCTTGGAGACACTCTTGTGGTCAAGCAGCTGGATGTGTGTTCAGATGACTCGGTGAACACGACGGTCAAAGCAGTGATCGACAAAGAGGGAAGAATTGACGTACTTTGTGAGTAATGGGTAAAATACTGCCAGTAGGGCCCCGTTCTGTATTGCGATGTTCATGAACGTTTACCGGGGGGGGGGGGGGGGAGAAGGGCACAGTTGTTCATGTGTACCTTGTCCTTTGAGAGCCTTCCATTTAAATGTTTGCTGAGAATCCTTACCTGTATGGGAGTGTGAAAGAATCAAACTTGTATTACGGAGCCCTGTATTAATCCCGTGAAGTGCTCAATTCATCCCCTTTAATTTACTGTGGTGACCTCTATTAAGTTTACGTGGTCACCTTTGACTGCTTCCAAATGAGTGCATTTTGATCTATTGTCTTCACTTATATTACATAGAGTAAATGGTCACTAGGTCAAACAAAACCGTACAAACATACATACCGTCATTTTTTTTTCAATCTCTAAGCCAGTTGACCATGCATTATACGGTCCATTTTGTATCAATATTACGGTTAGTTAGTTATTTCCTAAGGGGGGGAGTTTGCCTAGGGGGGACACCATGTTTGACTATAGGGGTGTCGCTGAGGGTTTAAAACCCCGATCCTGTCTAGGACAAACAAACTCTAAAATACCTACCCTGTGTAGGAAAACACCCTCTAATTTTTCTAACCCTGTTTAGAAGAAACGACAAAGTACACACTCTCTTGTTTCGTACGGTTTTAAAGTGTTTTGAAGACCGATAAACGTTTCAGATCTAGGATCGGCTGAATACTGTACAAACCATATCAATGGCGGCAATCGTGCAACCATACCCTGTTTAGGACAGAATTGCATAAAAGTATATACCCTGTTCAGGACAGAGAGGCCAAAAACCATACCTGTCCAGGGGGACGTCCCTGCATAGGCTATATAAGGGAGTGCCCCCCAGACCGTTTGCCTGTAATGTGCCCGTGTAGTGCCTTTGTCTAATAGTTGCTAATTTAGAAACATTTTCACACTTGTACTTCCAATTTGAATTATTGTGAAATATATCACATGGCAAGTCTTTTCTTATATTATGCTCTCTTGTTGATTGCATCAGTGACTACCTATCGGCAACAAGATATGCACAAGAGAACGTTGCTTTGGTTAGTTGTTATTTGTGTAGTTATTATCATTGTTGTTGTCGTTAGTGTTATATCTGAGTACATTTGTAAATCTGGTTATCATTGTTCTCTACAGTCAACAATGCTGGTGTGACTCTCTTCTCCATTTTTGAATGCACCTCGATTGAGCTGATGAAGAAGCTCTTTGAAGTGAATTACTTTGGTACAGTGCGTTTAACCAAAGCTGTCCTTCCATTCATGAAAGCAAAAGAGAGTGTCCACATTATAAACATGAGCAGTCATGGTGGGGTGGGGGGATTTCCATGCGCTGAAATTTGCTGTTCGTCAAAGTTTGCAGTGGAGGGTTTGACTGAGTCTTTGGCACCTTCTCTCCGCCAGTTTAATATAAGGTATTTTAGCATTGCACCAAACAACGGACGTTTGAGCATTGAGAGGGGCGAGAAAAGAGCGGGAAACGGCAAAATAATATGCATAAATGTATCGTTAAGAAGGTACACGATTCAAAAAGCGAGTTGGATTCCCCGCACCATAAAAACGGACAAACAAAAGTGTGCGGTGCGGGATAAGCAGGCGCAAGAACCAACTAACAACCAGTCTAAACAACAAAAGGTACATAACAAGCTATAGAAAACAAACGGATCACAAGAACGAGATTAAACTGCTCTCTTTGAAATGAAAGCATTTTCCATAATGACACGTTTATCCTTAGAATATTGATATATTGATTGTAAATCATGCAAGCGCACTCATTTTACACTTTCTACACGTCATCTAGCATGGATACCAATCAAAGCACCAAATACGTACTGATTGGGAAACGTTTATTTTCTTTTTTTGTTCGTTATCCAGAGAACGATAAATATGCGCTTTTCTCGCAAGTCTGATCTGCTCTTATGACCACTTGCACTAAAACTTTAGGTGGTGCGCATTTCATAGAACTGTGTAGGGGGGCATTGATTGGGCATTGATTGATTGGTTTTTTTTTTGGTTTCTTAGATGCTCTCTTATCGAGCCAGGCCCTGTGGACACTCCAATGAAAGACAACATGCTTGACTTAGCCAAAGCTGTGGACACCTCAACCGCTGACCAAAAGACGCTTATGATACAAAACAGAGTAGATGAGAGATTCGGCAAGTACTGGGCCCAACCGGAAATGGTGTTGAGTGCACAACAAGTCGCAGAAGTTGTAAAGGAAATTATCCTGAGCGAAAACCCTAACTTCCGATACCAAACAAATAAGCAATATGGTCCCGATGAAATTGCAGCTAAACTGGCTGATATCGCGGGAAATAAGTCGCTTGATTTGATCACTAACAGATTCTGTGCAGAGTAGAGTCAAAGCTTAAGAGGAGTGAAGCTTTTTTTATCTATAAATTTAAGAAGTACTTAAAAAGTAAAAGTCTCATAAATTGGAGAAGAGTTTTCATGTTTTAGTCGGATTTAGGTTAGACTGGCTTTTTCAGTCTAATAACCGAAATAGCAATTCTCTCTGCTTATAAATTGATAGTATATTAAGCACAACAACATGCAACACATAAGCCAATGATACGGGCTCAAGGATTTCACCGCTTTAATATCAAAACCTCATCATAGATATTTTTGTAGAAGTGCTCCGCTCCATCGGGGCTGAGTACTGAATTTTGTAAAACTATATATAATCAGAGATTATATCAGCTTGGTGCTTTTTTATCTTTCGCAGAAGTATAATATTGTTTTAGGCCTCGAATTCGGTTTACGCCTCTGATCCAAAAGGATTTCGGCGATGCTCTATAAGATAAGGCAGATTTTATTATAAATAACCGTGCCTTATTTTTTTATCATCAAAATGTAGCTATATAGGCCATGCGTGTGTTTAGTGTTAAACAAGAACGAGTCGGCGAGTTCAAACTCTCTGAGGTCACACAATCGGCCAGTGAGAATTCATAAGAGGTAGAGGCCTGCAGACGAGAGCGACAGTTCAAACTTCCAACTGTTCAGGGGAAAACTTGAGCATTGGTTTAAAACTTATCTAGAGCGCACGAGATTCACCGATAGTGCATAAGAGTTTCCCACTAAACGAGAGAGAAATTTTTAACTCTCAGCGACTCTCGTTCATGTTTGCCGGGCTTTATAGGCTGACTGAGACAATGGGGGAACGTGGTTAGGGGTGCTGGGAACCCGCCTTCCCTTTATCAAGACCGGGAGGACGGGAACCCCTAAGGGCTACTTTTTTTACTCCGGGTTCCCACCCTATAAGAAGGTCTGGGTCCGGCAGTGTGACGATTGCTATTTTTAAATCATGCAATTAAGTGTTTTGGACTGCTTTTGTATTAACAAAACCTCGCCTTACGGCCCTAGTTTAATGCGGCCACCTCGTCATAATGATTGTTTTGCCATTAATCCTCTTCCAGTTTTTTGTTTTTTTGTTCGTTTTCCCTTGTTGTTGTAAATAAATGTTTTGTTTTTGTTTGCTGCTGATGCTGTTTTTTGTTTTGGTAAAGACCACTTTAATCCGATTTTGCCGTTGATACGGCCACATGTTAGGTCCGTTAGTGACTGCATCGACCAAGGTTTAGCCTCCCACGCACTCGTTTTTAGGAGAGACATATTACACTCCTTCTGTGGAGATGGTCACGTGGTTAGCCCATGATCTAGACCTGATCTCTACATGGCGCGAATGATTTTGTCGCAAATATCATTAAACATTTACTGCGTCTTTTTGACGCCGTGATAGTTTGCTTCAGATGCTTATTTTTGCCTCTCAACCCGTTGAAAGTTGTTGCTGAACAAACTATAGCCTTACTCTATAGCTATTCCATTCAGAAACGTTTAGTATATCTTTGCATTGTGCTTTTCGAAAAAGATTTGTAACCCCTTTTGGTATTTGGACCCAGCTGTTATCTTTTTCAGTTTGAGGTGTATTTTGGGGGATACCCTTCCCTACCCTTTCGTATTTTGCAAATTTTCAGGATGAGCCTCCTTAAAGTCCCACCATATCGTGTATACTGTTACAAACAATTTTATCATGTATACTACTTGATCATTAACTACTTTTGTTTACGTTTTTTAAAATTCTAAATATTAGAGCCGTTAAGTCCTTCATTTTAACACTGGCTCTGAAGAAGACTAGTTGCACTAGTTGAAACATTGGCCTGATCAAAAGTGTCCTTTTGCCGTAATCTCTTCAACGGGTAACTTTTCAATGGCACTTGACAAGTTGAAAGAGAAGGCCCTCCACGCTCTTTTTAGTCTTAGAAAACATACCAATATAAGCAAATTGTCTCCACTCCTTGCAAATAAAATCTTTGACATGACGATCTCTCCAATTTTAACATATAACAGCGAAATCTGGGGAGTATATGTAAAACCTGATTTCAAGTCTTGGAACAGTTCGCAGATTGAAAAAACTCATCTTCAGTTCTGCAAACGTTATTCTAGAAGTAAGCAATAAAGCATCAAATATGGCATGTAGAGCTGAACTTGGAAGATTTCCTCTTATTATAGCTACTAGTAGTAATCGCAGATTAGTGGAGTGCGTTCGACTGCAACCCTTGTCGACACCGAAATTAGGGAAAGAAAGAGTCTGCTCAGCTTTCTGATCTTTCTCAACCCTCGGTTGTTATCAGTTGATATATTTTCAATAGAAAATCGAAATTGTCAGATACGAAATACCTGTAATGCGTGACATAAGTTATTTTCCAGGCGGACATAGTTACATGACCGCTTGTATGTACTCATCGAAAGTTTCACATGTAAATACAGAATTAAACTGAAATGTTACAACTACCGTTGAACTCTTTACCTTTGATAACCTCCAAAACTATTCGCGCAATGGTCCTCTCAACCTCTTTTAGTTCGCGGCTTCGTTGATAAACGTCGTTTTCCGAAATAAGCAGACAACGCGATTTCTAAATTCAAAAGTGGCAGCATGGACAGTACACAAAACTTCGAGAGTGACTCGCCAAGGCATTGTTCGAGAGAGAAATGATTTAAGTATCAAGTAAATTTAAATAGCGTGTTTCTTTCACGGACATATAAATTTGAATGTTGTATGCCGAGTGGTTCTTCATCGAAGGCGAGAAGGTTGGAATGCCAACTGAACGGCGAACTGCAGGTTGACATATGTACCGAGGAGTCGTGCATACTTCTCTAGGACTTCGATCTAGGATTTACAATAACTCCTTGGGCGAAAGGTTGCTTTTTCGAACCTGGAACTTCCCTCGTTCGAAACAACTGAGCTTCTTCACAACAAAGACACCTTTGGATGTGAAAGCGAGGTCATATGGTTCCATGATAGCGAGTCAAAGTATGCAGCAGTTCCCGGCCGACGTTATGCCCCTGCAAAAATCTCCTGGGGGGGGGGGGGGGGGGGCTAAATTGGTGTCCGTCCATCCATCCATCCACTACAGAGAAAATCTCGATTTCACTCCGGCCGGGATTAAGGTTGCGTTCTCCTATCGTCGAAGGCAATTAATCAGCAAATAATTAATTACTTTGTATATCTTCATAATAAGGGGAATGACTCTATTGTTAAACAGATCTTTTTAATGTCGGCAGATCTTCATTCCTCTGGTAAAAGTAGTTTCTACTCTAGTGTTATGAGGATGTCTGAATACTATAATTTGCCTGATTTTGACCCCAATGTCTTAAATAAATCTAAGATCAAACACTATATAAGCCTAATGCAACACAAATATATCCTACGCTGGCAACATTCTATTCAACACTAAAAAAACTAGAATTTTATAACACTTTTAAAAACGAATACACACCTTTTGTTGTCTAGAACTTACAAGCAAGTTAAATGAAAGGAAAGAATTAGTGAAATTCATAAAAGGTAATCACAAACTAATGATTGAAACTGGTAGATATAGTCAAATCCCGAGAGTGAACAGACTTTGCCCTACTTACTACCTCTTATATAATTATTAAATTGTAAGTTCTTTTTGTTGAGTTGTATGCTTTTGTAATACTGTAGTAACCTATAGTCATGCAAATAAAGCTATTGTTGTTGCCGTAGTGCCAACCTTGCAACCAACATAGATTATTCCAACCAAAGGAAGTACCCATTTTGTAGAGTATCCCTGGGAGTCTTTCCCATCCAAAGGTATATTAATGGGTATAACACATTATACCCATAACACAGTGCACGGTCATAAGGCCGAACAAAATGTTGAGGGCCACCCAGGAGGGAGGGCGGGAAGGGGGGGGGGGGGGAATACTGATTGCGGTACGATAGAAACCGGAGGTAAGTTGGGTGGCCTTGTGGCCAGCTGGCTCGTTGAAGCCGTTGGATTGCAAGCTGCTATTTTCAAATTAATACGACATTTTTTAAAATACTTTTTCAACGACGTTAGTACCATACGCTTGCAAACAAGTCCACATAAAAACGCGAATTAAAAGGGCGAGAAGCGTGCTTTTAAACTCCTTCATCGCCCCTCCACCACCCGCATATAAAAAAACGACAAAAATTTGTGAAAAGAAGAAAAAAACGATAAAGCTGGGCAGTAATTCTACTTTTGTAGCCCCTGAAGAAGGTTTGTTTTGCAAACCGAAATATCGGGCAATTTTTTGTTTCATACATTTTTTTACTTTACGTATTTCGTCTTCTGTGTCTTCGTTTCTTTAACTGCCGTAAGGATCAGTCGTTCCGTATATTTTTTTACTTCAAATGTTTTACTGATCCAGGTCTACTTAAGATCCGGCAACTCTCAACGCCTTGTCGCTGAGGTCTTTCCAGTTTATAAATCTTGTCTGTACCATTTCCTAAGGAATTGTATGTCGCTAAATCGACGTGAAAAATGAAATATATGAGATACGATATATGTGCACTGCGAATGAACGGATGGAAGACCCTTGTGTGGTTATTGTTGAGTCCTGAAAGTAGAGAACCACCTAAAAAAGGTCGGATCCACCGAAACTGAGTAACAATATGAAATGTGAATTGTCCTCTGTCAAGTCGAGGGCCTAAAATTGTAAAACAAGCTTTGAAAGGTGTAATCTGAAAAGAAACTGTACTGAAAAAAAAAACCTTTTGAATACCTCCCTAGCAAAAACTTTGCCAACGTTCTTACTTTAAATTTGTAACGATTTGAAAGGTTATCGGTTCCTAAACGTTACCCATTCCGGCTACCCGAAAATGGTCACCACCAGAAAATAGCAAAAGTTCACGAAATCCGAAAGTAGAATTATTGTGACTTTAACTTATAGGAATTTTACGAGAACCTGAAGTCGGACAGTTGCGGAACAAAAAAATGGAAATTGTCTGGCACTCAGCGTTGAACACGCATTGACAAGCGTGGGTCTTTGAACATGTCTTTCTTTCGAGTCACTGTTTTTGATAGCTCTATAGTATAACCTTCCCGATTTCGGGATTCTGATTAAAGAATAATCCGTTAATTATATCACTTTGTGATGTTTTAAAGGATTATGTTTGCTGGTTAAGACAGTTAATAAGGGCCAAAAGCAGCCCTGTATGTTGAATGAAATTTCTTTATTATGGAATCTTTGTTTGTCCACTTCAAATTTGTCTATCATGGAAAATGAATGAATTGAAATATGAATTGAAATATCGTTGGTGGATATGTGGTTAAATGTTCCGTTTCAGTTTGAAAAATTTCGAAGAAATATTAATTTCCCAAAATTGAAATGAAAAAGTAGAAATTTATTGTCTGATACACCTTTCTGTCTCGTGTAAGAAAACTGTCCCTTCTCTTCCCTGCCAACAGACAGTAAAAATAGAATACTTCCCCTTAGTTCTATTCGTGTTAAACACTGCATGACAAACTAAAAAATATCAAATAAATGAATTCAATGTATATTGAGATTATAGCAATAAAGTTGCAAAAAATGTCCGCATTCAATAACAACATCACAGGATATTGCGAAAAGCAACTTTTTTCGAGATAATGCCGGGGGTTCAAGGCAAAGATACAAATATAATCAAATCGTGCAAAAGTTCTTCCGTTTAATAAACGGTGTCTAAATAAGTATAATTGAAGTGCCATTGTTTTGACATCTTTGCCCAAACCTTATTTAAACAAGAAGTTGAAGTCTATCAATAAAAGGACCGTTTTGATAAGCGTTTTCTCAAGTACTTAAAGATCTCAGTTTTTAATTTTCTTGCATAAGTACCGCAAGAAGATGGCTCTCTCACATTCTCTATCGTTAACTTATATTTTGCTTACTGTCTATGGCATTAACTTAGTCACAAGTTTTAAGTCAAATGAGCCGTTCCCTAGAAAGGTAAGTGATGTAATTTTGCGGACGCTTTCGTTAGAAATCGCATTAAATGGGAAAGCCTTATACATCAGTGGTTGATTGCTTTAGGGGCAAGCAGTCATTGTAGGCAAGTAAACTGGCAGCTTCACATCCCCAAATAAAAACTCAGGCCGCTTTCTACTGGTTTTTTTTTTTAATTTTAATTTTAATTTTTACAATAAGCGAGTTAGACTAAAAAAAAAAAAGAGAAAAAAAAGAAACTGGATTTCTCTTTAGGTGTTTTTGGATAACTATTAACGCCGTTATAAAATTAAACGGAATAATTTATTTTTCTTCAGGATTGTTGATTAATTAGGGAATTTCGGCCTTCAATAAAGGAAACAGTATTTCATATTTGAAACAACATGTGGTAGACCACTGGAGAGGAAGAAGTAAGGGAAAGTAGATAAATGGTAGAAAAATATATTTGCAGCATTTTTTCTAACTCTACCTACCCATCAAAGTCGGATGGTTTTCAAATTTTTGTCACCAACAAATTACGTTTATTTATTCATTTCGTTGACAAGTTTTAACTAGAACTGTCGCGCATTCGGTTAACATATCCGCCAAACTCGTTGCAAAAGAATCAAAATATTGATCGCAAGAAATGGAAGCTATTTCTGATTTTTTGAATTCTTAACAAGGAATCAATATCAGAGCCAAAGAGGCCAATGGCTCTTGAATTAGCTTCTGAACAGAGCTTCAGGACATCTGTTTTCCTTGCATCACCACAAAAAATTTTCCAATTAAAATTGAGACTTAGGCTGAAAGTTATCTAGCCCCACATTTCTTGAAGACAATTTCTATGTCTGTAATTTTTTGTAAAATGTGCCGCCTATAGATGGTGAAACTTGTAACTGTCCTAAAAATAACCTGAGTCTATTTCCCAAACTTTTAATAAAACAATTCTTTTCGTGAAAGGTAAACAATGTACTCACGTCATATCCAACGTATTTACTTTGTGTTATATGTACAAATGGATTTGTTTCTATAGAAACTGTAATGCTTGTAATGCTGCGTCCGGGTGGGTATGTGAAACACTTCAATTTGACATGCGTTGAATTATTATAACGTAATTTCGAAAGCCGACGTGTCGGACTGAGTGTCTTTTGCTTAAGGCTCGTAGTCTGGACATTGTCGCGGAACCTCCTCCAACGTCACCACCATGTCCGTGCAACTGCAAGGATGGTGCACCAGGAAAAGATGGAAGGGATGGGAGGGACGGGATGACTGTGGTGGGACCCCCTGGGCCACCAGGAAAGAATGGACTGAATGGAACAGATGCAACAAATGGCAGAGATGGAAAAGATGGGAGGGACGGAAGAGATGGGCTTAAGGTAAGGCAAAATATAGGTTTGTGTGGGGAGACTCAGCAGCTCTTGTAAGCCTTCACTGGTATTGGTTAAGAGCAAAACAGAGTAAACGACAATTCCTTTAGGCCTGAAACAAATCAGTACAGCTGCTTCATATAGGTCCCACTACATTAGAGGCTAAGAAAAAAAGCTGACATAAATAACCGTAATTATGGATCACGGATCGTGCATTTTCTTTGAAACGATGTGGCTAAATAAAAAAAACACAGGTCAAGATCAGAAGAAAGGAAGTATTAGGCGCCACCATCCGCCATGTTAATCCTATGACACATACAGTGTGTTTGGAAACCTCGGGGTGCTTTGTAACTACTTTCACTACGGTTATATTACTCGCGCCTGCTATTTAACATGTGCAGACGTAAAAAAAACATTAGGTAATCCTGTTCTGATGTTATAAAATACGTTGTAAGGTAAGGTAAGGTAAGGTAAAACTTTATTTATACAGGGTGGCCCATTCAGCACAGTGGCTGGTCTCCAGAGGGGCCCTGCTAAATACAATATCTAAAAATATAAAATATCTAATTGTTTAAAATAGTTATAAAAATAGAGTTAAAAGCTAATGTTTAGTAATTAAAATAGTTATATAAAAAGAGTTTAAAAACTAAAACGAATTACAAGCATGAACTGGTATATAAAAAAGATAAATATCGTAAATTAGGTGCTATGAAAAAAAGTGGGCTTTAACAAGATTTTTAAAAGAGGAGAGAGATGCAGCTTGTTGGATTTTTAAAGGTAGTGAGTTAAAAAGGGCTGAGCCAGAAAATCTAAAAGTACGCTTGCCAAGGCTAAGCTTGGGTTTAGGTAGATGGAGGTCAGCCTTCCTTCGAGTGTTGTAGCCATGTACATTGTAGTTCCTAATGAAATAGTTACTTAATGAGGAACTAAGTTATGCAGACATTTATAAACTAAAACACATTTGTGTATTTTACGGTTTGTTTCTAAGTCAGCCCACCCTAAAACATTAAAAGTATCTCTAGAAGAGTCACGCTTAAGAATGATACGGGCAGCACGGTTTTGCAGCCGCTGTAGACTTTTGCTGGAGCCAACAGACAGTTCACCCCAAGCAGTGTCAGTATAACTTAAGATTGGGTCAATACGGGTTGTTAGTGCAGATGGAGGGTCCTGGGCAGTATGCTCCTGTGCGTGCAAAAAGCACGAAGAATGTAAACATGAGAAGTGAAAAGATAATTGGCGTCTAATTTGGGGAACTGCACTTGTTTTTCTTTTTCGTTCTGAAAGTTCAAACTGAAAATCTCAAAGCATTGATTATGATCTTTTTAGGGAGACCCAGGACCACCCGGTGTAAGAGGACCTCCAGGAGTCTGTGATCGAGCGGAAGTAAGTATGAAAAGGCATCTTTGTTGAAAGATCATGATCATGCGTCGTGAACTAGAATCATGAAGCTATCTGGACCATTCAGTTCTGAACTGGCCTCTAATCACTGAACATAAATACGCCCGTAGCAGTTGACAGCTGCCATCTTCTGAGTTACGTACAGGCCCAATTATCATAATCAAGTATAATCACTTCTATTGTATGCTAAAAACGGGTGACCGAAACACCAAAAATTTTTTCCTTAATCGTATAACTACATAAATGTTCAACGCCTTTCTAATTAATTTCGTCATGCATTTGAACCTAAACATAGCTAAATTTATCACTTTTCAGTCGAGCGATTATGTTTACTGTCCACGCATGCTACTCGCGGAGGAGAGCTATTGTTCCGTTATTATTGTTATTATCTTGTGTAAAGCAAAGGGAAGCGTACTGATAATTAAGATATTGCAAGCGAAAAGTTCTGTGGCCAGTTTCTACGCTTATTTGCCATGATGTTTCTTCTCGTAGATCAACGCCATTAAGGCTCGACTTCTTGATGTGGAGTCAAAGGTACGCTTGCTCTCAATTTTTTTCTTTTTTATTTGATTGACTGGAATTTTCCCAGCTAGGCCAAAAACACAGAAAATAGCGTGAGCGTGTTTGCATTCTAAGCCTTTCATCACCAAGTGGGATTAAAAAATAAACTTCTTGATGAATGCAATATTTGTACGATGAAGACTGATGGTATCTTTTCAATGCAGCATGATATCTCTTAACGCTTCATCGCCTCTTGTAATTTTCACAATGTGGACTACTGTCGTGACCTGTAACGTATAACGGAATTCTCAAATCTAAACTATAAAGGAATGTATGGCATTCCTGAAGGAGAATTACAAGTAGCCATCTTTTTGCTTGTGCAGGTGCAAAAAGTCAGCGAGACTTCGGAAATAAAGCTCAACATTTTGGACAATAAAATTGATGCGGAGGTGGCTGATCTTTTGGCAATAATTCAGGTAATTTTAAAGATGCTACATAAATTCCAATGTTGGCGGCTATAACAGTTACTTCAAACACCTTTGAAAGGGTAAGGGGAAGAGTTTTAACCCTGTTTACTTCACTGTTCTCCATATATTTCTTATGGTACTAACTGAGAGACTATGCTCAAACATCAGGACTGTTTTATGTTAGGTGATCTATTCCTTTATTCTTAGAACCTGTATGTTTGATCAAGTAGTGATATTGTAGGGAGAAATTGGATGCTTGTCACTCTCGGGGCTTAAAGGTTGATCAATCAGCAAAAACCAAAAAGGAAGTCAAACAGAACTTTCAGGACTCATCTGAGTCCGGCCCTTTTTCAGTGGTGTAATAAGAGGACTCCTTTGTTCAGCCTCGTGAACTGACGTCAACTGGTAACCTTGGACACGGACCAAGGAAGGGCGTTGTTGCCGGATGGGAATGGGCTCCCGTAATAGCCGTCGGGTCAATAACTCGTACGTTCACCGGCGTTGTCTCAGTAACTAGAATGCATGGTGTCCCTGGTATGTTTAGAGATGGCAGACTTTGGTTGCGTCGCGAAAAGCAACTTACGATGTTCATATTTGAATGTCAAGTACCTTCGCAGTTCTCGTATTTGATGTTGTAGGTTACACCACACATATGATCACTAAACAGTTTGTCTTTTGCTCTCACAAGATGTGTGGTTGGGCTTTAAACAGACCAGACGTTGCAAAGAAATAACCAGTCGAATAAGGGAGCACGATCAGTTTCTTGCTGGAAGATGATAAATTTGTTCTTTTTTTGTTTTTTAAATATGTATTTATATTTTTAGAGAGATTTATTTTCAGTGAGAACTGAGCCAGTATCTATCATATTCACATTAAAAAAAAACTTAACTCATGTTTTTCGTTGAACGTTCAATACAAATTAGGTCATACAAACAATGCAGCATTGATCACTACAAAGACGCATAAATCTTTAACTGTGAGGCCATCATCATTTCTTTATTTCATCCGCAGTTCACATATTTGATTATCTCATATATTCACTCTCGTTTGTTTCATCACCTACGGATCACTAGGAATTCACACATGACCAGCTCCCAGTTTGTTTTGATAGCTCATTTGGTTAGAACGCTGCACAGGTATCGCAGAGGTCATAGGTTCGAATTCCGTTCAAGCTTTTCAGGTTGTTCTTTTGTCAACTGCTTAAGTTGATATCTCTAATTGCGAGGGCCATCACTATTATAGCAATGACTTAAGCTACCAATTACCAAAGGGACTTATAAACCCTGTGCTTAACCACTTTTATAGATCGTTAATGCCACGATAATTCCAGGACCTCCCGGACAACAAGGACCTCCCGGCGATCCAGGCCCCAAGGGCGACAAAGGAGACACCGGTAAAACAGGACCCCGAGGAAAACAAGGACCAGCAGGTGTTCAGGGACCAACAGGCGATATGGGTCCTCAGGGACCTCAAGGTCCCAAAGGAGACGATGGTGACTGTAGTTTGAAGGACTGTAAGCACCATGTGATAGAGAACGTAGCCTTGCCAGGGGATTTCCCAGAGCCGGTGACCCTAAAGGGACCTTCTCAGGCAAGTGCAATGTGACTTGACTTGCAGGCAGTATGAAGATTACCGAAAGTCATACGACTTACGGTAAATCATCCACGTACGTTAAGGGACTTTCCGTAAATCCTCTCTTTTGACCTCTCCAAGACGTTAAGTCCTCCAAAGGGAGGACTTAACGTAGAGGGAGGAGGGGGCTTATTTATTTTAGCGGAACACCAAAAGCAGGGTTTGGGCATCCGTGCTTGACGCATGTCATTTGATAATCTTCTCATTTATCAAAAGATAACTGGCCCACATTAATTAAAAGCTCCTTCCTCCTTCAAACAGCCGTTCAATACTGTAGTTTATTGACTTGGTTGTGGAAAACGAGGGGGGTGGGGCGGGGGGGTGGAGAGGAGAGGCTTATTAGATGAGGAAGGTTACAGGAGAGGGAGAGCAAGGGGGCTTTAGAGTAAGAGAACAGTAATGCGCTAGCTGGAATGTAATGTAATAAACTTTATTAGTGCTACGTAAATGGTGACTGGCAAGGATGACCTTCCAGTTGAGAGAAGTCCTGAAAAGGATTCTAGTTGGTGACTGTTGTTTCGATAACCTGAACGAATGAAAATTTCAGAGAGTCAGCTATACTTTAGTGAATCGCAAGATGATGATATTCATGTCTCTGCTTATCGAGTTCATCGGTCAATTAAACCTCGATATCATTGGCAACGAACACGCGAAACAGTGAATGGTCAATTTTTGTTAGGCTCGTTCCGTCTGTTGTTATTGTCTATATTGTTATTTCAATTGGTTTATTTTTTGCTTAAATTTGGTTAGTTGAACTGATAAATAAAGCATGCTCCTATGTTTACACGAGTTATTTTGTCTAACGCTTTCTAACAGTAAATTTTTAACTTTTCTTCTGAAGGATCATGTGATAGTAGGCGTGACGTGCTCGTCAGAAAGAGGCGGGGTCGCTCAGCTGTCTTATGAAACCACGTCAGGCTCGTACAAGTGCACGTGTAACTTTAATTCTTCAGGAAGAAAGCCGTATGGAAGAGACCGACGGGGAACTGGAGTCCAAAGTCTATCGCAGAGGTTTGATGATAAAAAGAGAAAAGGCAAACCGTCGTCCAACCGCTGGCAGAAAGTTTGCGGGCTTCATTACTGGGAATGCCCCGCAGATTGAGGTGTAACGTGTCTCGCAACGACCAGAACTTTTGGAAACTGTGATTGGTTTAGAACGCATGCACGTTTGTTTTACAACTTGTGTTGGTAGAAACAGTGAAACAATTTTTTCTTTATTTCTCACGTTTATTTGTTAGCACAAGAAGGACGCAACGAAGCCTTGTGTCAGTCTTGTCAATTTTCTCATTCTCGATGAAGCATTTAAAAAACAGTTTAGAGACATGTGGTGATTAGTTTGTTCTGATTTTTCCAAACTGTTAATCGCTATGAAGAACATAAAAACTTAATAAAGCTTGAAATTTGCGATTAACTGTTGTAAACTTTCATCCTTTTTACCCCATCATTGCGACGGTATTCTTCACTCCGAAAGCTAAGAGGAAACTTGGTTCTTCAGTTGAAGCTTTTTATAGGGCGATCCGGGATTTTCTGAAAAGGAAGAAGAAAGATCACTAATCTCGACGGAGCTTTTACCTTACCAAAATGTGTGACAATGCAGATTGTAAAATACAGTCAAACTTCTCCTTACAAACACCTCAGGGACGCCTCAATAATTTACTTGCAATCGATCCTAATGAGCTGTGACGTCTCCATATTAGGAACACTCATCACTGTTCCTGTGGTGTCTGTATTAAAAAAGTTTGATTGTATTGCTATTCGTGCATTTTGAAATTCTCATGGGGGTACGGTTGGCGCAGCATCCGGTACCCCCCCTAGGATAAAGCGTGTGTTTTTCTGTGTCATCCCTGTTACCTGAAGAACTTACGTCTTTTTCATAACAAATGCAATATCACAATCCTTGCCACATGCCGACTTCTATATTTAGTTACTTTGTTTATTAAATTTTGTAATATATACATGTAAAGCAGCGATTGTCGTCTAAATTTAGCATTTTGTGAAGTAGGGCACGTAAAGAAAGATAGAAAAATCACGAAAGAAATTCAACATCTCAGTCGTTTGACAATATATGCGGTAATTGCAATAATACTTCAAAGATAAGGCTGCTTAAATTGGGTGCAAACCTCCGTTACCCACATGGAAATTCAACGAATAGACAAAGCAACCGACAGCCGATTTTAGCGGCTTGCCAAAACATCGTTGACTTACTTCTTTTACATAAATTCTCCGTCCTAAAATATAGTAGGATAAAGGTATTAGAGTTAAAAATTTGGAGGTCTCGGAATATTTTTTCTTTCTGCACGTTTTAAATGGGCCTCAAAAACACTCTAGAATACAACGTAAACGAACTATATTTTAAGGAAAACCCACGATCTTTTACATAAAAAGTACTTTTTGCATATATATATATATATATATATATATATCTTTTTTTCCAAAGATCATTTTTTCGCTATAATTTTACATAAATTATTGACAAGGTTTGGAAACCTAAGTGTAGCGTCCATCGTTAAATATAGCGCCGGAGTTCACAGTTTTCCGCCGCCCTTTCCTGTGTGGTTTGACGGCTTATAACTCACAGAAATACTTGCACCGTGTAATAAATCATTTATTGACCAAGCTCGTTTGGTTATGACGAGATATTTTTGGCTAGTTGTATTGGAGCTGCTTTTGGTTTTCTGCCAGTTGTCCGCTAGAAACACAGCGATTCCGTCTCTGTCCATAAACTGAAGCAGCAAATGACAGTCTTGGCCAATATCTCCTTATCTTTAACTTCGCATTCAGTAAATAACTACCGAAATTAAGACTGCCCGGGTAAAAATTTTGCTTTAAATAGCTATCCCAGAAAGTCTCCGATGGCAAATTTATTGAAACAAGGATATGAAACTTTGTTGAAACTACACCGGAGTAATAGCCATATAGTTAAAGACCGTGAAAAGACTTGAAACATATGTAACAACTTCAATTAATAAACGGAAAGTATTTTTTTAATAAAACATCTCGGAATTATGCTCTACAGTCAAATATAAATACATACATCTTATAACGTGCTAGACAAAGAATATAAATAGCTTGTAAAAATCTATTCAAATATTCGCTTTATTTCTCCTTTACTGTTCAGCATAATTTACTCTGTTTTCTTGTGCTCTCTCTCGGTATCCCTTAACTGTTCACGCTATCCAAGAGTTCTTTAGTGACCATGAGTTCAATCTAAACTGTGTCGTATACTATAATTTTGTGTGGAGTGTTCACACATTTCTTAGCGTCTCTTAGCTAACTCCTGGATGTTTTCAACTCTCCTGGTCTTAAAGTCACTCAGCCGGGTGGCGGCTGAAACGTGTCTTGGCTGGCCACACCAGCTAACTGCAGTGTGCAGTAGTCGACGACATTTTCGCTTTCTTCGTAACTCTACATTTTCATTGAAGCTTGCATTCATCCCGAAGCTGCTTTAATAATCCTCTGATACGAAGGAGTTGGCAAATTGTATTTGTTGCGAATTTCTTTTCGAAGCCTTTTTCTCTCTTCTCTTTCTTTCTGTATTTGTTTTTCATCGTCTACGTTCCATACGTAAGTTCTCTCATGATAGTCTCTTTCATTCAGATTATATTTTTTCTTTATGTCCTTAATGCGTCGTTTGCTATCCAGTGCTCGCTTTTCGCACTCTTCACTGTTTTTCTTGACAACATAAATTTCATTTCCAGTCACAGGAGCAGAGCGCCGCCTCGCAGTTTTGTCAAAACTAAAACGAAAAAGAAAATACAACATGAATTAAGCGATACTTGTGTATTGACTAGTTAACCAAACAAACTGAACTCTATGTGCATTGTTACCACTGTGGCTCGTACTTGACGGAAGAGGTTAAATGATACAAACATAAGTAAAACTGGAATAATCTTTGCGACGATGAAAAAAAGATCACGTTATAGCTTGAAACATTGACTTTTGTCTAAAATTTTCCATTTTTAGGTCATAAATTTTATGTGATATATCACCTGAATTTCAAACTAACACGTGCTCTTGAGAGATCAAGAAAAGGTTTATAAGTGGAATCTTTTGATGGCACTCGCCTTTTAAAGCAGACTTTTATCTGGTATATCATTTTATTCTCTTCTATAAAGAGCGTTCAAACAATTTGTAACAATTTACCACACAAGGATCTTATTTGTGTTCAAAAGAATCTTCATGATATCAGATGCTGCATATAAAGCATAAATTCAGCGATATCGTGCAGGGTAGCCGTAGTAGCAGATTTTGTGACAAACAAAACAAAACATTTCACTAAACTAAGGGGCAATATTGAAACAATACAGAGCAAAACCAACTGCGATATTAATCCCTTTGGTTTTGCAATGATTCAGCATGAACAATTCACGACAATTTATACCCGTAATTTAGTCCTGTTTTGGTCGACACATTTAAGTCTTTACATTTTAACTATTTTGGGAGTCTAGATATTCGCCTCTAGCGCAAAACGAGTCGTTTGATTTTTGTTTTCAAATACAAAAGCACTTTAACGGTGTTATAGTGTATCTTACGCGTGATAACAATGCAAGGAAAAATCGCCGTCTCACTGGGTTTTATTAACATAACAAAGGCAAAATTAACACAATGGTTGCTTTTTATGGTTATGTAATAGTTATCTCGTAGCAGCTTTAGATTGCTAAAATCAAGGAAGAGTTAAAGACAGCAGCTATGTTATTGACAGTATACGGACAAAGAAATAAGAAATAATTGAAAATTCATTTTATCTTGGGAGTTTAAAGAAAATGGCAGTTTAATTAATGCCCTGCGAGCACGCGAGAAACTTCTGCCCGCACTGAGCAGTTCCTTTACAAAAACAATGACTTTTTACGCGTGAACGAGTGTCAGTCGAATCCGCGATGAAGAGGACCACAACAAAACCTTGACCCTAACTTAACAAAGTCAAAATTAGCAATGAGCGGGTTGCTTTTTATGAGTTATGTGGTTATCCACTTGCATCTTTAGTTCAGGTCTTAATCAAGGAATAGTTTAAGAGAACAGTTTTGCCAAAGGATGTTGATGCTCTAGAGAAGTATGATATAATTGGAAGTTCATTTCATTAAGAAAGTTTAAAGAAAAGGGCAGCTTAATTAAAACCTTGGAAGCACAACAATCTTTTCAATTTCAAAAACAATAACTTTTTACATTCGAATCCGCGAATTTCATACGTCCCGGCAGCGCCCCATTAATGGTTTAGGATTCGTGTATGGTGCCATAGAAAGCGTATCAAGAAACCATTTATAATGGTACCCCAGAAGCACCGATTGACATCCATTGCTTCTCTCATCGGGTTCTTTTTGCACTTGATTGGCTTTCTTCTGGAACATTCACTTAATTCATACTTTTAAGTGAATACTTTTTAAGTGCCACTTACAAAGAGCTAAATATGTTACTGAAAACGGCTGTCGGAAGGTTATAAAAAAGCCTATATCATGTTTGAGACTTTTTTCAACGCTAACGTTTTGGACGTGACCAAGAAAAGAAGTAGTGAAAATATATAATGTAAGACAAAGCATACAGGCATTGTTCAATGACAGGTTCTGTCACAGTTAGGTCGTAACCTAAAATTCACAAACCCACGAGCCAGGATTTACGCGCTTTGAACACAAAATTTTGCACGCAAGCGAAAATTTAAGGAATACATGCGATGACAAAGAAGTCTTTCTTGGACGGCCATCATTCCTGTTGACAAAGTGCGCTGACTTGCACTTGATTGGATTCTCGAACATTCATCTTATTTTGATATGGACGAGGAACCAATTGAGTAATAGACACGAACTCAAGCGGAAAAGCAATATCTGAGTGAACCAGCCTGCGCCAAAGATTTGCAGGTGATAATTCCCTCCTCACAGTAGCTGTTTCGCGATGTTAGCTTTTTTTTTTTCAAAGGCCATCTGATCAATCAGAATTTTGCACAACATGTCGAGTGTGTTATTAAATAACAAACGTTTACACGCGTATCAACGAGTTTCTTCACAAGTTTTACTCAGTGAATTATCTAGCGTTAAAATCTTTGTACAGTATGCCTCTGTACAAACAGCGTGTAGTTTTAACATTCTAATGGTGTGATAAGCTGTTTTTAATATCAGCAACTTTACGCATCGGAATATTTAATCAGAAGGAATGAGATAAACAGTCTGCAAATGTTAAGTACTTAAGTCAACACAGCCGCAAAAATAATTCTCGATATTAGTTGACAATTGAATTATAACTCAAAGCCATGCGACAACTTCCATACTTTGCTTACTGATTTCTTTGCCGCAATAATCTCATCCCAGTACTTGGAATCTAACAACGCTGAAGAACAACACTAAGCTCTAAATGTGTAAACTTCCTACAACATCGTTCAAAAACTTGATTTGAAGGGTGTTTATATAAAACCGAGATTACAGAGATTAGAACCCTTGACACAGACAAACTCACTCTTACCTTTCAGCGAGGTTATCTTGAGAACGCCTTATGTTATTTGTTTTCATCCATTGAAGATAAGAAACATCATTTAGGTTTCCTTCGCTTCTACTCATCTTCCGTTTGTGTTTGAGATACTCTTGATATTCAGGGGCGTCCAAATCGATGATTACTTCACCTGCGGTGAATTCTAGGGAATCAGCCGAGTCTGAATCGGTACTGGTTTCTTCTACGGGTTGTGCGTCGATCGAATCTACTAAATTTCCCATCGTCAACAAGTTGATACACTCTCGACTGACTGTGTTCGAATGAGTAATTACGCTATGGGTGCAACAATTTATACAGTCGGACGTCTCGCCTTTGTTTTCTTTGTTTTCGTTTGCCCACGTAAAACCAGCTAAATGCTAAATCCGTCCTATCTCGTCAAGAATTCTGATTGGCTACGAGACGACCCGAGCGAAGTTCGAGGTCACCAGAAACGTGAGACGAGATCACGTAAATTCGACAGGAAGGATCAATCCACAGCACCTTTAATCAAATTTAAAGACAGTTGCGCGCAAAACCACAAATAATGAAAAGCAAATAACACGTTCCGACGAAGAGAAAAAAATGGCAATTTGTTCAAAAGGACTAGAATTCAATTTGACAATAACAGAAAGCTGACAAAGCGGCCCGTGGAAAATTTGTAGCCTTCGACTGTTAATTTAATTTTATATGGTCTTTGTTCGGACGGACGTTTTAAAGTTAAAGCTCTTTTCATGGCAGCAGTCTACAGAGAAATCTAGACTTGGCTCATGTTCGGAATCTCTCGGGATTCGGGAAAAATCTATGAGCAGTTTCAGGCGAAAACTATTTTCAAAACACAATTAAGACTGTCAAGACAGTCAATTAATTAGGGTACCGGCCCCGACAATGTTTCATTGTACCTCAGTTCAGACCGATGATTCACACCAAACTGAATTTGTCTCTAACAGAAGCGCACCACCCTGTGATAAGTTTCTTTTTCTAACTAATATGTTGCCGGACCTGTGTCAAGCTTGGTTCCTTGCCCTGTGACACCAGATGTCCCGTTTTAATAACCATATTAAATCAATTCAACCTACAAGGTAGTTTTCTCTCTCTATACAGTTAGCAAGTAGAGAAAACTCTAGGCTTTCAAGAGTAACTCAGAAAGTCTGGTTTTATTTTGAGCCAAGGCGAGGCACTATATTTAGTAAATAAAATATGCACAATAGACTTTGGGTAAACTTCAGCTTGCACGAACAATTTTTGCGGTTTCCTCTGTCAGAAGGAAATCCTGCAAAGTAGTATCACTGACAAACGATCCTCTCCGTTCGATAATTCCCGTATCGGCACGTCATGACGCCATTGCTGACGATGCAAGCAGCGAGCCACGGTCAGAATTAAATGAAGAAGCGCAGACAGTTTATGACAAAATTCACGTCAGCACCATTAAGAAGTTCACGCCTAAGTGCGTTACTCCAGTGCTGAATCTCAGCTTTCACTCTCAAAATAAACAAATATTCTCCACTTTGGCTGACCCGCGCACCGTCTATGATTTGGCAGCTTTTGGGATTCTCCTTGTTTAACGTTGACCTTGACTGTTTTTACTCGCCTAACGTTCAGCGCTAGTGACGACAATATCATTTGAGGGAAAGGGGGAGGGGAGGGGGGGGGTGCCTTTAATAACTTACAGTTTTCGTCTTGTTGTTTTAGTTGTTATTGCAGGAGAGATAACCGGAAGTTTAGCAATGGCCAACAGTTTCGCTGAAAATTCTTCATGAATTCAGTATTTCAAACATTATTTACGTTTTCAAAATGTCGTCATTTCATGATTCATTTCGATAGTTCATTTTATTTCTTTTAACATTGTCTGTTTAGTGACCATTATTACACCACGACGCCGAGTTTCCACCCTGGCGGAATTGATTGTTTACCTTTGTTAACAAAGTAGTAAGTAAGTAAGACTCGTACATGAACTCTAATTGTTTTAGTAGACAACCAAATGATTCAAACCAGAATTACAACGGTATTATTTATTAATAAGTCATATTCACAAAACGTCAAACGAACGTTTTTCTTTCCCGCAAAAACTATCAGCCAAAAGACCATGACGATTTGAACCAATCAGGTGCACGTGTAGTCACAGAAGCCCAAGGTAAATATCAACTTACAGTTCTAGCTAGTCTATACCGTTCACGAGACTGAAGCACAAGTTATTTCATTGATTTTGTCGTTTATTTTCTTTCCGTGTAGCTAAACCAACTCTGTAAAGGCTTCCCCTTTTATACTTTAAACAAGTTTTGTTTTTCTCTTTAGAAGAGAAAAATGACAGTTCCTCGGTTATATTTGTTGTGGTTCCGTCTGGATCTGACTGGAAAAACAACAAAAACGCCAAAAAGCGGCTTAGTGAACCTCAGTATTTCCTATCGCCTTCGTCGTGGCTAATTTTGGCAACCTTGTATTTTTTATATCATTTCCGTCTCTATTTATTTACTATTAAGTGATAATAAATTCACGCGGTAACTCTCCATTTCCAGCCTGCCGTGATCGGGTGCATAGTTTTTGTCACATATCATCGCGTTTTACTCTTAAATGCACGTTTACGAATTATCAGCTACATTCCTGCTTATCCCTGGTTTGTGACGAACAATTGAGCACAGTCCTGAAATTGGACATAAGAGAGCGGTTGCTTACTTTTGGAAGGAAATTAAAGTGATCAAGTAAATTGCGCTAGTCTATAATCTATAAAGGTCTCAAAAAGCGCACTTTGGATATGAAGTGTTGGAGGTGATAAACACCAACTATGTGGGTCCGTTTGAGCCCTGCTGGTTATTACCGCCTCAACAACAACAACAACAACATCATCAACCGGCAACGTTATTCATTTGCACCATAATTTATCGTTCAAAAACTCAAAATTATTATTGTAGCTACAAGATGGCAAGTGGTCACTCAAAATTTCAAATAAGTAAATAAACTAGCTTTTAAAAAAGCTAAATTTATTCACACGCCATTTGAACAGTTATCCAGGTGCCAGAAAGTCGAAACAGGGCTAAGGGAAGAAAGATCAGCCCGGTTCCATACCAGCCATAAATAGTGCGCTAAGACGTTTTATGTTTTTATTTTGAAGGACTTAAAACTTTGCAAACCATAGAATGTAAACGCTGGAGAAAGGTCTAGTTTGTGCATTTTTGATCTCAACGCTGGCCCTTGAAGATAACTTACAAAGCGGATTGTCGGTCAGAGGCTAAGAAAGATCCAGACGTATTGTCTGTAATAATCTTGTTATAAACTCTTTAGAAACCTAATCAACAACCATGATAAACAAACATCGGTTTACAAATTAAAGTTACCAGTATGACATAGAGTTTGTAGTCTAGGAACTCTCTAGAGCGTAACCAGCTACCATCCATTTTCTTTTAGCTTTTTCAAATGTTCTCCTACTAACACACTATATTACAATTAACAATTTACAACCGATTTACTGACCTGGCAGAATAATTTTTCTAACAAGATTCGCGATTATGACTAGACCAGTGCATTTTGCACTTTGATCTAATTCAAATGCATTTTGATTTTAATATAACTTGACTGAGAAAACAGACTTGTTTTTTATGTCCAGTGTCGCGCCAGGTTACTTTTCCGTCAAAATACGACCGCTAATCATAGCTCGTGAATTATGTTTGAAAGTGACCCAGAGTCTGCGCAAGAATATTGTCAGCATCAGTCACGTTCCCCTAATCCTCTTTAAGAGCGTTAAAACGTGCAGGATAGTCTTTAAACGTGTTTCAATTAGGGATGAAGCACGTTTTCAGGACCTTTTTGACTCGCCACTAAACCTCTGGCCGCCACGTGGTTCACTTCTAGAGGTAATGGATGAAAGATGGCCTTCATCAGCAGGTTTCAGCAGTGCTATTTGTATCTCAACATTAATCTACTAAATTAAAGGAATTTGATTTTTTTTCCTTTTCAAAATCGAGTAGGTAGTCTGATCTTCGGTAGGGATTTTCAGACTTGAAAAATACTAAAACCTCATTGAAGATCAAGCTATGGTAGTGTCGTAACAAACTCTTTTCGCTGAATCAGTACTCGTAAATTCATAGACGAAGGCCAGTTCTATCAGGAACACATTCCGAAGTAAGGATCAAGAAACTGAATAATTGTCGCGCCAAAAACCGGAATATAGTCAATCGAAAGGACGCACCCTATTTAAATCATCCATCAGATGATAAATCCCGTGTCATCCTTACGTCACGAATCAGCTCGAATTACTGTTATTACTACCGTTTATCGCGTGATGTATCAGCCAAGGAAATAGCTAAGGAAATGACCTCAGTCACTTGTAAAAACAAGAAGTGCCATCGAATGAAAACACTTGAAAGGAAATCTTCAAGAAGTAAAAGGAAGGTGAATTGTCCTAGATTCCTCTTGTCTTTAAATGAAATAATGTATCATTTATCGCTCAAACAAATTGCAGGTTCATTGTGTGACTCATGAAGACATCTTGGGGACCGTTCATTTTTTACGAGGTAGGGGGGGCTGGTGGGATTTGGGGGGGGGGTCACGTAAAAAAATGGCCTTAAAGGGGGGCCATCCAAAAAAAATAGGGGAAAAGGGGGGGGGGTCACGTGAAATATTTTTGTAATACTTAAAGATGGGATATGTTGTACTATTTTTAAAAATATATCCCTACCGAAATACACAAATTAGATTTAAAAATCTATTAATGAAGTTCCTTCTGCTTTTAATAACGTTTCCATGGCTACAGACTACAATTTTAAAGCTAGGGAACTTCAATAAACCAACAACGTTTTTTTGTGTATTTTTATTGGTAGCTCGACCAGAATAGCCTAAGCCACCTGCAAGCTGCTATAAAGGCCTGTAAACTATCTTGAATGAATAAAGTTACTGTTATTACATTGCTTCTCTCTGCTAATCTTCAAGCTCTTCCTCGTCGCTTGTGCTGCTAGCGCTGTGGGAGTCACTTTCATTCCTTTCAGGCAGAGCATACTCTTCAGGGTACAGGAAAGCAGTACACATCTCTAACGTCAGGCTTGAGGTTTGTGATTATTCTGCTTCCTGCCGCATTGCTCAGGGGGGAAGTGGCTTGATTACAACATCTGTGCAATAGATGGTGCATCTCGTCTATTCAGTAATTCGGCAACATCTTCGACGTTGACGCACTCTTCAGGGATGGCCAGGGAAGGAGGATACACAAAACATTCTGCAAGATCATTGCCTAGCGGGTTTCCAACACAGATTCCATACACTCGTTGGACGTTGTTTGCATCCCGCTGGTTGAATGCAGTTCAAATGCAGTTCACAGCATTTCAAAACGGAATCATAAGACAAACGATATCAACAGATGTCACAACACATCATACGTGGTACAGTTCCACAGCGCTGGGAGCGAACAACGAGTCTGTCCCTGGTAACAACTACTTTTCCAAGATTGCGAAATTCAGAACTGAACATTACGAGGAAGGGGAGAACTACAGGGAGTTTTTAAAGTTTTCTTGTAGAGAAAAGGTAGGAGCCAATTGTTCTTTTTGTAAATAATGGACTGGACCACTCATAGATAGATGTCCGAAGCCTTTTCCTGACCATTCCTGTCTTCCCGAGTACCATTACCTACCGTACAACAACACTCCAAGGGAGGGCCGTAATCCAGACGATTGGCAGCCCAGAGTTCAGTTGAAGAAGGAGCGTGGCAGTGGCAGGCTAGTTTTATCAGATTCAGAAAGTGTAGCAGCATTTTCTGACAAGTTTATTGTTAAGCCAAAGTTTCTTGTTGAACACCTTAAGCATCTTGAGGTGGTAGATTTCAAAAAGAAGAAGAGGGCAGAGGAGAGGGCCAAGGAAAGCCAGAAGGCGAAGGAGAAAAATTGTGAGGATTATGCTTGGAAAGATTTGTGCGAAGATCCGACAAAATTACAAAAGCTTCGAGTGCCAGAACTTAACAAATACCTCAAGCACTGTAGACTAGACAAGCATCTGAAGAGCACCAAACATGACAAGGTTAAGGTAATTACCAGATACTGGCTTCTCCAAATGAATCCTGAAAGAACTGATCTGCTACAAACAAGATTGAGAGAAAAGGACTCATGATCAGCTGAAAGTGAATCTTTGCTAGACATTGATAACGATGATAGCGATGAAGACGTCAACAGTGGAAGCGAAAGCAGCAGTGAAAGAGACGAATCAAATGATGTCATTCTTGCCTTCATCGATGACGATGAAGAAGTTGCCTTCATCGATGACGAAGAAGTTGATAGGCCAACCACAACACGTTCGGGAAGAGCCATAACCAGAAGATCAGAAATCGATTTTTCTTTTTTTTTTTTGACTCTTCAACAAATTCAAAGTTTATAGCGAGCTGACACATTTCTCTTTTGCTGACTTAGTACAGTTAAAAGTGGCAAATGCAACTGTAGTATTAATTGTAATGTTTTGATATTGTCAAAAAGATGGTTTTGTTAACTGTACAGTATGCATAGCTGGCTTAATTGAGTTTTCTTTTTCCGTTTGTTTTTTTTTGGGGGGGGGGGTGCACCAGAAAAATCTACCCTTATTGGGGGGGGCCATGGGAAAAAATTTATTGACTGAGGGGGGGCCATGCAACTTCTTAGTTCAAAAATCCCACCAGCCCCCCCAACCTCGTAAAAAATGAACGGTCCCTCAGTGTAGCGGCAGAAAACTTAGTGTGGGGTTGCTGATAGGGTTTTTCTGACGGTTGCGCCCTGGTTGATATCACTACAGTTTAAACACTTGAACCCCTTCAAAAGTTCTTTATCAGTTACGCACAGTAATAAACACCAGGGAGGCCAAGAACTCATAAAAATGAACCCACACCATTACAGTGCATTCCTTGAGAATTCGACCACACCCCAGTCTTAATTACAATAACACCAAATCTGAAGCCGTTTCATCTGCTTATTTCTGCACAAGTTTGGTGGGGTTAATACCTTTTTCACTTGACGGTACAAACAAATTGAGAACTGAATGTCTTTCCCACCGTGACGGCTTATTAACGGCCAGAGGGACAATAAAATGTCCTCTTCTATCGACTGTGTACCACTGCTATTTCGTTACTGTTTTTTACGGTTTTTACATAGTCTACGCACGAACCTTTTGAAGGGGAGAATTTGTACCTCGCAAGGAATTTCTTGATTTGAAAAGCATTTGTTTAGAAAATAAAAATTGAGGTTTGTTTCACAAAGTCACAGGAAAGCAAATCGAAGCAAGAGCTCGCAAACGTAGGCTACCGACAAAACGAACGAATTCAGAAAAATCGAACCTTAACTACAAATTCACTATGACCTTGCCAAATAAAGCTAACTAAATGCCTAAATTTCACAGAAAACACAGGAGAGCCACGGGAGAGCTTTGAGCTGCTATAGGAATCGGCAGGAAGAACATTTTAAAATTTCTCTTGTTTACAAACATTATCGTAAATAGCCGAATTCATATTAGAAAACGGAAACTCGTCACAGACTGAATTCCGTCTATATTTTTTAATCTAAACCGACGCTAAAATAGGACGGAACTGGTCTTAGACGGAAAACTGTCCTAAATTCATATTAGAAGCGTAAAGCACAACGAGTTTTTTTCGCTTGCCCTGGTCTGATGCATGAAGACGAATAAACAAATAAACGCAAAAACCACTGTCAAAAGAACACAACGTCGCCTATTCCGGGTCAAGAAAACACACACACCGTTTAACAAAGATCCCTTTAAAACGGCTGTTCCCCTACGATATAAATAAAATAATTGTATACAAAATGCCAACCAAATACTAGAGAAAAAAAGAGCCAAGCTAAAAGCTGTACTAGGTTATACATTTAAAAAAGCAACAATTAAACACAAAAAAACTTTCGCAAAAGAAAGAAATTCTGCCTTAATTTCGAATACCGTAAACCGTGCGTAAATCGCATGTTCTGTTCATTCTCCTATCAAGAGCAGAATAAAGAGAATACTAAATTCTGTTATATATCCAAAACAGGAACAGGCTCCGAAAGATCACAGTTACCATCTATTCCGTGTATATATTCCTAATCCGGAATAGACAATAACGATACAGATACATTGACCAAAACGAAAACGGTCAAATATGTATGTCTTCAACGGGTACGATTAACACACGAACTTTAAAATAGTTGTATCACAATCGAGAAAATAAATATTCCGGGATCAAGCAAACAACTCTGAGAAGGTGCCACATGAACACTCTCAGCCATTGGCAAACACAAGTCGTCCATTCACCCTGGCGACATTTCACTCATTACTTGACGACTTCAGTTTACTCAGTATCGGATCGTTTCCTGACCATAAACAATTAAAGAGCAACAGCAGCAAAATCTATTCAGGGAGGAACTCGTTCGAAATTAAAAAGATTCAAATTTCTCCAAGAGGAACGCAGACAAGAGGGTGCACAATAGGTTTGGCGGGATGCGGGATTTGACATATTTTTTACCTTTGCGTATGATTTAGCGGTGTGGAATTTCTGCACATGACAAAAGAGTTTCGTTTGCTATAGTCGTGATGTTGGATAATTGAAGCTGATATTAAAGTGCTGATAACATACCATATCAGGATCCAAGGTCAAGGCCCATTGAACTCAATACGTTGTGGCTTTGACCGCAAGAACTGTAAACAAAGCCTACGATCACGCGAAGAGTTTAATCCGCTAGTTTCTAAGACCTTCCAGAATTTTTCACATTTTTACTGTTAGAAACAGAAAAGTTAATAGCACCACATGAAAATACTGCTAGCTTTTATCTGAGTGGCCACACGCACGTATTTCATTCACAAACTCAAACGTGAGAACCTCCATGTCACGCATAATAAGTAGTACTTCATAGCTTTCATTCGAATGTCGCACTTTAGAAATTTCATCCTCAGACTCAAAAGACAGAACTACTTTCTACAGCGCAATAAAGAATAAACAGCACCACGGTAAAGTACTTTTCAAAAGATACCAAATGACTTCATCAAGACTCAACAGTTAGAATTGCCAAGAACCATATTCTTTCGATCATTTATTCTTGGTCAGATTTGGACTAAATTTGTGTCCATATTGAGTCTATTGAGTCTTCGTAATGCCTGCCATTCTGATTCTGTCGATAATTTAAACCTAGTTTATCGTAAACACCTAAAAGCATGCATCGAACAAGAACTAGAAACTACTTGACAAATTATCCGCTTCCGGAAAACAAGCATTTCTGCGGAAAAATGATATCGATTGTCGGGACTAAACTTTGGTGATATAAGCAGGACTAGTAACACATTTTGTAACGGAATAGTCTAGTAGTTGGACGATTGTTAAGTATTTTCTGAGGTCTGAGGAAAACGCAAAAAATAATTGCATACAAATTCAATTTTCCCATGGTGACTACATACATACATTCCTAAGAGAGAAAAAGGTCGAGGGTTTGAAATCATTGTGGTGTTTTTACTGGAAAGAAGCAAACGATAAACATAAACATCCCTGATAAACCAAACTCATTTTTCAGAAATAGAAAGTTGCACTCGGGTCCCAAGTAGCTCACACGGCCGGCATGAAGCATCTGCCCAGGAGCACTGCTATTATGCTCTTTGAATGGGATGTTAGTCCGTCGTAGGGATGCTCAGCCAACCCCCCACCACCCTCAGAATTCCGTAAAGTTTTCCTCAAGCCCCGGCTAAACGATCAAACATTTTCGTCCAACATCGTGTCGGATAAACATGTTTTACTGTTTAGCAGCCTCTCTCAATTTTGTATTTAAATGGTTCCCCCACTGTCCGGTGTTTGGGCAAACATTGTTTGCCCTTTTAGCCGCCGAAAGTTTTGTGTGACAAACACGGTGTTGGAGGAAAATGTTTGATCGTTAAGCCCCGGCTAAACGATCAAACATTTTCCTCCAACATGGGTGTCGAAAGAACTTGTTTCACTGTTTAGCCGCCTCTCCCAGCTTTGATTTTAAATGGGTTTCCATTGTCCAATATTTGGTCAAACGTTGTTTGGGGGAATGCCCGTTTACTGAGCGTTTTGTTTGACAAGCACGATGTTGGACGAAAACCTTTGATCGTTTAGCCGAGGCTTTACGGTTCGCCCCCTAACCATCTTGGCACCTGGGTCAAGAGAGAGAGAGAGAATGTAGAGTAACGTTTTCCTTACGGTTCGCCCCTAATCATCTTAGCACCTGGGTCAAGAGAGAGAGAGAATGTAGAGTAACGTTTTCCTTACGGTTCGCCCCTATCTAGAGCAAAGTTTTTCTTACGGTTCGCCCCTAACCATCTTAGCACCTGGGTGAAGAGCGACAGAATGTAGAGTAAAGTTTCTCAGATCCACAGAAACAACACGACAGCAGAGACCAAGCTTGTGCTATCAAACTTCTGTACGACGGGCCGACCACGAGAAAACAACTTCTCCCTCGAGTCCGAGAAAACAAGAAATTACTTCACCGAAGGTCGCTATTTTCAGCCTCTATCTTGTCCCCAACCCCCCCCCCCCCCGCCCACCAAATTAGGAAGAAGCCACGTACCAGTCTTCCAGTCTAAAAACCGAAAAGAGAGTACTGAAACACGACAACCAGAACATTATACGCACTTTAATCTTCTTGTTTACACACCAAGGCTCAATTCGAGCTCTACCTGTGTGAAATATATCCATCCAGCTACTTTGCATAACAAAATGGCTGTGTATTGTTTACCCTTTGTTTCTCAAGAGTGACCAGCATCCTGTTTCTCCTCACAGTACCAATACATTGTTAAGCAGACAGGTGTGGAGAATAAACAAAATCATCAACGCTAGACCGGTGTGACCAGGGTTAAACGTCCCATTTTCTCCCTCTAATTACTTGAGCGAAACTGGGTTACAAAGTCAGCGACCGCTTGTGTTGAGGGTACCGTTCTTTCTCGACACCCTTTGCTTTCATTGTTAGTCTGTATATTCCCTGATGACACTGCTGGAGTAAAGTCTGATTCTGTGACTCTCGCGGGGAGAGAGCTGTTAGAATTTGTAGTGCTTCCACTCCAGGCAGCGCTGGGACTGGGGAAAAGGGCTGTTCCCATTGAGTAGGGGACCTGTGGAGGTTGCCATGGAGGTATGTTGGGTCGCCATAGTGACGGCGGGGGTGGTGGAACGTTGATAGGAAAATGTGGTTGCCATGGTAATTGCTGTGATAATGGTGGTGGTGGCATGTTCGGCGGTGATTGCCACTGTTGCCCAGTCCACAGCGGTTGAACATATTCCTGAGGGGGTGGTGGAAGAGGTGGAAACTCAGGGGGATGGGGAGGTGGTTGCCGCTGTAAATCACTTTGTTCTTGTGGCCGCTGGTATTGGATCTGTTGTCCTTGTGGTGGGTGGCAATTTTCATTTTGCGTTTCTTGTCTTATATCGTTCATTTTGTTCTCATGTTTGAACAGTTTTGGTGGTTCCTTCCGCATGTCTTTCTTTGTTTTTCCGCCTGTATTCTCCTCAAAGTAGAAAGCTGGAGGAGCAAACTCCTGATTTCTTTCAGACCGTGGATCATTGTGTGCCGATGCTGGCCGAGGTCTGTCGGTTTGTTCTGTGGAATGGGAAAAATGCATCATGTGTGATTCCTTAACATAAGAAAGCAAGCATCCCTCTTAGGAAGCTTCGTGCCATCGCCTACTATCACTAGAGCCAAGATGCAAAATATGTAATCATCTATAACAGTCGCAAACAGTTTGCGTAGAGGGAAGCAACTTTTACACTTATTTCTGACAAGTCGCCATTGATCGATAGACAGAATTTGTGCATAAAATCCGTTTGCGTGTAAGAATAACATATGTCGAAAATAAGGTCCCAAACACAAAATTGAGATGCTAGAAGGTTTGCGAGAAGCCCGTTGCAAACTTTTCGCGACTGTTTGCGGTGATGTTACGCGAATAGTAACTCAGTGCCAGTTCCATTAAACTGTTATCCACAAAACTGGCCTACTCGAGTCTGAAATTCAAAAGTACCTCATTAAGACAGTATATACTTACTTATTTTGTGTTGCGCCCATTCCGGTAAATCAGCTTTTCTCTCCGGCCTTCGAGAAGAAACAACTTTTTCGTCTTCCCTAGCAAGCAATCTTTCCTCAACGCCTTGATCTGATGCCGTTTTCCCAGCGTCCTCTACAGTTGCGTTCTCTTCTTTCTCTTCAGGCTGTTTACCGTCTTCCACTGCTTCCTCGTTCAGTTCGCCTGACTCCTTGAGCTTTTTCAGTTTTCTTTCTCGTACTTTGGCAAGTCGAGCGTCCAAAGCAGCTTTCCTTTTGCCTTTCAACTTTTGAGCGCGGACTCGCTGTTCCGTTGTCTAATGATAAAGGGCACAAGATGCTAATAACTAGAAACTAAGAATCATGAAATATCCACACCCTATATCAATTTGCATAAGATGCCGATGCAAAACAAAAATTAAATCTTAGTCGAACCACGATGTTACACATTCCGGTCGAATCTCCCACCGCTAAGCTGGTCTGCTAGTTTCCTAAAACAAATAGCCTGCTTGTTCGTGTTTACCATGAGCAGCTCAACAACGACTGGCACTTTTGCTTTGACTTCTAAAATACCGTATTTTCTCGATTAAACGCCGAGTATCAAAGTGGGAATTGTAAATAAGCCCCTCAGACGTTTATTTGTTGTGTAATAAACTTAAGATTTAGGGCAAAATACACGGCTGCCAAGAAAAACAAATAATAAACCTTTCTTTAAAAATGGTGGGCCCAAATAAATTGTTGATTCAAACAAACGCCGGGTCCACCATGCCAAGTTTGAAATAAACGCCGGGGGCGTTTAATTGAGAAAAAACGGTACATAAGCCCGGCCTGTCGCGATGGAGAACGCACATTTTTGTTTTGTTTTGTTTGTTTTTTTAGCACAGCAAACTCCCACAAAAAACTATCAGTCACTAGTCTAACTAGTCTAATTGGCTGGGCCTTAGAGTACATTTGACCGTCTACACAAGTGAGAGCACACTAATCTGTCTCTACAAGTTAGGGAATACTACTATAGTATATAACTTCTCTATCTACGTAAGTTAGAATACGCATCACCTGTTCTCTCAGTTTGTCTAACGTCTTCATCTGTTCTTGTCTTTCCTCTTCGTTGGTAGAAAATTGATAATATCCCACACCGAGGTTACGAATTTCTAACGGATGAAAGACAGCAAAGAAAAATCATTTACTTCTTTAATAACAGACCCTTTAACTTCAGCTTTCCACTATGTTACGTAAGGTAAAGTCACGAACCAAGGTGGCCCACACGAGCCGTAGCTTAAAACCGGTTTTTGTAGCATGAAGCAACTGAAAGTATTTGTACTCCTCCTGGATGGTATGGTAGTCCATCGCAAGGTTACCCCCAGCAGTATGTCGCCAGTACCCATTTATACCCCTGGGTGAAGAGAGACAATGTGGGGTAAAGAATCTTGACTAAGGAAACAACACGATGGCAGGGACTGGGCATCGAACCACCGACCTTCATATCTGAAGTCCAACGCGCTAAACACTACAACAGCGCGATCACGCGACTATGTTACGCGCAGTAGGAAAATTTTAGATCACGTTACGTTTCCAAGAAAACTGTCCCTGTTCTAATCTTGAGAGAAATAATATCTTTTTGCGAAATATTTCTCTCGAGTAATGTTCTTTCTCTCGAGATAGTGTATAACATAATCTAAAAGAGGCACTTTCAGCAACAAATAATACTAAACAATCCCCCACGTCCTTGAACAAGGGTTTCCCCGGTAACAGCAAAGGTGTTGAAAATTCACCATCAAATCGTATGTCTTGATAATGAACAGGTCCAACTGGTTTGTTCATGGCTTCTTCTTCTTCCTTCTCCCACTTTTGCCTCATCAATTCTCTCCTCATATCTTCAGATAACAAAGTCGGGGGACTGAAAGAACAGACATGTGTCAGCCCTAAGCAGTGAACACTATTTTGGCTGAGTACATATACATGTAGGATCTACATTCCTGATAACAAGGGAGGAATAAATGAATAAAACAACTTTAGGAGAGTATTATCCTAATTTTCTCTTTCTCTTCAACCTCCTTGAACTCTAAACTCCGAGAGGTTGGAACAAGCTGGAAAAGAACATCGTGTTCATGTCTTCTTTCGTTTTGAGTACTTAGTTGTGCTAAAGCCGTTTCCTGAACACCTACCTCAGGCAGCCAGGACCATCAAAATTGTATGATCATTTCAGCACCGGCTCTGGGAAGGACCTAGCGGGGTGATTAACCTCATAAAAGCTATACGAGGAGGAGGGTTCTTTTTGGCCTTGCATTATACCAAGATAAAGATTAAGTCTTATGTCCAACCTAATGGATTGGATGAGCAAGATGATTCATCAAGGCTGGCGCTAAGATCTAGTTTCTGCAGCATAAAATGATTACATGTGTGAGCTTGGAGCCTTAGAGTGAGTCAGTGGCGGATCCAGGATTTTTGAAGGGGGGGGGGGGGGGGTGGCTGACCTGACAGAACGATTATGGAACAATCGAAGACAAAATCACCTCAGTGATAGCACTGTTCCCTTTCATAATTTCAACCTTGAACGATCCCAAACAGGGGGGTGGCTAGCCACCCAATCCACCCCCCTGGATCTGCCCCTAGTGAGTGACACCCTACAATGATTTGTGTTATTTTTGTCAAGGTATAAGAAAGATGCAATCTTCATTCTAGGTGTACCATCTCCACAAAACAGTAGAAGAGGGTAAGGGTTTCAACACGAGTCTCCCCAAACCAAATTTAATTGAGTACTCCACATAGCTAGAGGAGATGAGAGTTAAATTACAAGTTAGTTAGATTACAGTCTATTAATATTTGGTTTGTCTACACAACCACAATTCTTTGTAACTTGAACCTCAAATAAATGGACGTGAACTTTTATCCTTGGATCACTGGTTCTTATGCCCCTCTTGGCAAAAAAAGGAGTTGCTATGTGTACATGGCAGCTTAGGAGAAACCTGAGAGAAGATAGTAAGATGTGAAGGATGTCATGCAGCTCACATGCTCACCTCTTTCTGGCAGCCATGTCCTTGTCCATGTCTTGAAGTTCTTTCAGATCTTTGCGAAGACATTTCCTAGCTCTACCTAATGAGTCTACATAGTCAACCCTGAAAACATTCAGGGCACATCATTCATTTTTTCCACTCCACAAACTTCTGAGAATGTGTGCATGAGTGTTGTAAAATTTCTTATGCAGGAAAAGGATAGGATAAAGCTGATAACTGAACATAGTAAACAAATGCTCGTAGTTGCATTTTCTACTGTAGACATGACGTACGTCAGGGTTTATTCTAGAAATTGGCCAATGAAGGCCCAGTGGGCCCTCTTCTGTAATTTTAGTGGGTCTTTTTTCAAGAAAGGGGGCCATTTTGGAACACTCTGAGCGACTAAACTGGCCTGAACTCGAGTAACTGCAGAATCCCGGATATTTGTCTGGTCTCGTCGCTTGCAAATGGTGACTGTCCCTGTTTTGTTTTATTGTTATTGTTATATATGCATGGAAGAAAAAAGAATAACTCAGAAGCAACTCAAGAAAGTGCAGAATAAATACACAAACAATAATGAAGAAGAGAAAGACAATTGAGACAGTAAGAGGCTATAAATTGTGAAGTATAGAGAAGCAGCCATGCGAATCTTATCGTCAGTGATGTTTTCGAATACTTTATCTTAGAAAATTAGTTGTAATTTGGTGCATCCCCTTCGATGCGCCAACGTAAATTTTACGGAGCATTTTTTTCAAATTGTGGAAATCCTGCAAAGCTGCACTCTAGAATAAACCTGTATGTTCTTCTGTTTGAGAATGATACGAAAATCTTATCCTCACCATTCTTCCTCAGGTCCTGATGGAGGTGGGATGTCATCATCTTTCAACTCTTCTGAATCTTGGTTGCTCTCCTCTTCCTGTCAATCATATAAAATCATCATCATCCTCATCGTCATCACCATCATCACCACCAGTACCCTCATTTTCAGCATCACCACCACCATAACCACCATAACCACCATCGTCATCATCACCCTCATCTTCACCATGATTATCACCATTTGCAATCATCATAAACACCACCACCGTCACTCCACCATGGTCAAACTTCTGAGGCAGCTTTTTTGTTTTAATTCACAAGACTTATTCACAATGCAGCCAAAACATGAGCAAGGATATATAAAATAGTGGGTGAGGGTAAATATATTTTCATTTCTCTCATACAAATGAGTTTCTTTGCTACTTTAATGTTCCGCACCTGAATAAAATTACTTTTACAAATTGCACCGACAAGTCTGTTTCCCGTTTTCAAACACTTGGAACTTTTTTCGGTAAAGTATCAAACTTTGAACAGTGAAAGTAATTCACTTATCTTTGAAGTACTTTTCTTATTTTTCTCGTTTGATCGGGGTGAACACCATCACCACTGTCATTATACAGCTGTAATCCATAAAGTCTGCAAAACATGGAGGGGCAAGTGACATGGAAGCAACTAAATCCCCCTGGCATTACCTTCAAATTACTGCAGCTACAATGTTTAGTGTAACTCTGAATTTCAACTATTGGCAAAATACAGCAGCAGAACACACACAATTTGAGTGGTTTTACTTGTACGACAGTTTCAAAAACAAGACCTGAGGGTGTTTCCTCTAATTTGAAATCAGTAATCTTTTATGTTTCCCAGTTCATAAGAAAAAATGATTGTAAAATCTGCTTGACATAGTGGCAGAATGAGTATTTACCTTTGAATACACCTTTTTGTGAAAGTCCACCAAGAACCTTCCTCCTTCTTCACCTTCAGCTTCATCGTCTGTAACAATACAGTTTTGAGTTATTAACCACATAACTGTAACATTTTGATTTTCATTGAGTTACATGTGATATTTTTTATTTTGCTTATTCTTACTTTGTCACAAAGAGTTCAAAAATATTGTAACACATGTTACAAAATTTCAGTCTTTTTGTTTTCCAGTTGATGTAGTAAAAACCAAAAAAGCAATTACCAGTACTCTGGTCAATGATGATGTGCTATTAATAGAAATGTTTATTATTATTATTATTATTATTATTATTATTATTATTATTATCATTATCATTATCATTATCATTATCATTATCATTATCGTTATCATTATCATTATTATTATGTTAAATCACAAAGAATTACTGCAACAAAACAAAACCTTGACAAAGACTTCTTCCAGTTGAAAACAACATTCTATTGTACCTTCAATTTCTCCTCTTGCCATTTTCTCATACAATGCTGCCTTGGCTTCCAATGCTCGTCTACGATTGAAATGTGAAAAAAATGTTAAAATGTTCTTGCATTTAAAATTCTCCATACATGTAATAAAATAAAAATTTAATTTCATGACAATGTTATGACTTTACTTTTCAATAAGCTTGTACCTTGATTTTTCTAGAGCTTGTTTTTCTTCCAAGGACAGCTCATTTTGTTTGGTTGATTCCCCTGCATTTGTAACTTTGGCCTCTTTCTTAACTTTAGCCCAGATTGGAGGTTTCTACAAAAGACATCACAAGGCTCTAGTTCATAACCAGTTAGTCAGTCAGTCAGTCAATCAGCAAGGCAGGCAAGCAGGCAGGCAGGCAGGCAGGCAGGCAGGCAGGCAGGCAGGCTGTGTTTTTACGCTT
The DNA here is from genome assembly GCA_964030785.1 of Siderastrea siderea. Taxonomy (NCBI): domain Eukaryota; kingdom Metazoa; phylum Cnidaria; class Anthozoa; order Scleractinia; family Rhizangiidae; genus Siderastrea; species Siderastrea siderea. The sequence continues at coordinate 73,111,072 of OZ034967.1, read as the reverse complement.
GAGTTTTTTACTGCGGTAACAGAGTTTACTTACCTAGGAAAAATTTTTGTGTGTAAACATCAATTATCAATACCTCATCAAATGCCACCGAAGACAAAAGAAATTTAACCAAGGTAAATGTAATAATTGTGCAGTGATTTGGTATGGTTTAGCTCAGTAAACCAAGGTCAAAGTGACAGATATATCCAGTTGTGGTGATCTGGTTGCTGTTACATGTATTTAGATCTCCTGCGGAATTCAGCCTTCTTCACCACATTTTCACTGAGTGTGTTTTCGTTGAGAGGGATGGGACATATTAGCGATAATTCCTATAACCTTTACGACAGGCAGTCAGAAATGTTAAGCGATGATTTTTTCTGCTTTTACTTCATTTAATTCATACTCTTTTTTCGCGTTAAACAAGTAGTTGCAAAACAGTTTATTTATTCTTATCTTCCCTTTCAAGGGAAGATGCGTATTCACAAATGGCCACAGCCGCTGTGAGGTTGAAACTACATGTATGGTTTGGTATATGGCATATACCAAACCATACATGTAGTTTCAACCTCAACCTACAAGGTACGAATTCCTGCCACAGCTCTATGGCTTGCAGGCAATGCAGTCTTCCCCTGTTGTGCATCCTTCATTAGATTTGCCTGGACACAGTGTAACACCTGCATCTTCACAAGAAAGCAGCCACAGCTGCTGTAATCATGAGGCTTCTACTTGCCACTCAAGGACTAGAAAATAAAAAGCAATGACTACAAGAGCCACCGCTTTCCTTCTAATCGGGAGCATGTTTGAGTACCACTTGTATTTCCCATTGCAATTTGTTCCAATTTGTTGGTGAATGCTGATGACGGATCAACTTAGGTTATTTGCGCCAGTATAAACAAGGTATGAATGTACCATGGTTTAGTAAACTCAGTCAATTTTAATGGCAGTAAATGCTGAAGTGTAAACATGGCATCAGTCAGTCAGTCAGTCAGTCAGTCAGTCAGTCAATCAGTCAGTCATTCAGTCATTCAGTCAGTCAGTCAGTCAGTCAGTCAGTCAAGCAGGCAGGCAGTCAGACAGTCAGACAGGCAGGCAGTCAGTCAGTCAGTCAGTCAGTCAGTCATTCAGTCATTCAGTCATTCAGTCAGTCAGTCAGTCAGTCAGTCAGTCGGTCAAGCAGGCAGGCAGTCAGGCAGTCAGACAGGCAGGCAGTCAGTCAGGCCGAAATGTCAAACTCCTCTTCATCTATACATTAGATTAAACTGGCAAATGTTTAAGACATTTTAACCCACACAGGTTAGTACAGAATCAAACTTCAATCGAGCTAGTCATGTGATTGCGTAGTACGTGACAGTGGTAAATTTTGTTTAAAGGAAATAAATTTCTAGAACAAACGGCACAAAAACAACTGCGCGAATACCTTTGGCTGTCGACTGATTTTCTTTTCAGATTCTCCATGTTTTTCTCGCTTGAACTGCGTTTCTTTGCGAATAAGTTCCGCTTTCAAGTCTACAAACTGGTAACAAAGTAAAACAAATGTTGTCACACCAAATCAACAAAATCATATCTACCGTATATATTAAAACATTTGAATTTCTCACCGAAGCTTCGCTTAGCTCGAAAACTCTCTTGGTCGCCATGTTGTTTTTAACGTATATCCGCTGAGCAGATGCGCTTAATGGGTCAAAGGGACAGGTCTCAAAAACCGCTGGGCATGCGCGAGCTGTTCCCGCCATCAATGTTACAAAATGGCGGACGACAAACAAGGTTTTGCCGACGGTTTTGCCACGTAGTTTAGCGTCTCGCCAGTCTGCTCGCGGGGAACTTCTCGTTAAAAGCATGGGCTCAGTGAAACGAACAACTCTTCTTGTTTGTCTAGGAGTATGTTCAGAGAAATCGGTAGTCATTATCCACCTGATAATTCCATTTATCTTGCTCCTTTTGGTGAAAATGTTCGCGACTACTCGAAGGAGAAGTGGGCTTAGTTTTTCGTGTTGATTAAGGTCACCAGTCGCTGGATAAGCCTGAGATTTGGACCACGTACTCGTCGTTTCTTCCACGAAGAAATGTCAAAAATGACTTTTTTTTCGTTCGAATGGTCTTGAGAAAATGCTGTAGGAAGGTTTATTATCATTATCGAGCAAAGGAAGCCACACTTGACACTGTAAGAGCTGGCGAGCATAAAATAGGACTCCGAAGAGAAACGTGTGAGTACCTTGATTCGTCTTTTTACTCGTTTTCTCGACACGAAATCAAGCTTACCTTGAAAATCCTACTTGTTCACTTACAAGATTGTTATTTTCTCTTCGTATTAAGTGCTAAATAAACAGTTTGGTTGTTTTCATAGTTTGAGTTTATTGTACTGTCTTGTAATCGTTCTCACTTCTCGTAGCGCTGCAGCCGAGACCGACAAGGTCCGCTAGAATTTCCCGCCATTTAAAGTTGCAGCCGACAGCGGCTTGAAAAAATTTACGTGACTTGAAACAAAACGGGGAAAACCCCTCTCAAGTTAACACCACGTTTCACTTTGTGTGTTCATGACAAAAATGTTATGCGTCAAAGAACGACGGGTGCTCCGAAGCCGGAAAAAAACAAGAATATTTTCCACAATACATGTGCTGGCAAACAAAATTCATTACAAGATCAGCGGATTTATAAACGAGCTTCTATTCAATAGTCGCACCTACCTCGAGGAGTCGTGGTTGTAACTCTGAGAGTGAAAGGGCTGAAGAAAAGCGAAGTGAACTTAAATTCTGCACCGTTTAATGTAAACCTCGGACAGTACCTCGCACAGAAAACAAACGACCTCCACATATTGAAGTTAATTGGCTTTTTCGGTGAAAGAGCTTGAAGACGTTTCCCAATGAATATTTTTAAGTGATAAGATTTCTAATGAATATTTTTCAGAGAGTGCTTTGTTAGAACTATTCCATCTCAAATCACTGCATTTGAAATCAACCAAACAAAAACGTCTGTTTTTAACACTGATGGTGAAATGTTTTGCTATTTGGCAGTCATGGGAATTGTGATGGAGCATGAACAAAAAATTTGTCAAACTGAGTTACTGAATACACGAACAATACAAACACCAAAAGCACCTAAATGTATTTTATTAATGAATAAAACGTGGAAAAATCATGGAAAATGCCTGATTTTAACAGATCTGGAACAGGACAAAATGGTATCTTTCAAACACAAAGTACACCCCCCTTAGCAACAAAATTGTCAGTGCAGCATAACTTCATTTAAAACACACTCGAAAATGTTAAATTATAATAGTAAAGTAAAGTGCATTTCCTTGCCAATACAAGTGTACTCATTGTTTCTGCAGCCACCTTCTTTAGCTTGTGACATAGAGGTGGATCTTGAAGAACTCTTCGTTAAAAATTAATAGAAAATGCACATTTAGGAATGTATCGGATGAACCCTTCATTAATATTCCAACAGCAGACAGGTGCAATACCTTTTTTAGAACTAGGCTGACAGTTGTCAGATGAATCAAAATTCAGAAATTTTAATTTTTTTAGGCTAATTTTAGTCAAGAGTAATTAATGAAAGAAATTGACTGTAGTGCAAAAGGGTATTGTTGAGCAGTATATTAACCAAATAATCTAAATGATACCACACAGAATTTAACTTTGAATTCAAAAAAATAATTGTATAGAAACACAAAACACTGAGGTAAGTTGCTTCAGAATTAAGTTCACTGATGAGGAGCACATGCTGCATCAATGTTCAATGCTTCAAACGAGTAGTATCTGAAAAGTGCAGACAGAGCAAAGACTTATAAAAAGGGACATAATCATCATTCATGCCCCTCTCACACAACTGCTTCTAATTTCCTTCTAAAGAAAGGTGGGCTACAAATGTAAGATGGCTTGCAAGATGGGAAAAAGGCACAAAGATGCTGGGCTTTATTTCTCAAATCTTTATATACATGCTTTCCATGCTACCTTTCATCAGGAACATTGTAAAGGCATCTATCTCAAGACAGACCTCTGGACTGATTCAGTATCAATGAAGAATGTTGTACAGCCAAAGTGTGTAGGGCAAACTAACATTTGAAAAATCAATTAGAATAACAAATATTTGAATTGAACACTAGTGACTTTTATGGCTGCCACTCTCTGCTTTCTACCAAGAACTTAACAGGCTGGATAAGAACATATCACTGCAGTCAAAAGCTGTGATAACCTGGAGAAAAAAAATGTAAAACATCAATTTTACTTCATGTACAATTGATTTAAAACTTCTTGGCAAAAAAAGGAATCATAATTCTGGCACTCAACAAATTTAAACATAACATTTCAAAAACATTCTGCAAATAGATTAAATCTATTTTGCCCACATGACCTCGTTTGGTCACACAGGTCTTGAAAGTACAATGTACAGGTGAAACCCTGTCTTACCAACCACTTTTGTACATGCGAACATTTTATGACACTTCTTTTTAAGCCCAGAAATTAACTGATCCAGTTATTTTTCTGATTGAAATACTTGCTGAATGCAACACAACCATATTGAGCAGAGATCATATTAGTGGAGTTCCCCTGTAAACATCAATCAACACTCTATTCCAGCTATTTGGAAAAGGTTTTTTGCCCAATAATTAACTAATACAGTTGTTTCCTATTACTAAAATACCTCCTAAATGCAAAAACCAGTTATAGCATAAATATTTTATCCACCATTACCAATCATATTAGGGTTTCACTTTAAAAACTGTGAAGTGGTACACTGGTTCAAGCATACAAATAAATTGCAAAACAAGTAAAATGCTGACAAAGAGATGGTATGGATCTTCATGGGAACAAAGTATATGGGTGAAGCTAACAATACACAAATCAATGAGCACAAGCAAAGCTCAACAGGAATTGTCATCATGTATTGATCAACAAGTGTGTTGATTAAATATGCTAACCAATGAATAAGGCAAATAAACATGTTCAGTTTTGCTGATCTAAATAGACTAAGTAATGCAGGGTTCAATTCTACCTGTTACCATCCCCCCCCCGGGATTTGCAATTTTTTTTCTTTCTTGGTGGTCTATTCCCCACCCCCAGACAGGCAGAAAGAGACAATTCCCCACCCCCGACACTCCTCATCGACCACAAATACGTTGTTTTGTGTTCAAAATATGGGTAACCAATAGCAAAGCAGACGTTCTGACAAGAACTTAAATGCTTTTCTAGAGTATACTGAACGAAGGATACTACATGAATAGTATTAAAAAACATGAACACTACACTGAAAAAGAAAACTGAAGAAAAAAGTCTATTCCCCGCACTGAATACGGTCAGAGGTCCGGTGAACAAATTGATGGCAGCATTTTAAAGGAGTTTTTCTTAGCTTGTTTCACAAGAACACTGGACTGAGATCTCCGTTTAATATAAAGCCATGCATCTGTTTTTATATAAAGTCTATTTAAGTCATCTTATCATATGTATAAATACGCTGATTGAAGAAATATTTCTAGGTTTGAGGAGGTGTGAACTGTCATGGCGACCGGACGGTTCTTGTAAGCTCCTCAACACGATGGCGGGTTTACGCTTAAATTTACGATAATATCTGCTACTTTGCACAGTTTTCAAAGCCAAAAATCTTCAAGCACATGCGACGTTAAAATAGGTTCGCCTAGAGAGATTATGTCCAAGGAAGATAAGAAAGACAAGAAAAGACCACGAGGCTCTAGTTCCACAGATGGCGAAGAAGACAAGATTCTAGAAAAACTGTTTAGCATCCAGACGAGAATAGATGATGGATTCACCAAAATGGAAGATGCGATGACAGAGTTAAAACAAGAACTCAAGCAAGACATTTTAGCAATTAAAAACGAGCTGGATGAGTTAAAAAAATCGACCGAAAGTGCGTGGGTTGAGATCAACACTCTCAAGGAAGAGAACGAATCAATCAAGAAACAAATGGCGAGCACGCTCAGCGAGAATGCTAAATTAAGTGAGGCAGTCAATGGTCTCAAGGACCGTGTCATCAAACAGGAAGACTACTCACGGCGAGAAAATTTGCGTATCCTCAACATACCAGAAAACCAAGGCGAAACGAACGAGCAATGCTGTGACAAAGTGAAGGAAGTCGTAACCGCTCTTGGACTTGACCCGAACGAGATCAGTTATCATGCTATTCATCGCGTCGGGAAACAACAACAACAACAACAACAAGAGAATCTTCCCGCAGCGAGCAGTCATCAAAGTGATACAACAACGAGTGATCAGGCGCACCGCCCTCGAGACCGCCCACGCCCGATACTGGTCAGATTTGTTTCAAGAATGGATGCAGACGCTGTTTGGGGAAAAAGAAAAGAGCTGCTCCAAAACCCCGCTTTGTCAAGCGTCTTTATTGACAAAGATCTCTCCGCAGAGTCTGCAAAAATTCGAGGGAAACTTAGAGCGGCGCTCAGGAAATCAAAGGAACTGAACATATCTCGGGCTTTCATTAAAGGTAACAAACTTTTTGTTAACAGCAGTAGCTACACAGTTGACAATATTCCAGAATATCTGCTGCCTTCAAAACATGGCAACGATCATTAAATCTAACCTATTTCTAAAAACATAAATCGGCTAGTTTTTTTTCTTTTTTTTTGGTAATTTTTTCTATTAATATTTGTTTCTTTTTCTTGCTTTTTTATTTAAAGTTTTCGGGCTTCAGTCTACTGACGGTTATTTAGTTCTGCTTACTTGTCGAAATGTGTATTTCTTTCTTTCGTGCATTAATTACGTTTGCAAAGTGCTTGCGACATATTCCCTAGATGCATTCTCGCCATTGTTTATATATTCAAGGGAGTCTTTCTATTTAGTTATTTAATAATCATACAGCTCCCTTGCCTTCCTTTGCTGACTCGGCGCTCGGCAAAGTAGTTTCACCGTGCTAGTTTTTTTTTTTTCTCTATAAACTGGCACGTTTCTGTCGTTCACGTGTGTCTTGTATTTTTGTAGTTCTTAGGATTTTCGTTTCTATGTTAATATTTCTTCTACAGGTTTCTTGGCAACTATCTAGTAATACAGTAATATCTACAAGTAAACAATTATACTCAATCAATCTTATAAGAAACCATTATGCCTTGTTCACATTTTTAAAAACAAGCTATAAGGATAGCAACATGTTATTACAATCCAAATATGTTAAATATCACAAATCGGATTACAACTGTTTCAGTAAGAAAGAATCACACAATATCAGGATATGACAACACCGTTTAAAGCGTCGTTTTGCTCACTCAATGCAAGAGGTTTAAACCAAACAAGAAAAAGAAGACAACTTTTCAGATGGCTTCACAACTATAAATTTGATGTAATCTTCCTTCAAGAAACTTACTCTACGGAAAACATAGAAGCAATGTGGAAATCAGAATGGGGAGGGAATTTTTTCTTCAGTCACGGGACAAATCACTCAAAAGGAGTTGCAATCCTCTTTAATCCGAAATTAGATGTTCGCATTAAAAACATTATAGCTGATAAAAACGGAAGGTATATACTACTAGAAGCCTCGCTGTATGATTCTACGTTTCTACTTTGCAATATTTACAGCCCAAATGACAATAACAGTCAAAAAATATTCTTCTCAAAGCTCAATGACACCCTTCGAGAATACGCTGATATGCAAACTATTCTTGGGGGCGACTTTAATTGCGCCCTAGCACCTTTAGACAAAACTGGTGGAACTTCTATTGAAAGAAAAAAAGCAGTAATTAGCGAGATCAAAAATTTATGCAAAACATACAACCTACAAGATGTATGGAGGAGTCAACACCCCAATCAGTCACAATACACGTGGCGTAACAACTCTCTAAAAGTACAATGCAGGCTGGATTACTGGCTGGTTTCAAAAGACTTGTCAAACTCTGTGAAAGACTCTACAATTGTTCATTACACATTGTCTGATCATTCTGCAATTATCCTTAATCTGCAATCAAAAGAATATACTCAGCGAGGCCCAGGTTTTTGGAAAATAAACAACTCTCTGCTGCACGATGAAAAATTCATACAGGAACTTTCTAACAAGATACCAGATTTCAAAACAAAGCACAATTATCTAGAGGATAAAGGTCTCTACTAGGACATGATAAAAATGGAAGTGAGAGGCTTTTGTGTCCAGTATACAAAACGGAAAAATAGAGAACGCAGAAATGCTGAAAAAAACCTTCAAACTCAAATTGACCATTTGATGACCTTGCTGAAGACGGAGCGTTCAAAGGAAAACATTTCAAAATTTTATCGTCTTAGAGCTGAACTTAACGCTATTGCGGAATATCGAACTAAAGGCGCAATAATAAGAAGTAGAACACGCTGGCATGAACAAGGCGAAAAAAACACTAAATATTTCTTGAATTTAGAAAAAAGGCACCATTTTAAGACGCACATTTCCAAATTGAAAACAAACGATGATAGAGAAATTACTACTCCGAACGATATCCTAGAACAAGGAAAGATGTTCTATAAAAATCTATATACTGCAGCACCGTGCAACAATCCGAAGTACAATCTTTTCTTTGAGAATCCTAATCTTGCTAAGCTAGATGAAACTGGAAAAAATGAACTAGAGCACCCACTCAGTAACGAGGAATGCCTTCACATTTTAGAGCAGTGCGCCAAGGGCAAATGCCCTGGTAGCGATGGACTTTCAGTAGAGTTCTATTTACGCTTTTGGTCGATGCTGGGTGAAGAGTTGGTACAAAGTCTAAACTATGGATTCGAACATCAACATTTGAATATAACGCAAAAACAAGGAATTATCAAAGTAATACCAAAAAAACGTAAGGACAAACTATATCTTGAAAACTGGAGACCGCTGACACTACTTAATGTCGATTACAAAATTGCAACTAAAGCCATAGCTCATAGGATTTCAAACGTTCTTCCCAAAATAATCAACGATGATCAAACCGGATACGTTAAAGAGCGTTATATTGGTCAAAACATTAGGCTCATTATGGATATTATGAAAGTAACTGAATTAGAAAACATCCCTGGGCTGGCTATATTCATTGACTTTAAGAAAGCCTTCGACACGGTCGACTGGAATTTTCTTCACAAGACCCTACAAGCTTTTAACTTCGGTCCATGCATTCAAAAGTGGATAAAAACCTTTTACACGGATTGCTCCAGTTGTTTCATAAACAACGGATATGCGTCTGAGTTTTTCATGCCTGAGAGAGGCGTTCGACAAGGCTGTCCACTCTCGGGTATTTTATTTGTCCTATGTGCTGAAATCCTAGCCAATGCAATAAGAACTGACAAAACTATTCAAGGAATTAATATACACAACAAAGAATTTAAGCTTTCTCAATATGCCGATGACACAACTGCCTTTGTCTCTGACCTAAAATCCGCAAATAACTTGTTCCAATTATTGTCAAACTTCCAGGAATGTTCAGGCCTAGAGATTAATAAAAGCAAAACTGAAGGTATGTGGTTGGGCGCGAACAGAAACAATACAACAGAGCCCCTTGGAATAGCTTGGCCTTCCAACTCAATACTCGCATTAGGTATTCATTTTTCACATGATGATGAAGTTGCATATAAGAAAAACTTCGAACAAAAACTGAACTCAATGAAAAGCCTTCTCAACTTATGGTATCCTAGAAACCTCACTTTATATGGCCGTATAACGATTCTAAAATCTCTCGCAATCTCTAAACTCGTATATAATACATCAGTGCTCACCTTTCCTTCGAAATTTGTCAACATGGTAAATCAAGCAATTACCCAATTTGTGTGGAACAAGAAAGTTAAAATAAAACAAAAGACTATGATCGGCCCGAGAGAAAAAGGTGGACTAGATATGCCTGATTTTGAAATAATCAACGATGCACTTAAAGTTTCCTGGATAAAAAGACTCAACGACAGTAATGAAATTTCAAGTTGGAGCTACATACCATTGAGCTACCTAAGGGATGTTGGAGGCTTGTTTCTACTTCAATGTAATTTTGACTTAAAAGCACTTAAAATTGAAATACCCCTTGCTTTTTACTCGGAAGCTCTCTACGCGTGGGGAAAAATAAATTATTTTTCTCCTAACACCAAAGAACAAGTTTTGAATGAAATTATTTGGAACAATCGCTTCATTAAAGTTGGTGGTGTTTCTGTTTATTACAAAAAATGGCATGAAGCCGGAGTCATTAAAATCAAAGACATTTTCCAAAACAATGCTTTTCTATCTTTTCCTGAGTTCTGCTCTAGATTTAAAATCAAAGCTAACTTTCTTACGTATCATGGAGTATGCCACTCAATCCCTAGAGAATGGGTTAATATCCTAAAAGGAAACATCCAGGCGCCTTTGGATGGTGAAGATAACAATAGAATACCTTTGAATAAGCTCTCTTGCAAATCGGCTACACGATTCTTTGTCAAAAAAAAGTTTGTAACACCTACTGCCGAAAAAAGGATGGTAAAAGCAAATTTGAATGAAAAAACAATACAACTCATATATAGCCTTCCTTTCAAAGTTACTAAGGACATCAGACTTGCCATCTTTCAATTTAAAATTATACATCACATTCTGCCAACAAACTCAACACTTTTTAGAGACGCACTTAAAGAAACCGATAAATGTCACCTATGCTCTGAAAGACAAACACTAGCTCATCTTTTCGCTTCCTGTTCAAAAGTTAAGAGCTTTTGGTCTCATTTTACTAATTGGTGGAATTTCAAAAACTCCGAGTCAATAACTCTTGATGAAAACATGATCATTTACGGTGTTGCCAATGACTTCTCTCGTCGACTTGGTTTAAACCTCTGCTTGATTATCGCAAAACATTACATTTACACTGCCTCCAGAAAAGAAGAAGAGTACTACTGGGAAGCTTTCATGGCCGTTCTTGAAAGTAAAATTCAGATAGAGATGCATAAATCTAAGAAACAGATACAGTTGTAATCCGTAACAATAACTATAGAAATAAGTATATATAAAAATAAACACACATAGAAATAATAGATATAATAACAACAAAAGTAGGCACCCAGGTTTCCTGTTCTCTGTAATATATTCTTTTTTTTTTTAGTTTCTGCATGCCCTTTGTGTAACGTAAATTATTCTCTGTAAGTAAGCTATGTATTGTAGTGTATTGTAATTGTAAGTAAGCTATGTATTGTAATGTATTGTAAGTCAGTGTTAACCAATAAACTGCTTTATCTAAAAAAAAAAAAAAAAAAAAAAAATTTTTCTAGGTTTGTGACGAACGCCATTCATTCGAGTACGCATCAAACGCACATTCGTTTAACAATTTATAATAAACGTGCCTTCAAATACAGATTTTAATTTTGAGAGATTATTCTTCTCCAACCAGTCTGCTACAAATTCTAGAGATTTTCCCTGAAAACAGGCAGTCTTCTCTACGTGGTCCAGCACCATTGTGTCAACTGAGAAGTGAGGTGCTTCACAAGAAAATTTCGATTTGCCCTGCCCCCCTACCCCCGGGACAAGACCGCTTCAAACAATTCCCCACCCTCGGGCCCGAAGGGCTGGACTTGTCCCGGGGGTTGCCCGGGGGGGGGGGGGATGGTAACAGGTAGAATTGAACCATGCATAATTGCAACGAACAAAATTCAAAAATAATTATTTGATTTGCTTTCTCCAGAATTCAACACACGACATAAGGCAGCATTTGTCAGTTAACAAAATCATGCATCAAAAAGATATTACAAAAACACAAGTACAAAAGGCTTTTATCTGACCTCGAAAATATTAAAAGGGCACTTTTGAAGACTGTTATAGCATTATTTGAAGATCAGGTAACACTATCTTCCGGCTATTAAAGCACTTGTCAATTGTAAAAGAGTAGCACTCCACGTCAACATACTCGTACATTAAATGTACAAAAACATGATCAGCAAAGGGCTACATAACGACCACTGAGCGTATTCAGTACGTTTCACGATGATCAGTTAAGAAATAGTACATCAATAAATTACTGACCTGCAACCATGAGATCACCCCTCTTCTGCATGCCTTGTCCACGAAAAAGTATTGACGGAAGATAAAATTTTAAACAACGAAATCGATCAGAAGATGCAGTTTGATCCAAAATTGGACTGTCGATAAGTATATTCAGTTTCTCCAGTGTACGGAGGCCAAAATGGCTTCTTTAAAAGTCACTGAAGTCAATGATCGATTCAAACAGCATTTCCGATTAAAAAACTATCTAACGTCACCTCGATCATCCGTTGAAAGTGAAATAATATTGCAGTTCCCGTGCTAAAACAACAACAACTCGTCCGCCATATTGAATTTTTCAAGCGTGAAAAGCAACACGCATGCTCAGTAGCAATTCTGTGACGCTTTTTACGTAATATCTTTTAACCAATCAGCGGTTTTTGAGACCTGTCGGTCAAAGGCACTCAAACTCATTCCCAGGGATTCCCAGTCTCTTGAAACAGCAACTCACTCATCCAATTTGTTTCATGGGACTGTGTGAAAAGCCTTTGTATCTGTATTCAAGTGCTTTCCGTATAAACATGGGTTAATATGAAAAAAACAAAAACTCACTGGAAAATAAAAGGCACTAAGGTTAGGCTGGTTTCAATCACAATTCAAAGACCTTTTTATTTTGTTCATCTTTTTTGGTTTTCAATTTTTTTGTTCCACATTTTGTTTCGTCTTTTAAATTACAAAAAATAAAAACAAAACTTACATAACTTAAAAAATATTGAATTGCTTTCCGTGTTCAGGTCAGGAAACAAATAAATCGACGATTTTAATTTCCTCGCAAATATTCCAGTGTAAATAGTCACATTCACAAGGAATCGCTACATCTGAAAGAGAGTTTAGATAATTAAAACACAGGATGGGAGAGACTCTTCACCTTATTCTACTTGCTTAATTCTTTGACTTAATTACCACTGCTCACAGTCAAATACATGGATTTCGCATTTCTGGATTAAGTTCCGAAGTCATTTTTTCAAGTTCCAAAGGAAAACGAAAGTAGTCTATAAAAAAGAAACATTTCTCAAGTATTGGATATTGCCTGGAGATAATCCTTATCACACTCAGATCCTTACACAAATTTAATTTAAAACAAAAAAGCGCAAAGTGTGTTGGGGATTCGTGTCAGCTGCATGGTGATAATGAATTTAAGTAGGAATATGCTGCTAGAACTAACTCATATACCTTTGGGATCTGTCGTCCACAAAGTCAGCACCTCTAGAGGGTGGGTAAGGGAGCTAATGAAAGTTCGCTTACCCTTTGTGCAGAGCGCATTCTACGTTGTTATCTCGTAGAAACACCCGGCTTTGATTTGGAATATTTACTTATTTATTTATTTACTCAATTCAATTACACAGATAGTAAAAAAAACAATAACAATTAATATTATTGACGTCATAAAACAACGTACGCGCAGTGTTGAAACAAAAGGAAATTCTGTTGAAAAAGAAACTAATAAAGATGATAATCAAATACCGTTATAATTAACTCCTGTCAGAAATAAAATAATTTCAACAAAACTCAGCACAATTCAATTGAAAGTAGTTTGAGCTTCTTGCATGCTGCAGGTGTTTAAAGCAAATTTAAGCGAGTCAGTCAATAATACAAACGTTTAGATAGGAACGTTAAATCTGAAACTCATTTTTCGCTTGCTATATTCGTGCAATTCGGATACCGAAGGCAAGGCTTTGTTGCGCTAAACGGGAGAAGAGACTATGGCCTTTCAGATGAGCCACTCTTCGAACGGAAGCATTGGAAATAACAGCGATTTAGATTCCGACCCTGATGAACAAATGAGAAACCTTTGGCAGCTTAAATTAACCTCATATGTCATTATCCTTGGCATTTCGCTAGTGGGGAATTCTCTGGTCATTGCAGTTCACGCACTTTCCGCGCAAAGTAACAACACCTTGAAGGCCGCGAGTAATTATTTTTTGGTAAACATGGCCGTGGCTGACTTGATCGTCATCGTTTTCAACATGCCAATTGAAATGAAGAACGTTTCTGTGGGACCCTCGTGGTTGGCTTCAGGCACGTTAGGAGTCGCGCTCTGTAAATGTTCCATTGCAACGTGGTTCACGGCCGTTAATGCTTCAACCAGCACCTTAGCAGCAATTGCGCTTGATCGCTTTCTTCTCGTGTTTTATCCTCATAAGAAAATCATCACAAAACATGCCGCATATGCCATCATTGCCTTAATATGGATTGCAGCATTTCTCTTCACTCTGCCCTTATTTGCGTTTTCCTCCCTTCAAACTGGCAAAAAGGCAGAACTAATTTGTGACCCTAAATTCGATGGAATTGAAGAGTACTGTATCGTCAACTTTTCCATTTTTATTGTCACTCCTTTAATTGCCATGACGGTTTTATACTCCGCATTAAGCGTAAAGCTTTGGTTAAAGAAAACCGTAAACCAAGCAAGTCAGTCATTTCAACGTGACTTAAGGATGAACAGAAAAATAACTGCCATGTTAATAACGATTGTTTTGACATTTGCACTATGTTGGCTTCCATTTTGGGTCGGTACGATTTATTGTTTGACTGCGTACTCTAAGCCAACTTGTCTCGGTCATCAGTTTAGCTTTATCGCAAGGTTCTTGGGGTTTAGTAACTCGGCTTGTAATCCCTGTATATACTTTTCTTTTAGCGAGAGTTTTCGACAGGACGCAAAGGAGATGTGGAAGAGATTCCGTTGTTTTTGCCCCACGCCCACACAAGTTGAAGCCTCTCCAGCCAATCACAATGCTGAGTCAGCGCTTGCAGTAATGGGAGATACCGCTGCAATTTCTGGACTGAACTGTGGATAGTTCGAAAACTTAACAATACTTTTAAAAGCAGGCGATGTCATGGAGTTTTTTCCGTTTTTAATTGAATTAGATTGCTAAATTTATAGCTCAGTACCAACTGTCAAAGGGAACAACGAGGCACAATTAGTTTTTACAGATCTTATATAAGACACAGACACAATGAGAGAACCTAAGTCTCCCGACTTTTTAAAATTGTAATCCATTTCCAAGACATCAATATCCAAACACATTAAACAATGGTTGTGTACACTAACACCATGGCCATTTTTAACGAATCCTTAATCGTTATTTTTAGGCTTGCAGTTAATTATTTTTCAATCATTATTTCTAGGTCTCCATTGATCAAAATGTGTCTTTTCACTTTTCAAACAATAGAAAAAATGACATAGTCCCTTAGGTAGGTAGGTAGGTAGGTAGGTAGGTAGGTAGGTAGGTAGGTAGGTAGGTAGGTAGGTAGGTAGGTAGGTACTTTATTAAAATACTTTGCAGCTCATAGAGCTGAATTGCGTATTCTTCATTCTATGATACAAATTTACAAAATTTAAAATTTAAAATTTATAATATCTAAAATCTAAAAATAATAATAATAATTATAAAATTTAATAATACTAATAATTATAATTATAATATCTAAAAACTATATCGCTAATAATGATAGCATTAAAAACTTAGTTATTCACTTTTTGCATTCACCAGAGGGCATGACGCCATAATAAAACTGTTTTTAAATCTGTTTGTCTTACACCGCAGCAAGTTAAAGGTGCGCGCGTGCCTTAAGGTGATTCCCTTCAATTGCATTACGCATCCTTTCTGCGCATCATTTCTTGTGTGATTAGCGCGCGCACGAGCGCGCGCACCTTCGGAACTTTATACGTTTTCTATGAAAGCTGAGCTGTTCAGAGAAATAAATGGTCGTTTTCTCCTAAACGAGCTCGGTGACCCCCATTTTTTAATACATAAATTCAAATGGCATACGGTCTAGTACAATATATCGCGATCTTGAGAAAAGTTAAAAATTCTGCTTTGAGATATTTTTATTTAAATGCCGAAAAGAACACGTCTTAAGGTGCAGCAGCGTATGTACGCTCGCCGCAATTTTTTAAATTTATTCCATAATCTTGATTCCTGTTCAACTAAAATAGCGTACAATACAAGATAATTGTCTGTTTTGTTGAACTGCTCCAATATTTCAATACAAGCAATGACTTTTCATAGCAATTATAGTTCTCATTTCTGATTACTAGGGTTTCTCAGGAAAACCTTGCGGGTCGTATAGTTGCTATTAATGGCTATCCATTTTGTGAAAAAACGAGCACGAAAGGTTCTAAACATAATTACCAACTGGACCAAGTTTTAGAAAATTTTAAATATTCCTTCTATTTCGATGGAATCACCTTAAATTGTACTTACAATCATATAAGGGTGGCAAAAGTTTCTTAAGTTTGTGGCCGCTGTCGTTACAGATATTCTCAAAGGTGTGCTTGCAAATATCATTGTGGTGCTTCGCTACAGTTGGAAGGTTCACTAGCGCTAGAGCATGCTGATACTCAATGCCGGGGCAGATGATTCGCATCGCCCTCCTCTGAACGCGCTCTAATTCGTGCGTTAAGTAAGCCGGCAGAGAATAATGGAAGACAGGTGCGGCATAATCAATAACGGAACGCACACATGTGACGTAGAAAAGACAGAGATCTTTCTGAGAAACTCGGGCTCTTTTGAGCTGGATAAGAAAATAGAGCCTTTTGGCTGCCTTCTTTATCACTTCTGTGATATGCGCGTTCCAAGATAGGTCGCTTGAAATGGTTACCCCTAAGAGTTTAGCGTCGCTAACAGCCTTTATACACTCTCCTCCGATAACTACAGGAGGGAACTCGCGACTGAGTGCGGCAAACGAAATACGTAGCTCTTTACATTTGTCAATATTTAACTTGACTCTATTCCTGTTGGACCATTCAGCTACCTCGTCAGCTTTAATTTGCGCATTACTCACTTGTCCTTTCCTAACTACCTCGGATGCCGTGTGTCGTCTACATATTTCCAAAGTGAAGCGTTACTGATTGCTAGATCGTTAATCATGATTAAAAACAACCATGGACCTAGTTCAGTGATTCAATGAGTTCGTGAATTAACTCCCTCCTCCCCAGAAGCACGTACATGAACTACTCAACACCTGTTTGAATTCGAATATCTTTATTTCCTACCTAACAATAACCACCGATTAGCGATATCAGTATCATTGTACAACGACATGTTCACAAAATGTGTTACTGTCATTACCCAGGACGAAGATACACAGCACAAGCTTACCATCATAAAACTACACTGAAAATCGTATCAGGCATGCTTTTCTAGCGAGCAGCTTCAGAAAAGGATTGTCGTTGGTTTTCCTCTTCTTAGTTATCTAATTCTCGATCTAAATAACCGCCCATAACCTCTTTCAGTTCCATGAAAACAAAAGTCCAAAACCAATACCAGGTAACAAGATATATTAAAAACAAACAGCTTAACGTGAAAGTACATTCTTTGCCACCGGCTTGGTGAAAGGAGTAGATCAGCGAAATAAACAGCATCACTTTAAAGCGGTTTTCAGTTGAGTGTCGAAAGCAATTTGCGTTTGTTTTGGTGTTGCCTTACCACGCTCTAGATCTGTGATTGGTTGGAAAAACTCGCGCCCCTTTTTTGGCCAATCAGAAGTATAACCAATGATGACTTGCAAGCACGTGTTTTCCCGCGTTTGGCGCCTGTTACATGTATTTGCTTCGAGTTCTGATTGTTGTTGTTTGTGTCTGTTGTGATTGACCAGAGTACTTTCCTTGGTTTCATTGTTACGACACTCAATTCCAACCCGTATAAAGTACTTCACGATAAGCTTGTATTTGAACGGTAAGACTTCAAGATTTCATCTAAAGGCTCAAAAGAACCACAGCTTGTATAGCATAATAAATTAGATTGTAAATAAGACTGAAAAGCCCTTACGGAGCTGTAATAAATTATCTTTTCCCCTCTTTTATAATAAACAGCACCAGAAGAAAGAAATAGATGTTCATCCTTAGGTTCAAACGTTAGAACCGCGATACAGAACTCAAAGGCTCAACAAAAATTCTATCAGTTTTCATTTTGCTCCGCTCTCTCGGGAGTGAAAGAGTTAACTGACAAACATTACTAGCAACGCTTTTTGAAAAAAAAAAAGAAAAAAAAAGAAAACATGGAAACACGAAAGCAAGAATAAATATTTAACCGAGAACGTTCGGTCTATTTAGATGAGTTGAGTCTCTTAAATAACCAGACGTATTAAGCTTAAATTAGAATTATTTGTCCTACTAAACCTTTGATAACAATTGGCTCTACTACAGCCAACTGAAGATAAATCTATAGCAATTTGTAGAGGTAAAAAGTACGATTCTCGAATACTTTCTTAAAATACGGACTAAAACTCTTCAGATCTGTTTTTATTGCTCTACAGAAGCGAGGCACGCTGGTGAACTGTAATCCTTCTTCCAATTGGCCGCCTTCGATCACGTGACCATTATCTAAGTCCAAGAGGTCGATAAGCCTGCAGCCCTTGTCTTGCCGTGAGAGACAGATACTGTTTTCTAATATGATGTAGTCTGTGCCGTGTTGACGCAGGATTTTGTGAACTTCTTGTGGGGGACGTTTAGCATAAATTTGATAAACCTGAAATAAAAAGTTGCAGAGATGATACTGTGATAACTGCTTTCACTATTTTTAGCCATTATTTCTCCTTGAAAAACTCCTCCGGGTAACTGAGCGATTTACTCTTGGGAACCACAGTAGTTCAAGTCTGCGCTTCAGTAAGTTGCCTGTTTATGAACGATAGGGTGACAAAGGATGAACGTAAAGAGACACTGACTGTAAAGGGATTTTTTTCACTTTCTAAGACGCCTTGAAAAACATTTGGACCAGTTTTTACTGAGACCAAACCACCAGGAATACACCAGAATGGGCTGGGCGGAAAGAACGGAAATGACACCGCGATGATCCAGAATGAACTGGTTCATATCGGTGTCCCAGCCATTCCCGTTCACTTCGACGTCACCGTGGTCCCATTCCGGCTCATTGTGGCACATTCCTGTGTTCAATAACGCCCTACCCAAACATTAATTTGACTTTCACGTTTTCAAATAATAAAGTACTCTCTCGTTTCATAAGCAGGGATCGTTTTTTTTTTTCACATTTCAAAAGCCTTAAAAGTCCACCTCATACCTGTTTGGTTCTTTCTCTAAGGAACTTGTTCTCATAGTGAGGGTGATTGGTGATGTGTCTATCAGTGCACAGCTTCACTCCAGCCAGTAGCTGCATGCTGCCCGTGAACGACGCGCCTTGCGGCGTATTCTCACTAAATCACACAAATAGAACACTCTCAATGTATGTCTTTCAAAGTAGCAACTCTCCCAACTGATTGTCAGATATCTCTTTTAATGTTAGTGCTGAGAATTTGGGCACACTTTAAGACAATGACTTCGGCTAAGTCTGCTTGTTAAGTAATCACATCACAAGGCGAAATAATCCATTAATCAATATTTGTCGAGCACGTGGAGCACACAATCCTCCAACGTTAAGTAAGAATTACTTACTTTTATTAGATGGCTAGCTGTGCGAGCAGGCAAGAGGAACCAAATCCCGCACTCTGATTGGCTACCCGAGCTGGCAAGATGGAGCTATCTTGCCCACTAGCGGTTGCCCACTCTGTTCCCACAAGAAAAAAATTATCTTTATATAGCCGGCTCGCCAAAGTTTTCGTTTGCAATTTCCGCAAAAGTATGTTTTGAGACAAGCAAGAGATTTTCCGCAATTTCTTTCTATCGATGGAGTTGGAAAACAAAACAGATGAAACCCTCGAAGAGAATGAAAACAAAGAAAACCAAGATGTTGAGAAGTTTCGTAAGCAACTTATAATAAAATCATATTCTTTAGTGTTCTTTTGGCCACGCTTGATCGGTCAAGATTGCTGGATATCGGCCTCGTTCTTTTGTTTTGCGCTTTTATGGACCAAGACGAAAGAACCTGGCCAATATCCAGCAATCTTGACCTCATGCCAGGTCAACAACGTACATATCATTGCTTAGTAAGAATTCTTTCTCAGGCCCTGGCCAAACGGAGACGCAAGTCAACGCAAGTTTGGAAATGCGATCTTGCGTACGCAGAATTGCGATGGGTGGCCAAACGGGCTCGTAAGTTACCAAAAAAAAAACCATTTCAGTGCAGCCTTGCGCGCGCACCCGTACTGAGGAAAACAATACTGAAGCTAAGCCAACTTGCGTTGACTTGCGTTGAGTGGCCAAACGGCGAAAAACTTGCGTTCGCTTACGTGCAAATTTGAGCTAGATCAAAATGGACGCAAGTCCATGTAAGCCATAGTCAAACGGAGTCGCAAGTTACTAACTTGCGATAACTTGCGACTCCGTTTAGCCAGGGCTTCACGCAGCACATAAAAGTCAGTCACTTCAGGTTAAATGACCATTAAAAGCCTATTATTTTGTACGGCAGTCAGTTAATCACTGAAGTCACAAATCCAAGAAGCGTGGCTTGCTTTTTCGTGAGATAGCTTATTTTTTCATTGCCAGAGGGGGAGGGGGTCTTAGACCCCCCTTGACTACGTCTCCGTGAAAATAAGGGTCACTACAGTAACTTCACTTACTTAATCCACTTCATCAGCTCTACAGTATCAGGATCGTAGAATTCTCTCAGTTCTTTGAGCTCCTCCAACGCTTTCGGCAGACGCTAAACAAAAAATAATGCAGTGGTGATCTTCCTGCTCCTTCAACGTAAGTAGATTAAAGCTGATGTAACGGCAGCTCAGTTATCACAGCGCTTCCTTGCTAAGATTTCACGTTTTCTCTCCGTTGGTTCCTTAAAGCATGTCAGCTTCAATTGATTAATCTATTGACTGCGATGGCAAGATACAGAAAGTAAATTTCGTCAGAATTTCCAGTGACACTATTGCCCAGAAGCAACATTACTGTGTGCGCGCACACACGTTAGTCTATGTGGATACGTTTGTCTATGTTAGTCTATGTGGATACAAGCATCTAATCTTACCTACCCATTGAACTTTATCTAATTTCGCCAACAAATCTGGATACTCGTCTCGAAGATTTTTGGTACATCAGTCATACAGGGCTAAGACATGTGCCATGTGGCACAATGAAATATATTTTTGGACAAGCAACGTCCAAATTAAAAAGTCTCAAAGAACAACAACATTGGTTTAGTAAAGGTACTTACATTGAACAACAGAAGGGCAAGAAGCAACGTAGGAACGGAATGGCCCGTAAATTTTGCCTTTAAATTAATAAAAAAGACAAAATTCTGAGATGAAAGTGGTGTTCAGAACATGTACCTATAACAAACGGTTACGATTGGTTCTATGAACGGTTGCACAACGAAGCTGAGCTTTCTATGAGCGCATAGAAGAATTAACTGATCGCTCATGCAAAACACAGTATAACCCAATACCGTTTTACTTGACAAATAAAGAAAGAATGAAAACACGCGTAGGGCATTTGAGGACACAAGAAATGCAGAAAGCACGAGTTGAGCGCGAATACTTTGTGAATTACTGGCGACATTATAAGCGTTCTTTAGGTTTTTTCTAGCGGAAAGAACCACGACAACAACAAAAGACGGTTTTCTATACTTTATACTCTGACAAAGTCCGGATATTAGCCAATCGGAGCGCACACATCTCTCAGACTATGCCACAATAAACAAGAAAATGCATGGTTGCAATCTATATTTATTTTATCTACGAAGAACGATACGTCCAGGTCACACAAATTTACAATAAAATAAGTCGAAAGGGCTTTAATTCCCAAGAACATAGCGCAGCGAAAATTGTTCTCTGTTCCTTAGTCAAATACTCACGTATATTGGTTTGAGTCCTATTTTAGTCAGCGCTGTTTTCCAGAAATGTTGGTTACAGAACATTCCAGCGGCAAATAGGCACATGTGAGGCGTCCAAAGGAATTTGAAACGTAGGGTTGAGATAGCTATAGCCCCAAAGAACACACTCTGAATAACCTGATACACTACTTCTGGGTGAGAGTTAAGATAAAGAGGACTTGCATCTTCTGTAGTTTCGTCGTTCTTCCTGTAAAAAAGATAACGAAAAGCCGGCTTAGAAATATGTAATTTCGAGAACTGACTTTTCCTACTAGAATCAAACATGCGGTGCTGTTAGGCCGATGAAGATTTCTGTGAAATATTCTTGGTGGCTGACACTTTCAACAACAAACACTTGGGCTGATACCAAGGTCGATTAACGCTAGTCGACTATCATTGCCGAACAACCAGGCCCATAACTACGTTAGCTTTAGTTTTCTATTTTTTTTCTGATTTTAATCATTTATCATGTCCAAGATATAAGTAGCTTACCTCCAATTAACAAACACAGTGTAGGCTAACAGAACCAAAACGACCACAAGTGACACGACATAACATGGAAATACTACACCACTGGTTAGTCTGGAGTACGTATCCGTGGGAAGGAATTTGAACGCCCCTTCACAAAGGTACAACATGGAATCAAAATCCCTAGGAAGAAACCAGACAAAAAAATTGTCCACATGTACTAGGGAAATGTACTCACTGGGAGAAAAAAACCTGTACTTTCAACGTCAACGTTTTATTCTCCCTACAGTCGGGAATTAAACTGTCGGAAATCTTTTTTATTGAATTCTTTATTTACGTTTGCTATTAAAACATAAGAAAAATATATGCTAACGATGGCAATGAATCCTCTTTAGAAGTCAATTACAATTACGAGTTTCGTTGCAGCGTGTAACATTTATTCTGCAACTTATCACGCAATGCTTTCGTTATCATTTGGTTCCAAGTTGCAGAATTTAGGCAACACGGTGCAACGTATCTTGCAATATTACGTAAGGTACAGGACTAGTGAAGTTTTCTCTTAAGTCACAATGCAATTTTTCGTTGCGATGCAAGCTGCACGACAATTGCCTCGTTTAACAGTGCCTTAAGAATTCGAATACCACAATGTTTTTCCGTTTCTTGCTATGCAGTCTGATGACATACACAGAATGTTAGACTGCACATGATGTACAGTACGTGTTTCAACCTTCACTGCTTTTTTTCTATACATCAGATCACCCCTTCCGAAACCAAGACAATTCAAACCCCAGTGCAAATGAGCCACCTCTACGTACGAATCATTCGAATACCATTTTCTTTGATTGTTTTGTCAATAACTGGAAAGGAAAACCAAATTCTTGATCACATAAGCCGGAATTTATAGTTTGGCCGAAAGTTAAAGTCTACATTGCCAGACTCAGTGGTAATTACCTTCCAAGACCATAACCAAACTTTGACTTGAGAAACTTGAAAATGTGTTCATCAGATTCTACTCTCATAACAACCTGTAATAAACAAGCATATCCTTAATCATTCCTTCCATCCATCCGTCAGTCAGTCAGTCAGTCAGTTAGTCAGTCAGTCAGTCAGTCAGTCAGTCAGTCAGTCAGTCAGTCATTCATTCATTTACTGTCTTTTATGCTTCAGCAGGCTAAACGCAAATACACAAAACACACAGCATACAACCATGGGGAAGGGGGGGGGGGGGGGGGCTGAAGCTTATGAGAGAGAGGGGTTTATTCCAAATCACGAATTTAAACAAAATTCAAACTAATTTTTTCAAACAAAATTTATCACTTCACTTAATGCTACAAAATAACACTGATAGGTTTTTTAAAAAATTTACACAATTTTTCAGACAGTATTTTTGATCTTCACAAGTTTATGGGGGAAGGGGGGAGTTGGGGGAGGGGCATTATAGGAAACAGAAAGGGCTTGTTACATAACTGATTTGCAAAGGCGGGGAGGTGGGGGAAGGGGAATTATTACAGATGGGGACTATACAAAGAGCCATCCTACCTGTGGTATGAATTAAACAATTCTGATAATACCTTCACAATAAAGCTTATCCCTCCTGCCAAAACCAACACAGCGAAAACACTACAAACAAGTTTAACTGCTCTCAACAGGAAATTTTCATCTGAATTTCCTTCACCCTGAAAACAATCAGACAGAAGTGCCAAAATAGAAAGTTGGAGCAACTTTTATTCTATTACTTTTTATTTGTAAATCGCTCTTCACTAATGGAATTATGAGGTGAATAATGTCACACAAATTCTTGGGGATGGTGGCCCAGAGTTTACTCCATAAAAACTGCGTGCAATACAATTATTATTGCTGAGTTGAGTGGCGTCAGATTTAATGAACAATAACCTCTCGCAAAACATTGAGATTCATGTGTGTAGCCAGTAAGTTCAGTACTTAAAATCTCTGTACCTGTGAGATAAATTACATATACAAAAATACATTGTACTGAGTCTGAACACTTCATTTTGAAAATATTTCATGCAAAACAAATTAACTCACTTGAAAGGTCATGAGGATAACTGCGGCAACCGCAAAACTCAGAGCAAGAGAACAAAGAATCATGTCATTGACGAATTGCAGGATACACACGCTGACCAGGGAACCAATCACAATCAAGTAAAGGCTGCGTGTCTAAAAGAAAAAAAGGTTTGAAATTTGTGAAACTATTTTCAACAAGTAAGATAATGGTCAAGCATTTCAGAAGTTAATGCAAGAAAGCTCATCAGGCATCATAGCTCGACTGTTGTGCATCCACTGAATATAATGTTTCACACATTAAGTACCTTGTCTTTTAAGTCATGTTAATATCATGCAACATTGTGCACAGGAAAGATCAGATTTTCAGGGTAAGTTCTTAAACCAGATGTCCAGCAAAATCTGGGAACTATGGTGGGTGTTCTCTTGGCCAAATGAAAATTAGACGAAAGAGGGATGTTGCTGACGAAAATATGTAGACAGTATCTGATTCCATAGAACTGGGGCTGTCCTGAGGAGCCTGGTTAATAAGGAGGTAAGGCAAAAGCCACAGTTGGGGTTAGAGATGACACTGATGACACACACAACTGGACAGCTGGAATTGGTCAACCTGGTTTCAGCTTGATAATACTCCCACTCAGAATGGGATGCTAATCGGTCACAGGGCTACCTAAATATAATTTTTATTACATGTAGGTTTTTTTGTCTAAGGAAACAATATGATGGCAGATACCAGGCTTATTTTATTAACAACTGCCAAACGTAAGATAATTGATTGAAAGTCCAATGTGTTATTCAGTACAGCACTGACACCTCCAAAAAATTTAAATAACATTAAAATAAGTCCAAAGCCTCGCCTTGTATTTAGGAATGAATCCAAGGGAATAGGTACCAAAGAAAGCCATGGACTCAAGTAGGAGAATAAACTGCGCAAACTGCCACACTAGTGTGAAGAAGAATGTTGAAATGGCAATACCCAACAGGCATAGTCTCTGGAAAAAAAGCAAACAGGCATAAAAACCATACTAGTTATGTAATGCTTTCGAGTGGTATACCGTAAAATATCCCACAAGTGACTTGATTTTACTCAGTATACACACAAAGAAAAATCAACTCACAAGTGAGACATTCACGGTATACCATGAGAAAGCAGTACATAACTAATTTATCCCACGCCACACTGACTCATCATGACAGTGTAAATGAACTGCAAAACCGTTATAATAATTTCACATTGTTCGATTTCATTTTCCTCTTCGGCTTGTGGTTCCAAGAATTCCAAAGTAAGGCTAAAACTCTAGTTTTCTTCTTCCATAGACCTGGCCCTATCCTAACCAATGTAGTTAAAGACACCTTAACGCACACATATAGTACATATGTGAAATTAAAATATCATATGGCTATACATTCAACCATCTTTTCACAAAGGGCATGTCAGCATGAGATACACATGCAAGATACTGCAGCCATCACTTTTAATTAAAAAAAATGTGAAGATAACCTTTCACAAAATCTATGTGCTAAAGAGAAATAACAGAGTATCAAAGTGGCAATTATACCTGAGCAGTAGAAGATACATTTTTCTTGAGAAAAAAGGTTATAAATGCGATCTGTGCAAACAAGAATGGAAATCCAAAGCTTTCACGTAAGGGAATGGTGAATGATATCCTTGTAGTATCACTCCTACACAAACAAAGAAAAACATAAATACATGTAAATAATGCAGTGAAAATCAATTGAATCATTGTATGGTTGACGTTTCAAGAAGTCACACTTTCATATTATCTGCAATTTCTCATAACAAATGTTAAAGAAACATTTGCTTGTGAGTGAAAAAAAAATTGAACAAAGAGTAAATTTGACTTTTAAAAGACACCTGACAGTTTACACAAATCCATGACCAGACAAACACCGCCTTTTCGGGGCAACAGGTGATTTGATAACAATTTGACTGTGTTGAGTCTGCCTGACCTGCACTTACTTGTTAAAAATATAGAAACTTGCTGATAGCAAACCAGCAAGCCAGGAACCACTGAGTATCCATGATGATGCAAACAATGACACCATGTACATTCCATGCAAGCCAAATATTGTATCAATATAAAAGTAGACATATTCCACCTGAAAAGAAGGAATGGTGTTTAAACAGGAATAAGGCCCAGAAATGTTGCAGTTTAATCAGGAAATAAAATTGGCTGACAAGCTCTTTTCAACAAATGTGATAAAAATAATGATAATTACACAAAAATATTGATATTATATATATTTAAGTCTGAAAATTACCTGTATTGGTAAAATTCTATATAGTGCTGCCAGGATAACTTCTTGATAAATATTAAATCTCTCTAATATGTTAATAGTCCTCAGATGCTCTGTTTTGTTGTCATTCATAACATCGTGAATACCTAGATGTAAATGTAAGACAATAGACAGTCAAGAAAATACTTGGTACTCAACTGCTTTGAATTCTTGTTTTTACTTTGTCTGGTATAAATGGTACAAAATGAACATGTGCAGCTATATCATATCTACTGGTATTTATAAATCAGAGTGAGAAGAAAGAACAGGATGGCAGAGAACAGAAAAAAACCCTGATCTTTTACACTGTAGATAGAATTTCTGATAGGATATAACCAGAAGGCTGCTGTGCCTCCAAAAAAGGCCCGCAGCCCAGTGGCCTGCAACCGGCGACCCACTTCTTGGCTCACAGACCAAGAAATGCATTGTGCAATGTGAACCAACTCACATCTCCAAAAATACAACCAGAATGCTCTTAGTGTAAATAATTTTTTATTCTTCAATACATGTAGCTCTTTTGGAGAAGCCAACTAAAGACTTTTAGGGGCCGTAAAAATTATGTTCAACTTGAGATCATTTGTCATGGCTCGTTGCAATTATTCCATTGCTGCTTATGTAACTGTACCTTGAAATAAAGATGGCGCTAAAACAATCTGCTTGTAGTATGAAAAATATAATCCTGACTCTGTCCTAAAGGAAATTTCCCTCTCCAGTTGCTACAAAGAAGGAGAAAAGAACAAAAAGGTTAAATTTGACTTGTATAACTAATAAACAATCAGTGATATTTTATTTCATCATGGTGAACGTAAAGGTACAGGGCATTCCCCCCTGAATGAGAGGCTATTCCATTACAAGATTACCCCCCTCCCCTCCCCCTCCTCCCCCCCCCCCCCACTCTTACATTTTTTGCTGTCTCTACCCATGAAGAGCAAAGTTCTTTGTCAGGAAAAAAACCTGATTAATGACAAAAATTAGGATAAACAAACTGCAGCCCTTCAAGTTGACAGCAGTGCTTTCAATAAGGCTGGAGGTGTCTGAGATTTTCCCATGCTATAATACTGTTGTGAGCCAGCCGAACAAGGGTTTGGTACTGGTACTGTAAATGTTTTTCCCTACTCTTTTTCTATTAGCCCTGCTACCTCAGAAATTAGTGACAGCCCTGGAGAATCTGTCGCATTGACCAACTAGACAACTGAGCCTCCAACAGGTAAATTAATGGCACTTTTTACCACAGGCAGCCCAGGCTTACGATTCAAGAAAGCAAGGAATTTTATCTGTCATTCATTTCAACATTGCAATATGAGCCCAAAACAAAAGAACAGGCAAGAGGTGTAATTCTTTTATTTATTTTATTTATAAAATGTGGCAAATTTTGCCTTTTTTAACATTTGAAATCAACGTTGTTTTATTCCCCAAACAATGCCTTTAATATCAAATTCTTATGGCAGCCATACACTGCAGGTAACCCTATACCACTATCATAATTTTGTTAAGGTCATGTCCTGACTCACACAATGCTCAAATCAATGACAGATTAGCTTCCTTGCTTTCTTAAATCATGAGCTTCGGCTCCCTGTGTTCTAACCATTGCAGAAGTTGGGTACAGCTGTCTTTGAGGTCTTGGAGCAATCAGTATAAATTCTGCGTAAATCAGTATTTAACCACAGGACCTCATGCCACAACACAGACACTGAAGTGTCAGAGTTTTGACACCGTTCAAATGTACAGTTAATAAAATTCAACAAAAGTTGCTTGGAAAAAGGCTGCACTGACCCAGATGACTTGTTGCTAGGTTACAGAAACGCTGGTTGGCAATTTCAATGTAGGTTTTGTCAAACAATATAAGAATACTGCAATTATGTATTCACTTCCTTGAGAAACAAAAATGTTGTGAGAAATTATAGAACAATGAGACAGATGTTAACTGAATTTATCCGTAAAATTATCTCCTCGGTTTTTGAGGGTTGTAGAAAAAATGAAATTCAAATGTGGCTGTCTGATCAACTAAAGAATCAAAAGGTCATAGTTACTAGAATATTTGAGGTCAGGAATATTTATTACACCTGTTAAGAGAAGATAAAATTGGGCAATTGGTTTTCTTTCTGAATAATAAACATAAACTTAAACTCGTCGAAAATCGAATAAAATGTCGTCGCCGTTTTCAAACAAAATCGAATAAAACCAAGTTAAATTTAATGTTGGACAATCGATCGAGCCTAAGTTGTTCATACTAGACGAATAATTCAGAATATTAAGTTCCAATACACCATAAAACGGCTTTAACGTAGCATCAACTCCCCTGTTTTATTAAGATGTAAAGGCTTTATAAAGGCCAAAAAAAAGAGACAGCAGAAATGGTCGTTTTGCTAAACACAATATTGCACACTTTGAGCGCTAAAAATCAAACTAGCACTTCGGCATCCCTTATTATGAACTTACCCCAATATTTGAGAACCACATATCATTCTCATGAAGTTCACGTACATACAACGCATATTTCGCTCCGACAGCCATAGCAATGACTGCTCCCAGGAACAAATTGCCATAACTTAACCACGACCATCCCTCCTTCCCGTGCAGTTCTGTCGCTGGATGTCCGCCTTTTGAGCTCCCGTTCGCGTGGGAAGAATGGCGATTTCTGTCCTTCGCCGGGCCAGCTTTCCTCCTTCGTAGTTCGGACATTTCAAATCTGTAAAATACATCAGAAGCGATAAATCGATTGAAACACGGATCTAAGAAAGAAAGTATTTACATGTATATTGCTCGTTTCCAAACACGGAACAATAATATCAGAGACGCATGCGCGATGTCTTTGCTATCATTTCGCGCCACGTTGAAAAAAATTGAGTATTTGCAAATCAATCAGCGCAATTTGCGCACTTTCAAAATAAAGACCTCTTGAAATTTCCAACTTTCACGTTGTGGATAGATAGATACAGGATCATCTCTTAATCCGGGATTAAACAGCTTGCATGAAACAAGAGCACCCGGGAATCGAACAATTACTTCTAAGACATTACAAACAAGGGACTTGGTAAACGAGTCATTGAGCGTTTCCAGCTAACAAGAGAATTAGGCTAAAAGAGTGGGCATGCTCCAAAAGAATATCTTTACATACAATTGGATTGTCACTTGATTGGGAGTTCTTGCTTTCAAAGTCCACTGCCGACAGGAAATAATCTTCCAAAATCAGAACAAATAACTGCTCTTGCATGCAAATTAGATGTTCTAGAAAATCGGTTCTGACTGCCGGACCTCGTGCTAGCTCGGGTGTTCTCAGCACCCCTAACTGTGTGAGAATAAATACACCAGAAATTTGTATAACAATACCCTCAGTTTAGCTTCTGCTCTCGACAAAACAAGACTGCTTTCTTCACAATAGTTCCTGAGCGTTTATTTTTAATACATTGTCGCAAATTCACACCGAACCGGCCGTATCCTGAAATAAACTGACCACATGTATGAAGAGAAAAATGTCAGATTCTAGGAATTCTAGGAATAGGCTAGGAATTGGGCTGGCATTTTATTTCGTTTCATATTTAAAATTATAAGAATATTCAACGAGCTGCGCTTTAAAGACAGAACAATACACGGGTACTCAGTTAAGGGCCCTTCTTTTATCGGTTCAGGCACGAGTTACTTTTTACTTGTAATCTAGATATTTGTCATTCATTGGGCTCGTTTGTAGTTAATTAGAATCATATTGTGAAACCAAAATATAAAACATAAATAGATCAATGCTCCTAAGAATTTTTTATGATACCATACTAGTCTAACAGCAGGCAAGTGAACCCGAGTTGACCAAAAAAAAAAGAAGAAAGAAAGAAAGTCAGGCCCCATGATACGGTCTTCACTTTCAGGCTTGGCTCGCTCACCCGGGACGACTTTTTGCTTGCCGCGTGCACGTAAAGATCGTTTTTTTTTGTTTTTTTTTTCCAAAAGCGACTAATTCAACAAAATGAATTATACCAAAGAAGTAAATTTAAACAATGAAAGGTTACAGTGATCGAATCAACGAAAAAATCTTAAGGAAAAAGTAGGCTAAGGTCATGAATATCAAAGTAAGGTTTCGGAATAATTAAAAACGGTCAACTGTGACTGGGGCAGCAGGTCCAATTTTTTAACATATAAATTCTCGGTAAAGTTGTCTTGGGGTGGGGGGGGGGGGTGGGTGGGGGGAGAATTGTCCTGGGTACCGACAACATTTCTTCATATAAATAGGGCCTCAGTCGGAGTATTTAACTTTCACAGGCAATCTCAGGAAAGTCGAGCGCATACGCGAAGCTGGACTTCGAGCGGTTTCTCTTTCCTGCGAAAAGAACACACGAGCAAACGCGACGCGTGTGTGGTGAGCTGCTCGCGTGTTTTAATATTTTTTTCGCTTGACTATCCTTGTTTAAAGGAGACCTACTGTTCGTAGTTTAGCCCGAAGTCGTATACCCGGCGTTAGGTGGTGATTTTGAAAGTGCGCGTGTTTGTTCGATGCTTTCTCAGTTGTCAAAAATGAGCGAGAGTCAGAACGATGTTTGATTTTTGCCAATTTTTTCGCAGTTTTGATGGCGTGCATAAGTTCTACAAGAGTTGTGGAGTACATTTTAGCTAATAACTGGTACTTTTGGGTTCTTCGAATATACGTCATACAAAAGATTTCTTCAGTCCCATTTACTTTCCCGGGAGTATTGTTACGATCAGCAGAGGTCCCCCGCCTCGGAAATTAGAAGTTTCAGAGGTATTATGCACCATGACACTGCTAAGGATTCGCAATCACTTCAAAACGCCCTTTTTCTGCCACCCCGACATTACAGTGAGAAAAGCGTATCTGTTTACTTAAGAATAGTTGAGAAAAAAGGGTCTGAGTCACACTCGCACGAAAGTCACTCTAGCGCGAGTTTACACACAGCGAAAATTTTCGCGCTCGTGTGCTCTTGCAATGCTGATTGTTATGAATGGCTTTTGTTGACATGTAGCCAAGTATCTAGATCTCCTCGCTCTCTTTTCTCGTTATTTTCACAAAGCCTGGAAGTCAGTTGGCTTCACATAGCGATAGGGGTGTTTTGGTGACCTCAACGTTCAAAGGTAGAGTTCAGCGCCGAGGGACGCTCTGTTAGCGGCATCTCTTGTGCGTCAGCTTAAGCAGGTGTTATATTACAAAACTGACGGACTGGAATGAACTGTCACGATGCTTGTCACAGATCCATTCAATATTTTGTTTATTTATCAAGGCTCATCCCAGACGCATGCAGGTTGAAAACCGAAACTGTCTATCGCCACTTGGTAAACGACGAAAATAAAAAAAGGTCAAACAAATAATAGTGTTGTTTGAATCAAATATTTAAGTTCGAATCAACCAATGTTGTATCCTGGAAAATGACTGATAAAATGGAAACATTAATTTTATGTTGGTGGTGATATGTTGCTGTGACAGTGTTCAGGCACCAATGTAAGCTGACTCAATGTAATTAATTGTAGCAGTACAGTAAAAATTATGGCCAACAATTTACTCAGAGTGGAAGTTACCTAACTTAGAGAGTAAAACACCAAATTAACAAACACCGAAAGAAATCGTCCTGCAGTCTGTAATCCGTGTGTGTTATAAATATTGCTGCAGGCCTGGTAATCACATTTAGGGAAGTGATCTAACAAAAGAGGATACGAGTTGTAGCCGTAAAAATAACCGGATTAAATGGGTTGTGGTTGGTAACTGAATGAGAAGAAATAATAACCAATTCATTCTTTTTATTTTTTTCTAGACTCACCTGAAAATCGATTCCATCAGGGACAAAACTGGGCAAATGTTTTACAGTATTAAGATATTGATTACATCATCGGGTGAGGAGGGCGCTCGTTGACGCATGTGAAGAGAATCTCGTCAGTCAACCGTTTCAAGCTAACTGACTAACAATAGAACAAGTACTCTTTATACTCTTTAAGAAATCATTGGTTCAAAAAGAGACAGTCAATGAATTCTGGCACCTGTAACCTAAACGTACAATAAAATAAGGGAAATTACACAAAATGACTTGCAGATAATATTTTTATTACAAACGCTAGAATAACAGAAAATTCCATTAAGAGCAGTTCGCATTTTCAGTATACATACATTTCATCTTTTTAATCCACCGTTTTAAAACGGACAAAAGAGTAGCTCTTGTATCGGTAAGGAGCTTCGGGAGTGTTCGAGAAAACAATAAACAAACAACAATTAAAGCAACGGCCCTAACCTTGAAAACAATGCAACCTACCGTTGCTCCATATGAGGAGATGGGCAATAAAAAGAAAGAAGCAGCGATATATACATACGTTATATTGCTAAGCATACAGGAAGTATTTCATGTATGAATCCAGTAACATTACCATGCCATGTGGTTCGCGCCTTCGGGTTCAGTGGTTCCTTGGCCTCGAAGATTAGGTCGAATGTTATGACCTCGGGAATTCAGTTTTATTTTGCACTAGTGTTAGCCATGAAATTCCCGCAATTGCATTTCACAGTATAAATTCAATGTACCAGCTAGACAAATTCGCACAAAATTTATGAGTTAGAATCGAAATGCTGCCAAATCAATTCTGTGTTCCTACGAGTAGGCATAACATTTGTTATCAAGGCCTTTTTTTGTGTTTTTTTTTTGTTTGATTGTTGTTGTTGTTGTTGTTTTTTTTTTTTTCATTTTGTTGGACGACCGGGGAAGTGCGCGCAAGATCCTGGCAACGAGTTGCGTGCTAAGCGTTAGTCAGAGAGTAATTAGTTCGGGAGCGTCGTAAATTCGCAGCGAATGTGTATGAGTAAACAAGAGAGCAAAGCTAAGATTTCCCCGCGTTGAAGCACGAACTGACAGTATCTCTCGATAAGGACACCACGCTTAACGGAACTCTGCTGCAGTACAAGTATGTATAGTGTGAGAACTGCTTTAGTTTGGTTCTGGTTTGGGGCAATAAACCAATAACAATTATGAATTCAATGCTATTTGGATTGCTTTAAGCAGTCCTTTCGTTTTCTTAATCGACACCGCCGTTTTCTGCAAGTGACCTACGTCTCTGAGCCCGCGGTTCACTTGCAAAGAAAAAACAAAAAAGTCGCGAAAAAGAGTCGCAAAAAATAAAAGTCGCAAAAACAAAAAGTCGCTAAACCGAATGAAAGTGGCAATTTATATGGCCCTTACTGGTCTCCGTAGGCTAAGAGAGAATCGTCTCTCTTTCTATATTTCCATCTGAGGTGCGGCCCTAATATACGGTGTAATACTGTGCACAACACACTTGCAGCCTGTGGCCATTTCTGATATTTCTCCTTCATTCTCCTTTGGAATTTCATGTTGAATGAACACAGTTTAGAAGTTAAGCTCGTCCATTTGCAA
The DNA here is from genome assembly GCA_964030785.1 of Siderastrea siderea. Classification (NCBI taxonomy): domain Eukaryota; kingdom Metazoa; phylum Cnidaria; class Anthozoa; order Scleractinia; family Rhizangiidae; genus Siderastrea; species Siderastrea siderea. The sequence goes on along the minus strand of OZ034967.1, from coordinate 73,077,315 downwards.
TTTCAATTTCGCACCCTTTTCCTGGGCCTACCGCTGTCCATGTCTTCTCTTTTTTCTAAGCGTAACACGTACATGCACGCGCTTCGTTGTAGAAGAGCTCGCGTACGCTACACTAGCATTTTGTTGCGTCAGGCGCGCGCTGTTCAAACGGTCTTACATTGCAAAAGCTGATAACATTACCGAGAAAGGAGCGCAAAGGAAAATGAAAACTTTTTGGTTTCTGTTCGTTTGCATTCTGAGCACTTGTTGTTTATTGCTCGTTGACTGCAATGCTATTGAAAAAAAAGGTACGTCTAGCAAAAATAGATTTCGTTATGTGATTGTACTGAAGAGAACCGGTGAGGGTTCAAACGTTCCCTCTCATGTGCAATCCCCATGCACTCTCTGAACTACAGAAATAACTTGATGTTTCTGTTCACAGGTTTAAATGCGAACTCTGTACAATGCCTCGACATTGACATACAGGTACAAAAGCTGAACGAGTATATTCTTTATATCACGGGAAAAAGAATTGACCACCACGTAAGTCTGCAGCTTATTCTAGGTATTTTACCGCTTTATTTACCGGTTTTTTTCTTTTGTCTTTTCACTGTTAACTCGATTTAGGGCCATCCTTTTTACAATAGCATTTAGGTGTAAATGCTCATTTTAACAATTTGCCAAGTGTAGGTATGAATCTGCTGCATACATTGTAGTGGCGAAACGGGGCCCACTCATACAACTGAACTTAGAAGTTGAACAATTAAAATCCACAAGTTTCACTTGCAAAAACATTTTACAGTACACAGCATCAAAGGAAAGTACTGTTCGAGTGGTCACATGAAACAAATAACACTGAAAACAGGGGAGCAAGACATAAGGCGAAGCTTGCTTGGAGGGCGGGTACGGGCTTCTTCGAGATGTTTGTTTTCTCTCTTCATTCCAACCTCGTTTCCAGGATTTTTCCCTTAGAAAATGGGAGAGGCAGCAACTCAGAAAAGTTACCTTAATCGGGGTTCTATTTGATTGGCCACATCTTATGGACTAAAAAGATAGAACTTGTATAGCACAATAATCAGTACCATAGAAAGTACCGTAAAATAGCTTTCGTTTGGGTGTGGTCATACCGTATGATTTTATCTACCTACTTTAAAGTAGAACCACGTATATGTTTACATGCAAGTCTCAAGGCTTGGTGGTAACAGAAAAGTGTTTATGATTCCGTCTTATTTTGCCTGATACTCTCTAGGATGGTATTGAATACAGAAGCTGGACTCCTGCCAGCAGCTGCGCGAGCGGAGGGGTGACATCGTCATTATTCAACTGGGTAACATGGCCATTTAGGGCTATTAAAAACATTATGGTGGCTGTGTACGACGTTGTGGCGGACAAGACTATTAAAATACTACAGCAGATTGCGTGGCCGTTTATGACCCTTGCAAACAAAGTAGTGTCGAGCGAATATACTTGTCTAAAGCCAAACAGTGATAATCCCATGATAGCAATAGAATCAGTCCTGGAATTGATATGGATACCGCTTAAACCTGCTTTACAAGCTGGATGGTGGTTGTGTGAGTTTATGGCAACTGTTAAAAGTTATGTTAAGGTAACGGATAAGTCTATAGAAGATACGCTGACGCTGTCTTGTTAAGTCTCCTTTAGTTTAAAATCGTTAAAAGTGTCGTACATGCGATGTCAGAGGTCTGCAATTCCGAACGAGAGAAACGAACTCTTCAGACCAGACCACTGATTATCCTAAATGTCGGGTGAAAAATTTGCCTTAAGCCCCGGCTAAACGATCAAACGTTTTCGTCCAACGTCGTGTTTGTCACACAAAACGTTCGGCGGCTAAACGGGCAAGCAATGATTAAGTAAACATCGGACAATGGAAAAAAATTTAAATGCAAAGTTGAGAGAGGCGGCTTAAACATTAAAAACATGTTCATCCAGCGCCGCGTTAGACGAAAATGGGGCACCAGGGCGTAAATTAAGCTACGGCTGTGGCCCATGCAAGGTCGTATTGAAAGAGCATGCTTTACCCGCGTCAGGAGCCTCCTTTCTCAATTTAGCATTTAAATGGGTTCCATGTTTGATCTAGCCCAAACATTTTCACCCAAAATTTTGCCTTACGAACAACTGTTTCATCGTTTAGCCAACTCTGCTAACAAGGCTTGCACGAGCGAGGGAAAGCAACCAATTAGAAACTAGTATCGTCATAATTTCCTGTGGGCTCACTTTGTCGGATGTTTGATCAAGCAACCCTAACCCTAACCCTAACCCTAAACCTAAACCTGAACCTAGCCTTTGAGGCCCCGCAAACGAGGAAACATTGTTGCGGAAACATAGTCGAGGAAGCATGTTTCCTCAAATGTTTCCCCGTTTGCGCGCGAAAAAAACATTTGTTGCGGAAACATTTTTTGTCTCCGAGAAACAAAAAAAAAAATTCTGATTTTTTCAGCAACATTTTGTTTCCGCACTGTTCCTCGTTTGCGGGGGCCTTACTGCGTATTATTTCTTATGTCATGAGCGCGCGCAAAAGTGCACAAGCGTCCAGAAGACTGAGTTGTCCAGTGAAATAGACGGCCAATTCCTCCTAAACGAGCATGGTCTCTGATCTGCCTTTATTATCGCATAATTTTTGCCTAGCAATCGGCATCTTTGTGTTCAAAACTTGAAAAAAAAAACCTTTTCGATAAACAAACCCTTGACGCTAAAAACATGAATTTGTCCATTAGTTATTATTGTCATTATTACAATCTTTTCCTGGATAACATGAAGGCGAGAAACCTTTTGACTTTATACCGCTTGAAGCCATGTGATTCGATTTAGTAGAGAACAATATATTTATTTGATCCCCTTGTTTGATAAAAAAAATCAATCCCGTTGATTTAAGCTTGACTTTTCCTTGTTCGTTCTGCTCCCGCTACAGTTAGTGCGTACTGGACAACTCAGCGCGATATTTCGAGCAACTGAATATAAAATTAATTTCCAGCTCTTTAGCAGGCCTAGTGACCCATTCCTTTTATTGCACATTTCGAAACATTTGATAGTAGTGAACGAGCGAGAAAGTTTAAGAAACATCGTTCGACAACTTATACTTCGAAGCTGAATCATCTTAATAAGCACCAACTGACATGCCGTTCAGACGCAAAAGAGAAGGGGTAATTTAACTCGACGACTGAAAATTTCAGAGCAACAAGAAAATAATTATCACAATTATTTCAATGCTTATGCTGATGATTAGAGACTGAACGAAAAGAAAAGAAAACAATAAAACATTGTCTCGCGCTAAGAAGAAATATTGAGGAATTCGAATCAATTTTATTTTGTCTTTATGCCGACGAATGACACAGGTGGCCCCCAGACAGATTATCATATCATGTATAATTTACGTAGAACTGATGCTACGAACCATTCCTTTTGGTTCTTAAGGTAATAACTGGAGCTTTCTTGGAAAAATATCCTGTTGTGCATAATTGTATCTCTCCCTGTTGGATGATCGGAGGTAAGATGCTATCCTTCGGGGAAATTTTCTTTTTCGTGGTTTTTCCGTGAATGTCGGACAACCATGGATTTTAAAATAAGCAGCTTTGTTGGTAATAGAGAGAGTACTGGACATGAGTGAATAAAGAGACAGATTATGAGTAAAAGCTCGGTCATGTAATACTCAGCAAACTGTACTGAACCCTTTGTCGGGAAAAGAACTAAGGGCACCAAACGAGGAAATTAAGCAAGGCACTTAAAATGTCATTTTCTCTCTTCTCAGATTGTTTCAGGACTGCTAAAGGGAAATTTGTGAAAGCCACTTACAACACAGACTGATCTGTTCCGATTCTTAAGCTGAAAATAGCCGTAGAAAAATTTACCCTAATTTTCGAGTTAATTTTACCAATTTCCAAAAACGTCAGGTGATCTTTTTCTAAACGAGATTTTCTCCTCTTGAAAACAAAAGGGAGTAATTTCCCCTTTGTACGGAAGATGAGCTTTTAAACAAAGAGTCATTTTTCAATCCCAATTTATTTCGAATTTTTGAGCCGATTGAGACCTTCAGAACAGTCTTTCCACCAAAACAAACCATTGAGGTACCTCTCAATGAATCCAAAACCCTCCGCCCAATGGTTGAATGCTCTAATCACTCAGCGGCACGTGGTTCATGTCACACACGTACAGAATTCTAGGCCTCGGTCAATTTTATTGAACACAACTTTGTTATAAGATCAGTTTAACGAGGTAGCCAAACGAGTTCAATATTCCTGAGAAGAAAAGCAAGTTAAAACGACATCATTCAAACACGTTGAACGGTGTTGAATGGAAATGTTGAACCTGGTTGTGTGTGAGAGTGTGTGTTGGGGATGGGGGGGGGGGGGGGGGAAGGGGGGCTCCAACTTCTCGCTTCCCGCACCAATCCCGTTTTCCGCCCCTTTTTGTTGGCTCCCACATTTGGCCCTTCTTCGACTGCAAAACATTACGTAATGTGGTCTATTTTTTCACTGTTTCTCCTGCTTTCTGCTGCCTCGGAGCATAGTTAATAAAAGAATCTGGTTATGAAGCTCAGGTAAGTCCTTTGTTTTATGTTTTTGTTACCTTTTTTAGCCTTGAAGGTGCACAAACAACAATAGGTTTTGAATTTTGCATGAGCAACGAACCAATAAAAATGTCACTGTTAAGTTATTCAGCAATAGTGTGAGATCGTAAAACAAAAGATTGTGCACTTTCGTAGAACTTTCAACATGAATTGCAGCACCTTTGTTATTGCCTTTGAAACTTACAAGGTTTCATAACCAGTCCCACGAGTAACTATGCTCGGAGATTTCATTTCCCACAGAAAACTCCCAGTTCCCTTTCCCCTGGGTTCCGGCCCCCTGTTCCCCGCCCGTTTCTCCGAATTATAATGCTCCCTTCCCCCCCCCCCCCCTCCCCGATCCCCATCACACGGCTCACACACACAATCGGGTTCAACAGTTCCAGACACCACCGTTGAAAGTGTAAGTTGAGTGATGTCGTTTAAACTTGCTTTTCTTCCCAGGAATATTTATAATATATAACGCCAAGTGAATTGCTTCAGGGTGTTAGGAAGAGCTTATCAAGCCCACCCTAAATCCTGGATTATTTTATTTCCACCGTTGCAGAGTACATGTTAGGTATATTAGAGAAATGGCCTTTGGATTGGAAGGACTCTATCGAGTACATTGGATTTTCCTGGGTTATTACGTACCTCATGTTCCACTTGATTAATTTCTCCATGATGGACGAGCGTATACTACAAAAGTGAGGTTTGTTAGCTTTTAACTCAAACGTTTAAGCGTCGATCGTTTAGCACTTATTTGTTCAAGTGAGTAAACCTTAAGCTGAAGAGAGTAACGTTTACAAGTTGAGCATCAGGCCCCAGTTGTTCAAAAGTTGGATAGCGCTATCCACCGGATAAATCACTATCCAGTGGATAATGCAATTGGTTTCCCTAACATTTATCCACTGGATAGTGATTTATCCTGTGGATAGCACTATCCAACTTTTGAAGAACTGGGGCCAGGTTGTAAAGACACCGAGGAAGACTAACGTAACTAAGTTAACCACTTTGTTAATGGTCACGTGGTAAAAGTCGGATGTTTCTGCGTTTAACTTCGCCGGTTTTCGCGATTTCTTTATTTACAGTTTCCGTTTTGACCAATTTTTGCATCCTTTTATCAAGTTTGATCAATTGTTAGCCAGTCATCGTAATTTCTTAAAAGAATCACAAAATCCTTTTTATTGAATTGAAGGTGCCGAATTTTCCAATCAACAATGTCATTAATTTTGTCACTGTCACTACCGTACCTCCTTGTGACTCCTGGAGGTATTGTGCAAAAACTGAATCTCTATCAAGCCAGAAAGGAGGAGAAATTTTTAAAACAACGCACAAGCTTGTACGCCAAATAAATACTAAAGATGATAAAACATCTTTTCGTGATACATGGACCCAATTTGGCGCAAAGAGCTCTTTATGATGCTTCGTAGATTGACGACGTTCACAGCCTTTTTTCACTAATAAATATATCTGATAGATGAATTTTACTTTCTAGAATTGCAAGGCGTCAAGATAATGACTGTCAGTCTGAAAAAGACAGATAACAAAGCGAAACTGGAATGAAAGACGGAAGCACCAGCAATACAATAAGACTGTGTTGATTTTATTTGCACAATACCATTAAATAATCTGTTATCGTCTATGTCATTGGTAATAAATATATCCTTTTATCGTACGCCTGAAACCCGAAGTTTGCTCCTTTTGAAAGTACACCCGACAGCAAGCCTCGGGGAAACTGTCCGTAAAAATATTCGTGCTTCCTTTTTTAAAGCCAAACAAAGGCTACTTTGTTAATTACCCTTAATTATCAAATATTTTTACAGAAAGCCGTGCAAGCGACAAAAGAGGATGAGTGTTTTCCGGTAGTGTTTAAAAAATGTTCCCATCTGTTGCAACACGAAGCGCTCTTCCATCTTGAAAAGCGTGATGATGATGATGATGATGATGACGATGATGATGATGACGACGATAAATGTCACCCTTTGGTATTTCCGCCATTTTGTTAGTTCATATTTGACGTGTCGTACTTTTCAATCTGAAGTTGGTATGCACGTGTTTTTCCGTAGCACAAATTTTGCTTTGTTTCGTCTCTCTTTTCCCTGGTTAATAAATGTGTACCGACGAACCGTTAAGGATATCAAGCGAAACCATGCGATGGACTAGCATCCCATTGAGGGGAAAGTAGTGATGCCCCTAGTTTCTTCATGAGACAAATCGAGTTAAGGTCCGGCCGTGTGGCCGGGCATGTGGCTCGTTTGCCATATACCCAGTCAACAATCTTATATACAGTGACCGAGATTTCTGTGTTCCGTAATTTCCACTAACCGAAGACAAGGCCCCTCACTTCCCTGTTCCTCGAAAGAGACTTGCGAAGTAAGGAAGAGGAATCAGAAACGCAGAGCACTTTAATGAACAAAAACCCCGACGTGATAAAAAGTAAAAGCCTGATTTATTTCAAAACCATACAAAGAATTTTGGAAGTGATTAAACACGAATAACCTTTACTTGGAACTGGGAAAAAAAATACATAAACAGACAAACAAACACATACACACTCCTCCACTACAAAATGAAAATACCTTGAAATCTTACACAAATCCCCACTTTCCCCACACGGGATGCGCCTTAGCGTGAATTCATTGAGATCACAAACCATCCTAAAAGCCAGTTGTTTGCAGGCCGGTTAACGCTAAGTTAACCAAAGTTCCTGTTCTTTTGTTGAAAAGAGTTCCCACAGCTATTTTAATTAGCCGTTTGACAATGGGCGCAATGGATTTACGGGAATCCTCATCGCTTTGGCTGATACATCTGAACTAAAAATTCACACTAATCCTGGGTAAGCTTAATTCTGCTTTGAACAATAACATTTGTCAATTCTTTCTTATAACAACACTTTTTGTCCAAAAGTTGTCAGCTCAGACACCGGTAAGTAATAAGTGAGCAAACCTTTGCACGTGGCCGGATTTTACAGAAACTTGTACAATGATATTACCCTACAATTAGGTGGTCACTTACGAGGACTCAAATACAGCGATTTGACAGAAAAAAGGAAACTAGTCATCATGGAAGGAAGTTGCAAAGAGAAGTTTAGCTGCAATGTAAAATCGACTTCGTTTAACGAGGGCAACAATATTAATCAACCCTTAAAGCCCCAATAGTGACAAGCACCTGTAGATTCTCCTTACAACACATGACCAAACATACAGGTCATCATGCCCAGAACAAAGGAAATATCACCAAAGATAAAATATCTTGACGTTTAATCAAATTCTCCCATGTAGTACCATACGAAACATGTGGAAAACGATGAGGTGAATAATTATACGCATGGTGACGTTGTAGTTCAATTTTAGGTTTGGTTCAATTTTCATTTTCCTTTGTTTAAAGCTCATAACCATACACTACCATACACAAAAACAAAGGAAAATAAAAATTGATCCAAGGATAAATTTGAACCACAACAGTGATATTGGAACTTAAAGGGTCAACAGTCTTACGACTGACAAACCGTGACTTGTTGCCTTCGGGTTCTGGATCAATTAAGAGGAGGAGTTAAGGAGTGGAAAGGAAAACCGAGAGAAACCCATATAGCGAGGATCAGAACCAAGAACGAGCTGTTTAACTTGCATTTTGTCTTTCACTCTGCATTCAAACTCAAGCCACACAGGTGGATAGTGATTGCTCTCATCAGTAACAGTCCTACTCTCCTCAAGTGTGGTAAACAGGCAGGAAGTTCCTTTAGGGAATCACCTCTTGAGCACTGTTCTAAGGGAGTCATGAATCAATGAGATCTATTTAACACAGTCTAACAATAACATTAATTTGCTGTCTAAGGGTTTCTGCTGTGACATATTGAAACACTTTTAATAGCGCCTTTAGAAGAGACCTCATAAAATTTATCTTGCTTACTACTAGACAATTTCTGTGTATCAGTAGAAAAATGTTTTTGTTAAACTGCATTGTACAGGCATTGAGTAGTGAATTCTCAGAGATCCCGGATGTCTCTGTGAGCTTCAGGCACTCTTAACGTGATCCCTTTGAAGTCTTTAGTAACAATTATCTGACATCCAAGGCGTGACCTGTAAAGGGAAAATGAAATAACGTCTCACTAAACTCTACTTAACATAATTCCATGAGCGCTTATTGGATATAAGGTGAGAAATAACCAATGATGCATGTAGCAGCAAGTTGGTTACAACCACCTCACATCAAACAAGTGTTAAGTGAAATAACTGTTTCATAAAATAACTTGCCAACATTGATAATAGAACATTTTTGCCATATGTCTGGGCATAAATTTTCCTTCACAGCAGAAACTTTTTAAGTGCTGTAGCAAGGTTATTTCCAATCCCTTCTGTGCCAGCAGTATGGACATTTCCTGGAACTACACATTACTATAATTAAAGAACCAGCAAGATTTATTCTTGAGTGTGACATTGCATGATTACTTCAACTTAAAATAATTATACTGGTGCGTGTGAGAATTAATTGACACTTGCACATCAAACATGACATGCAAATTAATCAGCAAAGGAAGCCTATGTCCCAGTTGCCAAGAGGACTGACAATTGATTCATCAAAGATGCTCATTTGAAATTGTTTTGTAGTTTTGCAACTACTGACAGAACACTACAATTTAGTCTACCTCAATTTGTAAACAGTTCCTTCAATTAAATATTCTACAGGGCGGCTGCCGCAGTTTACCCTAAAATCTAATGCTGTCTTAGCTTCCAATGCAGAAATTGTTTCCCCTGGAATGGATTGTGTGACCAGCCTTTGGGATACAGTATCTGCATTGGGGACATAATGCAGTGATTTGTTACCCGTGCATCCTGCATCTCTGACACATAGTCCTAAAAGATGAAATTAATTTATGGCATGCATCCTTGAGGACACACAAACACTAACGTGCCATGATCAATCAAATGTCCCATTTGTGTAATTTAGAATCTATAACAAACTTACTTTAAAAGAAAATATCAGTGCTCTAAAATATATCTAGAAGTAATTTCTGAGGGAAAAATACAAGCCTTTATTTTCATTATTAACGAATTTGATCTATTCCAAATGCCGCCATGTTTGTTTGTGATTGAGTGGTTACATATTTTGATGTCGAGAAGACCCTGGGAAGGAGGTCGTACCAAATATGGAATGAAGCACACTTGTACAAAGCTGACAGAAGCCGGCCATTTATGATAGATGGGACTCATTATTTTTCATGGGGTGAGTCGCAGGGACTCACAAATGGCAAATTGTAACAAAATCACTGCTAATGCTGTGTATCATGGGCTTCCATTTGCTCTATTTAGGCCTTCAAAAATCTGTCAGTGGGGCCAAATGGGCCCTCATGGGCCATTTTCTAGAATAAACCTTCAAGACTGTTAAAGGTACCATTCTTGAAAGAACACAATAGAGAAACTATTTTCACAATGGCGTCATTTAAAGTCAGCTACATGAACCAGAAATATCCTTTAAATTTCCCCTTCTTATTTAAATTTTGTAGCCCCACTAACTAGGTCTTAACAACAGTGGCCCTAATTTGTGCCAGAAAACAACAAACTGAGACATTGTGCTAGTTGTACATACTAAAATGACATCACCATGAAAGGACTAATAAATTGAATGTACACAGAAGTGCGCAATCATGTTAGTCCAAAAGTTAAGAGGCAGTTGTAAATGTCCATGGTGTAATGTTCCATATATAAGGCGCAGGCCTACACTCCATCAGTTTTAACTCTTTAAGCCCTGATATGAAAGTGCATATTCTCCTTACTGTTCTCAATATATTTCTTATGAAACTAGTAAGGAGAATTTGTCTAAAATTATATCAAGACATCTGATCCATGGTGATCACTTCCTTTGTTCTCATCACTTGGATGTTTAAACAGGTATTGATAATGTAAAGAGAAATTTCATTTTCATCACTGCTATGGCTTAACCCTTAAACCCCTAACAGTGACAAAAGTGAAATTTCTCTTAACATCATCACTACTTGTTCAGACATTCAAGCGATGAGAATAAAGGAAGTGTTCACCAAGGACAAGATGTCTTGATATTTAGACAAATTCTCCTTAATAGTTCTATGGGAAATGTATGGAGAACAGTAAGAAGAATATGCATTTTTATATCAGGGCTTTAAGGGTTAAAGGGTTAAGCAACACTCCTTGCAGGTGCAACTATCTTAAGTTCAAATCAAAAAACTGATAATAATCAGATAAACTTACGTCTCCTCCAGTCCATAGGCCAAGTCTAACATATCAAGTTCCTCATCTGAAGGTTCATCCAGGTTTAATTTAGACATCTCATCAGGTTTAAATATAAGATGACAGGTAGAACAAGACAATGTACCTTCACAAGCTCCTGAAATTTTAACCAAGGTTACACAAACTGTCAACAACAAATACACTGTGTGCAAAATCTATAATAATAAAAGGGTGCATGGAAAAATGAAATATTACAATTAACACTGATGGATAAGCTGCAATTGCAGAAAAGCCCAACCCCAAATTAGAAGCTCAAATTTTAGAGAAAAAAATCTTCTGACAAACCATACGATAAGTCTCGAGAAAGGGCAATAAAACAAATATTACAATTCAGTTTTCTCTAAAAGTACATTCAATCCAGTGAAAATGCTCCAAAAAGGTTTCCAGAGCCTTACATTAATTTTAGTCTTTAAACAGTTTCCAGGATTGCCATAATCTGTCTACTTGAGCACATGATAAATCTTTGCTTGGTACTTTTTACCAGCATTACTTAATCAGTTAAGTCAGTTGTTTGTCAGTGAGGAATTTTACAAGGCAACAAATGGCATACGTGTCATTCACAAAAGCACCGTTAGTGCAAATTTTCAGGGCTGTTTCCTGATGTTCTCACAGCTGCACCACTGCAGCCATGTTCATTACATAAATCAGTTTGAAATTATGAATATATGAAATTCATATATTTGAACTGCGGAATAAAGAAATAAATGTAAAGAAGATCCTCGCAGTTATTAACGCAACTTATGCAGTTGCGAAAACAAAGCCTGAAAAAGTCAGGCTTGCCGGGATTCGAACCCTGACCTCTGCGATGCCGGTGCAGCGCTCTAACCAATTGAGCTAACAAGCCAACTGGGAGCTAGTCATTAAATTGGTTCGTAATATACCCGGGAAAGATGAAGATGAAATTATGAATATAAGAAATTCATATATTTGAACTGCGGAATAAAGAAATAAATGTAAAGAAGATCCTCGCAGTTATTAACGCAACTTATGCAGTTGTGAAAAAAAAGCCTGAAAAAATCAGGCTTGCCGGGATTTGAACCCTGACCTCTGCGATGCCGGTGCAGCGCTCTAACCAATTGAGCTAACAAGCCAACTGGGAGCTAGTCATTAAATTGGTTCATAATATACCCGGGAAAGATGAAGATGAAATTATGAATATGTGAAATTCATATATTTGAACTGCGGAATAAAGAAATAAATGTAAAGAAGATCCTCGCAGTTATTAACGCAACTTATGCAGTTGCGAAAAGAAAGCCTGAAAAAATCAGGCTTGCTGGGATTCGAACCCTGACCTCTGCGATGCCAGTGCAGCGCTCTAACCAATTGAGCTAACAAGCCAACTGGGAGCTAGTCATTAAATTGGTTCGTAATATACCTGGGAAAGATGAAGATGAAATTATGAATATGTGAAATTCATATATTTGAACTGCGGAATAAAGAAATAAATGTAAAGAAGATCCTCGCAGTTATTAACGCAACTTATGCAGTTGCGAAAAGAAAGCCTGAAAAAATCAGGCTTGCCGGGATTCGAACCCTGACCTCTGCGATGCCCGTGCAGCACTCTAACCAATTGAGCTAACAAGCCAACTGGGAGCTAGTCATTAAATTGGTTCGTAATATACCCGGGAAAGATGAAGATGAAATTATGAATATATGAAATTCATATATTTGAACTGCGGAATAAAGAAATAAATATAAAGAAGATCCTCACAGTTATTAACGCAACTTATGCAGTTGCGAAAAGAAAGACTGAAAAAATCAGGCTTGCCGGGATTCGAACCCTGACCTCTGCAAGGCCGGTGCAGCGCTCTAACCAATTGAGCTAACAAGCCAACTGGGAGCTAGTCATTAAATTGGTTCGTAATATACCCGGGAAAGATGAAGATGAAATTATGAACATATGAAATTCATATATTTGAACTGCGGAATAAAGAAATAAATGTAAAGAAGATCCTCGCAGTTATTAACGCAACTTATGCACTTACCAAAAACTTTGGGTCAGTTAAAAACATCAAAATTATTTCCCAGAGTTACATTGTAAGACAAGTGCAATAAATATTTTAATATACTCAACCACAGGTTAATAAGGAAATTAACCAAGGAAAATGAAGGAAAACATGCAACAAAAGCATAATTTTTCCTACTTCTTTTGAAAACACACTTGACTGTGTCAGGCTATTGTAATAATTATTATTGTATCACATCCCTTAAGTTATTAAGGAAACAATTGGATTGCTTAAAACTTCAATATCATATGGTGACTACCTTTTTAGACTTTTATCCTTCAACATACTTTTATAGTCAGGGCTCCCATTGATAACAGTATTTTGTTTATAAATGCTGAAGGGATCACCCTGACTGAAATAAACAAAAGTACCTAATGTTCTGTTCTGTAAATGCACATTATAATTTCATATGTAAAACATTGATCACTGTTGTTTTTATGGTAAAGTCACACATGTACAAGTCACAAGAGGCCCACATGAATGGACCTTCACCTGGATTCTGTAGCATGAAGCAACTAAGATTAGTGCTACTCCCCCCTGGATGGGATGCTAGTCCATCACAGAGTTACCCCAAGCAGTATGTCGCCAGCACCCATTTATACATGTACACCTGGGTGGAGACAGACAATGCGATGTGAAGTGTCATGTCTAAGGAACAGGATGACAGCAGAGACCAGAGGCCCACTTCTCGAAAGTCCCGGTAACTTTTTGGGCCTGGAGGTATAAATTAAAATCAAAATCTGTCAGCCCGACTTGTTTTATTAACTTATAATTTTATTGCTCAGCTTTCAAGACTAACAAAATCTGAGTCCTTAATGTAAACATCAAGCATGTAAAATAGCTTTCCGGGCTGAAAAGTTATCGGGACTTTCATGAAATGGGCTCCAGGCCTTGAACCACCGACCTTAAGATCTGAACTCCAGCACACTACACTACCACTTCATGTCCCATATACCCATTTAAAGCATTTCCCAGTGATGGAAATCGTTATAAATGATGTTGCTTGTAGAATACAAAACAATACTGCAAGCAATGAAATCAACACAATTTGTAGAATGGTGCCTTTGCTGTTTCAAAATCACTAGAGCTACATTCATGCAATTACCTTCTAAATCTACATCATTGTCTTTTGCAACATCAAGTAAGCTATCTCCGACTTTAGCATTAACTGTCATAAGATCTCCATCTCGATCAATAAAATTAATTGTTACCCTGAAAAGAAAGAAAGTAGAACTTTAACTTGGATATTATTGGTAGTCAAGGGGCAAATTCTTGCCAAAAAGAATGTTTTAACTTAAAATTAATGTGTGCAAACATATCCACACTCCCACCACAAAGGGAATTTTACTAATGACCCCCCCAACCTCCCTGGATTTTCCATTTTTTCAAGGAATCGATGACCCTTCTATAGTGTCCGCCATAGTGGATACCAGACCTCTTTTTTAGCCTGGGTCAGACGTTGTGATGTCAACATTTAAGAAAATATACATGTACAGTGCTTTCAATAAGCACTGAAGGCTGACAAAAAGCATCGGCTATTTGGCTCAGGGAAGTCCACTACTTTTTCCCCTAAATTGAAGTAATTAAAGAAGGATTCCTTCAAATCCCTTGTTGATACAGTCGGTTACTGTTCTCAAACCAGCTGCCTACTTCAAATTTTATTGAAACCCCTGCATGGACTTTTACATGTGCGCTGAATAATCCACTGTGTTTTGAAAACATGCATTTACAATGGCCATCCTCGTTGTTTTTCACCCCAAAACAAACCTAGATTAACAATCAGTGAAATCACACTAGGGAATAGCATGGCAAAATCAGACTTGCCAGATGCTGAGCCTTGTTTAAACACCAAGCCCAGAAAGTATAAAAAGTACAACAGAAGATTTTCCTGACTGTCAGACGGACTTTCAGACAGTTGATCTCGCAATCCATGGTTTTGAAAACTGAAATTTCTTTACGGCACTCCCCTATTCTGGCAAGCTCCAGTTTCCGGGACTCGATACTCAGTTCAAATTTTCCGAGACGCATCCTAAACTTTTTCACAAGCTAAAACGTTCAATAAGCTTTCGCTGCAAGCATACAAACTCTACATTTGTAAAACGGATACCTAAAAAATAGAACCACTTAGGAATCTTCCAGTTTTCGTATTTTGACAAGACTTTCAGGTGTATTTTTCATTCTAGATATTGCGCAACAAAAACACAGAATTGCTTGCGGATCTATTCAAATTAGTTCATCTTACATTTCCCGCTTCTCCTTCGCTTTTGACGAAGATGTACCAGCCATCCGTAAACAAAAATTATTTGCTACAAACCCAGGTGTAGCTCTTGGGGTAAACACTGGAGAGAATCGTGAAGGTGCCGCTAATCGCGAACAAACCATAACTGTACGGAACAATCGAGCGGCCATTTTCGAGTTTCTTTGACGGAGTCGGAGTGAAAAAGCCTGGGGACGAAACGCCCACCGCTGACCGTGAGAAACAAAAAAAGCGCATGACGTACCCCATGACGTCTGTTAACATGACATCATGCTCGTCTTCTGGTTTATAAATAACTTTGCATAATCATCATGATTGCTGCTTGATTCACTTTGGGTTGAGCTTGTAAAAAGGCTCCTTACTGGGTGATAGAAAGCAAGAAAAATCATTGAGGGGAGCGAGCGGTACGAAAACAGGAGCCACTTCTGACAAAAAACACTCAGGTTCACAGGAGCAGTGTTTTTGCAAGCTTTAACTGTGTCCTCTGTCCTTTTGTGAGTAAAATCCGCAAAATATATATTATGATATGGCTCTGTCATGATATTGCAGCGTTGTTATATCACGTATCACGAAAGGATGGGTGGGACAAGACATTTTCCCTGTCACTCACTGATAGTTATGGGCAAAAATTCTGCATAATTTGAGCATAATTTTGGAAAATCCAACTTATGCTATTTAAATAGTTTGTTTTTTGAAGATAACTGATCGGTGGCGCCCAGGTGCAAAACACTCAGAAATTTTTAGAGCAGAACGTGGCCACGCTTTTAAACTCGTACTCACGGGTGAATATTCCCCGACCGAACCAAATCGCATGGTATTTTAAAAAACAGTGTCTAACTGCAGGCGGACCCTGAATTCCCTGTGACTGCTGAGTTTTGCCCTTTCCATCCATCCCTCTTCTCTGCCTTCCCTAAACAAGAACATAACGGAAGTTTGTCGTTTAGACAACCTGTCTAGATAGAAATCTGTCACAGCCTGTCCCCACACCAGACCGCCTGGTGTTTCTCCGCACCTTGTGTGGTTACCAAGCAGAAGGAACACCTTTGCATCCGGGAAAGTGTGGCTGTTGTTTCTGTTTGAGTCCAAAGTCATTACAAAGCAAGTTGTTCGAAAGTGGTGAAACATGAAATCGCTTGCGTTCTGTTTGTTTCTTTTTTCGGCAGTATACGGCTCCCAGCTTAGTCTGACAACAGTTAATGTGACAGAATCAGAGAGAGAAAACATCGAGACAGTTAGCATCGATGTTCAGCGCGTTCAAGTCGACCGTGACCAGAATGGCGGCTTCGAAGACGCTCGAATTCTGAAGGTAAGTCTATATTCTCGTTTCTTCTAACTTCTTGCGACTTTTGTTTCTTCGATCGGTGAACAATTGTTTAGCAAGCAAAGTGGAATAGTTAGGTTTGTACTTTAGTAAGGGCATCGGCCAAATCTTGGTGTGGTTTGAAGTTTGTTGAAGTTTTAATTTGTCGTTCTTGCATGGAATGACGTAGCATTCTCAAAATGTTGATGAACTTCGGTCTGAGTGATGTTGGGCCAGTTAACGATACCAATCTACGGTCTGTACGATGTATTTTGCTTTAATTCTGTTTCTAATCCCTTTTCATCAAGCTGTACGTTACATAATGCGTTTACCAGTAATGTCCGGTAACTTCGATTTCAGCTCATGTTACCATAAGAGATTCTGCAGTTCCGCGTCCATGCGTTTGATATTTTTCTACAGAACTGTGATCACAATTTTATTTATCATAGAATTAGTCGTAGTATTTCTCTTCAAGATTGTTCAAAGTTTAGAGATAGCCATCGTCTGAGACAGGAAGAATCTTGTCAGACAAAAATAAAAAATCATTGGCAACTGGCCAAATTTCTGACCAAGTTGGACCAGAGCTGCACAGCGTATTCATGGAGAGAAGTTTTGAAACATACTGAAAAGTATAACTTCATCAAAAATGTCCCTTAGCTGAGTTTGTAAAGAAGTTAGCTTGACATATACATATATGTAGAGTGATGACAAAACTGAAAAGCAAGTAGGCAACTAAGCAGTTCAGTTCTGAAGAAAATAGGCAGCAAAATTCAGGTGAATCCAGCCCTTTTCTCAAGCAAAAGTCAAGCAAATAGTCTGCTTTAAACTTTGTGTAGAAAGTTGAAAGTTTACAGATAGTATTACACCTGCACAGTTCTTTTTTATCGTATGTGTATGTATAGTTTTGAAATTGTGGGCTGTTTTCATGCTGTGAGGAATAACTTCCTTAGCAACTGAAAGTGTTTCAGGAAATAAGTGAATTAGGTTTTCTGGCCACAGCCTTTGAGGATGAAAGTATGAGAGCAGGGGTTTCATTTATATCCACATTTTTCAGTAAAATGTTGCCTGTCTTCATAGTGTTAAGATGAGGACAGTGTTAATAGTTCCTTGGACAGCTGATAAAATTTCACAAGAATTGACACATACCACCCACAAAAACGTTGCTCACTCATTAGACTAACTTAAACCAAATGACTGTTGACGTAAGTTGGTTTAAAACAGATGGGTTCAGTACATGTATAAACAATTGTGAGACTACTATAAGCAATCACATGTCAAGGCGGTTTGGTAATAAAAGGCTGATGCTTGCTAAGATGTGCAAGAATCACCATGACTTCTGTTCTTAGTTGATAGAATTCATGCAGCAAGGCTGTTTGGCTGGACAATTTAACAAAAAATAAATCACTCAGTCCATAACATTTTTGGTTTATTCTCTACTCTCAACCAATACAACAAACTCAACATAATTATTCTTTACTTCGTGGAAATTACAAGCCTTCTTAAGGTGAAGAATGACTTACTGTACATAAAACATGAATTCTGAAACTTTGAGGAACTTAAAAACAGGTCTTTTGTCCAATAGTATTTTGCTACACAGTATTAGGAATACATTGTAAATGTTTCTTTGAAAATTGTCTGGTTGTGGCATTTATTTTTAAGCAGATGGTGATCATAGCATTGAAAAAGGGAAATATTAAAAATAAAATAAACCATACAGTGTATTATGTCTGTTAGGGTGAATGTTATTAGACAGACCAAAAATCATATGTGCTGTCATTCTTTAAAGTATTTTATTGGGTTTTGGTATTCTATTGGGCATGTAGACATTGCTTTTACCAGACTGTCATATTTTCTTAGTTATATTCTTTTAATAAAGATTAGAGCATGCTTTGAAGAGTGCACAGTGGTAAGGGACTGTTCGTTATTTATGCCTAAGGGGGCGGCCGGTGTTTAGAGTGGGGGGGGGGGGGTAAATTTTCAAAATCAATGAAAAAGGGGGGGTGTTTTTTTTAAATACAGTAGAAATAAGAGGTATAAACTTTTAGAAACTGTTGTTTCAAAACTTGTGTAGCCGTTTTGCAGACATATTTAAAAATGTGATCTCTGTTTCGAGAATTCTATTTCCAAAGAACCTGGTCTTTATAGTTTGAAAAGCCAAGATAATGTGACGTGGAGTAGCGTTATTTAAAGGTTCCAATATATTACTTATTAAATCCCTTTAAAATACATGCAATCAGATATTTAATATTAGCAAAACCCACACATGTGTCATTTGCCGGGACCAGTTGTAGTTTGCAGTATTGTAGTGCGTACGTATATAGCCATCCTCAAACAGCAAAACTGGTTCAAGCCTTGCAATGAACTTCTTACAAACTTTCCTACCGTTGATTTCTCTCTCGAATCGGATCTTCTCTGGGTGCAGGTTAATACCGACGCTGCAAATTTACTTTCCTTGCTGACTGCTTCCATACTATACGATCACAAATGACCTTGCACTTGATTTTGGTTTATCAGCACGCGGCCAGAACACATGTTGTACGCAATTGTAAGCACGTCGCGTCCTGAGGGTAGGGGAGAGGGGGGTAAAATTTTGAAACTGTCACATAAATGGGGGGGTAATTTTTTAAAATACCCACTTTTGGGGAGGGGTAAATTTTTCATATGCCTGAATTGGTTGAAAATCACCGACCCCCCCTAAGTCATAAATAACGAACAGTCCCTAAAGGGATAAATTGATAAGTTTGAGGATGGAAACCATCTGTCCAAATGAGTTTAATGCTGCCACACAGGTGCTTTGCAAATTAACATTAACATAGTAAACAAGGAAATAAAAGTTAAGTTTCTTGCAATAAATTAGAATTATTCAGAGAAGAGCTAAGCAGTAAACTCTACAGTCGTCACAAAATTATTTTGGTCACATTCAGCAATCTTTGGGACACAAAACTTGATTTATTAAAAGCTAATTTCATGGCAAACATGTCATTAGATATTCTTTTAATTAGTTATGGTATTTTTTGCTATAAGTTTGAGTTTGTGAAAAACAGGAAGTGCCAGCAGACTGTTTGGCAATCTGTCATCTGTCTATCCTGTTTTTCCGACACAGTGTACTTTGATATGCGGAAAAATGCAGTGAAGTGCAGTTTTTGAGAGAAATCAGTCGTTCTATAGATGTGGACAACTTTTGATATCTACATGTAGTATTTTGATAGTTAATTCCCTGCTGAAGCCTACAGCTGTAACCTCCCCCCCCCCTTCTCTGTGGTGCCACTATTCAAGAAGTGTTTTGTTTTGTTTTGTTTTGACGGTGTCTAGTAATACCCATTTTTTGTTTAACAGTTTGAATACCTTTTTTTTTCTTTCGTCTTCATCTTTATTTTTTTGTGGTCACCAGCCTCAGACTCCCGGTTTTCACTTGCCCAACCAAAATTTGTCGCAAACTTCTGCTACAGCACTTCGACTCGTATCTTGAGTGACCATAATATATTTTGCACCCTGAGGAGAGGGAGGACACAACGGCAGGTCTAATGCCCCTCGGGCTTTTCTTGTTTTTGTAGAACTGTGCTTACCTATTTCTTGGAATGCTTTGGAGCATTTGTTAAAATTTCAGCCTTGCAGACCCAATGTTTCTTTGAACTCATCATTTTTTGAGATGGGGGGGGGGGGGAATTGTTACAGTGTTGCTTTTTTACAGCACTTGCTATACAGCATCTTGAACCAGGCCATCTTGCCAATCACAATGGTTGACAACTAAGACTGAAACCTTTTTGAGCAGCTCAAAATTCAGCACTGAAACAAACTAATCAAAATACATTATTGACAGCTTCCCAAAGGGTCAGGTAATAAAAATCATTTGGATACATAAATTTGCTTATTTATTTATTTTTTTATTTATTTATTTTCTGAATGTTTCAGTGTTGTTGCTCTGTTTTCAAAAAAAGTTTGCCAAGTTTTGTTCTCTTTGAATGTTTTAATTGTGGCTCTAATAGCGACATTTTAAAACAGCATGGTTGAAAATGAAAATTGCTGGAAGTCGTCTATTAATCTGAATAATGTATTTCTTTTTCTCAGGTTAACATCAGAGTGAGTGTCATTGATGGTGTAGTGCATGTGAACAAGACCAAGGCTTATCATGGCACTGTAACAACCTTCCATTTCTTCGCTGAAATTGGTGAGACAGCTGCTGAAAAAGTTACATGTACATTGAATAAGCTTTACTGTCTTCTTTTAGTGATGTTTTTGTTTGTTGATGTGTAGTTGAATCTCTCGGAACAACTACTCTTGCATAGCCACTCTCATTTACGTGTACATAGAGGATATGACATGGCGGCTTGAAGATATGAAGTTAATTTTTGAGTGGTGAAAACAATATTCTACAAATGAGCTCAGCAAGAAAATAAGACCATGAGAAAATAAAATTCATATCTTCAAGCCGCTGTGTAATTTTCTTTTTATTACATAGACAAGAGTATTTTTACACAAACAACAGTGTGGAAGCGGGAAATGACGTCATCGATATCCTCACTAGTGAGGATATGGAAAATACGCCACTCAAGTCCTGGATGTAGTTTCGTATGAACTTTATGAGTGCTCCATTTTCCACTAAAACACTCTTTTCTATATAATAAATGTAAATACGGCCTGCATTTGTCAGATGGCAATCAATCAACTTCCTGCACCAGGCTTTTCAATAAGGGCTGGGGGAAGGATATTTCCTGCCTTTTCAATTTTGAGCCTTAGGTGTTTGTGGTCTGCAAGGTATAAGCAAGATATTAAAAAACTGTTTTTGCTTTTGCAGATGAAATTGGCAAAAACAGAGAGGTATTGCAACACATGACTAAGGTTCCTATTGTGATTCGTGTGCTGGTAACTGAGTCTGAGCAGCCTGCTGTTAATGACGGAGTCTACAAAGTGCTGCGAGTACAGGAGGAGATCATTGAGGTCAACCACCAAGCTGTTGAACAGATCAAAGTGACGCAGCTGGTGATGAAACTGGATTCTGCCAATAACGAGCTTATTGCCAAGCGTGAAGTTACAGTGATTGAGCTGAAGGAGTCGGAGGTTCATAAGCGTCCCAAATCTGATGACACTCACAGCTACCCTGATGGTATGAAGCTGTTTTTTCTTCGTGTGTGCTATCACTCCAATGTCTGCTCCTGTTTCTGATTTCCAGTTGGTGGCCATCTTGGATCCATCATTTGGATTTCCAGATTTTTCCTCTTCTGACTGTTGTTTTTCTTTCCCTTCAGGTCACCTGCCATACCCAAAACTCAAGCAGCCCAAGCTACCTGAACGTCCTTACAAGGCTGATGAGGTATGGACTCTGACATAGTGTATTTTCTTTGGACAATAAACTTTGCTCCATGCTGTCTATCTCCACCCAGAGCTATAAATGGGTACCAAAGATTGATACTCGTGTCTCACAGTGTGTTGCATTTTTTTGCAGACCAAGCATGGATTCTGCTCCAAGTTCTACAAGTTGCCATTTGCTGCTCGGGTGGCTGTGTTTGTGCTTGTGACACTGATTGGTCTTGGCACGTTTGGCTGCTGTTTGTGGGTGTTCTGCTGCAAGCCACCTGCTCAGGGCAAGAAGATTGACTTGAAAGATTTTGAAGACAAGTTTGAATATGATGGAGAGTTTGAAGCCCCTGCCTTGGAGCAGAAGCTGCCCATCGAGAAGCAGAAGTTAGTCATTGATGCATAAGAACACATCCAAGCGTTGTGTGTTTAATGTTAGGTCAATTTTGTTTTTAGTTTTAATTAATAAGCTTGTAATTTGCACAGTGTATCCATCTATATCAGTAAGTTGTTTGCTTGAGTAATTGACTAAATTTCTGTTTTTGATATTTTTTTTGGGGGGGGGGGTAGCATGGAAAGACCACACATAGGGTGTGGGATGTTGGGTCACAATCTGTCAGTTTGTGAGGGACATTTCTCAAGGCATTTCAAATATCTCCTTGTAAATATATTCTGAACAGCCTGGCAATGGAAATATAACCTTTCCACAGATCTCTCTTACAGTTGTATTTCCTTCAAAGTTGAAACAGGGAGCAAGTATGTGTATCAGACTTCTGCATGCTGGCTTTGTTAAGTAGGTTCATGCTCGGTGTTGTGGCCCCAAGTCCCTCAAATTCTGGCAGTTTGTGACCGGCATAGTCAGGGGGGGAGGGGCAGGAGAAAGGGGGCAGGATGTGTATGGGAAGCGGAAGGGAAGGGAAGCGGGTTTCCCAATGCAGTGGGAAGTGGGAGAACTGGGGAACGTTATGCAACATTGAATATGGGAATTGGGAAGTGGGGAATGGAAGGTTTGGAACCCTCCGTTCCCCCCCCCCCCCCCCACCACAGTTAAGGTAAATACAAAATTTTGTTTGTGGAAATGGCCTTCTTGGTTTGAAAAGTAAGTGGTGTGAGTACTATCTGTAATGTTGCAGCTGTCAGTGATAGCACTTTTTTAGCCAAAGCTGAAAAGTGTCCATTTTACTAATGTAAAACATCAAAGTCAAACAGTGTTTTGAATTGAATAATTGTACATTGTACTATTTAACTGTTCTTAAAGGGAATTTTTTTTTTGGTTTAGTTAACAGGCGTAATAATCTTCATCTCGTAAGTTTATTCACTCACTGTGGCTTTTTACACAATTTTTAACGATCAAGTGATCTCGTTTGTATATAGAGTTGTAAACACTTGTACTGAAATAAAATTAATTTGCTTGGCAAGGAGTGTTAATGTCACTGACGATGCTAGTTACTATTGGGACATAAAGGGTTTATGAGTGTGTGGCCATATTAGCGGGGCTCCACTGTACAAGAACGGACCGAGTTCGTGAGCAAAACACCTTTGCTGCGTTGCTACTGAGCAGGGAATGGTCGGGAAAAAGAAATTCTTCAAAGTCAGGGGAAAGTCAGGAAGTTGATATTTTGGAGAGAAATAAGGGAGACTTAAACTTTCACCAATGGAAAAGTCAAGAAAATTTTGATAACTGATCTCTGTGAAACCCTGGTTTTAATGAGGGAATCTCCTGTGATATACTTAGGGTTGAAAGTTTTCCCCGAGTTTGGTGTCGCTTCGGTTGACGGGTACACGGTGGGGATTCCCTTTGTAAACTCGTGTCGGAACACATACAGGGGTCCAGAAAAGAACACGGGGAAGCTTGGTAAGTACCGCCCCTATTTCACACTTGGTTGATCGGAGCTGGTCAAAAGTCACTCCCATGATACGCTTTTAACAATGAAATCAAGTTCTGGGCTTATGATTATCGGTTTAGCCAAGTTGAGTGCAATGAAATAGGAACAAAGCACGCTCCATAAGATCATAAGATAAGGGAGAAAATATACTAACATTTACAGCGCACCAGTCAAAAGCGCTCCTGTGTTCACAAGATAACAGCTGTGTTAACACTTGCGTAACCAAGCGAGCACAAGGCTGGAAATAAATTCAAGCTTGGCGCTAATTCGAGAAAGCGCGCCATACAAAAGGAAATCATTGTTGTCGCGTTATTCAAGGCTTGAGTTAAAGAAAACGACCCAAATAATGGAAACTATGCCAATGTTCTTCTGGTTGCAGGTATGCGGCGCTTCCCTTATAAGGAGATGATTGATAGGAGAGCGCACAGGTGCCAAGAAGGAAGCTATTGAACACACACCACTGCGCACGCGAACGGCGCATCGGCGATGGCTTTCTTTCGCTATTGTTTGAATTGTAAGCTGTGATCGCGCGCTAACGACCTGCTCAATCAAAATATTGTGACTTGAAAAAACCTCTGTGAAGACTATGTCGTGGTTTAGAAGGGAATAATTGCCAAAAATCTGGAAATATTTTTTGTGCGAGGCTTTGTCTCATGGGTTAGAGAATTATGGAGGAGGTGTTATCTAACTTAGCACACGATGCCACGTCGAATAAAGTCAAGACTGTGCGGGATGCGTGTATTTCAGCCACGGGTAAGCTACATGCAATTTGGAGAAAATCCAAGAAAATTTGCCGGAGGAAACTCGAGCTGATTATCTTGGTTTTCGCCTTTTTCAGATGGTTTGTTCATCAGTAGAAATGGAACACGAAAATTTCATCCCCACGAGCTTAGGTAAGAGAAAAAATCAACCCCTCTGTTGGTTGTGTCGCTACTACGGGTTGAAATCGGACACCGACACAGCCACACCGTATCTAAAGAAGAATGGCTGTTCTTTTTATAGGGAGAAGTGCTTTTTACCGCTCAAACTGGCTTTGGAATCACGGTCGAGCAAATTGTCTCTTCACGCTATAAACGGACTCCAGGTTTGTAGCTTTCGTATTTTTTTAGCAGTGATTTTTGTAACGAGGTTTATTTTTTGCACGGTCAATGAATGGGAAATTGGAATGGAAATGACTAATTAATGAGCGAATTTCATGAAAAGGAGTTAAAATCAAACCAATTCTACGGATGATAAATTTGCGTTTTCGAAACTCAACCCCCAAAACATCACGTTAGAAAAACTGTATATAATTGGGATTGAAAACAGTATATTGCCATTATATTTAAATGCCATTAGGAAAATGTTGTAGTATTGAAATTTGCCTGTCTAATTTATACGTCTGTTGTTTTGAAACTTTGAGTTTTTAGCGTTAAGATTAAATTGCCATGACGAGATACCGTAGCTTCGATACAAGGGCTCTGTGTGGAGAAATATGAATCATTATCGCCGTGCGATAGGACAATAAATCACCTTCCGTGAACAAAAATACATTTTAGTTATTGAATCAGCTGAACTAATAGTAATTTAAGCGCTTCTATTGGTATTTATTTTCTTAAATGACCCTAGTCTTACAAGTTACGGATGAATCTGGATTTTTTATTTCGTAGCCGTTTAACTTAAAAATTTTTTTCTCAACTATTTGACGCGCAACGAAACAATTGGATTTTATTTTCACCTCCTTCGATTGCTTTTTGCACGCATTTTGCACCTATTGATTTTCCGAGTTTCTGTGTGGCAGACAAATTTAACAAGCTCTTTCTAAGAGACTTGCCGATCGTGTAGAAAGCAAAATTTGCATTCGTTTGTACTGTTGTTCATTTTCGCGTCGGACAAGAACTGTTTATCTAAGGTTTTGAACAGTAGACAATGTTCTCAAAAGTAGCTAATGATTTCTCGTTCGCATAGAGAGACGCAAAATGGTTTTTAACGTTATCGTACCAAAGAGAAGATTTCCTTTAATTAACGTAACAAAAGAAACAACAGGGTCTTCTTAAGACAAGAACTACTATTTTTCTTCCCTATAGCTTATGGAAATATACATAGTATCCTTCGCTTTGAGTTCAAAATAAATAATTTATTTCATCCGCGTGGAATAGATCAATCGGTTATAATTACAAGTGACGTTCTTGAATTGCGCTCTACTCAGTCAATGGCGCGTTGGTTAACTACAGCACCTAGTGAAAGTTAGACCAAATTGATTAGCCGGCCGCGTTGTTAAAACTAGTTAACAAAGTAGAATTTAACGCTCGAAGTATGACTATTATAGAAATTGCAAACTTTGCTCCTGTAACAAGTATGTTTGGTACGCGTTGTTTAAACCAAAAGAAAACAACTTGGCACTCACGGAAGCTTTTAACTGTAAACCCCGCAACTGCTTGCTGGTATTGTACCACAACGGACTAAAATCTCTTCAGCTTTCCCGCCGTTTGCAACCTGCTCTTGTTTATTGACGGCTTGCAAGAGACCTTTTCGATCTTTTGTTCACTAAAATAACTTTTGAATAAAATCTTGAGACATTCTGATGCGAAAATTAGAAAAGTATAAATTGTTTCCCTCTCTTTTCGTCTTTCCCGGTCTCCAACAGAAACTGGGATTTCGTATTCCAACTAACATTTGGTAAATAGAGACATTGTTGAATGTAAAACACTATTGCCAAATCGAGTTTTGTCAGTGGTCAGAGATTTGAATTTCACACCAGTGTTTAGCACCAGCCATTTTAAGTGACGATACCCGCAGGTTTTTACTCGCACGTTGTGTTCTCTTCGATTAGCACTGGTACGATGATGGAAGAACATAGCTTAAACTATAAACTTCTTGAATAGAGATAACTTGCTAAACGAAATTGATGAAAGGATAAAAACTGTAACTATTTGTTTATTAGATTTGAACGGAATTTGTACCAGAGAAATAACGCAGGTTTTTTGCTGTTTCGAGAAATTAGCGCCAAAGAAATGCGATGGTGCAATTTACTGAAAGATAACAAAGTTGCTGAAAGCGGAAGAATATCATTCTTTTTCCATCCGGTTCGCTGTATATTTTGATTTATTTTCCTGCCACTTCTCTGAGGTGCACTACTTAAGTTTTAATCTTTACAACTATTTTTTTTTATCATGGCACAGTCCGTAAACCTTAAAATTTTACTGTTAAATAAAGAATTTTTATGTATTTCAATGCCTCTCTATTGCTTCCGATATTAATTGAGCAAAAAATGTTTCTGAAATGATTCAACAAACATTTTGCTGCTGCAAGACTGAAATATTTCCCCGTTTGCATAATATATATTATGAGCAAGGATAGATCCGACTTTTTAATAGTTTTGTCACCGGGTTTGGAAGAGGAAATACAACAAGTGAACGAAAGTGACATGAGCGAAAACACCGTCATCTACATACAGATTCAAATCAAAAATCCCTATTTTTGTTCTTGCCATATCAACTTTTCCGTTTTCTTCCCCTTTGTTGAAGTTTGTATTCTTTCTATAGTTTTCTGTGACTTTTTACTGAAGTAATTGTCAAAACGCTGTCCTTAGCACCTTCATGATGCTCAAAATATGTTCTACGTGGACTAAACGTGTTAAAGTTTGGAAAAGCATACAAAGACCAGTTGATCCTCTATTAAAAATATCAATTTTATGCCAGTTAACTCCTTGGGCAATCACTCTGTTGTCAATTTAAGTTTAGCTCTTTGGCAGCTGTCAATTTGTCTTGCAACAACTACAGAAATTACTGACAGTATGCCAGTTCAAACTTGGAGCGTTGGCTATTTTATTGGTCGCTGGTCGTTTCACTCTTGCAGTATAAAGGTTCCAAAGTTAAATAAAATGAAAGTATTCATATTGCAAGAAAATTAAACTTTAGAAATTACAGCTGTAACATGCTCCGTGGATTTCAAGCATTGAAAACCAACTTGTTGTACAAATTTCGTAGATAACTCTTTTATTTCTAATCGCCCTCACTTCAAAATGAAACATTAAAAAGGAATTCAAAATAATCCCAGATTTGACGGCTGCGCGCAAGAGAAATACTTCTGGCAATGAAGCCAGCCTTTCATGGTACAATAAACAGCACCACAGGAAAGCACTCTTCGGTAGCTTTCATTTGAATGGTCCTACTTCGGGTTTTCATTCGCAGACTCAAAAGTAAACACCACAGGAAAGTACTGCTCAGTAGATTTCATTTGAGTGGTCCTACTTTGCGTTTTCATCCGCAGACTCAAAAGTTATAGAACCGCCTTGTACAGCATAATAATCAGTACCACAGGAAAGCAAAAGTCAAAAGTCTGAACCACCTTATACCATATAATGATACAGTATCACAGGAAAGCACTTTACTCATAGTTTTCGTATAAGGATCCTGTCACAAGATTCAGAGGTTATAACCACCTTGTACGGCGTAACCGACTTTTATAAACAGCATGACAAGAAGCAGCACAGAAAAGTTCTGATCGACAGTATACCACGAGTATTTCCATGGCTACACTTCAAGATTTTGATTTTGCCTAGTTTCTAGGCCTCTATATTTCGTCGCGGTCGAACGAATTGACCGTGAGGGGTTTGGGGAAAAGCCGTACAGAAACTAGGCAAGATGTCACTGACTGGCTTAAAAAAACAGTAGCACCATTTTATAGCAAGTGAGCTTTGTCGCGTGTGTTCGGGTTAGAAAAAGGGTCTAATTAGCGGCCAGAAATCAACTTCAGTTTAGGCCCTGCCGAAACGGACTTAACAATTTCTTTCGACACTTTTAAAAACGGGATTATCCCCTCTGTTAAATGTTGTTGTATAATTCTGAAAGATGTTGAATCTGATGTTAAATGGTGATGAACAAAGTTTGATTGCCTTCAAAAATTCACACAGCAAAGCTGCATTCATGTTGGATGATGTTGAGTCCGTTTCACCGGGGTCTCAGTCGTGCAATTCGTTCTGTTTTTGTAGCCTAATCTAATTCTACTTTTTAAAATGTTGTTTTCAGAAGTTGATCTCAGATGACCGTTTCCGCTCGGAGAATGAAGAAGATCCCGAGAGCCAACTTCCGGTTCAGTTCCTATCTGCTGTCGCGTCCACTCCCTCTCTGGCAGATGAAGTACAAGTTGAAGTTATGAAGGTAACAAGCTTCCTTCATTGTCGTTGTTGTTTTTTGGATTTTTTTTCAGAACCAAGAAGCCGCTCGGATTTAGTAATTTGTTGTATGTTTGAGCTATACAAAGTTTAAGAGTATGCAGTTGGTGGATCTAAATGTTTTCATATAATACTACAGATATTTTTGTTGCTATTTTACTGCAGCTCTTGCTTATCATAACTTGTTCTGCTTCCTGTGAAGTTCATGGCGAATATCTCATCAAACTTGCTGAGGTGAGGTTAATACAACAGATAATAAAGACCAATGTTATTTTGAGTCCTATCTTTTGCCTTTGTGTTTCTTATATTTAAAAAAGCTAGCCTGCAAAGGGGAGCTCCATTTTCTTTCGCCTGATAAACCATTTTCGTCATTTTGCAAATTGATTATTTTTTCGGCCAACCAGCTGCGAAATATCCCCCAACCTAAGACCCTTACCACCGACTATATGTTTCGTTGAATTATGATGGGATTGTTACTTTATCTGCGATCAATTGGTCTGTTTGGCACTGAATTAGCTTTGATTTCTTTCGTAAACCGCTCGAAATTAAAGTACCAAGGTTAGTTCCAAGGAAAGTGAATGTATTTCAAGGAAACCATCTACAGTGGGTTACCGACCGTATATCTTCAACTCGAACCTCTCGAGATCGAGGGAGCTTCCTCTATTTCAAACCGAAATCCGATGGATTCCGTTGTACAGTAATCGAATACATGGTACAATTTTTGTGTTACTTCAGCACGCACACTTTGTAGGTTTCAACCCACTAAGTCGTCGCCCTGGATAATGGGTGGCTTGCCTGCATGGATTGTTCACCAGAATTTTGGGGCTTTTGATAGACGTACTTATCACAACATGGCCCGCTAACACAGCATTACCCGGCTAAGCACAGCATACCCCACTGAGCACATGCAGTCTACTCCACGTAACAAAAAAGTCATACACGATAACATCAATAAGGATAAAACTTAGAAAAGGCCAACCCAGATGGAGTTATCTACACATGAAAATTGTGACAAACTACATTCACTCTAACTTTTGTCACTGCGTGTCTCTCTTGTCACTGTCAACAGATCTGCATCGAGACCTACACACGCGCTCATCAGATGGCAACCAAGACAGCTTGCAGAGCCACTTTAACACAAATGCTCAGCTCAGTGTGTCACCGCCTGCAAGACAGCCTGGCCAGTCACTTGGTAAGTTAGATCTGATCACGTGTGCGTATTCTCATGGGAAGCTATTCTAAGTTCTTAAAAACAACTATTCTTCGGTCGTGTTTGTGTGACAGATTTTTAGTGCAACCAGTTAATAAGGAAACGAATTTAAATTAATAAGAGGTCTTCTGCTCTGAAAAAATCCTTTCAGTTTATTTCAATTTCTTGAAATTCTGTACAATTTACAGTTTGATTTGCTAACCAGTCAACACAATAACTAACATTCATAAAGTAGAAGGATGTACATTGGCATAGTGATCTCTTCATGCCTGTGATAGCAAATAATTGGCTGATAAGTTTTACCAGTAAAGATGAGCTAAGGGGCCTTTCAGTTAATTGACACAAAGAGGATGATGTGTTTAATGTCTTGTTTATGCATACTATTTATCTCTTTTTTCAGACATCAAAAAATTCATCTTCGGACTCCAAGATGGTAAAACGTAAGTTTCAAGTGTGTAATCAAGTTAATTTGTTATTTCGGGGTCTTGTAAAGACGTGGCGTTTTCTTCACATGAATGATCCGAAAGCTCTCCTCTCTCTATGTGCTCGGTCTCATTGCCTTTCAGACCATGAACTCCATTAGTTCTCAGTATGGATGAAAATTAAAAATGTTTATTCTTCCTGACTGTTTCCCACTTCGCTACAAATAACTTTTTAACGTCGGTCAGCCGGATTATTACGGTTTCAGGGATTCTGGCGGGTGAGTCGGGAAGCTGCAATGACCTTCCGCTGTGATTATGTGTTTTTAGCTTTAAAAGTTTTGGGTCTCCTTAGTTTAGAACAACCGATTGCAACAGAGCCGGACAATTGCAAAACAGTGAGGTAGAGCATTTTTACATCTTTCCATGCGCAGTGTTGTTCCTCATGCATTAATCTTCTGCTTTCCCTTCATGTACGCAGACACCAATCTGCTCTCCACAGACTACGCCAAGTTGTTAAGTCAAGACGTGGTGCTGTTACTGAAGCATTTCTGCTTCCGGCTGACCGCGGGACCAAGGTAAGTAGAAATTACGATCGCGACATTTAAATGCAGCAAACATTGAGACACCCGTGTTTTAACTGAAAACTGATTAAATTTGAGACATCTATTTTATTCCGCAAACTCTTACTCGGGACCGCTTGAAGATCCCTTGATTGAAAATACTTCAGTGGAAACTGTATTAATATATAAATTAACAAATCGGTAAATTGCAAATTTTGTATTTGTCTTCCTAGTCTTAACTCACAGAATTGCTTTAATTAATTTGTTTCCCCATCTCTCGACATTTCTATTGCCAAGATATTTTTCGTTCAGCATTTAAAATGATTTGTGTTTTTTAAAATTAAACAAACTCTGTGTACACCCTGCAAGGCACACGCCATGCACCCGTTGAGAATATTAATCATGTTAAGGTGTCTATTCAATTTTCAGTTTTTCGTAATCTATATTTTCTGTGCACCGGCTAAGTAGTGTTGACAATAGCATTTATTTAGTAAAAGTTAGACGATAAAAACGTTTCCGAAATGCAAACAAATTAGAACTTAGTTGAGTGTAATTACAGATCTTAAAGAATAAACATAAACAAACAGTACTTTAAGTAAACAAAAGATTTGAAAAGCGGAAAAATTGTCTTGCGGATATGGCTATAGATTCCTCTTGTTGGACAATGATCAAGGCTGACACGACATTTAGTTCAATCACTTTTTATACAGTTCTTTTGTCTAGCGGAAGTGAGAAAATTTGAGTCGTTTTTTTATTATTTTATTTTTGAAGTCAAGCGTTATGTGCAGAGTTCGCGTCTAAGTGCTTTTTACAAAAGCAATCTAGTTATCAGGCTTTCTTTTCCGTGACTCAGCAGGAAATAACTGTGGCAACATGAAATTCAACCACGCAACATTATAAAAAATGAATATGCCATTTACATTTTCCCCCAAAGTTCTCTCTTTCTTATGTTTGGTTATGGGATCGAGATGTCGCTTTCAAGAGATATCTAAATATTGAATACAGGGTTTAACTGAAAACTGATTGATTTTGGCAGAGTTAACAAACACAAAAGGAGCTGTGTTCTTTGACTTAGCCGCCATTATCGTTGCTTCAGGCCGACATTACAGAATGTCACGTGACTGATTTGGAGAGGTGGAATTGTTTTTCGTATGATTTATAGGATTTATAGTTCGATGGCGGCTAAGTGACACAAGAAGCCTTTCTTAAAAGTATTTAACAGAACAAAAAAGGAAGGTTTTGAAAGTAAAGCAAGGTAGAAGATATAAAAACAGGAACCCATAACCTGGGCTCCTGATTAAAAACAATTTTTTGAGTGACATTTTGAGGTGTTAATTTCACACCTTTCTGACAGGAAATTGAAATTTTAATTTCAAATTTGGATTCCTCTGTAAAAAGTACGTAGAGGTAGCGCCATCAGAAATGCCTAAAAACTGAACAAATCATTTTTTTAATGGGCCTTTTTAGCAGGTATGTTAAAAGAAGAAATGTTGAATCAGTCGTGATTACTCAGAAAAAATCTGAGTCCTCCCAACGGCCATATAACTAGGCTCATGAACCTAGTTATATGGCCTCGCTCACCACGAGTCCCCCATAGCTCAGTGGTTAGAGCATCCAACTGGCATCTGGAAGGTCATGGGTTCGACTCCCGTTGGGAAGACTCAGATTTTTTCTGAGTAATCACGACTGATTCAACATTTCGTCTTTTAACACATTTCTCACAGTCGTCACTCCATTACCATTATCATTTTTAGCATGTATTTTACCCGTAAGTACCACCTTAGGGGAGGCGGTCGCTAATAAACAATTCTAATTACAGTGTTTGACTGAAAACTAATTCGAATGGTATTTCCTTAATTAAGGTGGACGACGATCGCTTTCGAGAGTGATAGCTCAAAGAGGTTCCGCTGTAGTTTAGACGATTTATTTGTTGTCGTTTTCAGTGTACCGGTTCAAGGTGGCCAAGCCATTCCGTTGTACCTGGAGGCCATCTTGGTGATGTTAAGCAGTCTTTCCACAGCTTTGCAGCAGGAAAAAGAATTTATAAACGTCATCTGGTGAGTTGCGAATCTTGCGTGCGACTTTATTTCTAAACCCCATGCACATTATTCATCATTTGGTAACGCCCGAAGTTTCATATCTAAGTTATATTGGAGTTTTCTGGTAGAACAAAAACAGCCAATCACAGGCAAAAACCGAATTCGATCGCGGCTTCCAATCGGCTGTCGCAAGTGTTCCCACGCTTGGCCCTATTGCATGTTTTCCAGCGCTTGACACTGGTTGCACGTTTTCCCGCGCTTGGCCTCAGTCGCATGTTTTTACTTTTGATTTGTACATGCAATGGCTTCATTGCGTTTTTTGCATTTGTTATTGTGATTGGCTAGATTTGCTAACTTTACTTTTGGGTCATACTACAGTCATGCATCCCTTTGTTTCAAGCTTCAGCTGATTCATTGCGTTCTCTCCATAACCCTACGTACCCAATAAAAATCCAAGGTCATGTCAAGATCGTAAACAGAAAAAACGTCACAAAAAGATAAAAGTAGGGTAAAATTAAAATTTAGTACCAGATGTGGTTTCTTACAAAAAACCTTTAAGGCGTAGCATAAAAAATAAAGTCACTCGTGACCTGGCACTTAATGCGCATTTTATCGTGTTTAGATCCAACCACGTTTGATATTTTCCCTTCTTTTCTTGCAGGCAACTCCTTTGCCCTGCCCTGATCCAGTTGTTAGGCAGCCCACTGACAGACCTCAACAAGCGCCCTAAAACTGTCACTCAGTTCCCAGAGGAAATCAACAGAGGGGGGCGGGGAACAGGCAACTTTGCCAAGTCCACCTCAATTGTGGGGCCCATACCGAGGACCATTTATAACATAGCTACTGAGCTCCTGCGCCTTGTGGGCCCCTTGGCCGCTATGCGACCTGTACTGGAGTCGCTGTTTCATCGGATTATTCTCTATCCCCCAGCACAGCAGAGAACGGAGGCACTTAAGGCATTAAAAGAGGTACAGTGAATTGACTGATCAGCTTCCTTATTCTCCTGATAGCTAGCCTGCTTTGACTCCAGCCTCCCCCAGAGGCATCTCCGGTGGCTTGAAAAAGGAGGAGAATAGACTAAGGCGAGCAGAAAAAGGGACGGGGAGGGGAGAGGATGAACTTCTTTCTCATCCCCAGTCTACTCGCTGCTTTTGGCAGCGTTTTATCTCTTGCGATTAATAAATTTTATGATAGGATGAAGACAGTAAACATGGAGTTGCCTGAGGTGGAGGCTGGTTTGATTTTTACCTGAAATTAAACCAAAATTTTAGGGTCTTGGCCAAAGTGGTTATTCATGATTTCTTTTGCGAATTCTGAACGGATATGCTGTTTATCCTGTTTATTGGTTTAGACAAAACATTTCAAAGTTTTTCTTATTGCCAGGCACTGGCTTCTGAATTACAAAGCAACTGCGAACCTAGGAGTATTATAAAATTGTCCACTTTAGAAAGTTTGGACAAAAAGTCACCAAATTATAAGTTGGCAAAGTTGAGAAAAACTTAAACAAACAATTGTATTGAAAAGTGTGCATCAGTGACCTGAAGTCGAACTCGGTAGATTAGGGGGATGACCTTTCATGCGTACTTTTAATTTATTGAATGATGTGTGTTAATCAATTAAGTTTTCTTAATCATTTTTTCCTAGTTCCTAGTTCCTAGTTATCGTTTTCTAAACGTCCAAGTGCTTTTGTTCCGCGGGAAGTCAGCGCATAGTATGGTTACCCCTTGCATTGTATTGGTTGTGCATCTTGCCTGCTGAGACAACACA